>RJWH01000042.1:300300-1500300 GCA_004363575.1 Solenodon paradoxus | reverse complement strand
AAAATTTAGATATTCAAAAACACCTGTCTATACAGGGAAATCTAGATATTCGCTGGCATTCCCTGAGGAATATGCATGTTCAGAAGAGACCAGAGAAAACAAAAAATTTTGCCATACATTTATGCCCTGATTCAATGCAAATATGGTTAAATGGTGAAGGAATGCTTCCAGAAAAGATCGTCTGTAAAGAACATTATTATTATTGTCATTATTACTATTATTTTATGATGTTCTGTTTGTTTATAGTTCTCAAATATTGTGAAAATATCTGTAAATGCTAATCTGTAAATGCTATGTCTATATGAGCTAAGGAATAGTCTTCAGTGACTACACATGACCAAAATAGTCTGAAAAAAGAGTAAATAAGTTACTAAAAAAATGGACCACTTTAGTCTTCCAAAATTAATCAAGCTACACCTAGAGAAAGAGGGAACTTGATTTTCAGTGTAACTACATTGCATTAAATGTCCATTTTCAAGAACAGAAACATTAACAGCAACAACTCAGCAATAACAACAGAAACAAAAACTACAAGGCATACAAAAATTAAGGAAGTATAAAGTATAGCCCATTCACAGGAACAAAATCAAGATAAAAATATTCTATGAGGAAACCCATACATCACAGATAGTAGGAAAAAGAAAACCAAAGGAACATGAAAAAACTGATTCAATTATGCTAAAAATTAAATAAAACCAAGACAGATAATTGAAAAAAATATGTATGGACAAATGAGACTATCAATAGAGAGATAAGAATTATAAACACAACACAAACAGATTATGATGCCAAAGAGTGCAAATAAATGAAAAAAAAAAATAGAGAGGTTCAACAGCAGAAGAAATAATCAATGAATGTGAAGAAAATATTAAAGTTGTTAAATCTGAGAAGCATAGAAATGAATAAATAAAAGTAAAGAGTCTAATAAGCAGACCACCATATATATTACAGTAACCCCAGAAGAAAAACAGTGAAAGAGAAAGAGAAAATATCTCAGAAATATTCTCCAAGGATGTCTAATACTTGGAGAAAGGCATAAATGTAAAAATTTAAAAATATCAAGTAAACTCCAACTAGGATAAAATCAGAGTTCTTACCTAAGCTAATAAAAGCACTCAATAACAGACAAATGAAAATAATGTGGTATCTATCACATAGAACAGACACACCGTCTCACTGAATAGAAATGTGTTCAGAGCAAGCCTATACATCTAATTGATGTTAATATGGCTGCCTAATTAATTTGATGGAGAAAGAACAATTTCTTCACAGATGTTGAAGAGAGAACAGTTGGACAGCATAATGCAAAGGAATGAAGTTTAACTACTACTTAAAACCTTTTACCAAAAAACAAAAACAAAAATCTCAAAAACTACCAATGCCTAGTCAACAAGGAAAACGAACATGACAATTATTTTGTTATTGCTCTTATATGTAATATATAGATTTCATAGATTTATAATAATGAAAAGTAGAGATTTCCAGGGACTGGGAGTAGAGTTATTACTTAATAAATACAGAGTTTCTGTTTGAGGCGAAAAAAAAAAAAAAGATGCTGGAGTTTTAGTGCTTTTTGCACAACAATGTCAATGCAATTATATCATTAGGGTTAAAAAGATTCAATGGCCACTTTTATGTTATATATATACATTTAGCGTAATAAAAATGTACAAAAAGGATCAGTTCTAATATGGAAGACTGCTAAGATCTTAAGCTCACCTCCTCCCCACAGAAACAATAAAAGAACATCATTTTTAAAACATGGTCTTTGAAAGAGAATGGAGAATTGGTGACTAATGTTTCCACAAGAAAAGCGATACAAGACAACCAAAAAAGGGTCGGAGACTTCGAGATACCATTTTAGTACCAGCACCATCAGGCATTGAGACCCTCAGGTGCAGTGGGAAAAACAGATATACAGAGTCTGTGTTCAGGGGACTGCAAGAATTGCTCCTGCTTGGGTGCTTTAGCACCTGGAAACTTCACCAAGGGTAGCACATACTTCCTGATGAGGAAAACTGAGTATTCCACTGAAGACAATAGAAAGCGAAGTGCAGAAAACTCAAGAGAGTGAGGATGAGGATCAATAGATGAATTCTGCGCAGACATAACTGAAGGATTTTTATACGTTGTGAAACTCCCCAAACAACTTCAGGATGAGGAGGAAGAAACAGGGATAGCTTCCTGTGAACAGATACTGTTGAGTGTTATTTGAGGCTGTTTTGTCTTCCTTGTACTGGCACTAGTGGACCTTGTAATATTGCATCCAGACCCCATGAACCAATGTCTCTGCACCTTCACCAGTAGTGCACTTGTGGTGTCACACAGCTCTCGCTCACGGTTATAGTTCTCCAGGCTTCCTCGGAAGCACTTGCTCAGGGTAGCAGCAGACTGTTGAGCCTGCAACCCCGAGCAGAAGTAATGAGCCCTTTCATGAAATCTCAAGTTTGTGGAGGTTTTGGCAACTCTCTCAGAAATCACTAGAGAGGTTCCAGCTTTTCTGCAAAACAGCTACCTATCCCTTGCCTTCGACTGTAGTAAGAGAATTTTTATATCTGCCTGCATTTTGGCCATTACCTCAATCCCTTAGTGCTCTAGCAGCTAGGCTCTGGCCCCTAAATCCCTTGACTTGTTGTATATGACTTGCTCCTGGAAATACGGTTCAGCTAGAGGACTGAGAGACGTTAGGGGGTATGCTTTGCTGCAACTAGCTTCTGAGGTCCTCGGAGACACCTTACCCTTGCAACTAGTAGCCACTATTTGGACTATGTCCTGCTTATAGCCTGCAATTGCAACTCACGAGACTCTGTCCTCACATTCCTTCCCAAGCCTGTGTCACAGGGATAAAAGTCTTCTTGAAGAATAGATTAAGATCGGAACTAGGTTGCAGCTGAGGCAACAATAATAGTTCAGCGCTTCTGTGAAAACTCTCTTGGCATCCCCAGTGCAGACTCTAAACCTGAATAAGGAAGAAATAGAAAACACAAACAGACCTATCAAAAGCAAGGATATTGAAGAAATAAGAGTCTCAATAAAGATGCAAGGTAAAAAAGAATAAAGTATTTTTAAATGGATAGATATTGTACAAAAAGACACAAAATATTACATGGCACTTTTTAGTCTTTTTGTTAAGTAATGAGCTATAGAATTAGATTTTTTTGGAAATAAATTGTGTATATTTTTACATTACTGTTATAAATTTTAAAATTAAAAATTAATCTCATTTATCATCTCACAGTAACTGATGGTTAAGAATCTAGTTAATTGGATATTTATTCAAGTTCTCATAAGGTTGCAAGTCAATGGGATGGTCAGTGTTGGTGTTCTATCAACTAGGGAAGGATCCCTTTTAAGTTTTCGTGATGGTTGGTACAATTTCCATTCTGGAGTTCTGTTTCTCTGAGGAGTTCCATATCTACTCCTCTATTACCCAGAGACTATAATCTCATTGACACGTGGGCCTCACCAATAAGTCAACTTCCTTTAGAAGTCAACAAGGGTGAGAGCATGCTTTCAAGATCACATCTCAATACTATTTAGCCTAACAATTCAAATAATGTCCAACAAGTTGACTGTATTCTATAGATTGTAATTCATTTACTAGGCCATCCCCATTCAAAGAATGGAGATTGCACAAAAGTGTGAATTTGGAGTGCTAAGATATTTTTAGATCATTCTAGAGACTGCATACTCCATGAAATTTAATGCACACTGAGATTTTTGTAACAACTATAAATGATCCATAAAAATTTCAACATCTCCCCAGAATAACTTATTATTCTCTGTAATCATAGCAATTCAGAACACCTTACACCTGATAACTATTAATTCCTTGTCCATTGCTTGAATTTTGTCATTTTATGCAATTGGTATAGAGTTTTTCAGTTCTACAATGTTATACAAGTTTCAAGAGACTAGATTAACACTGCAATCATTGTTTATCACATTGCACCCACCTCGAGTGTTCTAGTGCCACTCATCATTATCAATTTACCCACACTACCTATTGTTCCCTCCTTACTTCCCTCTTTCTTCCTTCTTTTAACCACTGTTTTGATTATGGTCTAAGAGTATGTTATTTTGCTAGTTGATTTGTTTTCTTATATTTCACATGAGTGAAACCATCAATAATTTTTTCTTTTAATCTTATTTTTCTTAGCATGATTACCTCAAGTGCCATACATTTGTTGCAAAAGTTAGGATTTATTTCATTTTTTCTTTTTCTTTGCAGTTCAAAAAAATTGTGCAGGTAAGTAATATTCCATTGAACACATATGCTGTCTTCATTATCGAGTAATCCATCTGTGGACAAATAGGTTGATTTATGTCTTGGCTGTTGCAAATTGTGCTGGAATGTACAAAGGAATTTGCTATCTTTTCAAAGGTTTGTTTTAGTATTTGTTAAAAAAAATCTATAAATGGAACTTCTGGATCATAAGGTGGCTTATTTTTAATCATTTGAGTCAAATACCAGCCCAAGTATAAAATCATACAGCACATAACTTTTAAAAACTATTGTGCTTCACATGATAACTTTGAAATTCATTGAGAGTATTAAAGGTAAAATATATATTCCTATAATTTGGGGGTAGTGTTCCACTGCTTGGATGTGCCACCATTTGTTTAATCCATTAATCCACTGAAGAACATTTGGGTAATTTCTGAATTTTATATAAACACTTGGGTAGAGATTTTTGTGTGAGTATCAATTCTCAAATCTCCTGGGTAAAATACTGAAGAATAGAAACCATTTTCAAATGATGAGCATGTGATAAACTTGTAAGAAAATGTCATATTATTTTAGAACATAGCTGTACTATTTGTACCAATGACAATTAACACAGTTCCAATTGTTCTGTATGTTCATTACTTTTTATTACTGTTGTGAGTGTAAGGTTTTTGCTTTTGTGTGTTGTTTAATTTTGTATTTGACTAATTTAATATATATGTAGTGGTACCTCAGTGTGATTTTTAAGTTTTAATTTCTTTAATGGCTAATGATTCTGAACCTTTTGGGAACTGACTTTCTACATTTCTTTTTTTTTTTTTGGTGAAGTGAAATTTTTAGATATTTGCCAGTATTTCAATTGGTTGCTTTTTTTCTAAATACTGAATTTTGAGATATCTTTATATATTTTGATATTCATATTAATTGTGACTAGCAAATATATGCCCAGTCTTCTGCTTGTGTCTTTGTTCTCTTAACATTGCATTTAATATAGCAAAAATTCTTAACTCTGAAAAGTTTAATTTATAGATTTTTATGCATCATGCTTTGAATTTCTAATACTTGTTACTGAGATTCCTTCTTGTAAAGTTTTACAGGTTTTTGTTATGTTTTATAATTATGTGCATGGTGATTTTAAATTATTTTTGTGTAAAATGTCATAAATTAAGTTTATTCTTTTATTCTTCTATATGATGCTAAAAAAGCTTATATTTTAAAATGAATTAATTTTCAAACTCTGTCAAAAATAATATTGGTGACAGGCAAAAGAACTCTGGTAGTATAAGTAAAGTGATACATACATAGAAAGAGGTACAAATCAATTATCCTGAAAAATCACATAATAATGTAAAGAAAAGAAACAATAAAAATCAATAACTACTGGTGTGGGACTACTTGAGGACTCTATTCTGTTCTATTGTTCTATTTGACTTTCCTTTGAAAATTACACACTTTGGGAGGTTGCTGTATCTTTATAATCTTAAAACTGGATAATGTGTGTGTGTTAGTTTTCTATAGTTGTAAAATTTATGGATGAATGTAGTGACTTAAAACATTCTATATTTCTGGAGTTCAGATGTTTAGAACCAGTTTCACTGAGTAAAATCAAGGTTTGCTAGGTCTACATTTCTTCTGGAGGTTCCTTGGGTTCCGTTTCCTTGGTTTTCAATCTTTACAGGCTACCCAAGTTTTTCAACCTGTGGCTTGCTAACTGCGTTCATCCCCCTGACATATGCTTCTACAGTCAAATCTTTTTCTCTGATCATGAGGCTAATGGGTCTTATAATGAACATTTTGCCTTTCTGGATAATCTAGAAGACGCTTCTCATCACAGATCTTTAATTTATTCGTATCTGCAAAGGTGTTTTTGGTATATAAGAAACATATTTGCAGGCTTAGAGAATTAAGATGTCACTATTTTGAGGGATATTTTTATGCCTATTGGTCAGAAAATCAAGTTTATATTATTTGTTTTCTTTCATATATTTAAGGCTTATTGTATGATCTAGAACACAGTATAACTAAAATATTTTATGTGCAATGAAATGGGAAAAAATTTAAGAAAACTTTCTTGACTAAACATCTATATAAATATTTTAGTTCTTTGTTTGAAAAATCAGTATAATGTGTACTGTTTTGTATAATTTTCCAGAAAAAAATATCATGCTATCCCCCTACCACACCTCTATGAAAGACATTAATTCCTTTGTCTTTCTTTGATATTGAATGTGGTCACAATTCTTGCTTTGACCTCATAATTATTTGGGTGTCTTTTTCCAAGTTTTGATTTTTGATTAAATCATGTGACATCTTTTAACCAATTAATGTTAATAGATGCCATATCATAAAAAAACTCACTTTGTTTACTAATTTAGACTATATATTTTGTGCTTCTGTATTTAAACCAAAAAAAAGAACATGTTTAAGATGTTTCTTATCCAAGTACGATGGGAGCATATTGAAACAGATTGAACATCACTTTTGAATTGCAGACAATTCTACCTTAAATCATCTAAAACCTTCATTACTCAAAAGATAGAGAAAAAATGTCTATATAATAAAATAATTTCTGTTTCAATGGATAAATGCATAGGCAAAAGTACCTGATAACAAAACATGCTGATAGATACATTTTTTTTTGTATTGGCAACTCTAGTGAATGAATTAGTTAAATTTTAAACAAAATCTACAGTGAACTCTATTGCATACTGTTATCCAATTATTTATTACCTGAAAATAAGATCGATGTATTTGGAGTCATGAAAAATTATTTTCTTTTTACTTGTGAAACATATATGATCTTAGACTGACAGATACAAGCATGTTTATCAGCCACATATCATCTTGCAGGCCATTTAGAAGTTCTATGGCAGAGTGATTTTCTGTGTAAGATAGTCTCAATGCAAGTCAGAGTATTTACATGCATTTCCCTCAATAACTGAATATGAAAGGAGCTCACAACCATTCTGACAAAAGGAAATATTTCCATTTTCTAGTGTCTTCCCAGTGGACACTAAAACCTATGTATTAAAATTATCAATTTAATGTATAGCAAAGCTGTGAATAAAATGAATCTATGTATGTCTGCATAAAGAACTATAACTGTATAGAAAGGACTATTTTTTAGAGAATGAAACTCAAATTTCAAAATGTTTGCATAAAGAAAAGTAATTACCAAGTGAGAAAATAAAGTAAAATATCTTAATGCAAACATGAAAAGAGAATGCATCAATGAATCTATAATCTAAATAAAAGAAAGCTATAATATAACATATTTATACATGCATATATAATTGTATTATAGTTCTTGACTTCAGATACATAGCAGATAGGGGAATCAAGAAATATCTGAAAATAAAATTGAAAGAGGAAGAAACTATTAATATATTTCTATTTTCAGGTTCATTATTTTGACTACTAAAATATTTTCTGATTGAACAGATAATTATGCTTGTGGATTATTCAAGTATTTAGAGGTATAATTTAAATTTGATTTAGACAGGCAAGCGATTCAAGAATAATTCTCTGTAAGATAAAATAAGGAAACAGATTATTTTAATTTATATTAAAAGTTTTTTCTTGATCCTAAAGTAAGCTAATGATTAATATCTCTAAGATGTTTTTGCAACTTACAAATTATGTGTCCATATGTTAAATCCAAGCAGTGCTTGATTGATGTACTTGGGTGTTAATTTATTGGGTGTATACAATGTATCAGTGCTATGTCTTTAAGTAGAATTGATCTTATTATTATTATATGATGGCCATCTTTAACTTTTGTTAACCTTTCTGCTAAAAGTCTATTTTATCTGAGATGACTCTAGTATTCCTTGCTTTTATAGAAACACCATTGGCTTGTAGTACATTTTTACACCCCTTAGTTTTCAGTCTATCTTTGTCTCTGGATCTGAAATGAATTTCTTGCACATAGCATATAGTTAGGTTTTGTTTCTTAATCCATATATGTTTTATTTCTGTATTTCCATAGTTTTTTGATAATTCAAGTTATATCAGGCTTTCTTTCTCCCCATGGGGTGGACCCTTTTGATGAGATTTTGTTGTTGTTTCTTTTTGACAAGTGGCACTTGTGTTTGTTTAATTTGTTTTTCCTTGCAGGCCTCCACAGTGTTATCCTTAACAGAGACACAGGCAGCAACAGAATAATAAGAGATTTTGTACACCACTCACAGTAAGAGACAGATCAATATAGAAACAATAACTTTAAACTATAAATTAGTAGAGATGGAATTAATATTTATACAGAGAATATTTTACCGTAAATCAGAATGCGAATTACTTTGCAGTATCCATGGAATATTCTCAAGAATAGACCATATGCTGAGATAAAATTAAGTCTCAATAAGTTTACGAATATTGAAATCATATATAGCCTCATTTCTTTCACAACAGCACGAAACTAGTGATCAATAAAAAGTAGAAGGGAGCCAAAACTGCAAAGGTGTAGAGCATAATTGTGGTGTGTAACAATAATGATTCAAAGAGGAAATCAAAGGTGAAATTAAAGAAAATGCCTGGAGTCTGATTTAAAAAAAAATTACAGAGCCTGTCAGAATCTGTGGCATGTAGCAACAGTGATAATGAGATACATATCTTTATAGTGATACAATCATACCTCAGGAAACAAGAAGAATTACAAATAAAACCTTAAATTTTTATCTAAAAAACCTAGAAAAATAAAATGAAACCAAAATCTTCTAGAAGAAAGATACAATAAAACTTACAGTAGAAATCAATCAAAAAAACGACAGAATAGATCAATAAAACCGAGTTGTTTTTTAAGATAAACAAGAGAAAACACTACTGAAATTCACAAATAGAAGAAAAATAAAACACAAATAAATAAATCAGAAAAGACAGATGATAAGTCACAACTGACCCAGCAGAAATAGAGGATTTAAAAAAAATACTATGTCCACATACATGGCTAAATTGGATAGAATAGAAGAAATGGACACATTTTTGGAAACATGACATTGCAAGACTAAATACAAACTAAATAGAAATCCTAAACTGATTTACCATAAGCAATAAAATTAAAACAGTCATCAAAAGTCTTCCAAAAATCCCAAACACAGAGATAGATGGTTTCACTGTTGCTTTTTACCAAGCATTCAAAGACGAATTAATGCCAATTCTTTTAAAACTATTTCAAAAATTTTGAGAAGGCAAATCTCCAAACACATTTTATTATTCTCACATTACCTTGATTCTGAAGTAGGACACAGATAACACCAAAAAAGAAAATTACAGACTCATAGCATTGATGAAAACTGAAGTAAAAACCGTCTATAAAATATAAGCAAATTCAACAACTCATTAAATTAATCAGATATCATGATCAACTGGATTTTATTCCAGGAATGCAATGATGGTATAATGCAATTAAATCACTAAATGTGATCATTAGTATATCAACAAAAAAGGACAAAAATGCATGATCATCTCTATAGATGCAGAAAAGACTATTTGACAAGATTCAACACTTTTTATGTTAAATTTTTCCAAATAATACTTACAGAAGGAATATACTTCAACAAATCAATAAATTCAACAAATCAACAAATTCAATATAATGTATATATGAAAAACCCACAGCAATTCTCATACTCAAGGAAGAAAAACTGAAATCTTTTCCTCTAATATTAAGTACAAGTTGGGTAGATCCACTCTCACCACAAGTATTTACTATAGAGTTGGAAAGCCTGGCCAGAGCAATCAGAAAAGTAAAAGATTAAAAAAAAAAAATCTAAATTTGAGAGGAAGTAGTGAAACTAACACTATTTTCAGATGACATGATACTGTATACAAAGTATGCAAAAGACGAGTACAAAACTGCTGGAAATAATAAACAGAAACAGTAAAGTGTCAGGCTACAAAACTAATATATAAAAATCTGTTGCATTTCTGTTGTAAGCAATGAAATTGAAGAAAGGAAAGAATCTCATTTACAATTGCATAAATAAGAGTAACATATGTTGGAATAAACTTAACCAAAGATGCGAAAGACTTATACAGTGGAAACTATAAGACATTATAAGAAATGGAAAAACATTCCATGCTCATGGATTTGAAGATTTAGCATGTCAAAATAATCATATTATCAAAAGAGATATACAGGTTTAATGCTATTCTCATTAAAATCCTAAAGATATTTTTCATAGAACTAGAAAAAATATGTAATTTATTTGAAACTAAGAGACCTAGCATAGTAAAAAAAAAAATCAGAGGAAATTAATAAAAATGAAGGTGCCACACACTCCATGATTTCAAATGTTAGCACATAATAGTATCAATCAAGTTAGCATGGTATTAGAATAAAAACATACATATAGATCAATGGAACAGATAGGAGAGTCCAGAAACAAACATACATATATGGACATTTAATATTTGTCAAATGATTCAAAGGCTTACAGTGTAGAAATAACAGTCTCCTTAATAAACAGTGTTGGGAAAACTGGACAGTTACATTCAAAAGATTGGAGCTAGATCACAACCTAACACCAAACACAAAAATTAATTCAAAGTTGATTAAAGAATTAGACATAAGACTAAAAAATCATAAAATACACAGAAGAAAACATAGGCAAAATACTATAGGACATTGAAAAGTGAAGTCTTTGGGAACTTGACTCTAACAGAAAAGAAAAGAAAATCCAAAATAAACACTTTGGATTACATCAAACTAAAAAGGCTTTACAGTTAAAGAAGCTCTTTTTCATCAAAACAAAAAGACACCCTAGTTAATAGAAGATGATATTTATGCATCATACATGTTTCAAGGGCCTAATATCAAAAATATATAAATAACTTAAAACTCAACAAAAAATCATAGTAATTGATTTAACATGAGCAGATGATGTTAATAAAAAAAAAAAAAAAACTTCTCTAAAGAACACATAAAAATGGCCACGGGCACAGCAAAGATCTTCTACCTCTCTTATAATTAGGGAAATGCAAATGAAAATGACCATGAAATACTACCTCATACCAGTGAGAATAGCTATTATCCAAAAGAATGAAAACACAATTGTTGGAGAGGATGCAGAGAAAAGAGAAGTCTTACACACTGTTGTTGGGAGTGTAACATGGTATAACCATTAAGAAAAGCAGTATGGTGATTTCTCAAAACATTGAGAATGGAAATCCCATATGATCAAGTTATTCCTCCACTTGGTATTTATCGTAAAAATACAAGATCACTTTTTCAAGGAGATATATGCTTCCTGTGTTAACAGCAGAATATTTACAACAACCATAAGCTGGAAACAACCTAAATGTCCATTGACAGATGAGTGGATAAGGAAAATGTGGCATATATTCACAATGGAATGCTATGCATGCATAAAAGGGTGAAATCTTGCCATTTGCAAAAATATAGGTAGATCTGTAGAGATTATGCTTATGTTAAGCCAGAAGGAGAAAGACTAACATGTTATATTAACTTATAAGTGGTGTACAGAGATATCCAACAAATGAATGAACTAAGTTAATCAAAAATAGACTTAAAAGTGAACTAAATGAAACAATAGATTTTTAGTCAAAATAAAAGCAAATCAAAGCTTGTCAGAAGAGAAGGGGGAGGTAGAGGGGAGGAAAGAGGAACAAAGGGTAATAATGGCATAGCGAATAAAAAGTTGAAATGAAAAACTGAACTTAATATATAATATAAAAATGTTGATTTGCTATAATGTACACCTTAAATGTATTTGATGTTGTATACAATATCTCTTCAATAAAATCAATAAAAAGAATACAGCAGTATATTTATCTACTGTAAATTGTATAGTCTATTTCAGACACTGTTGGTTGGGGTAAAATAAAACAAAATAAAATCAAAAGAAATAAAAAACATTATCCTGTAATATTGCCTTATTTTTAAAAGATTAGCTGACTCATAGCATGTCTGAAAATTCAGTGTAGGAAATGCGCACATATGGGATGCACAGTAAAGGATAGACTGCCCTTTTTTTTTTTTTTTTTTGCTCTTTGGATTCCACATAAATGCCTTTGCAATTTCTATATGACAGCTCATGTTTTGAATCCATGATTTGTTAACTGGCGTCTATTTAGGGCTCACTCTATGACTTTCCATACTATTTTGGTCTTGCCTCACAGTACCATGGGAAACTTTTGCCTTTCAGCTATTCTTAATACACACTTCAGGACAATTAATCTTTCACAAATTGTTTGCAATTTGGTTCCTCCAGGGCCACTACAGAGACATTCTGCTTAGTGTTGGATCTCAGTTTCACTAACTTTTACTCTGGGGAAATTTGGGAATTTGGAGAATATATTCAGACCTTCTATGTTACATTGAGAATTAAGACGGGTTCAGTAAGTATATTTTATGTCTTTTCACTGCTAATCTACTTAGTACTTGTAGAGAACACTCTTCCTCTTTTAATTCTGTGCAAGCATATTTGAAAACACCATTTTGGTTCCAAGATATAAAGCAGCAAAAGGAACCTTAGTGAAAAACTATTTCCCAATCATTTCTGGAGAACAGAATCTACCAGGAAAGTGTTAGTATTACTTTTACTTCTCTTTTAGAGATGAATACTTACTGATGTTAAGGTCAATGCCATGCAAAATTGAATCAGAATTCATAATTTAAGTCCTTTCTCACCAAGGGGCTTTTAAATAATTTCCTTTTTCATAAAGTAATCTACTCAGAAAAACAGCCTACTCAAGCAAACTGAAAAAACTGTTTTCCAAGGTCTCATATTTATAATGTAACTTAAATGTGCAATATAGTATATGACTGTATATTATAGCCTCACGAGGTTTGTTAGTATGAATCGTCCTTCTCCAAAACGCTCTGAGAATCTTAAAAGAAAGTGTTTATGAATTTATAGATCTTAGATCAAAACTGGAAGTACAATAAATTCAGAGGAAATATGGAATATATAATATATTCAGATTTCTACATCTCCCTACTTTCCCACAAAATTTGATTTGATTTTTCATCTAAATTCTTGTTAATATTTCTTCTCATAAATTACAACTTGTCTTGCAATTAAAATTGTCCTAAATATATTTAAGTAATACAATTTCGATTAAAGGTTCTTATGTTTTAAACTCATTGTATCTTTTTTATAAATGGGCAATTTGTACTATCATTCATAATGAATAATTAAATTTTGATTTATTAATGCATTAAGAATAATTTTTAAAAGTAGGTTACTGTTTGATAGCTTATAAATTACTGTAAAATACTTTATTTTATAAAACGACCATAAGAAAATATAAAAAATATAAATAATGTGAACCATGTATTAGCAGATTATTTTGCTTTGCTAAATTGAATTCAAATATTTCATCCAATGACTTATAAGAAGAATAATGTCACTCCATGCATCTGTAACTTTTTAGAAATCATGATTATTTTTATGTGAATATTCAGTATTAAATAATTGACCCAGATTGAATATTATTATGAACTTGGTTTTTCTCATTCTGCTATTCTTTCTTCAAACCAAGATATTTTCTTTTCTTAATTTTTCCTGAGATATTGTGGTAGTGAGGATGTTAAAAAACCTGTGCAGTGAGTGATATTTACTGAAAGAGTTTGTAAAACAGAAAGACAACCTAATAAAATATAATATTATACACCAAAACCCCTGAAAAATCCATAGCCTCCTGTTCCTTCATCAGTGGGAATATTTCATTGTTTTTTGCTATGAATGCATGTTTAAGGACTAATCACCAAAGCGATATTCTTTGGAGGTAGGGTCTTTGAGAGGTAATTAAGTTTAGAGCGCATCATGATGGCAGAATCTTCATGATATGATTAACTTGCTTATAAAATGAGAAAAAATATGATAAGGAAGAACTTAACTCATGCTGATAAAAGTAATATATTCTATACAGATGTGGATTTATAATGATGCAGACCTAAACATACATAATGCTAAGATGCAATTTTCTTCCATAAGATTATTTTTAAAAGAGAGAAAAGCTAGTATTGTTTCCAATTCTATCTTTCTCTCTGCTCCATTTCTTTGTGCTCCTTCTAACATCACCCTTATGGTCATCGGCAAACCACAAGAAGGCTCTCCCAAGACATGGAATCTGCCATCACCTTAATCTTGAACGTCTCAGATTCCTGAACTGTAAGAAATAAGTATGTTTTTGTTTCTTTGTTGAACCCCTCAGTCTGTTATTTTATAAAAGCAGATAGATGTTCACAATATTCTGACAAATTGCATTAGCTTTGTATGCTCTGTAGTATTCTTACTATATTTCATGCTTTTAGATGTTTTCCAGATTATTTTCATTACTAATTCAAAGTAAGATGTATTTTACTTTTGATATTGTCCCTTTGATTTACACCTATAAGGAATATTTTTCAGTAACCATTTAATAAATAAATAGTTTTAATACATCATTATAACATTAGTGCAATCATAAAAAGAACTATCAATGTCAAGTTTTTTATTTCTAAATATTTTTTATATTATTGATATTTGAGCAATTTGTGATCCTGTGGATATAATTAATCTGCCCCAAAGCTGTATTATAAAATACGTGAACAACCATCAAGAAAGAAGAACCATTCATCACATAGTAGATCAATTTACATCTCTTAGAAAGTAATTATTTTCCAATATAGATTTTTGAAAGCTGTCTTTTTCTAGTAACCTATGGGACCAGGTGCAATCCAGAATTATAGGTGGTTAATAGAAATGAATAATTTATAAATCACTTTAATTTGATAATTGTTTCTTAAATGTGAATATATTCAGTAGTTTTATTATTAAGGATTTAAAATTCTAAACATCTTAAGTATAAATAAAGCAAAATACTTTCTGATTATTTTTTTCAATATTTCTTTTATCTGAAAAATATTTTTTTTTGCTTTCTTCAAAGATAAAAATTAATATAAAATTAATTTTCCCCTTCTTTTAACCTTTCTACCCTAAATTAATTTTATTTCTTTTCTTAAAGCAAAGGTGCAGAGGCAAGAGTGAAAGCAGTAAGGCAGGCAACAGGCAGGCAGGCATGAAAAGGGAGATGAAAAAAACATCTTTGTTTTTCAAATTTTTGTTCAGTTGTTTACAGATTGTCCCTATCCCCCACACCCCACTCTTGCCCTGCCAGACCTGGGACTCAAATCCAGGGGTATGTGGCTTGCTCCTTTGGAGGCCATTGACACAGCCACTACTCCATCAGGGACACACCTTCCCTGAATTTCTAGCACTCTAAAGCAAATTTAGAATAGGCTGTAGAAACATGGATGAGATATAAAAACCAAATTCATAAAATTGGAAATGACATCAGAAATCTTGATGTCCAGAGCCTAGTTGCTTCTTAAAAATATGCTGTATAATGAATTAGACCTGATAAAGTTTTATTGAAAAATAATCATGTTAGCTATTTTGCTTGAATTTTGGAATAAGATTATTGATTTTGAATTGGAAATGAATGAGGCATTAAAATTAAAAATTAAGAAAATAGGAATAGTAGATATTTTTTGTGTAGTATTTCAACATTTCTTTGATGTCTAGAATATAGTTAAGACTACCAAAAGTTGTATTTTTGCCCCAGTATTTTAAATCTATTCTCAAAATCCAGACAGTTTATGAATACACATCACAAATTTCATGGAGATTATTGTATTGCTCATTTTCGCATTTCTTTATAATTTACTAAATATCAACTATGTAAAGTAGTAGATGCAATTTTTTCAGTGTTGCTTCATTTTTTGAAATTAGTTTCACTTACCAAAATACACACCCAAATTTTTCACTTTTAATAATTGCCTTTTTTGATAATATGTAACTTGGTTTTCTGTTAAAATAGTTGAAGCTTTTTTATTTAATTCCTACAAATTACTATTGTACAAAGTAAAAAAGGTTTTGTTTCTTTATTGATAGATAAAACTGCAAACTGTAGCAGCTAAAATAAATCATGTGCTTATTTATATATAACAGAGTGAATAAAATTTTTAGTATTTTCAAAGAGAAAAAATTATATTACTGTAATTGGCTTTTACCATTATTTCAGATTTCTTAAATGAATTATTTTTACAAATACTACTAAATTCAAGGTTATTATTTAGATGCATAAGTCTATCATTTAACTCTAGAAATATATTTTTCTAGTAACTGAAACATAGTTAGTATCGAACACTCAGATTTTCAAGCAAACTTATTTACTATACATAAGAATCAATAAAAAGATATGACCTATAGAAGAAGTAGTATTTTCTACATGCAATTTTCAAGTAAAAACTTTAATATTTTAATTGTCAAAGATTATAAAAAGTGTTTCATCAGAAATTCATATTTGAATTTTTGGTAGGCTGACTCTATTGCAAATGGGACAGTATAGTTTCTTTTACATTTTCCAACTGCTCTGTCATTTTAATAAAATGGTAATTTTGTCTCATTGTTAATAAACCAGGGTAATCTTTAACGCAGCGCACAAGTGGTAGTTTAGTTGCACTGGGGCTGTTGACAGGTCCAAAAGCAGCTGTCCTTTACCCCTAAATTAAAGATGACCTTTGTCAAGTGTGACTGAGGTGACTTGGGCCACTACCGCTATTCCCACCCACTGTGAAGAAAAAGAAGCTGTGTGGGTTGAGGGTTCTCCTCTGTCCTATGAGCCTATTTCTCAAAAGGAGTAAATCACCACAACGTGGTTGGGCCGCAGTTAAATACAGTGGGGGTTATTTCTAGAACTTCAGGGGTTATTGGGCATTTCTTATACTGGGATGGTTAAAGCAACATGTGTTTCTGGAAGGACATTTAATGGGGCTTATAGGACTGTCAAATCTGGGTTTGACCGAAGGTATGAAAATTCCTTGCACCAGACCTGCCCCTTTCTATGAAGTCCTACCAAACTACATGTTCGTACTATGTATCACTGATCGACATAACATAGTAATTACTGCTGACCTGGCCGCTATGCGTTTGCTTGGATTACACTAACTCCTCCCCTTTCCTTAACCATCAGTATATATCCTGGTCCCATTTTTGTCATTCCAGTGTCCATTTTTATCTCAAGAAAATGTGGTCAGCTCAATTTCCATGCTATTTTCTACTTGTCAATTAATTATCAAATTATTATCTACCATTTACAACAATATAGATGAAATTAGAGGGCATTGTGATAAGTGAAGTAAGTCAGAAGGAGAAAGACATACTACATATGACTTCACTCGTATTTGAAAAATAAGAAAACAAGCCAAAAAACAAAACAAATTCTTAGATTACAAGAATGAAATAATGGTTATCAGAGGGAAGGAGGAATAGGATTGTGTAAATCAGGTAAAAGTGGAAAATTGTATACTGAGGAATAGAAATGAGGTTTTTGGTGTAATGCAGTATATACAGTTGATTTATAATGTGATCTAAATATTATGACATAAATATTATAGGCCAATGCTCCTTCAGTCAAAACATTTGAAAAGATAGCTTCTGCCAAATTAAGTTATTTTTGGCTATCAAAATTATAAATATTTTATTCATATCAAAATCCTTAGATATTAATTTTTCCTTTTTCAGGCAAATACCTATTCAGTTCTTTTAATTCATGTCTCTGATAGCTTCAGATTTACCCTTTCCCTTTTAATTTTCATGGTTTCCTTCTTAACCTAATCATAGATCATGTCTCATCTGGCTTATTGAAATAGTCTATTTGTGTCTGTTGGGAGATCATTCTGCATTGTTCCCTCACATTTCTGCCTCTATGTGAGCACAGATACTAAACACCTCTGTCCCAGCCTTTCCTCTCTTTTGGAGATTATTTGTAAAGCAAAAGTCTTAGAAATACAGAATGCGTGTTCTTTCTGATCAAAGAGAAGATTTGCTTATGGTGCAGCAAGTAAGGATAATATCTCCCTTTGGGGCAAAATTCAGGAACATTTAATGCCTAAAATATTTCTCCAAGAGGCAGTTTCTGATATTCCTTTTAATAAATAGAAGTAAACTCACTTCTTTTTATGCTATCCTAATATTTAATGTAAAATTCTCTCAAGCAAACTTCAACTTGTATTATATCTCATTGTAAACACACATAGTGCTTTTAGCACGATTTAAATTCCTTATGTAGAATTTGCATGCTTGAACCCAATACAGATAGCAAATATTCTATTTATTTATTTATTTTAAGGGAAAATGCAGGCAGTAATGATGGACAGGAGCCAGTCAGACAGGAAGAGAGAAGAGGAAGAATATCTTCATTTCATTTCATTTAGTTTTTCACATGGTTGCTTCGTCCCCAGGCCTAGGACTTGAACCCAGGGGTATGTGGCTTGCTCTCTTAGAGGCAATTGATCTAACTGCTGCTTCTCCGGGGCATGTCAATAGTAATTATTTTTATGAACTTAAGAATTTTAATGATCTTAAATATCGATGGATTGAGGTGGTGAGAGTCTCTCAATAAAGTTATTGTCCTCTCATGAGATTAAAGGTCATTTATCTCATCAAGTTAGAATATTTATAAGATATGACTAAGTGATAGCTTATCTATCACACAGAAAAAAAATGGTAAGGGACAAATATACATTTCTCAACTTCATTATTTTGTGACCCTTCTCTTGAATAAAGGAAATTGTTGTATCTACATGAATGGGGATAGAGATGGACTAATAAACGAAATTCTGGCACTGCTCACAGATACTAATCAAGTCCTATCCTATTTGAGCCTTTGCTTTTATTTTCATTTAATGATGGTGTTATACTAGACTTAGAATAGATATGCAATTTTTTTTTTCTTTTTCCCTGTGAATTCCTTTTTGCTGCTGCATATTATTGATAAAAAAGACACTCAGGAGCTTAATAAAAAACAAAAAAACTTTTTTTTGGACAGTGTGGTAATATATGCTTAAAACTCCAGAAGCTTTTTTTCTTCACTTCTTCAGAGCAGGTCTTAAGGAATCATTATTAAATCTAAGTCTCTGCTGAAAAAGATTGGAGGCTTTGATCTCTGAGTTTTAAGAGACATATAGGAAGGATGGAAAATTATTTTGGTTTCTCAAAAAATTTTAGTTAATTTTACATGCTTGTAACATATATGACATTTCTTGTTTATGTAATATTCTAACAATTTTTCATTATGCATCCAAATTTCTATAGTAAAAATAACTGAAATTATTTGCTAGCATTCTGAATGACCGCTGTAAACAGCACAGGGATTAAAGGTGCCAAATTCCATACAATGGAAAATCCACTTAACTTTATTTATTTATCTGCTTATTTTGACAAAGGATGGGGACTTCTCATATGGAGAAATTTAGCATCCCATGGTACTCCCAACATGAGTGTACCACATCATAAGCAGGTGGTATCCACATAACTGTTAACACTAGTTGAGTAGACACTATAGTTGCTCTTATGCAGCTAAGACTTACTACAGCATCTTTTTATTTGTTTACATTTCTCTAAACTGAAAACGCACCATGTATGGTTGGTGTGCCTAAGTTATGATGAATTTTAAATTTTTGTTATATATTTGACTATATGTTATGGTAGTGAATAAGAAAAAAGATTATCTACAATATTTTTATGTATTTGTGACATTTCTAAATCTGTATGTATATTACTAGGCTACATGGTCTGTCTGTAAAATTTTTCAAATTGTCCTAAATGCCAAACATTTAAAAATATTTATTGAAGATGATCCACATATAAGTGAAGACACACAATACATCTACATACATGCATGTTTTATATAAGGAGTTTGTATGTGAAGATCAAATTGGTCACAGGTCAACTACATATGTGCATATGTGCATATATATATACATATATACCCTTTAGTTACTGAAAACATACTAGATTAATTAAGAAATGAATTACTTTTCTCACATCTCTTAACACAACAATATAGAAGTAGCTAAGAATTTAAAAAGCAACTTTCCACATAGTGACAAATTAAAAATGATTTTATTCCAAAACTGCCATTTTAAGGAAGTTTCTGTAGTGTGAAAAAAAAATACAGTGTTGCAAGATTTTAAGTGTTTTGGCCTTTTCTAATTCTTAAAAATAGCCTTCAGATTTGCCTTTGACTTTTAAGAACTTACCAAATGATCTTTTCCCCAAAAACTGTGTCTACTAAAAGGTCAAGAAAACTATGGAGATCACTGAGGAAGCTGTATAGGTTAGGTAGTTAATTTTAAGATACATTATTCAGAATATTTTCTAAATAAATGTGTATTCCTCAATTTAAAAGAAGTACTAAGATTTTTCGAGTCATCATTTGAATCTTCTCTCTGTCTTCAGAACAATAATGCAATTGTTAATGACACTGGAATTTAGAAATTAAAAAGAAAGAAATTTCTTTATTTCAGGTTTTATAATTCATGTATGTATCAAACTGTAAAATACTTTAAATCTCATTAAAAAATCTATTAAATTCCATTTAAAAGTATTTTATATACTTTATATATACCTTATATAAACTTTACTGAAAACTTCATGTTGATATCCATACAATTCACTTGGTACTGGGCACAGGTGCATATATTTCAGTAGCAGTCTCATGTAAACAGATTATTTACTTTCTTCTTTGTCTTCTCCAATATGTCAAAACAGCTTCAACCATGGAAATTTTTCATTTTATTTTTTAAATTGTTGATAGTTAAGTTAGTACTTATTCTCTCAGAGGAGTCACATGCACTTTACTTCTTTTTTGTTTTTTCTTCTCCACTTTATAACATTATATAAACCCCAATTGATTTGACTAACAAAACCTATCATCTTTTACACCAATTATTTTTTTCAAAAAGATCTATACATGATCTCCAAAATATCCTATATACTCATACCACACAGTGTTTGTCCTATGTAGTGTGTGTGACACTTTCATCAATCAGACAATGGCCATTTTTCATGATACATTTAAAAATTCTTGTGTCTTTGGAATTTTTTTCTCTTTGCATTTTCAGAACTCACTTTAAAGCCTACAATATAGTAGGTGCTGAAAATTGTTTACTAACACATTTCCTAATTTTTGTTGTTCTTCTTGGCTAGACTTCCTTCAGGCTACCTTTTTCCTGAATTTCCCTACGCATTTTATTTTTTTATGTCTCGTTTCCTTAATACTACAATCATTTATCCTTTATTCTGTTCTCTTTTTCTAGACATAGTATGACTTCATGAAATTTATCGATATCCTTCCTGCCATAGTCCCATTCTTATTCCTCTTCTATTTTATTCTGAATTTATGCATCCCTAATTTTACCTCAGTAAATTTCAATAGATCCCAACTTCTCAGTGCACATGTACCATTGCCTACATTTTCCCTCTGATGGATGTCTTACATGAAATTTAAACTGCAAAGTGTCAAAACTGATTTCATGAAACTCTTCTTAAATCTAATTATTTCTATAATATATTAAGTTGTGGTTTTATTTAATTTTATAAACTAGAAGCATTATTTTATTTGTTTTGTCACATATAATATTTTACTCTCTAAATGACTTTGAATCTATTAATATTTTTCTATTCCTACTGACTTTAAAATAGAACGAACCATCATATCATTCCTGAAACAATTTGTGCCATATCAATTTTTAATATAAATAGAATAGGATTTGGATAATGGATCTCCATGTTGGAATTTTAAAGAGAGATAGCATGTTAATAGTTTAAGATAAAAGACCAATTAAGTAATACTCAAGAATAAAATGTTCCAAATAAAGTAAATGATTAAGCTATATCACCAATAAAATAAGTTTCGTGCTTTATTTCTACTTTTCTGTACAAGTCCTTCCCCTAGCTCCTGTTGGTAAATCACTCCAAACCACTTCCTGTTTGGTAATGCCTGATTCAAATTTATTTGTTACTCAATAAACTATCACAATTATAGAAAAAAAAATGTTCTATACAATCAAGTATGATTTCTGGGGACATGTCACTAAATAGAAAGCAGGCTTTTGAAAACAAGAGATTGCTAAAATATAGCAATTAAAGAATAGTTAATATAGTTGAGTGTTCACCTGAATCAAATATAGTTAGGGTCCTTTACCTTGGGGCTTGAGATGAGAGGAAGAGAATAAGAAGTTATGAGAATTTTATATTTATACATGATTCCAACTCGAGAGTAAACTGAGTGCATTCAATTTTATTATTTCTTTAAAATGTCATACAAATAATTTGACAGTTATAAAATTAGTTTAGGATACTATAGTGAAACTATAGTGAGATAAGTAAATATAATTGTAAATAATTTTTGGGTATATGAGCTGTGGGTTGAGTGTATGGGTAGATAAAACAAAACATGAATCTACCTTCTATTAGAGTGATGTGAAGTTGAGCTCCTGTCTTCTCAGATGAATCCTAGAGAAGCTTGGAGTAAGGAGATGCAAAGAGAAGTGAACCGTAAGTTAGCAGAATGGGTGACAAATTAAAAATCTGTGCAGAAGCAACTTGGTCTTTACCTTACCCCACTATTCCCCAGCACCATTGTCTTTCTTTTCATATTTAAGCAAAAGTCTCTAAGGAAATGAAATAAATTATTTCAGGAGTGCAAGGAACTTAAGATGTGTATTTCAGAGTAAATCACTCGCTTTAATTTTTGAAGGTCTGAGTTTGCTTCTTGGTCACCTACCCATATAATCTGATGTTAAATCTTCTACAGAAAAAATAAATACATATGGCTATTAAATTTCTAACTTTTTAGCTATTCATAACATATTGAATAAATTTTATATAATAAAAAGGAAATTTCACTCACTATTATTCTAATTAAATTATTCTTTCAGTTTTAAGATTAAAAGCTAGAAATCATCAACAAACGCATGAAAGAACATTAGAGATAACATAAAGATAATTACAAAACTAAGTAGAACCTGAAATATTTTTAAGGATAAAAATCCTTATATGTGAAAGTTTTTATTTTTAAGATGGAGAGCAAAAAGGATATATCATCTACATGTGCAGAGACAATTGCACAGTTCTAGAAAATGCATGTGATCCCAGTTGGATGTACAAGATTCTATGGTTATTGAAACTCCTTAAGGGACTTCAGATGACAAGATTACCATCTGGCTCCATCAAACAATTTGAAATGTTCTGCTTTGCCATTTTCAGGTTTCATTTTCTAACTGCCTGACCCCTTTTGACTGTTCCACAGAATCTGAGCCTGCTTAAATACCAAACAACTAAGGCAAAACAAACTTGCATGTTGGTTAATGTTAGCAAATGACTAAATTGATACCAAATTAATCAAATATTTATTTCAGACATCCTTAGTTTTATAATAGTATCAATCAGAGAGCACAGTCTCTCTCTCCATATATATATATATATATATATACATATACATAGATACACATATGTATATATACATATATACATTTATTATTTTCAGTGTGAAAGGAAGGATACAGTGACTGACACTGGAGAAGTGAAACATAGGAAAGTGAAGGTAAGTGGAAAGGGTAGTCTAAGTTGTTAATAATCACATTATCATTGATGAGTACTAGAGACTGTGCCTGAAACTAACAGAATAGTATATAGTAAGTGAAATATTTTTTGAAGGATTAGACAGTAACAGGATATCTTAACTATCACAAATATGAGGGAGGGATGCCAACAGCAGTGTAAGTTATGTAAGAAAAAACTGTTTCTGTTCCATTGATGCTTTAGCAATAGCATTTATAGTTAACAATATCAAGAAAGATATTCTTAAGTTTATTATTTGGACCTCTCCAAGGAGTCTCACTTGGGACAGAGGACTGAATACAGGAATGTGGTGTGACTGAGACCTATCTTACATTTAAATTTACTAGGTAAAATTTTTGCTATATCACTTAATTACTTTTCAATAACTCCTTACACAAAGATATGCCGAATCAGTGATGTAATGGCAAAAAGTACTTATTTACTGATAACTGCTTTAGTTTAGATGGTGTGACACCATACTGGACTCTGAATATTTTACTGATCTGTAAGTGTCCATTTAGGAATCAAAATTGCAGCTAGACACTCCCATGGTCTTCTTCTAGATATGGCAGAAGGTCAAGAGAAAGTTACTAGTCATATTAATACTTAGCAAACATCTATAAACATCCTTTGACTAATGTTCCATTGACTCAATAATACAGCAAATGGAACTACATGAAACTAAAAAACTTCTGCACAATTAAACTCACTATCAGTAACATGAAAAATCAACTTACAGAATGGGAAAATGTTTTCAAATCATATATCTGAAGAGAGGTCAATATCAAAAATACCTAAAGAAATCATACAAATCAAAAAAAATTCAAAATAAATGAATAAAGCAACTGAATAGACAATTTTACACAGAAGACATCCAAATGACCAACTGGCACATGAAATATTCACAAAATATCTAATTATCAGGAAAATACAAATCAAAATCATGAGATATTACATATTAGAATATCTACTACCAAGATGACAAAAGACAGAAAACTGAGGGGAGAATATGGAGTAAAGGGAACCCTAGTGTACTGTTGACTGAAATGTAAATTATTAAGCCACTATGGAAAATACTATGGGTTTCCTCAAAATATTAAAAATATAACTACCAAATAACCTATTATTTTCATTTCTGGGTATATATAAAAAGGAAATACAAATGATATATCAAAAAGATAGTTGCATTCCTTCCTATATTGACCAGTATTCACAATAGTGAATACATGAAAACAGCATAGGTATTTATCAATGTATGAAATAATTAAGAAGATATGATATTTATATATGAATATACATGTGAGAATTCAAATACCTATACTTATATTAACATGTATGCACTTGAATATTATCCAGTGAAGAGAGAGAAGAAATTTCTGCCATTTACAAAAACATGGATAGATGAGGGCATTCTGCTAAGTGACGTATGATTTAGAGAAAGACAAATACTGCATGACATCAATTATATGTGGCATCTAAAAAAGTCTATCTCAGAGAAAGAGAAATTAGGATGGTGGTTACCAGGTGCTGTGGTTGCAAAATTAGGGTGATGTTGATAATGTATAAAAATATATAATTATTAGATGTGTAAGTTCTGGAAATTGACTGTAGAATATAGTGACTACAGTCAGAAACCTATACTATAAATCACAGAGTTGTTAAGAGGCTAGATCTTAAGATTTCTCATCACAAAAATGGAATGATAGCTATGATATATAATAGAAGAATTAGCTAACACTATACCAGTATAATGGTGATCATATTGCAATATATAAAAGTATATATTTTGTACACATTATATTTACAAAATGTTACATGTCATTTATATATCAATACAGCTGATTAAGGAAGTTTTATATATACATATATATGTATATATACATTTAATGTGTACATACACACACAAAGAAAATTTGAAACTCAAAAATAAGATAGGAAACAACTCACTAACAATGGATGACAATCTTAATAGATGACTGAACAAAGAAAATATGCTGATGACAAATAAGTTAATAAAATAATTCTCCATATTCTATATCATCAGGAAAATGCTAATTAAAACAGCAATGACATACCACCATATTCTCTTAGGACAGCCTGAATCCAGAACACTGCAAACACCAAATGCTGACAAGGATGTGGACTTACATCTTACAATTGTTGCTGATGGAAATAAAAAACAGGAGAACTACTTTGGAAGAAATAATGCTTTGTATAAAATGAAATATACTCTTACCATTTAATCCAACATTGATTTCAAAGCAGTTGAACACTTATGTTCACAAAAAATTTACCCAAAAATATTTACATAGATGTTTATTGTAGTTTTATCCATTATTGTCAAAACTTTGAAGGAATCAAGATGTCTGTTAGTAAGTGAACTGATGAAAAATCTGTAGTGCATCTAGACAATAGTATATATTCATTGCTAAAAACAAAAGAACTACCAAATCATGAAAATAAACTTAGAGATACCTTAACTGTACACAAGTAGGTGAAAAAAGTAAGTCTTAAAAAGCTATATATGACACATTTTTGACTATAGTACATTTGGAAAGGGAAAAAAAATACTATGTTGATGGTAAAAACATGTTTGATAAGGGTGAGAGTGGGTAGTTATAAATCGGCAGAGTACACGGGATTTTAGAAAAAAAAAATGAGTTTTAGGACAATGAAAATGTTTATGTGTCATACCATAATGATGGATACATATCATTATACATTTGTCTAAATCCACAGAATTTACAAATCAAGAGCAAACCCTAATATAAACTACAAACTCTGAATGTTTAAGATGTGTCAATCTAGTTCATCACTAAATATTATACCATTCTGTTGGGGGGATGTTGAAAATGGAGAAGTTTACATATGGGTATATGGGTAGAAAGTGCATGAGAAAATACAGGAAAGTTTCACTCATATGAGAAATATAAAGAAACAAACATGCAAATCTAAATTAAGTTCATAAATGCAAGACTGTGATTACCTGTGCATAAGAGAGGGTGTTTTGAAGTCAGAAATTAAAAAGCTATTAGTAAAGGTCACGGAAGTCTAGTGATGGGTGTATTGTGAAATGCACACAGAGTAATACAAATAATTTTATGTCCAATGATAGGATTAGAATTTAATGTATTTGATCTCACTCTAAAATAGAAAATCTTAAAATTTTGATTGAATCACATGATAAAAATGGAAAAGTTCCATTTAAAAGTCTCCAAGAAAAATTAGCACTTAACCAAAGAAGTATTTTGAGACACACTATTTATTTAGGTAATATTATCATTTTTATTGCTAGGCTAATGTAACAATCATAAATTAATTTTCCATTTTTTAGATTAAAATTCTAAACAAAGGTTTAAAATTACCTTGATTATGGGTTACAGAATTTGAATGAAATTCTTTCAATCCTAGCAATAAAATAGCATATTAAACACAGAACTTGGTAGATGGAAAATATATGAGTATTGCTAAAAGAAAACGAACTAAAATTTTCAAATTTCAAGGTTCAGATAGAAAATATATGTAGTCGTAATACAAAATTAGTGAAATTATAGCAAACTAAGGGGTTAAAACAGTAGTAATATTTTTACTGCAGGATGAGAGATGATTGTGTTGCATAAGTTCAGTGTAAATGAATTTATCATATTATAAAGAACAAAAACTAGAAACAATAATATTGCAAATATATTTTAGGTAAATAATGCGTATTTAAAATAGTTTAAGACAAGAATAATAAACACTTTTTTCCTTCAGCATTTATTCATGCATTATTTTGTAAAAATTTAAGCATATTTTTAAAATATATTGAAAGTTTTACAAGAAAGATTAAATGTAATTAAACATATAAATAGATTATAATATTTGCAAAATTATACCTTATTGTTGGCATATGTTTTCGTTATGAAACAAAAATCAAACCTCAGTTCAGTCAATATTGATTATCAATTAAAATTGGTGAATTAAATTGATGAAATAAGTTACATGTTTATTAAGTTGGTGGAACCAAATGATTTATTTGATTGATTTTATGTATAACTCAAACCCTTAACTATATCTTAACCTAATAATATTTTATGCAGTTTCATAGTATATCCAAAAACTAGCAGTAAAAGGACATTTAAACAAAACCAAGAGGTATTTATATGTGGTAGGGGAAAAACAGGTGATTTAACTTGTATATGATATTTTCCAAGAAAAATGCTATAGTGAATAATTTTGAAAATGTGTAAACTATATTTTAAAATGCTATATTTTTACTTTTCTTCTTGAGTTCTGTGTTAGAATATGTATCTGAAACCAATTAAATTTCTTCTTGTGAAAATTATAACATTTTCTTATTTTAGTATTAAACTACTTAGTTTTGAAAAATAAAGTACATTTTAAGACTTCAGAAACAATTATTTTTCTTGAACCAACACAGTTTCTGATTGAATCTGTCAGGAAAACTATCAGAGTTCCCTTGGTATAATAAATGGGATATTCAGGTTCCAATTTCCATAAAAATAGATTTTAGAAAATAACAATTCTGGCATTTATTAGATTTTCCTGCAAAGCATTATAATTATCTCATATATCAGCCATAACTAGTGCTTATTACACGTGTCTGTTGTAATCATTTGCTGATTTCTTGATGTTCAAAAAATACTGAAGATGAATTTAAAGCTTGCCTTCAATATTGAGTCCAGAGTCCTAAGTTTTCTTTCACAAATTTTGGTAAATATTTGTATAGATAATGTAATGATTTTTATCAGAATTTTCCTAACTTATGAAAGCTTAATTGATTCCTTTTGGTGCTACAAGAGCAGGTTTCTTCCTTTAGATGAGAAATTCAGAAACTCTTCTCTCTTTGGTTTGCATCCTTTGATTTTTCTAGCTGCACACTTGACTGCTCCTCAGATAAAATGAACTGATACTTTAATGCAACTGTCATTGTACCAATAAGAAAGATTGGATCAAGGGAGAAATATAAGATGACTTCTTAATCATGATATATCATTTCATAAGTGGAGTGAAGCAACTGAAAGGACATGATATTAAGTTTCATGCACCCATATGAAAAGCTTTTAAGAATTCGAAAGCAGATATGTAAGCTACCGTATCATCCTGTATATTCTCTAAATACAGATGTGCTTTATTGCAATGATGTGAAGATATGCATCTTTGAAAGATGAAATAAAAATAGATACATTATTCACAGTGCCTTTGATTAGAATGATTTGATTTGAAGTTTTTCACAATTTTATTTACATTTTCAATGAAATTATTCTATATGATTCTGGACTGAGTTATTATGAATGAATCAGGGTAAAACATGAATATTACTGAAAAACTGACAAAATAATTTTCTTCATGAATTACTGAAATAAATGAGGGTTCCTAAACCATATTTAGGTGATGATAGTTTTAAGTACTAGTCTTAAAGTCTTTGTCAACAAAGAATCTAAGTAACAATATCCCTAACATGTTTTTTCTCTATCTCCCTTTTGTAGATTCACAACAAATAATAGGTTATTAAAGAGGCTACAATATCATATAATGGAAAACAGAATATGGTAACATTTTAGTGTCAAGCATGTATAAAATACAAATGGGACATACTTATTTTGGGAATGATATTTTTAATTTATGTATTAACATTATTTGGAAGAAAAATTTCTTAACACTAATTCTAACCAAATGAGGATTAAGGACAAGGGAGTACAAAATTCTGTGGCATTTTATTTTTCCTGCACAAATGATCTGATGCCAATTTTAAATGTGTGATTTTTGCAGAATAATACATAGTCACAATTCTCAAACTATACAGGAAATACTTGGCTAACAATTTCTGATATGATTACTTCTCCAGTTTTATTATCATTATTGACTGAATGATTGAGACAAACTTAAAAAATATTATATTATTGAAGTAACATTGTGTTATAATGTCATGTAAATACCATTTATGCATCACTATAAATCAGCATATGTATATACTTTATTAAGTTCACAACTAAAAGTCCAATACTATCCTTCACCATACACTTGTAAAGAACTCCTGAACTCCATCATATATTTCATTCATTAAAACATTTACTACGCACATTGATTGAGATATGACTATTCTCTTAAAAATTATATGGTATTGTAAATTAATGAAACATTGTTAAAAAGTGGGAAAAAGAAGTGTGAAAGAGCTATATGTCATCTTGTAGTATAAAAACATGAAGTAATATATCAGTTTCTTTGATTGTCTAGGTCAAAATATCTTACTTTTAAAAGAAAGTATTTTTGATTGTCTTTAAGCATTTTACTATGTGTTGCATTCAACTGTTCTCAATTCAGGATAATAATCCTCTGTCATTTTCATTTACTCCTCATCAACCTCATTAACTGAAAGCTCTCTAAAAAAAAACAAAGCAATCATATATTGTAGTACTTGATGACAACTAGTAATTAACATTCCGACATCTGCAAGAGATAGACATCAATTTTCAAATCAAGTTAAGATAGTCCAGTTTTCCTTGTTATGCTAGGTAACTGCATTATATTATAAGTTTAATTTACACTATATATGAATCTTGTACTGCTTTGACTATTTTTTTGACACATGACAACATTTTACTCTTTATTTTAAATTAGATATTTAAATATTGCTGCACCACTAATAAATATTTTGTGGGAGACTCATAAGCTTAAAAAATAGTTAATTTTTCATTATTCCTTAATGCTGTAACTGATTTAACATCTTATTTGATTTACAAAAGTAGTGATAATAGCCCTAATAGAGGTATGGTTTAAGATAACATGGTTTAAAAATTGAGAATATGTATTTGATCGTTAAATTCTTTGAAAATCATAAAGAAATCGCTTTCTCAATGAAGTTTTAAAGATTATTGAATAGAGAGCAGATGTCTAAACCTGATGTACATCTTGATAAGAGGATTTTATGAAAATTGCATTCTTATCCAAAAAGATTAGAAATTTTCAAAAAATCTCAGAGGCAATTATTCAGGCAGCTTTTGGCATGTGATTGATTGCTTTGGAAATACATTAGAAACCCTTGGGCAGAAGCAAAGTTAAAAGCTTAAGTCTAGACATGAGGTCATCATTCTTCATTATCACATTCTAGAGAAGGAAAAAATGTGATATCCTGGAGCATAAAACATAGGGGCTTATTGATATGTCCCTAACACATAGGCACATATCAGTAAGTACCTATGTACACTATAATTGTGCATTGAAAACAAAATTTTTTGCTTGAATTCTTTGTGATTTCTGAATCTTATGGTTTATATATTTAGCATAATCAGAAAAACTGTGTAGTTATCACTTCAAATATTAATTCTCCTCAATTCTCTCTACTTGTGTCTTCTAGAACTCAATTAAATTGATGTTGACACTACTTACAGATTCAGAAGACTGTTTGTGTTGTCTTACCTCCAGGAACAACATGTACAAATTGTTTGTTTCCTTTCATGGAAGCCTGGTCTATGGCATCTTTGCCAAGACATAAAAGGCCTGAGCTTGGCAATTGTGACCAATTAGCAGCTGCAGAAACAGTAAAACCTCTCTCAGTAAGCATGTGTTTTATTTGGAAAAATGTTTGAAGCAGTTGGGACTTTTGTTTTCAAGTAATCAGAAAACTCATTTCCAACTGATTGCTGAAAGAAAGGGGTAATTTATTTCATAAGTATATTTTCCACAATGGGTCCTTGCCACTTGTATTCTTCTTCCTTTTCCCTCTTTTCAGATGCAGCTTACTTGTCATACTCCCATATGCTAGCTAAAACTTCTTTTTTTTAAGGTGCAGGCAGGAAATAACATGAACAGAAAAAGGCAGGCAGAAAGAGAGAGGAGAAATAATTTTATGTATTTTATTTAACTGTTCATTTGGTTGTTCCCTGTCTCCTGTCATGAACCTGGGTCCTTGAGATAGATGTATGTGAATTGAGCTTGGTAGACTTGCTTAACTTGCTTCATTGATGTGACATGGAGAAAGATGAGTGCCAGCAGGTAGGCCTACATTCTACAATATATTTAAAAATAATGAGAGAGAGAAAGAAAGGTTTTGCTTTCTGATTTGCTCTGTTTTTTTCTTAGGACAAGCTTTCATGCATGTCCAGAATGGATTCTGATTGAGACATATTAATAGTTTTGCTCCAATTGATACAATCAATGTGGCCAGAAATATCAAACTACATTGTTTGGTCAGCATGTGTCATATAGTCACTCCTGCAACAACAGCTGTGGCTACATGTTATGGAATATTTGTGATGTCTAACCCAGGACAGGAACACATACGTCCAACTTGGAGCTCAGATGTGAAAACATTTAGAATATAAGCACCCAACATGAGCAAGATATAGTTCTCCAAACAAAATTCAATTATCTGTAGTAAATGGAATAGTTTTTGGAGTTCTGAGAAATGGTAGAGTTCTGGGAAGGTGGTTAACACCTTTTTTTTTTTTTTTCCCTTGCATGGTCTACATGATCTGTCACAGTGGGAGGAGGAGTGAATTTTTGGTGTTAATAAGTACAGATTACTTACCACATGGGAAGGGTAGGTAATGTTACGTGCTTGGCTGTGGGAAAGTCCCTTGAGACTACTAATTCTCTTCTTGTGCTTATCTAGTAACATTAGTTTCCATAGGATACTCAGTCTTGGTTCCCATACTGGGGTTTTTGCCTCTGTAAGCAGGTATTGCTAAAAATTAGTGTTTAACTGCGAAGAGGGATGCTGAGATAATAAATGGGGCTTGGCTACTTGCTGCGCTCTGCTATAAGAAAACTAGAGGCTAGCTTATGCTCTTGGGTGACAGTTAGCCAGAAACCAAATTTCACTGAGCTAGAAACAAAAATAAATGTTATATATATATATATATATATATATATGTGTGTGTGTGTGTGTGTGTGTATATATATATATATACTAGTCTCATACAGAATATTTTAAGCAAAAACATTCAGCTATGAAGTACATGTAAATATCTTTATTTTTCAGGCTATTCTGCATTTTAATACTTATTTTTCCTGGATCACAGAAAATAAAAATGATTCAGGTCTACAGAGACTTATTAATTTAGTATTTTCTGAATCTTTTCATGTTTAATTTAAATAATCCCAGAATATCAGTTATCTCCTCTTCCCAATGCAAACATTATGTTTGTATACATTTTATATACCATTGACAATGGATACTTAATTCAGAGTCATTCTTAGTCTTCTCACTATCTCTGGTCACTAAATCATGAGGTTTTTGTTATTTTTTTCTTTATCTTTTTACACCTTTATTTTCTTACATCCCTTCTCATTCATTTTTTCAAATTCATGAGAAACAAACATAAATTCAGCAAGAGATTATTATACAAAATACATGAAGAACACAAAAAAATCAGCAACAACAAAAAACAAATAAGCAGTACTATTAAAATAGGCAGAGGATTGGAAGATACTCTAAAGACTACAACAGATGGCCTACATGAAGGTTGTTTTCATCTCATCTTATTAGGGAAACACAAATGAAAACAGCAATAACACCTCACAATTGTGAAAATGATCATTATATAAAACACTGGAAACAACCAGGGTTGAATAGGATGTGGAGAAACAGGAACTCTCATATAAGGTTGGTGAGAGTGTAAATTTGTGCAACCCTCATGGAAAGCAGTATGGAGATTTCTCAAAAAATTGAAAATAAAAATTGCATAATATCCCCTAACTCATATACTAAACAAATCTACTAAAAAATAAAAAAGTCCCACTAATTTATAGAAATAAATATCCACGTTTATTGCAGCCTAATTTACAATTGCTAACAGATGGAAGCAACCTAAATGTCCATCTATAGATGACTGCATAAAGGACATGTGGTATATACATAATGAAGTATTTCTGAACTATTAAAAAGGAAGAAATTCTGTCATGTGTAACTTGTATGAACTCAGAGGAACTTAAGCTTATGCATGATAAAAGTCATACAAAGACAATCATTGTATTATTCACTTATATGAGGTGTGTAGAGGAAAGAACTGAATAAACTAAACAAAAAACGGTGAACTTTAACACTAGAAGACTAAGTTGCATGCAACTTCAATAATAATGATTTTCTAAAATTATCGCATTGAAAAAATATGCTAGTGGCAAAATCCGGGACTTTACTGAAATGCTAACTGATCTATTTTCAAAATGTTGCATCTAATTAATTAAAATGTTGGGAAATTTATCCAAATCATCTTTTCATCAGTTTCAAGACTCCATTTTGACATGCAAAGCACAAAGGATTTGGATATTTGAATATTTTTTTCTCCTGAAGCAATGCATGCCTCTGACTTAAGAGGAAAAACATCATCGTCATGAAATTTATGTGATAAGAATAGGATAGAATTGTGTTTAATGCTCAAAAATTGTATTGCTATACATGTATAAATCTGTATTTTCATGTCATACAGATTATATCTTATTTTAATTTAAGCAAAGTATATTATCAGCTGCTTAAATTATTGTTTCTCATATTTTTTATATATCAAGTACTATATCATGGATATGTGCCAACTTTAAAACTCACTATAGTAAGTGGTATTTCTTTATTGTATTACATTGTGATTTGAATATCACAAAATTCATTTACTACATTTTTATATTTATCTACAATTTTTTTGCAAGTAATAGAAATATAATTTAGTAATTTATGAGAACATCCAAAAATACTTCTTACAGAAAATCGAGAGGAATTAATTACTGAAATAATATGGATATATTTAAGAATTATGTTACCATAGGTAAACTACTGCCCAAGTGGTTTTAGACACATTTTCTTACAAATATATGCATAGCTGGTTTAGCACTTTTCTTTTATCAAAATAAAGGACATATTTTCCATTCTCTAAAATTCATGGGAAAATGTGTTATTATAAAATTTAAATATTTGATTTTTAGTAAGGTTAAGCAATTTGTTATAGATGGATTAACATGCATAATTTGAAGGAGATATCCCTGTGTTTTCACCTTTTTATTAGTTTAGTATTGATCTGTAAGAAAATGTTATGAGTATATATAGTCTAGGTTTTAACCCTTTAATATAGAATTAGAATTAGAATTATAGATATGCTAATTTATAACAAAACGAATCCAGCAAATATGCCCATATACTTTATCTTACTATTTATGGTTGGCAAGATCTTTTGCTTTGTTAATTGAAATTTAATTGAAATAAATATTCACTGGTAATATCTGGTTATTATTTTACAGATTCATCTATTTTATTTACATTGATGTAATTTTAGAAAATTTCACCAATATTAGTATCTACCAATGTTCAAAGATATATTTTGAAGTACTTAGCTAATTATTATAATTTATTTGATAAAACTGTCATTTATAGAACAATCTGTGTTATTCTGTGAAATCTCAGTACACACTAGGTATTCAATTTCACTTCATATAGCTCCTGGAAACCATTAAGATATACCAACACTAAAATACACATATTAGATAACTTTTTCTGATGCAGTTATTCCACAGAATTTTGATATGATCCCTACTAGAAAACCAATTGAATATTATTCTATATTTTGATTATATGATTTTCATATATATGATATATAAAGGAATGTTTATAAGTTGTAGACTCATACTTTCCATGACATTTCGGAAGACATGGTCTAGGTTATGGCTATGTTGTGTTCTCTTTCAATTTTATTTTAGGGATATATAAACACATCAGTCATTATTTATTTCTAGTTCACACTACACATCTATTTTGTATCACTAGGGCGTTCTTTTTTATGTTATTTTCATACAAGGATCTAGAGAGATATAAGCATTTTAGACTTGAAATATCATCAGTAAGCCACAGGTAATTCTACATTTGCTCCCCTTGAATTTTTCTTAGCGTTCATGAATCATTTCACTCTTTTTCGTTAAATGAACTGTTTTTGGTTTGATACTATAATAGCTGCAGAGGTACAACTTCACAACATGATAAAATATTTATTACCACAACACACTACCAACAAAGCTATACTTAATGCTCACCACTATCCAAAGACTCTTCTCTAAGCCTTCCTACTATTTTTTTTACCTCTGATAGCTACCATTTTCTTTTCTTTTTATTTATTTGTGTTTTAATTTTATTGAAGGTAGAAGCTCCATAGCATATTATAGGTTTAAGATGTGAATCATTATAAATCTACATCTGTATACATGCAATTACCATCAATAATTCAATTCTGCCCTTCAACATTTAGTCTATCCAATTTACAATATTTAAACACCTTCCCTTCTGGGAATCACAAATTTAATTCTCTAAACTAAATGTCTATTTTTGTTTGATTTGGTTAATCTTCTTGGTTAATTTCTGTATTTACTGAATATGAATGAAATCATGTGACTTTTTCTATTTCCTCTGATTTATCTCATTAAACATAATTTCCTCTAGTTTTATCTTACCTTTGCAATGATGGAGTTACATATTTAGAACAGTTGAGTAATATTCCATTGTGGTTTTTGTGTGTGCGTGTGTGTGTGTATCATCACATCTTATTTCAATCATATAGTTATGGCCATTTTGGTTGTTTCCATCTTTTGGTTCTTTTATAATGCTTCAAAAAACAAAAAGGTTCATATATTTCTGAAAATTATTGTTTTTGGATAATTCCCATAAATATCCTGAAATGCAATAGCAGATTCATTCAATTCATATTTTCAGTTTTTAAGGGAATTTTCATATTGTTTCCCATTAGGGTTGCAACAATTTACAATCTCACCAAAAGCTATTGTTTCATTTTCTCGTCATCCTCATCAACACTGCTCCAGTTTTGGTGATACTAACAATTTTTACAAGTGTGAGCTGATATCTCATTGTTGTTTTTATTTGCATTTTTTTAATAAGAAGAGCTATGGAATATATTCCCATGTGACTGTTGATAATCTTTATATTGTTTTTGAAGAAATGAATCTTCAGATCCCTGCCTATTATTAAATTTTGCTATGTGCTTTAACGTTTTATGTGATTATGCATTATAGATATTAACCCCTTCACAACAGAAGGGAAAAACTGACATTGCTGAAGGGTTCATATTACTTAAAATGATTCATATATTTGACATAATTGTCATCAAAATTCCAAAAACATTTTTATAAGAAAAGAACAGTCATTAAGTATATTTAGAAGTATAAATACACTGAATAGCAAAACAGTTCAGAGAAAAAAAAAAAGGAAATATCAAGCTTTCTGACTTCAAACTATATTATAAAACAATAGAAATAGAATAGCATAGTTTGGGGGGATAAAACAAAACAACAACACACAGATTAATGGAACAGAACTGAGAGATCTAAATTAATCCCACACAAATACAGATAACTAATTTTGACAAATGAAACAAAAGCATGCAATACAAGGTCAATCTCTTCAATAAATGTTTTTGGGAAAGCTGAACAGTCACAAGCTATATAAGGAAAATATGCCACTATCTAACATTATACACACACACACACACACACACACACAGCAAATCAAAGTAGATTAAAGACTTGGATATAAAACCTAAAACCATAAAATGCATAGAAAAAAAGAAAAGAAAAACCTTGGCTATACACTCCTTTAAATTGGCTTAAGTGATGTCTTCTGGAACTTGACTCCAATGTCAAGGGAAACAAAAACCAAAATAAATTAATGGAACTTACCATACTAGAAAGCTTATGTACAGAAAACAGAACAAAGCAAAACAAAGAGCAAACCTTATAAAAAAAAATGGTATACTGCATACAATTGAATGGAAGAAGATACTTGATAATTATTATCTTTTTGTCAAATCGAAGATTTTTCAAAATTTATTTGTTTTTCCCTAAATGCTCACTGAAAGATGATTAAATAAAAAATAACATGTATATATGTATATGTATATGTGTGTGTGTGTATTGTGCATGTGTGTGTGTTCCCACTTTGGTACATAGCAGAGTGTTCCTACTATTGTATATCAGAGTAGGATAATACTCAACTTCAAAAATGAATTGTTTCTGTGACACATAGAATTTATAACACATTATTCTGTAACATACAGTATAAAGAGAAAGAAAACATTTGATATTTGTGTAAAATACAATGAAACAAAGAAAATAAGAAATTTCACTAAGATTTTATTGGCCAAAGCAAATTAAATGGCCTCATCCAGCATCAAGGTTGAAGAAGTATGAAACCTTGTCGGGTACATTGAATAAACTACTAATGGTACTGGATAGTTCTATAATCATAAAACAAACAGTTTATGGCCTAGTGGAATGGATGTTTTGTTGGTGCAATTCACATCCATCCCTCCTGAAGTCCTGAGTTCCCATACTGAGATAGGGAGAAAGAACAGGAATAACCAAGATAAGCAGCTAAAAAAGATAAAATACTTCCTCCTCTATATTTCTGCCTGCATTCTTCTGCTCACTTTCAGTCTTACCTGTACCTTTCATTAAAAAATAAAAGACAAGACAGTGATATATCAGAGAGGAAAAAGAGACTGCAAAATCTTGCTTATTGCTTGCATCAAATGTTAGACCTCAGATATTACAAATGAATTAGAATTAAGCGATCTAGACAAGTTTTTGATCACAGAATATGCTAAAATATATTTTCTTTAAAAAGGTGGCAAATATAGTTGATCACTAAAGTGATTATTTAATATGTGAAGAATATCTGTGTTTAATTTCTAAAGCAAGCATTTCCACACCTTGAATTTTTCTACATACAAAAATGCATTATATGAAAAACACATTGTAGAATCTCTGAGAGCATAAAGATAGTAGTATATTTATTCCATAGATGGTAAAAGACTAATATAATTTGACCAATCTAATATTACCAATGAATGTAAGCATGGTTTATTAAGTTAAATTTAATATTAAGGGGCACTTTTTTCTTTATCTAAGAATTTCACCTATATACAATATTGACAATAAGTACTATATACTTACCATATAATCTTAATGGAGAGCACAGTTGTCCATCTGTAATTACTATGAGGTAGCTGAGTTGGTCCTGCAATAATTTATTTCACTATATACCAAGAAAATATATTTGCTAAAGGTTACCTAGAGAATAAGGAAATTATTTTAATTTAACTTCAGTCAATGTGAAAATTGAAGACAACACTAATAGTGTTTTCTGTATGAACATTTTAGTAAGTGCCTTCATTTAAAATAATTTACCCAAATCAATAATTTCCATTAAGTCTCTTGACAAATATTTTTTTAAGTAGTAAAAATGAAACAATGAATATGATGCAGGGGTGGGGAGGGAGCTTAGACATGCTGATGAGATGCTGGGTTCCTCCAAAAAGAATTTTTTGAGACTGTTGGTGAGCAGGAACACAGAGTGAGTTTATTAAAAGCTGAAATAACTAGTTGAGGTTGCATGAAGAAAATACATATGTGTATGTGGCGGGACCTAAGCTGCCTGCCTCTCTCACAAGATGGATTCTGTTATAGGGTTATGGGCTTTGGACATCTGCAGGTTACCTAGAGAAAATCAGCAGCTGCATTCAGCGATTTGTCTTAGATGCAGACTGTTAAACTGGGTGCTCTTTCAAGTTTTGCCAGTTAGTCCACTATCCATACATCTGCATACTGACCTGTAGATTTAAAGCTATGCTGTCCCCGCATCAGAATAGTATTAACAAAAGTACCAGAATACAATATATGAAGACCTAGGAATAGTTAAATAAGGAAACAAACAAACAAAAAATGTCTTTTCTAAACCACATACAATATTTAAAAAATTTTTTCCTGCTATCTTTTTTTGATAGCCAATACTAATGATATTAACCTCCTATGTTCTCCATAACATATTTTTGATAGCTATACTAAGTGAACACATGAGAAAAATATTAAGAAATCGATGAAATATTTTTCTTAATAAGATGCCATTATGATGTTAATTTTCTATAAAACTCCATCTAAATTTAAGTTTTTAGAATTGTAATGACACAGGAGCTTTACAAAATTATTCTGATAATATTTAGAAGAAAAACAGCTGAGGATTGCTAAGAAATAATTTTAAAAGAAAAATAAATGGAGGTAACTGTTTTAACATACTAAAATGTTTTACACACTAAGTACTGGCAGACTTTTACTGGACCATATGCATTAAATCAGACTTATTTTTTCTTTACTTCATAACTGTTTTGCTTCTAGGAAAGCAGTAATCACTACGGATACACACTGGGAATAAGATGAGACTCATTAACTTAGTAAATTTTTTGAGGTATTTATGCCTTCACTATTTTGGGCATATTTCATTAAAATAAATACTTCTCTTTCTCTCTTTTTTAATAATAATTTTATTCTTTTCTTTAAAATGCTACATTCATTTCAGAACATGCAAATTATACCTCAATCAATGACTCTGAAAATGCACCCTTCGACTGAACTCTAATGTCCTTGAACACTATATATCCTTCCCACTGAACTTCCACCTCCTTGGTAGCTACTATCTGGTGAATTTTATTATAGTTGTCCATTTCATTTGTTTATTTATACTACACATGCATATATTTTATACATATTGCACATAAAATCATCCTTTTTTCTTTTTGATTTATTATGCTTAACATGCCATCCAGATTGTTGCAAAGGGCAAAATTTTATCTTTTTAAGTAACTGCATAGAATTCCATTGAATACATATGCCACACTTCTTTATTCATTCATCTCGTTGATGGACATTTAAGTGGTTTCCATGTCTTGGTTATTGTGAACTGTGCTTCTGTGCATATAGATATGCAGGTATTTTTTTTTCTGTTAAGAGATTACACACTCTGAGTATATTCCTAGGAGTGGAATTGCAGGATCAAATGGTAGGTACATCTTCATTTATTTGAGAACTCTCCATTGTGTTTCACTAATTTGCATTCCCAGCAACAGTGTAGAAGGATTTCACTTTCCTTATGCTCCCTCCAATCCCTCCAATTTCTAACCTTTTTGTTATAGACCATTCTTATTGTTGTTAGGTGGTACCTCATTGTTTTTGCCTGCATATCTCAGATGATAAGTGATGTGGAACTTTTTTTAGGTGTCTGTGTGCCATCTATGTTATGTCTTCTTTATATAGTTGTCTATTGATTTATTTTGCCTATTTGAGGGGTCATTTTCTTTTTTATTGTTGAGGTGTATGAGTTATTAATGTATAACTCCTATCAAAACAGTTACGTGAATATCTTCTCCAATTAGTTGATTTACCTTTTTGAGTTAGTAGTGTTTTTGTTTCTTTTGCTATAGCTATTCCTTCTCCAACAGCCTCTTTGAGGTTGCTTTCATGGAACGATTCTCCCACAATTTCCTCTAAGTTTTTATTATTGTTTATGGTCTCATGTCTAAGTCTTTGATACATTTTGAGTTACCCTTTGTGTGTGGTGCTAATGAATGACCTGGTTTCAATTTTTTCCTGATGTCTGTGCAGTGTTCTCACCACTGTTATTGAATACTTTTGTTCCTCTGTTGTATGCTCTTGGTTTCTTTGTCAAAGATTAACTGTTCATCTAGGTGTAGTTTTATTTCTGGGCTATAAATTTTATTTCACTGATCTTAGTGTCATTTTGTTGTTTTTGCTGCTGCTGTTCTTCTAATAGCAAAAATCTTTTCCTGATGATCACTGTATAGTATAATTTGAATTCAGGAAGTGTGATTCCCCTGTTATTATTTTATTTTTATATATTTGTTACCCTTAAGGTAGCTTTGGCTCTTTCAGGCCTTCTGTGGTTCCACACAAACTTCTGTTTTGTTTTCTTAATTACTTTGAAATATTTCCCAGTAATTTTGATGGGGGTTGCATTAAATATATATATATAGCTTTGAGTGGAATAGCCAGTTTAATATATTTCTTTTGATCAATGAGTGTTTAATGCTGATTCATTTCTTGTGCATTCTTATGTTTCTTTTGATAAAGCCTTGTAGCTTCCATTGAAGATGTCTTTCCCCTCCTTTGTTTAGTTTGTTCCAACTTTTATTGATACTGTTATAGATAGGATTTCTTTTTTTCTTTATTTCACTGTTTGTATTTAGAAATGCTACTGTTGTTTGTGTGTGTGTGTGTGTTGACATTATATTCTGTATGCCATATTTATTTAATGTTTCCAGCAGTTTTTTGGTGGGATCTTTAAAATCATGTCATCTGTAAATAATGATTGCTTTATGCATGCTTTTCCAGTTTGATTTTCTTTAATGCACTTATCTTGCCTTATTACTCAGGCCAGGACTTCAAGAACTATGCTGAATAGCAGAGAGTGGGCAACCTTGTCATGTTCCAGATCTTAGAGGAAGACTTTTAGTCATTTACCACTGTGTATGAATTTGGCTATTTGCCATATATTGCTTTTATCATGTTGAGGAATGTGTCTTCGATTCCTACTTTGGCAAGGATTTTTATAATGAATAGGTGTGAATAATATCAAAGGCTTTTTCTGCATCCATTGACAGGATCAATTTTTTGAAATTAATCTTGTTGATGTGGTGTATTACAGTGATTGATATGCACATGTTCAACAATCCTTTCACCCCCTGGAATAAATCCCAGTGTATGCTATTTTTGATATGCTGTTGAATATATACATAATTTTTTATGGCCAGGATTCTGTTGATGATATTTGAATCTATATTCATCAACAACATTGATCTTGGTTTTTTCTGTCTTTTTCTAATTTTGGAATAAGGGTAATATTGGCCTCATAGAACAAATAAGAGCGTTTTCCCTGTTCAATTTGTTCAAGAAATTTAGGAGAGTGGGGATTAGCACTTATTTGAATGTTAGGTATAATTTGCTACTGAAGTCATCTGAATCTGGACTCTTGAGTTTTTGGTGATTTTAAATTAATGCTTGAATTTCTGTGTTTGTTATTACTCTGTTAAGTTCTCCCTGGTTCAGTTGTGGGATGTTGTAGGAATAATGTAAATTATTTATTATTTATATATCTTTCATTTCTAATCATTATTTTTAAGTTTTGTTTTTCTCTATTATTTTTTTTCTTTGTGAGTCTAGCTAGGAGTTGCTAAATTTTATTTATATGTTCAAAGACCCAGATCTTGAATTCATTGGTATTCTGAATGGTCTTTTTCTTTTTTATATCATTTATTTCTGCTCTTATTTTTATCATTACCTTTCTTCTCTGATTTTTGGTTTCAATGGTTATTCCCTTTTTAGTTCTCTCAGGTATATGCTAAGTTACTTAGTTTGGGTTTTCTCGATTTTTGATGTGTGCTTGAATGGCTATAAACTTTCCTCTTACAATTCATTTTTCCACACCCTACATATTTTAATAGCTCATCTCTTTATTTTCATTTGTTTCTAGATTAGTCTTTATTTTACTGATGATCCAGGATTTACTGAAGAGAATGCGGTTCAATCTCAAAATCTTAGTGGTTCTTCCACTTTTGTTTTTCTGATTCATTTTAATGTCATCTTTTTGTGAATAAAAAAAGATACATTATGTAATTTCAGTCTTGTTATATTTGATGAAATTTATTTTGTGTTCCATACTATGATCTAACTTGAGAAGAATATAAACATATTTGGTAGGGGTTAGAACATCCTGTGTGTGTGTGTACATATACATACATATATATGTAAATTATATATGTATATGTTAGGTTGCTGTGATCTATTGCTTCATTTAGATCCCTGATTATCTGTCTGGATGATCTTTCTATTGATATGAAGGGAGTATTGTGCTACTGTCAATATCTGCCTTTAATTCTGTTAGTATTTGTTTTATATATTTAGGTGGTCCAACATTGGGTCCATACATCTTAATGATACTTTTTGTTGACCATAATTTAGTGCTCATCCTTGTCTCATGATGCTCTTTATAGGTGGAAATTCGCTTGTCTGAAATTATTATTTCAAATCCTGCTTAGTTTTTATTTTTGCTACTTTGATATATTTTTACATAACTGTTGACTTTTAACCTCTGATTGACTTTGGATCTGACATGAGTCTCCTGTAGGCCAAATATTGATGATTCCCATATTTTGATCTATCCAGCCATTCTGGCCTTTGATACTTTTGATACATGAGCTTAGTCTGTTTACATTTAGGCAGCTAACTTATATGTAGGATTTCATTGCTGTCATTTGAGATGGTTTTCACTGGTTTTCTGTGTCTGTTGCTTCATTTACTTTTATTTGCTTTTTCTTCTGTTTGATTTTTGTTGTTAGTTAGTTTCATTGACTTCCCAGCTATGTATGGCTTTAGTATTAGGTTTCGTTGAAAAATGTGAATTATGTTTGTGTTTACTGTTCTATGATATTCTTTTTATGAACTGCTGCCATATCATATATATATATATATATTTATAGAGATTCCAAGCTTCTCTTTCCTCCTTTAATACTATTTAATTCATTCTTGTTGGTCCCATCTTTTTTTATACTTTTACTTTCTAGTTTATCATAACGCTTGGGTTTTGACTTATCTTTGTTTCAATTTTCATTGTGTATAGTCCCTTCAAGGATCTTTTAAATGGCAGACTTGTGATGGATAAATCCATTAACTTGTGTTTATAGTTAACAAGCTTTATTTCTTCATTATATCTGCAAGATAGTTTTGTAGTGCAGAAAACCTAGGTCTCAAATTTTTCCTCTTTTATTATTTTGAATATGTTGGTCCACTCTCTCCTGGCTTGTAGGGTTTTTGCTGAGAAGTCTATTGATAACTTAGTGGGTACACCTTTGCAAGTTATGTTCTTTTCTTTAGTATCCTTGATTGTTTTTTATTGACATCTGTTAATTTTACTATGAGGTGTATGGGAGTAAGTTATATTAAATTTGAGTGTTCCAATTTTTTCTTTAACATCCACGGTTACATTTTTATGACATAGTGGAAAGTTTTCTACTATTATTACTATAAGTTTTATGTTCCTTTTCCCCTTTACTCTCATCCCAGGATACCTATTATTCTTATGTGTATCTTTTTCACAGTGTCTGATATTTCTTATAAGGTTTCTTAATTTTTTTCTTGATCTTGTTTTCCTCTCCTCTTTGACAAGTGTCACTTCTGTGAACTTGTCTTCAATATTGAGATTCATTTCTCTGTGAAATTTAGTTTGTTTATGGAACTTTACAAGTTTATCTTAAATTCTTTTATTGATTTTTAAACCTCAAGCATTTCTGCTAGGGTTTTCTTCATTGTCTCATTCGCCTTAGTGACATAGTTTCTGTAATCTATCACTTCTGTTTTGAGGTCTTCCAACTGATTTTTGTGTGTGTGACACCTGCATCTCATTCTGCTCATTTTATATCTTATTAATTTAATTCTTTATGTGTTAGGTTATCTTAACCAATATCAATGGAGTTCTTTGTGGAGCTCCAGGTGTCTTCCTGTCCTTGGACCATTGTGCTCTTTTGGGTGAGTTAGATTTTGCCTTGATTTCTTCTATGTTCTGAATTTAACACTGTGGTCATCTTTTTTTCTTTTACTTTATTTTTTTTTTCCTGTATGATGATGTTGGATCATGGTGTGGTTGGTTCCAGATACACAACTTCAGTGGGGGTGGGACAAGTTCTGCTTTCTAGAATGTACTCTCATTTTTGGCCATTAATGTTGTTTCAGGTGGTGTCTGCTGGCTTCTCTATGATAAGGGGCAGTTCCTCTTTTACAGGTCACTAACACATAACTCTCTAATCCAAAAAGAAAGCTCACAGGCAGGCTCTTTACGCTTAAACACTGAGAAAGCAGGCAGCTTCTGGAAGTTAATTTGGAAGATGAGACTCACCATAGTTTTCTAGAAAAGGGGGTTTCACTGGCATGTCCATTATGCTCTACTGTACACAGAGACTGAAGTCTCCTATGATTGTAAGTACAGAACTCTCCTTTGTGCAGCTTTTCATCAGAGAAGCAAGTTTGCAGTTAGTACCAGTGAACTCTTTTGAGAACTGGGGAAAACGAACTCAATATCCATAGCACATGACACAGAAGTTCACAGGTAGGCTCCATGTCCCATTTGTGTCTTATGTTTATTATTTGAAAAACGTTTCTGTTTAACTAGTTTTGATTAGGGAAGTTTAACTTTTAGGTTTATGTGGTATCTAAAAATTAGGTGGATATTCTCCCTGAGTAGCCTCATCATCACCACTATATTTTCAAAGCTAGTAAACATTCATTTTAAGAAAACAAATAAATGAATTGTCTATTTAGTCTTTCATCTCAGTTCTTTTGTTTGCTTGCTTTTGTTTTTGCATACTTAAAGTTGTAAGGAGAAATCTAGTACTTCATTCCACACTTAGACAGGTTCCATCTATTATGGAGCAGTCACAGCACTTGTTTTACCGCAAAAAGTAAAGTTATAACCCTTATACCAAGAGCCTCAGTCATTTACTCTTCAAGATTTTAGCCAATCTCCTGCCAGTTTTATATATCCTAATTTTAAAGTAGCACCATTTTTTCATATCTGTTCCTAATTCTGTTATTTAGTCTACTTTTTTTTCATTTGTGAAAGGGAAGAATATAGTATTAGTATAGAAAATACAGTAGAATGTTCTGATACTGCTTACACTAAAAACACCAATTAGACAATAATTTTTAATTTTTTGTCCGTTGAAATAGTCCATATTTTATAATTTTTGTAGTAGAACAGATAAAATATTACACTATTTTTGAACTTTACTTGATCTTTCATTTTGCCTAGAGACAACACTTAAAGCACTTTTTTAGAGATCATTTTTCTCTTGGTTACCAACTTGTTGATCAATATTACTGGATTACAAATGCTAAAAATTTACAGGTATTTTGGTGCTGTCTATTTTATTAAAAAATCAGACAAAAAGAGGAGTTAAGTAATAATTATCTTCTAGTTTCATTGACTTTGAAGTCTAATTTAGGTGAACTGATTGTTTATCACTAGTATGTCAGAATTTATAGGACTGAATAGAACATATATAAAACTGCAGAAATAAAAGTGTATTTCTCTTAAATATTATAAATTGTTGTTTCCATTAATTTTATTATAAGCTATAGTTTTATCATCAAATTTAATAAGAGTATCTAGTGTATAATACTTGATCATAAAATACTGATATGACATTCAAAATTTTGTTTTAAATTAATTTCCATTTGACTATGTTGCAGATTTGTACTGTAAAGTCAGTTGAGGAAAATTTAAACTCTGAATTTTAGTCTGCATGAAATTTAAATGAATTTATAATTTAAGTTGTATCTTTAATAAAATTTAATAATATTTGTATTCATTTAATGTGAAACACAAAAATAATCTTGATATTGATAATCTCACAGGAAAATTAATATTGTATTCCCACTCTAAAACTCTTTAACATTTCCATTGTAACAGTTTTAAATATTTTAGAATTATAATTAATTTTGCATAATATAAAGTTTTTGTGCTTGTTGGAGGTGTTTATAAATAAATGTTTATACTGTAATGAAATATGTATACATGCATTTTGCAAGTATTTGTAGTACTCATACTAACCTTGAATTTGCTATATTTTGTTTTATATTTACTCTATGAATGATCTTTACTGTATATGTCATTCTATGAGTTTTCCTTTGTTCTTCTTACATTGCTTTGCTATTATAAGTGAGATTTAACTTTATGGTTATCTTTTCTTCAATACATTTTGTAAATTAATCTGCTCTTTTAATCACTTAACTTTTTGATTGATTGTTTTCTAGCTTTAAAGTTTAGCCTTTGAATTCTTTCTATTTCTAGTAAAACTATCAATGAATTTATAGTAGCTTGTTCTATTTTATTGTTCCCCTTTTTTGTAGATGTATATATTTTTATTGGTGTAACTTATCCTATAATTAAAATAACATGTATATGTTTTTCATTCATCAGACACATGACAATACACCCTGCTCTTCACCAAATCAACATGTGTTCTTCACCATTTATCAGTAGACTCTACCACCACTTGCTTCCTGTCATTTCCTGATCCATTTCCTGTTGGTAACCTCAGTTCTATTGCAAGTACCCAAGGTTGGATTCCTTTCATCTCTTCATTTGTTTCATCTATTTATGTTGCACAAATAAGCAAGGTCATCTTGTATCTATCTTTCTCCTTTAGACTTATTTCACTGAGCATTATCCCTCCTAGATCCATCCATGTTGATTCAGGTGACAGGGTTTCATTTCTTCTAAGTCTGTGCAGTATTCCATTATATACATATGTCACAACTTCTTTATCTATTCACCCGATGTTGGGAACTTAGGTAATTTCCAGTAGTTAGTTATTGTGAATAAGGTGCAATAAACATGGGGATGAATACAGTTCTGGAGATGGATGCTTTATGTCTTAGGGGTTGCATTAACTTGCACTCCCACCAACAGAGCAAAAGTGTTTCCTTTTTTCCAAATCCTTGTCAGCATTTTGCTTTCAGACATTTGGATAATATCCAGTCTATCAGGTATAAGGAGATACCTCACTGTTGTTTTAATTTGCATTTCCCTGATAGCCATCAGACATAGTCCAATTTGTTTATGTTGGGCTTTGTTTTCCTTGATGCCAGAATTAAGTTCACAAAGACCTCTCTGTGGCCGATGTCATGGAAATTCTCCTCTGTTGTCTTCCATGAATTTTATGGTCTCCAGTTTTACACCCATGTCTCTAGCCCATTTTAAGCTAACTTTTGTGACTGGTGTTACAGAGTGGTCTAGTTTCATTCATTTGCATGTGCCCGCTCATTTTACCCAGCACCATGTATTGAAGATACTTGCCTTTCTCCATTGTATGTTTTGAGCTCATTTATAATAGAGTAGTTGACTGTATGTAAGTGTTTCTGTATCTGGTGACCCTGTTCTATTCTACTGATCTGTGCTTCTGTTATTATTCCAGTGCCATACCCTTTTGATCACTATTGCTTTGTAATATAACTCAATGTTTGGCAGTGCAATCCTTACAAATTCATTAATTTTCTTAATAATTGCTGTGTCTATTCGGGGTCTTTTGTTGCTCTATACAGATTTCAAGACTTTTGGTTCTATTTCCTGAATATAAGAGAGTGGAATTTTAATGGCGTTTGCATTGCATCTGTATATTGCTTTAGGTAAGATGACCATTTTAATGATGGTGATTCTTCTCAGCCATAGCAGAAGATGTCTTTCCATTACTTTGTTTGCTCTTGTGTTTCATTTAAGGACTTGTGATTTTCATTGTAGAGGTCTTTTACTTCATTTGTTAAGTATATGCTCAGGTATTTTATTCTTTTAACTTCATTTTTAACCACTGGATTTCTATTTCATGATTTCATTTTCTTCCAACATGTTGTTTGCATATGAAAACAGAACAGATTTTTTTTTGGCATGGATTTTATAGCCTGACACTATTGTATTCATTGATGATTTCCAGAAGTTTTTCGATAGAGTTTTTAGGATTTTCAATACACAAAATCATGTCATCAGAAAATAATGATCGTTTTACTTCTTCTTTTCCAGTTTGCATTCCTTGTATTTCATTTTCTTGCCTTGTTGTCCTTATTAAGACCTCTAGTACATGTTAATTGGCAGTGGTGAGTATGGAGAGCCTTGCCTTGTTTCTGACAGAGGAAATGCTTTCAATTTTTCACCATAGACTATGATGTTGCCTGTGCATTTTCACAAATGGCCTTTATTATGTTGAGATATGTGCCTTCTATTATTGTTTTATCATAAATGTGTGTTGAATCTTGTTAAAATATTTATCTGCATCTATTGATATAATCATTCAATTTTTCACTTTGCTCTGTTGATACAGTTTATGACATTAATAGATTTATGTATGTTGAACCATTCTTGCATCCCTAGGATAATCACACTTGGTCATGATGGATGATCTTTTAAATGCATTGTTGGATTCAGTTTGCTATTATTTTAATGAGAATTTTTGCATCTATGCTCCTTAAAGTTATTACATCTATACATTTTTGCTCTTGGGGATGTGTCTATCAGCTTTTGATATCTGTGTGAAGATAGCCCTATAAAATGCATTTGGGAGTCTTCTCTGTTCTTTAATATTTTGGAGGAATATACGAATAGGTGCTATTTCTTCTCTTCAAGTTTGGTACAACTCATTAGGAAATCATATGGCCTTGGGTTTCTATATTTTTTGCTTGTGATTTTTCTGTTCTGTTTTCATATGATGTTTCAGGTTCAAATTTGGTAGATAATATTTTTCTAAAAATATTCCCATATCCTCAAGCTTGTCCACTTTTTTGGCATAGCACTATTCATAGTAGTGCCCTATGATATTTTGTATCTCTATGCATGTTGTAACTTCTCTTTCATTTCTGATTCTAGTTATGAGAGTTTTCTCTTTTTATTCTTTCTGAGTCTAAGCAATTGTTTTTCAACTTTGTTTATTTTTTCAAAGAACAAACTTTTGATTTTGTTGGTGTCCTGGATTGCTTTTGTGTTTTCTATACATTTATTTCTGCTTGAACTTTGATTATTTCCTTTCTTCTACTGATAATTGGATTTAATTATTTTCTTTCTCTAATCATTTAAGAGGTAGACTTTGGTTGTTTATTTGTGATTTTTTTCTTGTTTCTTGAGGTGAGCCTGCATTACGATGAACTTTCCTCTTAATATTGATTAAGCTGCATCAAGAGATTATGGTAGCTCATGTCTTCATTCTCATTTGTCTCTAAGTATTTTGAAAGCTCCTCTTGGATTTTCTCTTTAACCCAAGTGTCTTTCAGAAGCATATTGCTAACTTTCCAATTAGTTTGGTGTTGTTCAGTCTTCCTTAAGTTTTCTAATGCAACTGAAGTTTCGGTTATGCTTTTCGATCCATTCAGACACTGTCTTTGACTGGTGAGTTATGTTCATTAACATTTACAGTAATTATTGGTATGTAGCTAGTTGTTGTAATTTCGTAATTTGTCTTCTGTATGTTGCTCCAGTTGATGACTTTGTTCTTCTCTTTCTCTTCTTAGTTTGGATGAGTATAGTTAAGTTTTAATTGGTTTCCTTTTTTTTTTTCTTCTTTTTTTTTCCCCTGGAGATGTATTTGAGGTTACCCTGAAGTTGACATGTGTACACTAATTACTGTTACTCTACTTGCATCTTCCAGTAGTTTGCATTCATCTGCTATATTCAGATTTTCTCTTTTTTATTGGATCCATTTTTAACATATATTTCTCTGTGCTGTTGATTTGTTTGGCATTCTGTTTATATTTCTGTGGAGTCAGTATCTCTGCAGTGATGGCATTGTGTAGGATGATTACCTTGTTGCTGGACCGCATTTGGCAATAAAATTGCAGTTCCATCTCTACCTATAGTATGGTGCTTGTGGGTAGACTTGATGTTTATTCCATTTTGGCAAAATACTTTCTTCATTTACACTTTGGGGCAGGATATTCAGGGGGTGGTATTCAGTGGTCAGGATATCCATTGGACAGACTATTTGGTCAATTCTGAGACTCAGGTGTGAAATTGTGGTGGGAAGGATGGTGGATGGGGAGTTTCCCTACCTGACTTCTAGTTATTGTGATGCCTAGCTTAATTTCACCACATGGGCTCCAGCTTAGTATCCAGTGCACTGGTTCTAACTTCAACCCTGTGCCATGATAGTATTCCCCACCTCCACATTCCAGCTCTGCTAGGTGGTCCCCTTGTCTCTAAAATGACTCTTCAGGCCCATTCATGTCTTTCTACTGCTCCATCCCATCCTCACCAAGAAGATGAGTCCTGAATCTGCAGCTTAACTGCATACTGGGATTGTTTTCCCTACTCTTTGTTATGAAAGCTGCTCCATCTTCATAACTGCTATACTTGCTCTTTCTCGATATTTGCCTCTGGAAAGTAGGTGAATTTCTAGTTGTTTTGTGGAGAGGATCTTAATCTTACTCTGACCACAACACCGTCTTCTCTCCTCTTAATTCTTCCACTTTTAAGTGATTTTTTTCAGAGAATGAATTGCTCACATATCATTACATACTTTCTATCTCCATCATGACATCTGTTTTATGTAGTTGATATAAAACATTCATGGTGAATCTATTTGCTAGTTTCATTGTTATTTCTTATGAAATAAAATTATATTTCATAGATATCTCAAGGAAAAGGCAATACAATATCTCTTAAATAGTAAACATGTGAGACATTTCCAATGACCTTTATATGTGAAAGTACATTATTGTTATAAAACCCAACAAAACCTCATTATATAAAACTCATATTAAAACTCATTATATGTTTAGTCAGAATACCCCAGTCATTCAACATCTTGAAATTAATATTTATATTTTAAGAGTTACCTCGAGATATGTCATAATACATGTCAATATGTAATACTATTATTCTTTGTCTTATCTCTATGTTGGTATCTTTATGATCCTAGGTACTTATATCTGGTTGCTTAAGAATATTTAGCTTATATATGTGCAGAGGTTTTTTTATTGTTGAGTGGTTAGTAGTTCAGGGAATATTTTTACCTGAAGATAATGTTACTCTGATTTCTCCTTCATTTAAAAATATACTTTAAAAATAAATTAAATGTCATCTCTGCTAATTTTGAAAGATGCCATATTTTCTTTAGGTAGCAATAATGTATGTTTCTGAATAGTAGTAATGATTTGGGTGGATTAATGGTGTTCTTATATAGTAGCAGTTTTTTTCTTGGTATAGAGTAGTGCAATTTCTTTAGTAGATAATGACTATAAAAGAAAAAATATGATTTTTACAAAATATTATGAATCCGTGTTTGTAGAATTCACAATTTTCCCAGGTATTTCTCCATGTTTGTTTTTATGTTTGACACAAAATTTCCAAGAGATATCTTCTTTAAAATTGCTTCCCTCTCTCTTACACTGGAGATTTCTCCAAACTAACACCTATAGCCCCACACTATTTCAAATCAATCCTTATTTAATCTCCCAGTGCAGGGGTAGAACCTGCACACTTCATGATTTATTTCTCCGCTATTTATTTTTTTAAATTTTAAATTTACTTTTAATAGTTTATGTGTTTTCTGAAAAATTTATTTATTTACCTACATATGTTTTTAAAATATTTGATTTATTTTCTTTCATTTAGATTAAACAATACATACTTGCTTGTATCAGAGATAGCTTTCATTTAAACAAAGATAGTTTGTATCATATTTTGTACCATATTGTACCAACATACTAGATGATGTAGCCTCTTGATATATTTTCTTTTATTAATGTTGCTGTGGACTATGTATGTATTGAGAGTAATTTAATAGATAATAAATGTTAGCTTTGTATAGTCTAAAGTGAATTAGGATATGTTTAATATGCTATATTCTTTGGTTTTAAAATATAATGAAATATGCATCTATATTCAAGCTTCTGGAAAACTGATATCTATCGTTAATTCTATGGGCACTTACTTATTATTCAGCATTTGTTTGCCTATATCATACACAACGGATAAAAATCAGCATTACCATTCAATTGTGCAGCATGTTCACTGCTTTGAAGTATCAAGTTATGAACACTATGGTCATTCACTAGTTAATCCTGTGCCTGAGGCAAAGTCCACATACAGGTCAAGGACCTGGGATAAGTCTGTCAAAACAATAGACAAAAGCTTAGCTAGGGTTAGTAAGAAAGAAAAGCAAAAGTTGGAAAACTACATTAATTACAATCAGAAATAAAAGTGGAAATGTTACAGTGGATACCTCAGAAAAATAAACAACATGGTAATAGCTGTGCAAAGTTATATGCCAATAAATTGGATTACTTAAGAGTATGTGGAAAAATTTTAAAAATCACATCCTATCTAGACTAAATCATAAAGAAATGGAAAACTTGGACAGCCTTACCAAAAGCAAGAAAATCAAAGAAGTAATAAAAAGCCTCTCCCAAAATAAAAGCCAAGACCTGATGACTTACCAGTAAGTTTTGTTAAACCTTTAAAGTAAGAATTATATCCAATGAATATCAAACACTTCCAAAAAATTTGAAAACATGGAATGCTTCTAAAGAACCTTTTATGAAGCCAATATTATACTAATATAAAAGTCATCATAAAAATAAGAAACATGCAATATTTCTGATAAACATTTGCAAAAATTCTCAGCAAAGTAATAGCCACTCCAATTCAACAATAAATCAAAAGGATTATCCATCATGGCCAAGTAAGACTTATACCAATAATACAAGGATGGTTCAACATACAATAATCTGTTGATATATACATCGTATCAACAAAAAGAAAAAAATCATGTAATAATATTAGTTGCAGGAAAATAATTTGACAATATTTGGCACTCATTAATGATTAAAAACTCTACATTAACTAGGGATGGAAGGAACATACCTTGACATAACATTCAATTGATTAGTGCAAGTTATTTATATATCACATATCTCACAAAGTCTTCATATCCAAATTGCATAACTCATAAAGCTCAGTGAAAGAAAAACAAAAAATCAAATAAAAATAGGCAGAAAGTCTGAATAAACACTTCTTCAGAGAAACACAAATCAGAACAATTAAATTTTGTCTCATAATGGTGAGAATGACCATTATCCAAAGACAGTAAATAACAGATGTTGCAAAGTTACAAAGAAAACACACAATTATTAGGAATATGAATCAGTGCAATCACTATGAAATGCAGTATGGAGATTCTTCAGAAAACTGAGAAATGGACATTCCATATGTATTTATACCACTTCTGGGTATTTACATGAAAAACACAAAAGTTCTTATTCTCAGAGATACATGTTTCCTAATATTTTATGCAGCATTATCTACAATAGTCAAGAACTGGAAACTACCTAATACTTACTGGGCATATCAACAGATGAATAGGTAAAGACATTGACAGTAGAACTGAGCCTACCAGTGGAGATGGGAGTATGGCATGGAGCAAGAGTTGGTGTGAGTACAATAGACAGTAGTGGGATACTATTATTTATTTAGTGGTGGGTGTGGTGTGCTACCATGTGTTTGATGAATATTGAACTTTTACATATAAATTTATGATATTATAAATCCTAATTACCTCAATAAAACAATTTAAATACATGTGTAGAACTTAAGTGCTTATATGAAATGTAAATCATTTTACTATATGAAGCAGATATTTAAAAGAGGAATGGATACAAATATGGCTGTCTCCTCAAATTCTTCAAAAGTAATTCCATTACTGAAAAAAATTTTCATTCAATTGTGGAAGAATAACATTCTTTACTTCACCTATTTTATCAACACCATCTTCTTACCATAGAGAAGATTATATAGCACTGGAATTAGTGAGGATATTCAAGGACAACATTATTGAAAACATTTCTCAAACAACCCATTAGATTCACAAGAGACGATGGTTCTCATTATCCCTTAAGATCACTTTGATATCACTTTAGTGCTGTGCTAATGAAAAATGGGAAATACGGCAGAAGCCTATATTCCCAAATAAGAAAATAACCAATTGATTTTGTAAATAACATGAATAGTTCCCCTCTTGTCCATGTGTTACATTTCAATTTGTTTTTCTCCCAGTATATGCCACTTTACTAGGCATGTGAAAATATAACAAAATTATATCATTGACAAGTGGCAAACTAATAAATATTTTAAATACACATTAATTTTCCTCCTGTGACATTGCTTCTAAACTGTCAAAATAGTTACCAAGTTTAAAGAATGATGCAAGGAAAGTTTGAAGCATTCATTTATTTATCGAGATAAATACACTGAAAGGGTAAAATGTAGTTGCTTTGAATTAAAAATATCATTAAAGTTTATTTTTAATTTATTTATTATTATTTATTTTGTTATAGGGGTTCTCGTAAGTCTCTGAATCTGATATGTATGAGCAGCATAATAGTCATGTGAAAATCTACATAACTATGGGTAATAACTCTCAACATTAACTCATGTTTTCTATAGTTCCTGCCCCATTTACTTTTATGGTATAAACCCCAGGGACCTTGAACAAAGAGGAAGGGAAAGAATATAGAAAAAGAACAAACATTGTGGGCTACTCATAAACCATTGCTAGTAGAAACTCAGAACTGAGTTTAATTTAAATTGAATAAGTGGGTGCCATAAATCTTGCAACTCAAAATTATATAGCAATTTATACCTCGTTTCATGCAAAATTTTATAGGATTCTGTTATTTTCCATACTTATTATAATTTGCCAGAAAAATGTATCTTAGATAAAACTTGGTAATACATTTAATCACAAGTGTAATATCGGCCAAGACTTTGACAAATAAGAAAAACAAAGATGCTATTTTATTTAAAATGTTTTTTATAAGATATTGAACAAATCATGTTTTAAGAACCACAAAATTTGTATTAATAACATACTTTGGCACAATGTTTTTAAGTTTTTTCGTTATTAAACTTTGTCGATTTAACAAAAAAAGCAAAATAAATCCATAATCTTTGTGTTCTATGTTTATCAAATTTAAATTTTTAGACTTTAGTTAACAATGCTAAAAAATCACTTTAGAGAAGAATGCTATGGATGATTTAGAGTGTAAGTATAAATAATAATATTAGCATTATTATTTAAAGCTCTGCTTACATCATTTGGGATGGTATTTTATGTCCTTGTTATAAGGAAAGTTGAAACATTTTGAGTAGAAATTAATAATATCTTCATAATTTAGCTTATTTAGTACATATGTTTAGCTGCATTTAACAAGGATCCTGAATAGCATTGCCATAAAAAATTTGGATTGTTCATAACTGATATGACAAGCTATACACTGGAATTATAATTTTCTGACATACTATTATGACTGTCTTACACAAATTTGACTGGCTAAGAATTCAGGTTATCTCCTTGTGGCATTTTCCTACTCAAAATCATTACTTGATCTTACATGGTTCCACTTTTACAGATAGGGTCCATAAACTTGAAATTCATGCAAAGTTCAGAACAGTGGGGAAAATGTACTGATGTCCTTGCTATTTTTATTCTAAATGTTATCAAACTCATGATAAACAACAATAAAAGGAATAAAACCTCTTAACCAACTACCTTCCAACAATTCCATTTTTAATAATCAGTTCCTATTTCTCCACATCTTAAGTTTTGTCTATAACTGACCCTATTATTTCTATTTTATTCAGTATCGATCATCTGTTTTGATACATATATTATTTTGTTTTTATTATTATTTATCATCTCAACTCTCAAATGTTTAAATTTTTTTTCACATTTCCCACTTTAAAACAATTATATTTTCACAGAGAGTGTTCCCGATAGTGCAGAGGTGTCATGTTCCATGTAGACTTTCCTTGGTTTTCCATAATTATGATAATTTTTATAAATGCTCTATAATGTACAAATTATTAGTCATTGATTCAATGTGTTTGTATATAGTTTTATGACATTTCATTGCATTTGTAGTTTTGCATAACTACTCGTACAATCAAGATAAAGAAATATTTTATCACCTCCTTACCACCAATAATTTATGCAGACAATACTTTTTTCTCTAAATTTTTTGTCATTTTGAGAATATTATGACCTTTTGATTTTGACCTTTTTCACAGCCGCTCTTGATTTCATCCACATAGTTGCATGTATAACCAGTTCACTCTTTTTTTTTCCATGATGACACATAGTTGAATTATGTTTTGTAATTTATGAATCTGCCGATATTTTTTTAATTGGTTTTTAGACAGTCCCATTTTATTTTTAATTTGCTTTTTTCACTTTTATTTTTTTCTATTTTTGGAGGAGGTTAGCTGACTTTTTAGAATTTCATTTAAATCATCTGCACTGTTTTTATTGTATCTCTATAGAGGCTTTTACTCTTGATAGTAAATCATTTGTTCATAACTTAAAATATAAGCATTCCTCAGTTTGAGAGTATTGTAGAAATCTTGTCTCCTGGTACCTTTCCCTGATTATAACTTTCCTGAGTATTTTTTTTCATAATTTAGAACCGCAAAATCTGTATTTTAATATTTATTTTAACTACCATAATTTAGAAAACTCATGAAGGAAAGGAAAGTTTATTGTTCTTATTCATATGTCTATTCTTTCCACCGTACTTTCTTCTTGATCTTCTAAGATTACATCTTTAATATTTTGAGGTTCTTTTTGTTTAGAGAAATTCCTCTAGTTATTATTTTATGATCAATATGCTAGAAACAAATTCTGTTATTTTCTTTTACTCCTAGAATTTTTGATAATCTTTTCTGAAAGATATAATAGGAATTATGGTTGATTGTTCTATTTCAGCACTGGAAAACAAGTATCACATCCTACTGGTCTCCTTGGTTTCTAATTAAAAATTTGATAGCATATATTTTTTGTCTCTATGCTTGTTAGTATTTCTCTCTTTTTCTTAGATTATTTTTGTCTTTCTTCCAAGATATTTTTCATCTTTAGTGTACCTAAATTTTGAAATGATTATTAATGTGAATTTTATTGGAATTATCAACTTCTGGAATTTATAAATATGCATTTTTTAAATTTGGGAAACTTTAGTCATAATTTTCTTGTATATTTTTATAGCCCCATAATCTTTTTTCTTTCTTTTCAGGACCTTAACTATATTAATGCTAGATTATTTTTATAATCCCTTTCCACTGAGGTTCTTTTCATCTTTTTCATTGTTTTTGCTGAAACTTTCTTTTAACCTTGATGCATTTAGATTGTGTACATAATTGCTCATTGAAGCATCTGTGTCCTGTCAGCCTTGGTGTCTGTGGATCACCTCATTTCATTCAAGTTGCTTTTTTTCTGGTTCTTGTAACACAATTTTCAGTTGGAACCTAAGATATTGTGGGTTCTGTACTGTAAGACTTATTTTTTTTTTATTTTCAACTTATCAAATGTTTGTTGACACCATGTTGCCACACAGCATGCACTGTGTGCACTGGTGCACACACATACACACACTCACAAATTGTCTAACTAGTGTCTCATTATTTACTGATGGGGTAGAAATCCAAGTTTCAACCTTACACTCATTGCTGGTATTTGAGGGTCCCTTCCCAAGTTGGACTCCAGTGATAGCATAATGATTGAGAAGGGTAAGAGGGACTCTACTGCTTCCCATGATGTCTCCATTGAGATACTAAGGTGCAGTTCATTACTTTCTAACATTAGTGAAATCTTTAATTCTCCTATAGAAGTCTTTTGATACCACCCAGTATGCAGTTACTGAAAATGAGAGTGGAACATTGGGCTCCCCATGTGGTCTTCATGGATACTGAAAATGGAGGAACACTTGTTGCCACTTAAGGGATGAGGGTGATCACTCCCACTTGACATTCTCTGCACCAAAGACAATAGTATACTCAGTACTGTCACGGCAAACCTGCTACTGTCTTGCAGGAGAGGAAATTTAGACTTGACAGATTTTGTCTGATTTTCCCTATATGTAGGACTTAGAACTGTGTTTACAAAGAATAGGAAGAAATGCATATAATTCAACTTGCCAGAAGTGAAAGTTTGCTTTTTCAATCTTTAAATAGGGTATATGAAACATATAAAATCATATTGTAACAGGCATTATTTAAATCAAATAGTCATGTACACCTATCAATTCATTACCCAATTATTGATGCACCAGGGCATAAAATCCTTTTTTGAAATTTATCAGTCCTTTATTTTAATAATTTATTAAATTTATTTGTATATTATTTATTTACAAATTTGTTCTTATGAAATGTCTTTTTTTAAGTGAATGGAAACATATACATGTTGTTCCACACTTTATTGCAGTCAATATAGCTTGCTTAATGTTTCACAAACTCTTCCTGTAAAATATATATTCTAGAACAATAATATTCTTGACAAAACATATGAAACTGAGAATAAATATTAATATATTATTTTTTATTTTGGAAAGCATACAGCCCTTTATTTTACATTGCCTCATTTGATTTTTTCTAAGTCTAGTGCATTTTTGAGATACATACATAAACTAGATGGTGATAAGAATATACTAGTTTTTGCTCACGCTTCCTCATTTTCTGGATAAAGCATATATTAATCCAGGCACAATTTTAGTTTTCTTAATATTATTCACTTGTACATTCACAAAGTCATAAATTGTATCCAGAAAGGAGTCATGACATTGAACTGATTCCAAATGCCACTTCTTATTTCTGCATTTCAGATTGTGGTATAAATGTGGTATAAATGAAGCAATTTCCGTTTCCCATTTGTCATACCTTTTAAAATCAAAGTAAAAGTACATTTTACTTAATGAGCACAAATTTAGCTTACGTCCATGAGATTTATACATAATTTTATTAAGCTATTTTCTATATAACTGTTAGATCTGTGTTACTTATAAAAAGTCTACAGGTTATTCAGAACAGAAACATGCAGAAAAGGATATTACTTAAAGTTTCATATATCAGCATTATAAAAACAAAATATCCCAGTAATATCAATTGAATTTTGATTTAAGCATGATATATGTGTGAGTGCATTTATCCTTATATCTTTGCCATTTATATATATAGAAACATAGAAACATAGTGTTACATCTGATAAAAAATTAATTATTAATCATGCTTAAATTATGATAAATATTTAACATAACAGATATAAAGAATTTTGATTAGAAATAATAAACCTCTTTTACATTATTTGTCTTTTTTATAAAGCAAGGTTCAGGCAGGAATGAAGGTGAGTGAGCAAACAGGCAGAAGAAAGAAAAGAAGCATTTTTATCTATCTTTATTTAATTATTTCCTTCAGCTCTGGCTTTGAAGCCTGGTCATTGGGGTATATATGGACTGCGGTAAGTCAGGGATGGTGACTTAATCACTACTCCATCAGAATGCAATATATCTATCGATTTTCATTTTCCCTTTTTAAATAGAAAAACAATTTGGAAGAGATATTAATTAAAAAACTACATAAACAATAGTAATGAGAAAAAGACAGTGTTTTTTTTTCAGTTGAAAACTTTACCCTAAAAATTATCAATTTAAATATACGTCTATTCATGCTCATATTCAAATTATATTTATACTCTTCTTGTGTCTGTAAGTTTCTAAGTATTGTATAAATATTACTTTAGGTCACCTTGATTACAACTCCGTAGGTAAGCAATATTAGCATATACATATTATAGATAGGGCAGCTGAAGCATAGAGACAGTAAGTTGTTGCCACACAAGTGGAATGACTGGCATAAAAATAAAGAAAACAAATAGATTTTCCATTAATCTATGCTTTCTACTTCAGGTTAACACTGAACAACAAATTTTTTTCTGATCATTTCTTGCTAAATTATTTCTTCATCTCTATTACAATTGGATTATAGTTGTCTTTATTCTGATATATCCTTAATAGTACCAGTCACTTATTTTACTGAGCTAACATTGACTTGCAAAATAATATAATCTTGGTAGGTGTTTTCACTATTAGATAAATATATGCTAACACACCATGCCTGCCACCAAATTTCTTATAGTCCTCCACCACTGTCCATGGAAAATCAGGTACCCCTTGCTCTCAGCATCGCATTTACTCTGATAACTTTATATCTGTTATCAATGTTCAAAGGATAATTTTGCTTTCTCTGATTTGTTTCTTTATATTCCACATATGAGTGAAATGACCCAATATTTTCCTTTCTCATTTTTTTCATTTAACAAAATCTTTTTAGTTCAGTTCGCAATGTCAAAAATAGCAGGATTTAGTTATATAGGATTCTAATACAATGTTTGTATAACATATATTTCATATCCATTTAATCCTCAATGGTTATTTAGGTTGCTCCCACTTTTAAACTGAGTAAATATGCAGCAATAAGCATGGGGGATGCCTGTACCTATTCAAATAGTGTTTTTGTTATTTGGGGTGAATACACATAAATTGAATAATGGGATCATGTGGGATTTCCATTATCAACAGTTTGAGGAATATCCATATAGCCTTTCATATACTTGCACCAATTCACACTCCCACAAACTGTGTGAAAGTGTCCCCTTTTCACCATGTCCTCAAAAACACTTGTTTTTAGTCTTTTGGATAATAACCATTCTCCTAGGCATGAGGTGATAGTTCATTGTTATTTTGGTCTATATTTCCGTATTAACACAAGAAGAGAACACATTCTTTCATGTGCCTGTTGGCCATCTGTCTATCTTTTTTAATGGAATGTCTAGTCATATCTTCTGCCCACTTTTAATTGGATTATTTTTCTGTTGAGATTTATGAGTATTTATCCTGGGAATTAAGCTCTCAGTGTGTCCTGTTGAAGTAGTGGTTAGGCAAATCATCTCCAAAGTTTCTCAAGGCCACATACCCCTGGTTGGAGTCCTAGGTGCCCAGTGAAACAACCACTGTGGGTAAAAAAATAAAATAAATTATTTCTTCCTCCTCTCTTTTCCTGCCTGTCTTCCTACTAGCTTTCTATCATTCCTGCCTGTCTTCACCTTTCCTTTTGAAAAAATCAAAAATAAAAACAAAACCTTGTCAGATATTTAATGTGCAAATATCTTCTCACAATTAGAATGCCTTTTTTTTTTAATGACAGCTACTTTCACTGGGCAGAATTTTTTTAGTTTGATTTATACTCATTTGTTTATTTTATTTTTATTTCCCTTGCTTCTGAAATTGAGTCACCAAAGATGCAGTGAAAGTGAATGTCACTGAACACATTGCTTATGCTTTCTTCTATGCATTCTGCCACTTTATTGTATTCATTTATTAATTAAAAAATATTTTTGATATAGTCATTAGTGGTCTCTAAGTATATTATGATTCCATTTGCAAATAGTGATAGTTTTACTACCTCCTTCCATTTTGCATTCCTTTTATCTTTTCTTGCCTAATTTATCTGAATAGAACCTCCAATCTGATGGTGAATAGCGGTGATGAGAGTAGATACCCTTACATTGCCCCTGTTCTTAGAGGAAACACATTTTTTCCACCACTGAATATAATGGATGTGGGTTTTTATAAATAATCTTTATTAGGTTAATGTATATTTCCTCTAACTCAAGTTTATTGAGAGTTTTTTTAAATCACAAATGGGTACTGAATCTTGTCAATTTTTTTCTCATCAATTGATATGATCATATATATTTCCTTTGTTTTGTTAACTGGTATGTTAATAGCTATGCATATGTTGTACTATCCTTGCACCCCCAAGATAAATCTTACTTGGTAATTCATGATGGATAATCCTTAAGATGTATTGATTTTATTTGCTAGTACTTTGTTGAGGATTTTCATCTGTATTTATCAGAGCTCTTGGTCTAAATTTTTCTTCTGTGATCAACTTATCTACTTGTATCAGTGTAATGCTAGATTCATATAAAGTGTTTGGAACTATTAACTGTTGTTCAAATTTTGGGGAAGGCTTGATTGAAAAATGCATGCAGTCTCAGAAATTATTGTGAAACTCACTAGAAATGCCATAAGGTCATGTATTTTATCTTTTGGAGATTTTCATTACTTTCTCAATGTCCTTGCTTGCTATAGATCAATTCCTGTTGTCTATTTCTTCCTGGTTAAATCTTGGTAATCTGTATAACTCTAAGAATTTGTCCATGTCCTCTAGGTGATACAAGATATTGGAACATAGATGTTCAGTGTAGTCTCTAATGATGCTTTGTATTCCTGAGAATCTGATAACTTTTCTTTTTTCGTTACTAAATCTAGTATTAGAGTCTTATCTTTATTTTTCTTCATGAGCTTAGTCAAAGATTTATCAATTTTTTCTTGAGTTTTCAAAGAGATTTTGTCTTTGCTGATACTCTGAATTGTTTCTTTGATTTTTTAAAATTAATTCATGATCAGTTTTTAAACACTTCCTTTTGGATTTTTTCTAGTTGTTTTGGTATAGGGTTATATTAGTCCTTTGAGATATTTCTTTAATTGACTAAGGCTTGATTTGCATTAATTTCCCTCTAGTACATAGTTTGCTGCATTCCATAAGTTCTGATAGCATGTCTTTCTTGTTGATCTTCAAGTATATTTTTATTTTTATTTATTTTCTGTAATTTTTCCTATAGTTATTCAAAGGACTTTGTTTAATCTCCACATACTTTGAACATAATCTGTTTTCCTTCTGTGGTTGACTTCTAGTTTTATCCCATTTGAACTGTAGAAGATAGCATGATTTCAGTCTTTGTACAATTTTTGACTTGTTATGCTTCTCTACATATGGTCTAGTCCTTTGAATGTTCCATAAACACTTGAGAAAAATGGGAATTTAGAAAATTATTTGGTGGAATGTTCTATAAATTTATATTAAATCATTCTGTTCAAATTTGTCATTTAAGGCTATTGTTTCCCTGTTAATTTTCTGTATGGTCGATCTGTTCATTGTCTAAGTGGTATGTTGAAGTCTCATACTATTATTATATTGTTGTTTATGTCTCTTTTTAATGTTATTAATAAATGCTTTATGTGTTTTTTGATGATCCCTAATTTGATATGTGTTAATAAATGGCATGTCTTCTTGCTCAGTTGACCCTTTTATTCATTATGTAATGTCCATTTATTTCTTTTATTAATTTTTTAAATGAGAAGTCTAGTTATCTGAAATACGTATGGTTGTCCCTGCATCTTTATCTACTATCTGATTATAGAATTTTCTTCTGACCCTTGATTTCAGCCTGTGTTTATCTTAATATCTGGGAATGATTATCTCTGTGCGGATTTTTTAAAAAAACATCCATTTAGCCACTTTATGCATTTTGATTGATGAATTCATTTTATTAACATTTAGGGTAATTGTTGGCAAAGGATTGAGGGAGAGGGTTCCCAGCAGTGTTTCTGTTCATATGGATACTATTCCTCATTTTTATTACCCATGCTGAAGTTCTTGGTTCAACGAATGAAAGTCCTGCAGTCAGATCTGTGCACATTTTATCTATTGGCTCCCCATGTTCTCTGTCCTGATTTCTTTGTTACCTAATCCTATTGTTCTCCAAATAATAGCTCCCATATTTTCCATACAATATTTTGCCTGCTCACAGATAATTTCCCAAGTGTTGGGGCTCCATCTGAGAAGACAAACTCTTTAGCCCTGGTAAGAGGATCTGAATGATTGTTCCATCATGGATCCCTTCTGAGAGACTACTGGATCTCAGCACTAGGTGGCATTCACTCAAAGAGTATCTTCTCCTACTGTTAAAGAGACATGTCCTATTCTTATCAATGACTAAATCAATTAAATCAGTATAGTATTTGTGTCTGTGGAGAAGCAAGTAAGTTCAAGAAACTAACAGTTCACCATCTTATTTATTTACTAGGTATTCTTTCATGTAGCTTCCAAAATTTTATCACCTGTGTATATGCATTGATTGATTTTATTTTCACATTAATTTACATAAATTCCTGGATATCAATTTCTCTTTTTAACTGGAAGCGTTTTGAGTATAAGAACTAAATTGAGGAAACTAAAAGAAGAACATGTTCCACAGCCTCAACAATAAAATGCCATGGTAACAGAGAGCTAAGAGAAATGGAGCTCATTTATTTTGCTTAAGAGTTATTTTGTAGACCAAACCACTATTAACACATTCTGGAGGTTTTTAATAGTTGTCTTGTATAACTGTTTTACTATACAATTCATAATCAAGATTTGATTTTCAAGAAAAAATTGTTGGAGGACACTTTTAAATCACCTGGAAGTTCAATCAAAATACAATTGAACTCCAGCTTCACCATTATGATTATGATATGAGGTATATCATGTGTATAAAAGCATTAAAAGACATATTCTTGAGAGAAATTACACACTGCCTCTTCCACATCTCTCAATATTTGAGAACTATCACACTATCCACATAATGAACAATTTAATCTCTCAAAAACAATGCACTAAAAGCAATAATCTCTAATTTTAATTGAAAGATTGTTCATGAAAAACTAAGGATTGTTTTCATGCTGATTTTCTACTTTTCTATTTAACTGAAAACTAAACATGAGAAATAATGTTTTCTAGACAATACATGGAATATGTGTTTAAAAGACTTAATCCTGTATTATTTAAGATGAGTTGTTGACTCTTTTAAATGAAGAAAAACTCTAATGGAAGACTTGATCATTTAAGATAATTATCAGCTTAAAATGATTTACACACCTCTATTGAAAAAGAAGGTATTTTAGAGAACAATAACATCAATTTTACTACTTCAAATTTGCATTCTGGAGTAGTGGTAGTCCATTTTATTGTATATTATATATGTAAAATAGTACTTACTTAAAGAAAAAATAATTCCTTTCAAAATGTACCATATTTTTAGCCTACAGAAAATATTTTCTACAGAAATTAAAAAGATAAAAATATCAACAAATTTCTTAACTTTAGGTATAATAACAGCAACCAACTTAATCTTTTTCTCTATGAGGGTCATGTAGTGTTTTTTAATATAAAATAAGTGAATAAATTAATAATTTTAAGTAATACGACATAAATATACAATGGTGTCCAATAAAACAAACATTTACTTCTCCTAAATGAAGATAATACAAAATTTCATAATTCTCAGCATGTTGAGACATAATAATGTTGGGGTACTAAGGCTGAAATAAAAGATTTCAAACTTCTGTAGAAGCAACAAGAATCATTCTTCGGAAGTTAATCTGTATGTTTGTGATTACATGCCAGAGCTATTGTTGTGTTATGAAGATATTATAGACTCTGTAGGACCTAAACAAATTGTCAAGTTTTCTACTGTTAATTCTATATGTATCATATCCGTATTATTAATGTGAATTTATAGAAATATTTTGATTATCTGTTTCTTACAAACTGGTGAGAGCAAAATTAGAAAACTTTCATTAGATTATGATTTTTCAGAATGTTGCCTCATTTTAATTAAAGGAAAATAATGTAAAAATTTTCTTTATAGGGTTTAAGGTTAAAAAATATGTCTTAACATATTTGGCTGAATGCTTATATACAAGAACTCACAGTCAGGGACCTCTGGTTTTTCTGCGTATTAGCAGTGGCACTGGTTTATATGATACTTTTATGTGGAAGCAGGAGACTATTTGGAATTTTAAAATCTGAGTTATAGTTCCATTGTACTTCCACTGAATTATGAGTCAAGGAATTATTTAATATTGAAGTTGTTTACTCAGATACTTATTATATAGTCTCTTTGGTGTGCTAATAAAGTATGGGAATACTTGCTTCCGTAGGACAACATAAATATCATTCCGGGAATTCTTTCTCAGGTAAATTGCATATTTCATTAGTAGTTAGGTAGGAAACATTTTAATATGAAGATGCTGTTATTGACACTAAAAAGCAAGGGAGTATTATAATTTCTTAAAATTCTCATACTTTCAGAATATAATTAAACATTATATGAATAATTTAATATAAATGACTATAGCATGGGTGAAATTGTAAGATACATTTTCAGAACTGAGTGGAGTGGTGACAACGTTTAAACATAATAAAAACACAGGTATTAGACACAATAAAATGTTTTAGTAGTTTGTAGTGTAGCAGAGTTCAACAGAAAGATTCAGAGCTGATTTAAATATAATATACAAAAATATTCAGTTCATATTTGTTTTGTGCTGCATTCTCATCCTGCAAAAATACAGCATTTGTGATTCTCTTTGCCCTTTACAGAATCTTATGATTATATTAATGAATATAATTATAATTGCAATTGTTATTATTATACCTGCATGTTTCACTATGTAAAGCAGTATATAAACTCTATATATGATTTCATTTTATATTCAAATCAAGCCATTGCAATAGACATCAAAAATTTTTAATTGGATTGACTCTAATAATGAGTTTTGTGACCTTATTATCTACCTCTCAATGTGCCAGTTAACTCACCAATAAAATGGAGATGATGATATGTGCTATTAATATCATTGTGAAAATTAAGTACACAGCACTTGATAAGCAATTCATAAATTATAGCTTTTGATAATACTATTTTTACATCTGAGAAAGCTAAGATAAAGATGCAATGCAATTTTCAGCATAATTTAGCTGATTAATATTTACAAAGGTTTTAATACAAATTTTCTCATATTAGGGCACACTTACAACTTATCTCTACTGTTTAGTATCGCTAATCTATTCTTGTCAAATATTTTCAATATTTTAACCCTTTATCAATGCAGAAGCTAAATTTACACATAAATAGGTTGAATGTTTTAACTAAATATAGTTCAATTATGATGTTTATGTGAGGTAGTGTGCATGTGTACTAATATATGTAACTAGAGTAAGGGAATATGATTATAATTTGAAAAATCCTCTTTTGTTAGCATATAAGCATTCTAAAATACTTCTTGAAATAAGAAAATCATCTTATGAACAATTACTTTTGATCCTATGTATTGGTTAAATAATGTAAATAAGCTATCATGAATTGTGAGAACAGGGAGCATTACAAATGATATTTATGAGCAATGGAAAGAAAATTTACTGACAGAGTACTGTGACTCTATATAGTCATTTTTTAAAATTATCAGATGACCATATAAGTCACTATTATACCCATTTCAGAAGTAACAAAGCTAATGTTCATAGAAGTCGGGTAACTGGCTCAACATCATAGCAATGGAGCAAAATATTAAAAAAGATGAGCAACAAGAACAAAAAAAAGCCAAATGTGCATGTGTTGCATTTAAAGCTAATTTTAAGCATCTGGTTATAGTTTTAATTAGATACCACCCAACTGTTTTGCTCAGTGGTTTTGGTTAGTAACATTACCAGTACCAAACTAGCGATATGGTTTATTTACCCCATATTACTCAGTGACCTAGTTTTTGATTTATTATGTATTTTACTTACCTTAAATATAACCCTCATAGATCGATCATATTATTGTTATATTTTAAGCAAAATTTGCTCATTTTTTCATGATCTGTATGTTAATAAATTATGAAAAAATACACCAAAAAACTGAACTAGAATCAAGTTAAAGATTCTCTTATTCAAGAATCACTAAATATTAGAATTAAGCCTGACTAGCTCTGGTACCTTATTTGAAGCATGGTAATATTACAAGTAATTTGGAAGTGTTGAAGCAGTGTCTCCAACTCCTCATTAGGATATTCAGCAGGACTTTGGGGGTCAGCAGGCACCTTCTGAAAGAGTTCTTTAAAAGTTAGTTTTTTCCAACTTGCTCTACTTGAAAGATACAATAAAATAGGACAGGACAGTGAAAAATGTGTTTATATTATTGCATACATTCCTTGAATTTTGAGAGACAAAACCCATTTTATCCAGAGGAAAAATGTTGAAAAAAACGGGAAGGTGAAGAGAAAATGAGTTTCAGATTAGAGAGATGAATAGTGAAGATGTGAGATTCACCCTGTATTATCATCTTTAAAATAAAATGATGTGCTGATCTTAAAACTGTCCTAAATATACACTTAGATAACAATAATGTAGTCCTTAGAGCATGCTACAGACTAAAAATTGTATTTTGTCCTTCTCTCTGAAGTGCCCCTCTTCTCCCAATGATGGATTAAGATAGACCTATATTCTCTCAAGGAATAACCATGGAACCACAAGTTTTAAACACTCTTGTCCTATGTGATTGATGTTTTTTGTAGTATCTCCTTGCAGAGCTAGGATTCTTGAGATGAACTGTGCATGTGCTTTGGGACCAAAAGACTCCAAATTAAAACGTAAATCTCCTTTTCAGTAAAACATGCAAATTTTGTAGGCAGTAAACAAATTAATGACATGCTGACTTTATCCAATATGGTTCAATTTACTGTGTTGCCCACACATGGTCTTTACCTTGAGACAACTGGGATCTATTCTTACAAATGACTGAGCTGAAGACTCAGAGGGTGGGGAGGAAGGCAATGGGGAGTCTTATTTTCTTCTCTATTTCTTGAATCTAATTTAGTTTCGAATGAATGGATGCTAACATCGAGATGCCTTAGTAAGAAATTTTAAGACTCTAGACATTGGAATAAATGGTATTTCTATTATCCATTATATTGAAATAAAAATAGAAATCTATCAATTTTTATACTATGAAATGCAAATATGATAGTGGAAGATAGTGGATGATTATAAATCAAATTAAAAAGTTTTCTCTATTTGTTTTTATTTTGGATGTAGCTTAAAATTTTTGACCCCAAGTGTCTTTAATATTGCATTCATTTTCATTCTGTGAATATTACATTCCATTGTATAAAAATTTTTAGTCTTATAAATATCAAAACTATTTTGAAGAATGCAAGTGTTAATATTTTACTTTAGTATTCATGCATTTCAATAAAACTATACAAACTGACTTGTGTTGCATTTAGTATTTACATATTTTATCTCTTCTTTACTACAAATTGATCTCTATGTAATTCATTTAGTAAATTAATAAATTAGGTATTAATTCTGCTAAGTGTGAGAAATAAAAAATTGCTTGAAACATTAGGTTCTACTTTGTAGTGTTGATAGTTTAGTGCCTCACTGTTGATAAGAAATGCATGACAAGACAAATTGGTAATTTAAATTTTACCATTATATTGCTATATACAAAATGCTGTGTAAGAAGGTAGCTAAAAATACTAATGAGTTATCTTAAATATTTCTAGTCTTAGAAATTTATTATGAATTTTATAATTACAATACATCCCATTTTGGACTACCTGCATTTCAAAGCTCAAAAGTCAGATGTAACCAGTGGCTGCATTTGGATAGTGTAGTTCTAATGGATCAAAAAAGATATATGTAAGTAATACAAAAAGATTTCAGTGCTTAGCTTGAAGAAAACTATTGTATATGTATTGTGGAAAAAAATTCAAAACAAGCCTATTTGGAGGGAGTCCTATGATAATAAAAATTTAGATATCACAAAAATATTTTCTTATACAATTATGGAAGTGATATGGCTAGAAATAAAACTGAAACAGAGAGATTTTAGTTATATCAATTTGAATTTTTAGTAGCATATATAAAAAATTCACCTGTCAGTGAATTGGGTTGTCTTCAGTTTAGAAACTTTGGCCTTGATGTCTTAAGAGTTAAATGTTGAAAGAATAATATTGGCATACAGATGGGTAGTCATAAAATTGAGACAATTATGTTTGACGGATCTAAAAGGTATTTGGAAAAAAATCAGCTTTATAAGAATTCTTTCCGGGGAGGAATTTCTGGGTGTGGCGAAGTTTTATACTACAGATATACACACACTATAATCTTGTGATTCTAAGACTAGGTATTGTCCTTAATAAAATAATATGAGATATACGATGCAGCTCAAAAAGCAAATTACAAAAGTAGTGATGATTTCAACTGTAATGTTAAATGATTAATGTGTAAATATTTCAGTGTATGTATTTTCAAAGCTACTGTCATTATCCTTTCATTTGGAAGATGTAGCTTTGAAGGATATTTTTATAATATAAAATTTTTAATACATTCTCTTTATGATTTTTTGGAATGTTCATGAGGTGGTTCAAAATCACAGGATTTAGTGCCACACAATTCTGGTTTAAGTATAAATTTACCTAATAAAAACAAGATTTCACAACCTCACTATAATAAGATATATCAGAGCATAATAGTCTTTTAGCAGATCTTTTATCTTTGCACATGAGATGTTCATAGTGTTATCCAAGTCATAATCAAAAACATCTCTAGATACTTTCAAATGTTCATTGTGGTTCAAAATCTCTTTTGGAGAAAAAAACTGGATAAGAAGTTGATTATTTATAAATACATATATATATAATTTTAATTATTGTGCACATTAAAATAATCTCATATGTATAGATTCCCAATTCCTTGGAGATATGTTAATACACATTACCCACCACCCAATCACCAAATGTTCTTCACCATGGTCCAGGGGACTTCTCCACCAATTCCCCTGCTTCTCCATTCCCTATTAGTAACTTCCGTTCTATTGTAGGTGTCCAAGGGTTGTTTTTGTTTCATTTGTTCCTTTGTTTTGTCTATTCTCATTCCACCTATGAATGATGTCATCTGGTAACTATTATTCTCCTTTTGACTTATTTAATTGAGCATAGTACCTTCTAGATCCAACCATGTTGATTCAAATGGCAGGATTTAATCTCTTCTAAGGGTTATTCAGTATTCCACTATAGATATGTACCACAACTTCTGCATCTATTCAGATGACATTGGGTACGTAGGTAGTTTCCATTTATTAGCTATTGTGAATAGGAATACAGTGAACACGAGGGTCCATAAGTCTCTGTCATTGAGTGTTTTTTTTATGTTTTTAGTAAATACCCAGAAGTGGAATGGTGAGATTATATGGGATTTCCATCCTCAACTTTTGAGGACTCTCCAAACTGTTTTCTGAAGGGATTGCACCAGTTTTCAGTCTCACCAACAGTATAAAAGCATTCCCCTTTCTCCACATTCTTGCCAACATTGGTTGTTTCCAAACAGCTATTTTAGATAATAGCTAGCTATTATCTCTCAGGTATAAAGTATATCTCATTGTTTTACTTCGCATTTCCCTACCATCGCAGCTCTTATTGCGAGACCCAAATCTGCAGTTTAGCTTTTTACTGGGAAGTTTTTGCCTACCTTTTGTCATCACAAAAGTCACTCCATATCTACAGCTGCTCCATATGCACTTCTTTGGTATTTGCCTCTCTAAAATACGTGAAATTTTATTGCTTTGTGGTTGGGGATCCGAATCTCATCCCTACCAGGTTGCCATTTTTTTTTTTTCTCCACAACAATATTCTTTCAGTATACTGAAAATTTCCGATATTTTATTATAAACTTTTAACACTAGTCTACTGAGATTTTCTATCACCTTTTAGTTTGATTTCACTCTGTTTTGTAAATCTCAAAATATTTCCACTTGCAATCTTCTGTCCAGTCATTGTATTTCAAAAGAATATAATCATACATCAAAAATTTGTTCAGGTTTTTCATATTTTTAACAAATTGCAGAACTATTTAGGAAATTAAGGAAAAAGCCCAAGTCATTGAAGACTTAACATTAAGTAATAACTTCTAAGAACTTCAAATATTTGAAAAATTTCAATGACAAGTAGCAAAAAGTAGCAAAGGTGTCCTAAATTCAGTATATCACTTGTCATATTTTTCTAGTTAGATTACTGTCTTAAACATTCTTGTGCATTTTTAGTGTTAAAAATTATCTTTATTGGTTATAATGTCTTTATTAAAATTGATTATAATTGTCAATATACTAAAAGCAATCCAACATGCATTTTATGCTAAATTGTTTCACATTGCAATAAGACAATTATATTGACCATGAATCCATTAAAGTTTGCATTTTCTTTAATGGTGATTTTAGGTTAATTTTGAGTAGTACTTAGAGTAATGTAAAATATTTCATCATAGATGAAATAAACTTCCCTAAATTTAATTTCTATTAAAAGAATTTTAAGAAATTATGAAACAATTGTTAGAAAAACATGTTCATAGAGAGCAACTTGACACTGACTTAGCTCAAGTGTTTGCAAAGTTCATCTGTTAATAACACCAATATTTTGTTATGACCTTTTTTTAAATGCAGAAAAATAATTTAACAGAATGATCAATGAATGCAAGAGGTGGTTCTTTAAAAAAAATGAATAAAATCTATACACCTTATCTAGATTCACTAGGAAAAAGAGCGAAAAACCTAATAAAAAACAGAAATAAAGCAGTGATATTACAGCTGACATCAATGAAATACAAAGGATCATGAAAGATAATTATGAGCACTTATAAGCTAACAAATTCATCAATTGTGAAGAAATATAAAGATTTCTAGAATCTTGCAAGCTCCTAAAACTGAACAAGAATGACACAGATATCTTAAACAGACCATTCACAAGCACAGAAGTTGAAGCAGTAACAAAATAACTCCTTATAAACAGGATCTCAGGTCTAGATGGCTTCACTAGTGAATTCTACCTAATGTTAACAGGAGAGTTAATTCCAATATTTCTTAAATGTCTTCCACTAAGTTAAAGAGGAGGAAAAACTTCCATATATTTACTGTGAGTCCAGTAGTACCCTGATTCCACAATGAGACGATGAAAGCACCAAAAAAAAAGTTACTGATGAATATCACAAATGAACAGCACAGATGCAAAAAATTCTCAACAAAATCTTGGAAAATTGAATTCAACAACACATCAAACAAACAAAAAAATTGCAAATCACAATCAAGTTAGTTTCATTTCAGGATGCAATGATGGCTTAATTCATGTAAATCAATCAATGTAATAAACCACATCAACAAACTGAAAATGAAAAAGCATGTGATCATCTCTATAGATGCATAAATCATTTCTGGCACAATTCAACAATGATTCATGATAAAACAACTGCACAATAAGTATAAAAGGCAAATACCTCAATATATTAAAAACGATATATTGCAGTCCCACAGTCAGCATTATAGTTAATGTTGAAAAATTGAAAACCTTTCCCTTAAGATATGGAATAAGACCAATTTTCCAACTATCACCACAACCACTCAACATAGTTCTAGAAATTTTGAAAAGAACAATAAGGTAAGAAAAGGGCATTAAATGAATCCAAATTGGAAAATAAGAAATAAAGCTATCAATATTTACAGATGGTTTAATATTTTACCATGAAAACCCCAAAAACTCCATGAATAAAAACCAGCTTGAAACAATAATTGAACAGAGCAAAGTTGCAGGGTATAAAATCAACAACAACAAAAAAATCAGCTGCATTACTATATACAAACATTGAAGTAGTGAAAATAGGAAATTCATTCATAATATTATCAAGAAAGATCAAATACCTGGAAGTAAACTTAACAAAGGAAGTGAAAGACTTCTATAATAAAAAGTATAGGGACAACAAAAGAAGTGAAAGAAGACACAAAGAGAAGGGGAAACTTCCTATTTTCATGGATTGGAAGAATTAATATAGTAAAAACAGCCATTCTACACAAAGCAATATATAGATTTAATGCAATTCCCATTAAAATCCCAGATATATCGTCAAGGAAATGGGAACAAATGATACTGAAATTTGTATGAAATCACAAGAGGTCATGAATAGCTAAAACTAGCTTGAGAGAAGAAAATAACAGTGGGGGAATCACTCTCTGACCTCAGACTATATTGCATCATTAAAACAGTTTGGTACTGGAATAATAACAGACACAATGATCAGTGGAATCATTTTAGAGTCCAGAAGTAATGTCACTCCTATTTAACAGTTGATCTATGAGAAAGGTGCCAAAAGCATACAATGGAGTATAGAAAGTCTTTTTAACAAACAGTGCTTGGAAAACTGGAAAGACATCTGCAATGAAAGAAAAGAAAGAAAGAAAGATGCTAGATTACCTATTATCTCCATACACAGAAATTAATTCCAGGTAGATTAGAGACCTGGACATAAGAACCAAAATTATGAAATACTGGAAAACAATGCGGGAAAAACAGTCCACATCCTCAACCTCAAAAAAGTCTTTTGGGGAAGGAACAGCTACAGCAAAAGTGGCCAACGTAAAACTGAGCAATTTGGGCTATATCAAAATGAAGAGTTTCTGTACAACAGAAGAAACCACCACTAAAACAAAAGACAACCCACACAATTGTAAAAGATATTCACACAGAACACATCATATAAGATCTTAATCACAAAAATGATAAAGATTCTACACATCTCAACAAACGAAAAAGACTCATGAAAACTGGCAAAATAACTGAGTACGTAGCTATATATAGAAGACACAGAGAGGGATACAGACACCTGAAAAAAATTTCTACATCACTCATCATCAGATAAATGCAAATAAAAACAGCAGTGAGATACTACCTCACAATAGTGAAACTGGTCTATATCAAAAAGACTGGAAATAACAATCATTAGAGAGGGTGTGGAGAAAAAGGAGCAATCCCATAAACCTGGTGGGACTATAAATTGGTGCAATCACTTTGGAACAGTATGGAGCTTCTTCAAGCAAATAAAGATAAATCTACCATTTTCTGCTTTTCTGGGATCTTGTAAAATTTGAGTTAAAAGTACATTTAGTTCTGGCTTACCGGACTATATTTACAGGACATGGAATCTCCTTCATGTACATCTAAATTGCAACTTGTGGTATAGAGTAACTTACAGAATATCTGCTGCACACTGTTCAGACATAAGGATGTTATGTCATCAAAGTGCAGTTCCAAGACCATATTCCAATCTGAACATGACTTAAAATGACAAACATGAGAACTATGTGAGTATAAGGGAGAAACAAGCATTGATATGGAACTATGAAATGCTTTTCCAAACATCAGAGGTAAAAACTTGGAAGATTCAGTTTTTGTTGACAGTCAAAATTAAAAAAAAATATAATAAAGATATAAAGGAATATAGTCAATTTAAAGGATAGCAATAAAAGTCAAACATAAAATTTTTATACAAAATAGGGCTTATTGAAATTGGGTTTTAGAAGAAAATCAGTAAGCTTTCTAGCAAGGGTTCTATAAACAGCAAGCATGTCTGTGTATAGAGTTTTATGCGTTTCAATTATCAGTTCGTCAGATCAGGTTTTAGTGTATCTACCACATCTCTTTGTAATGAGGACTCCCTACTTTAGACAAAACAATATCCCAAATGGTCACCATTTGTGGTGATATTGCTTGAAGAAATAAGTACTTCAGTGATAAACCTCTTATCTGTATTTTTCAGAGATCAATGCAGATAATAAAAGATCAATTGACTAAAATACATGTAACTCAATGTAATTATAAAATACATTTGAATTATTCTTGTGCATGTTATCATTTGAGATAATTTCTATGTTCATTCAAAACTATTAATTACTTCAACAATAAACTGATCACTTAAAAATAAGTCTATAAAATTTATTATGCAAAATCTTAGATTATAGGGTTATAACTCATTTTCTAATAATATAAAATTCTCATTTATGTTTAAATTTTCTTAATTCATTTTTCTAAAGAAGTCTTCATAATTTATAGACATCTGATCTTATGAATCTTAAATCCATTCCTTATTTATAACTTCAAAAAATAATTCCCATTTTGCAAAGCTATTCATAATTTTCTCTATGGTTGAACTAGTCAATCTCTATTTCAAAAACAGCAAACAGAAGCAAACAAAAAATACAAACTTTTATTTCCCCAATATTTTTATAACTAGTCAAATGTCACGTAAATATCCACAAGCTATTACCTTTCTGAAGAGAATGAGTGCACAGAATCATTCCCTCTGGAAGCAACACTAGTCATAAGTTGTTGTTTTATGGGTTTTCTTATTTCTTTGGTGAGGATAACACATACTTTCAAATAATATTATGAGAATAAAATAAAATGAAATTCATTTTATCCAAAATTTAAAATGAATATTACCTATTGCTGTTATTATGTTTGCTGTTTATTTTTTTAATTCCATGTGACCCACTCTCAAAAATTTTGCTTATCATAATCTCTTACATCTCAAATCCATTGACTCAATTTTGCCTTTTACCGAACTTTATGTATTTCAGGAATGAATCTCATAATTTCCTAAAAATAACTATCATTAAAGAGTAGAAATATAATTTGGGGAAATTTATTATCCTTTTCATGTGAATATACCCACTTATTTTCACAATTATTGTTTTGCCTGCTTTCCTAGGATAACCTATAACTTGTAATCATATCATATATGTTTTCAGAGAATATTTTTTTTCAGGAACACGGTGACAAATTGTGTCCTCCCGAAAAGATATTGGGATCTTAAAAACTAATACCTCAGAACATGACCTTATTGGAAGATAGTGCCTTTACAGAGGTAATTATGTTAAGGTTAGGTTATTGCAGTGGACGCTAATCCAATGAGATTTCTGTCTTTATGAAAAGATTGACTTTCTCATTGAGTCACACATCTACAGAGGAAAGAAAATGTGAATACACAAAGATGCCATCTTCTGGTCAAGAAATCCCTAAAGCTACCAGAAGCTAGGAAAGACGAATGAAGCACATTGTTCTTTAAAGCCTCTAATAGATACCAATTCTAGTGACATATTCATATCTAAATTTCTAGTTTCCAGAATTGTGAGAAAATATATGATGTTTAAGGCAACAATTTGTGATGATTTTTACAGATGCTTTTGGAAACTAATAATGGTTCAAAGGCAGCATTCTCAATCTTGTTTCCAAGATTAGTCAGTCTCAAGTTTTCATTGACTTCCCTTTATCAGTATATTGAGATTTCTTTTACTAGTTTCTAAATATGAAAGAAAAAGTTACAAAGTATTTTCTTGGAATTAACATTAAATCATAGCAATTATTGTTCTGTGTAAATCATAATATGAATTAAAGCTAAATATTATACATCAAAGATTGTTGCTTAAGAAATAATGTTATAATATGCAACTAATAAAACTTTTAAAATAAATACTGAGTATGAATTGTGAGTTAGCACAAAGTTTTATGAGTTATGTCACTGGATTACTTTACATAGGATACATTTTTAAAAGCTTGAACAGTTTAAATAACTGATTTTCAGTGATGCTATATATCTTTTCTATACCTGATTAGCTGATTGCATAATTTATAGCTCTGAGTTTGTGATGGAAACATAGGTTAAGAGACATGAATCTTTATGCCGCACTTGACAAGGCATCTAATACATCACTAAGCCTCCCTATTATTACTAAACTTACCTGTAAACCAATAGTGTCAGTCCTGAATTATCGTTGATATTGAATCTATTGATGAACTGCAAAGGTTAAAATTAAAGTGTGATTTATGCTGTGATCAAGAGCATGGTGTTAGAGCACCAAGTGATCTGTGCAAATTATAACCATAAATATACTTCAAATTCTGCTTTATAACTCAGCTATGAAGCTCTACATTCTCTTTCTTTCTCCCTCAAGGAGATTCCTTGGGATAAAAATACTGATAAAAATTAGTCTCTTAGATCCTAGTGTCTTTGTGAACTAAGCACCTGTTTTTCTCCCTCTTTGTAGTTTCATTCAGCTAGAATTTTAAGACTTTGAACAGATGAATTTGAACAATATGATCTGTGTTCTATTACCTGTAGGCAAGTATTGTGGATCAGAAAACACTCACTGTGTTTTATGGTAGTTCACAAGAGCTTGATATCTCTCCTACTAAAGGGAATATGTGAGTCATTGAAAGCTTCCCTTTGCACACCTCTAGGTTCTATTTGAAGCCTAGCATATCAGTTCTCCTAAGCTTATCTCATTAAAGCAGACGGGTTTCAATGATAGCTGCTTAGCCAGAGACATGTGGTATAGAAATATTCAAACATAAAAATAAGAATAAACCCAATAGGCTCAGATAGGAGAATATCAAAGGTTGCGTATTAAGTTGGAATTTCTATCGGATTATCTTAAATATAAACGAGCAAATATCATCAAGCCTGAAGATGCTGGCAGCAGGAGTTTCTGAAATGTCATTACTTCCTTCCAAATATTAGCTATGACCTGAGTAGCCCATGGGTTTATACTAATGTCTTAATCATTTTATCTTGCCAACAGATGAAAGAAATAAATGAGATTTTTGACTTCACTTTTCATTTTTTTTTGTTCTTGAAGTAAAAAGTCAATGAGTCATATTTCTCTTGGATTGAGTGCTCAGATTTTGCTCATTTATGGATACTATTTGAGAAAAATTAATTTTAAGTCACTTATGTATTCATTAATGTACATTCATATGAAAACATGCATGTTGATAAATTTTAATTATCATAAAATCTTATGATGTGACTTTTTTCAGACAGTATAAATTATAGTGAAAAATAAATAATATTTACCTAATATATAGTAATCAGTTGTTCTATATAACATTATTTGATTATGATGTGATATTCTTTCAGTAGAATTAATTAAAATTATTTGAATACTAATTATTTTCATTTGACTTGGGAGAACTGGTATTTAAAAATATAAAATTAATAATTCTTCCACATGGTGACATAAACTATAAAGTTTAAATTTTACAAAAATGTAAGAATATATTTTCTGACAAACAGTAGATGCCAATCACATACAAATAAATTCTATGGAGAAATGAGTGATAAACTGTTTTCACTGAAATGTCTAAATGAAATTTAATTTTTTTTAAAGGAAAGGTACAAGCAGGAATGAAGGAAAGAGAGGAGAAAACAATACTTTATTTTACGTAGTTGTTCAACCTGTTTGTGCTTCCAGAATCCAGGACCAGAAACTAGGTCTGTTGGATGTATCTGTCTAACCCAAGGTGGAAAGGTGGTGGACCTAACTCCATTAGGGCACACTATTAAATTATTTATTTTATAATTTTCTATTAAATAGATGCTAAGGAGTGAGAATACATCCTCAGGAATGACACCTTCATGGGAAAATAGGTTTTTATTTCTGTACCGTAAGTATGATTAGGTACTTTTGATTTCTTGAAATCAAATTTCTATCATCTCAAAATGCACATGACTCAACTTTATAGAATCATAGATTTATTTTTTCAAAATTTACATTGGAGATGTAATAGTTTCATATTAAAATGTTAAAAATTACTCCATTTACATGCGATATTTTTTTGTATTTTCTTATAAGAATATGTCATATATACACTAAATAACTAGCTATTTATAAGTTTTGGTATGATAAACTTAATACCTCTCTCTGTATGGCATATTAACAGTGGCAATCAAACCAGAAATGTAGATATGATGTTAAGTCTCTTTTATTTTAACAGCGTGGACATGTTTTGGAAGGCAATTCTATACTGCCTAATCACATTTCTCACTGTAAATTGCTGGTCTATGAAACAGATGTATTTATGCATGTAACTCTACATAAACATAAATTTCAGTGTAAGACACAAATGGCTATTCTTTTCAAAATATATTAAAAATGTTGCAATTTTAAAAGATCAATATTTTTCTCATATTAGACATTTCAGTGAAGCTAATCTATTAGCAAAGATATTTATATAAATATCTCACTATTCAGAGCTAGAGATATGAGAATATAAGCAAAATAAGCATAAATAAAAACGTGCCCATTTCCTTTTATTTAAGGGAGTATAGTAATTGCCAAGTTGTTTATCTAGTTTTCTGAATCTCAGATATGTTGGGCATCAGCTTATTTATTCACTGGACCTTAAGCAGAAATTTGCCACTTTTAATTCAAGCTTATTTAAGAGACTTTGTCAGTTTTCTATCCGTTAGAGTGACAGAAGAATCAATATATTGAGATGGTACTGAGTAGTAAGATTGCAATGGTCTGAAAACTTAGTCATTATCTGAAAGAAACTTTAGACCGTGTGTCAAATCACCAAGATAGTCATTTGTTTTTGCAGCACAGTTTCACCTATTCTAATAGATGTAGCACAGATTAATTTCAAGGGATGGAAACACAATGGTAGTTAACGTAAGGTAAAGAAATAAAAAAATAGCATAATAATACTGAGTTATCTCATCTGAAAGATGTAGCGTCTCATAGATAGGAAGTATAGGAAATAGACTTCGGACACCTCAAAAAATAATTCAGTCCTTCATCTCTGATTCTCAGTGTAGAGGTGTTCACTTTCAACAAGCTTTTTCCACATGAAAGCAAATTGGCTCTTGAGATTCAAATCCTTCGGTATCTCTTACTCAAATGCCCTCCGTCTCTTTGTTAAAAATGTGAAATATCACTGAATTGGTTACATTGGGTCAATTGTACGTACTGAGAAATTCTATTCCAGCAAATTGAGTGGAGTTCAATATTTGGTCACAAAACCAGACCTCGATAAGAAAATTGTAGCATTTGTATAGACTATAGTAGCTTACATTGGAATTATATGTATGAAATGATGAGTCAGAGTTTTATTGAGATTGTTAAAAAAATAATTTCTTTGTAGGAGTAGCAAAGGGTATTATTGAAACAACAAATAGTTACTGTTAAATTATTTAAATATTAGAAAAATATAATAAATCTTTTATCATGCTACAAAGATCTATGGAGGTTTCAGTAGTGGGGATAAATTGATACACAAAGCAAATGTCTCTGCCCTCATTGATTTTATATTTTATATTATTATCTTTGGTTATTTTTAAAATTAAATATCCAGAAAGAATAATCAAGACATTGTTAGTTTCTGTGGGATTAATAGTGTCCTTAGAGATTTAATATTTAAACAATATCATTATATAACCTGAAAAAAAAAAAAGACTTGCTCTATTAAATGTCTGAGCTTCTGAGCCTTAAGAAGAACCAGGCAAATTGCCTAAGCATCAAAAAAAGTGAGTTCTCTTTTGCTAAAAGGAAAGTTAAAATCCAAAGAGTAGTTAGATATAACCTCACACTTATGAAAATGACTATTATTTAAAGACTGTAAACAAAAATTACTGGTGAGAATGTGGAAAAAAGAACATATATGTTGGGAATGTACCATTATGGGAAGCTGTAGGGAGATTTCTCAAAAAATGGAAAAATGAAATTTTATGGTTCTTTTATTTCACTTTATTTTATTTAGACAAAAGCCACAAAACATCAATTTGAAGAGATACATTCATCACTAAATTTATTGCGAGAATTATCTACAATAAAAAGAAATAAAATAGTCTAAGTGCCCAAAACAGGTGAATAGATAAAGAAGATATGGTATATGTACATGATGCAATACTACTCAACTGAGAAAATAGATGCTGCCCTGACATTTGCAACAACATATTTGCACTATAAGGTATTATTCTAAGTGAAATAAATCAGAAGGAAAAAGACAAATACCAGATGACCTTACTCATATGCAGAAGAATCAAAACAAATCAAAGACACAGATGAAATCAAGCAAAAACTAAACCTTGGATATTGACAACACAATTGAGGTAATCAGAAGGGAAGAGAGGTAAAATGTGGGAGATGACTGTGTTGAACAAGGTGGTGGAGTTGGGCATGGTGTTATACATACAATGAAGAGAAAACTTGCACATATAAACTTAAATTGTTTTTTAAATAAGATTCTTCAATAAAGTGAAAAAAAAAGTGTGAACAAGTGAGTTCATTAAGGTAAAGATTTAACATGATTTCTGAATGAATAGTAGTTTTAGTATTTGAATTAGATTTCAGTAAGGAAAGCAGAGTTACTGAATAAGATTACTATAAATGATATTTTATTAAATTTGTATCTCATGACTAGGGAAAATGTGCATGATAATAAGGAAAAGAGTAAACAACAATATGACTGAGGCATGATATGGGCAGACATAGTATTCTCAGGGAACTCTGGTACTTTCATCACTGTTTATTCCTGTAATGAGTTCACAAAGGAACTGACAGAAAGATATATGGGATGTTGCAATTTTATACTATCTGCTTCTGTGGATCTGTATCCAAATAATCAATTAAGAAAATAGAGAGGGGGAGGGGGTTGGATAACAGTTGGAAAAACAATTGGAAAAAAATGGAAGAGTGGCCTACCAAGTACCTGTTTGTCACTTTATCTTCCCTTTTAATAATATTGACTGCTACTTAATTTTGTCATCCAAATCTTCTCAAATTCTCACTTTTGGCTAACTGTAACTCACAAGCACACAGAGGAGCAAATTATGGGGAACCCAAATTTGTGCTTTTGTCTATGATGATATAGAAAAATATGGCACAGTAATGGAAAAGTTTAGTAATAGTTTTCCCATAACTTAGAAACAATATAAAATTATTATATATAATTAACAGTATAAATATAATATCAATATTACGTATAATATTAATAACAACATCATTGGTATACTATATATACCTTATAATTCTATAATTAGAAATCCAAATTAAGTATCATTAGGCTAAGTTCTAGATGTTGACAGAGTTGCATTCCTTTCTGGAAACTGTAGTGAAGGTTCATTTCCTTATTTTGTGTAACTTTTCATGATTATATATATTCCTTGATGAAAGATCCAATTTCTCCATCTTCAAAGACAACAAAACTGCATATTTGATCATCTTTCACAATCATATGTTTCTCTGATTTTACACAGATATCTTTTCAACTTTTAACCATCCTTATTATATTATGTTTAATTGTATAATCCAAGAAAATTTTTTCTATTTTAAGATTATCTGTAAACAACATTAATTTCATCTTCACGCTTATTCCCACTTTGTCAAGTGATATAACATTCATGATCAAAGGGATTAGAATGTGAACATCTTTGTGTAACTATTATTATAACTACTACAAGTAACTCACAGTTATTTTCTTGGGAATAGGGTGGAGAGGAGAGAGAAAATAAGATAAATTTATTTAAGTCTCCAATATATCCAAAACTAATATATAACTTATCTTCTCTTAACTGACATAATGGATATTTAATTGAGTAACTTTGTTATAGTAATGCCCCAATTTTCCTTTTCCCCTTAGGGAATTATTAGACGAGAAATAATTATACATTTGTGTTACATTTTTTTCTATGGAGCGATTTATTCCAAAATCTTAGCTTTGTCTTACATTTTAAAGCTATTGACTAACTGACACTTGTAGAAAATTTTAAAAAGTCATTTTGAATTCTATTTACATCTTTTAAAGTATTAACTCTAATTCAACACTATATTGATATAAAGCTTAACAGTGAATTATGTTCAGGGTATATATTTTTGTGCTTAAAATATATGCAACTATGAACAAAATATTCCTAATCCAAAGCTATCTAGAGTTAACTGGATGAGAGATGGCAGAGGATACAATATGGCCCACAGACATATTAAAAAAGAAGAAAACCTTTTACTTTTTTTCCAGTATTTTTAGCAACTCAGAATTTATGCTATTATAAGATATCCTATAGACAGTAAAACACAGATTTGTAGGTCTTTTGACCTCGAAGTTAAAGTTATAATGACAAATCACGCTTTTAGGACAGCAGATCAGAGTTATAAGAGGTGTAGGACTATGTAATTCCTAAATTTCCTGGTTAAAAATAACTTTTAAATGAAATAGTCATTGAGAGGTAAGTAGTCAAGCTTTTCTATAAATAAATGAACTACTATCAAGAGATTTAAAAGTAGTCATGGACACTAAAGTGTTAGAAAAATTGAATGTTATGAACCATTGCTTGACTTTGTACATGCTTCATTTCTGTTATGATGCATATTAGATCTTACTGCTAAGATTTATTATGCTTGAGGAAAAAAATCAAATGAGTGAAAGAAAATTTCTTACTCTGGATAGATTCTTTTTAAATCCCATAAACTAATTTCTGAGCCAAAAGAAATCCATATATTCAAGTTTTAAAAAAAAAGAGGAAGATCAACGTTTTACTTACTCTTTGAAATAAAGCTTCAGGAAACATTTTGTAAATCATATTCCTTCTATACTTTTCACACCTTATAATACCAACCCTTTATAACTCAACAGAACAGCTTGACTGGTGTTTATAGCTCCCTAATAATTAGGACAGCAGGATAGATTGTTTTTCCTTTACAAGACTTTCTGGGGCTTTTTAGGGTCATGTGGAAATATTACATTTTCTCTGTGCTACTTTTATTCTCTTTTCTCTTTATTTATTTATTTTTTTTCAGGACAGAAGCTTAATAACTGCCAAGGCAATGACAGTAATGTGAACAATTCTATACTCTGAACTTTGCCTCAGAATCTCTATACATATTTAAGATATAAAGATTTCATGGGTGATAGGGACAGAGGTCATGGAGAAAGGGGATTATGATTCAATTTAGTCTCCAGTAATACACATTGGTATAAAGTTTCACCCAACCAATTTAATCATAATAACTGGATTTTTCTGATTTTTACGGAATTCAAGTTGGCTGGTGAAGCTTTGACATGTTAATAACTAACAATCAAAAGATGTTCAAATATTAACAGACTCGTTTAAATTTTCTGTATGGATTGGAAAAAAAAAAGAACAGATCTGGCTATATATTTGAGGTCTGGAAATAAACATGTATTATAAACATACATTAAATATCTAATTATTTCCTTTAGTTGGAAGAAAATAAAAAATACAAGTTACAGTCTTTTATAATCTATTCGTTTCTATTTTAAGAATAGAATAAGTAAGTAAATAACAAATTTCTAAGATATTTCTTAAAATACATGGAAAAACACAAAGAAGAAAGACAATTTGTTATAAATTTTTAAATATCTAAAATTAGTTCTGAAGTTCCTTTTGATAAAAATGAATTTCTATAGGACTAGCTGTTCTTTAGTTTATATTTTTATTTATGTAACAATATTTAAGCACTTATTGGAAAAACAAAGATAAAGAAGACATGGTTTTATAGTTTCAGAGCTCCACATGTAACATGGGATAACAGAGATAATTTCATTACACTTTGATAGGTATTACAAATGGTATTGCAAATGCATGAACAAAGTGACCAAAAAAGAATATTTACCTTTGCCTAGTATCCTCACAGGCAGAGAAAGAGGTCTGGGAGAGATTTTCAGTTGTATTTTGTTTAAGAATATGAGTATAGAAGGGGAAAGAAAATACTACAAAAAAATGAAGAAAATGTTCATCAAAGGCTAGTCAAAAGACAGCAACCAACACATTTGTTAATTTGAACAGGGAAATATAAACAATTGCAAACTACTGAAGCTTTCTAAAAGAAGAAAACTAGACCTCAAACATATCAAATATGGAAAGCATTCACTACCTTTAGAGATGAAGGAGAGTACACAAAGTAAAGCAAATTTGGAAGAGTCCATTCCCTCCCTTCTTGGTACTCTAACCTAAGACTGAAAAGTTAGACCACACTGGAAAAAGTGAACAAGAACACTGATGATGGTGAAAAAAAATAGTCACAAGGTAGGGACCCAAAGAACTTTATGGGAACTATCTCCAGTGGGGATAAGAAACATGCTAGAGGATGAAAATAGGTTAGAATGGGTCCACAAGAAACAGGGCCATGTGTAAATTACCTGGAGTAATTACAGGTAGGTGTTAGTCCACAGGATGGAGCATGACTGTTGCTAAAACTCCCTCAAGCCACTGGCACCTGTCCTGGAGGAGCAAGCAAGAATTACCCTTGGGCCAATAAGAGTAACCTATTTTTCTACTGTGGCTTTGCAGTGACCTTTAAGCACTCTTTATTGACAAAATCTAACAGCAGACCAAGTGGTCTAGAAAAATGCAGTCCATTAGCATAAACAGGATAAACATTAGTGAATGCAGCTGGGAAACAATATGACTTGTGGGATATTGGCTTCAGATGATCATGGACACACATGAAGTATGTGGGAACTATCCAGAGACTTAGAGAGGGCAGCTTTGGTAAAGTGTATGGAGAAGCTGGTGTCATTGAATCCAGATAGTGAATAAATTGTAAAACAATTCTGAGCAGAGTATTGTGATTAGGTATAATGGGTTGTTCTGAATGCTCAGACAGTGAAGGATGTATCAAATTACTGAAAGTCTTTAAAGGAATTACTCTAACTCCCGAAAGTACATCAGAATCATCTAGAAAGATTTAAAATATCATAAAATCATGTATCCATCCTATATCTCTTGTATCAAAATCTATAGAGTGGTCCCTAAAGCTAAGACATTCTATTGTTGATTAAACTGGAGTTTATGGCCATAGTGAAGAGCTAACTATGACCCAAATTACTACAATAGTGAAGAGAGAAACAAGAAAATACAATCTTCTGAAATCACATATTTGTGATTCGTTTTCTCATAAATGACTTTATATTTGAAATATGTATATAGCTGTCTCTGAGTATATTCTCCTGTGCCTTTCCTCTCTGATGCCCTCTCAACATATAGCTCAAATACATAGTAAGCTCTGTCAGGAAGGATCTCATTTCAGTCATTTATGCGTTAGTGTGAATTTAAACCAAAGTAATTTTTTTCTCGGATATATTTAAATTTCTTATTTGACCTTTCATTGTGATTATGAAACTGTTCTCACTAAAAGAATTCTAGCATCAGAGAGAAATGGAAGGCAAAGCTATGTATTATGGTACCAAAATAATAGGAAGAAAATTACTGCTCACTCTGGCAGCATATAAGGCTGACTTGACTGCTATACATAACGATAAAATGTTAAAAAATCAGAATCAAAATTGTCATAATACTTAATAAATCACTGTATATAGATAGATGGATACAAATAGATGTCAGATTGATAAATAAATATATAGCTAGGCAGACAATATTTTTTTAAAGGAAAGTTGCAGGTTGGATGGAATGAATGTGAATAGACAGGTGGGAAGAGAGATAGGGAGGAAATACTTTACTTTTATTTAGTTGTCCACATTGGTAGTTCCCTTCAGCTCCAGACCTTGAACCTGGTATCTTGGGATATATGTGGACTCCTCCCAGGTGTAGTAGACCTCGGGTCACCAGGGGCACCAGGTAGAATACTTTTTATACTTCAGTTAGCTTATTTTTTAAAAAAATGTGTTTTGTCTAGTAAGACTAATGCAGAAAATATAGGGCATTCTAAAATATCTGATATATTTATGAATATTTGGGCATGCAAAGGTAGTTTCTTTTTGCTTAGAGTATGAGAAAATAAAGATGCCATAAAAGAATAAAAGCTTATGTAATGACTATATTTATCAAAGTTCGAGGATCTCGAACCAAAGTCTATAATATCTAAAGGCATTTTAAGTACCCTAGGAGAATAATTAACAAATCATTACTGAAGCAAAACTCACATGACATTTTATGACATTTAATTAAGTTTAAGGTCTCGAATAATATGGTGTGCTATGTTGACAATTAAAAAAATAGATTCGAAAAGATTGCATGCTTCAGAGAATTTATTTTAGTATCTGAAAAATTAATTTAAAAGTTGTTACACCCTTAAAATGGTCAGTGTTAGCAATTAAAATGAAAATAAAATTCCATTTGGCTTACTTACATGCAAAACTTATTGAGCAGATCTGCTGTAGAAGTAGAAATACTTTCAAATGTGCAATAAATGTATTGTACTCTTGATACTGCTTTATATAGTGTCACATTGGAAAATAGCTCTCAAGGTTGAGAATTGTAGTTAATTAAAACCAAAACAAAGAGAAAACAAAGGAAAAACAGATGCTTTTGATTTGTTATATGGAGTTCCCAGTTTCTGACTCATTCCATTAACAGAACTGCCACCAAAACATAGCATTTCCTTTGCAATACGCAGAAAGCTTTGAGTACCACCCAAGACAGAGGAAGCCAAGATTACTTACTATTTTCTATATTTTGGCCAGTTGCTAAAAAATGTCATTGTCAAATATATTTCTATTATATATTCATTTATGGTCATTTAGATTATTTACTTCTTGGGCTTAATGCACAAAGATTCATATATAAAGTGTAGATGTTAGTGAAATAAGTTAATAATGATTTTTTTAATATTTAAATATATTATTGGGTGTTCTAATGCATCATATTTTCAAGGTTCTTGAGGAATGGAGCATAGGTATGGTTAATGTTGCTTGACAAAAGAATAAATTGTTTATCATCACATTAGGTAATGTGACAGATAAATAAAAGTACCTTTTGTAATCTGGCTAAAGGAAAATAAGACTGATATTTAAGAAGTAAAAGCCCTGGTGACCTAAAGAATAATGTCACTGGAAGCATAAACCCCAAGGATCCAGGTTTGAGACCTGAGGCCATAGAGAACAACCAAGATGAAAACCTCAATAAAATAAATACATGTTTCTTCCTCCTCTCTCTATATGCCTGCCTAATTGCCTTCATTCCTAGCATTCCTGTTTTGAAGACAACATTTAGTTAATGGAGAAATCAGCTTGTGGATTAATAAAAAAGTATTTAATCAAGACATGAATGAGTGTGGAAAGAACTGAAAGTAATTGTACAAAGGGCTCAAAGCAGCAAAAACTAGTAAACATGTAATATAGGGTGTACTGAGAAAAACATATATAGACAAGATGTCAGTACACATGATGCCTCCCTTGGGCCCAGTTCCTGTTATCAGATATTTGGAAACGAGAAGCAAGAAATGGACCCTCAGTTTCCACCTGAGTAAACTGCCTGTTAATAGACTCCTTATTGTTTCTTTTTCTTCTTATCAGTCTCTACTTTCTCAGTTATATCACCTATCTTTATTATGCCTTCTTTCAAGGTCTGATTTACTTTAAAGTCCAAACTAAAACATACCTCATAAAAGTGAACCAACTAGTGCTAGCTTAGGTCTCTTGAGCATGCTTCAGCTCTCTAACTTCTTTAGCTTGTCTTTGGTGTTAGGAATGTTTCACTTCCATGTGTTCAATCACTACATTTGTAAGTGATGTTTTTACTAGGCACCTCTCCAGTAAACTTAGAGCAACTTGCTAGGTTCTTATATTGTCACACATTTGCTGCAGTGTATTTTTACTTAAATAGGAAATCATGAAATAAAAAGACATAGGCCAAAAGAATAAAACTCTGTAATATTTTATATACTTTGTTGAAGAAATCATCTTGAACTGGGATCCTTTTTTTGAAATGTCCCTAAATGATATTAATTAGGTAATGAACTATTCTAATAAAATGTACCTCCTTCAGTATGTACAGAATAAGTGAATAATTAATGTCATAATGACATACATAATGACACAGCCTTCCAAATTAGTTTTATGTGATCACCATACACGTGCACTTCCTTAAAAACAAGGTATGGTAAAATGTAACAGAATAAATTTTTGCATTAGCTTCATATATAAAAGACACACATTTTAAGTGGTTCAGCTTCACTTCCTTAATTGAAATAAAGCAAAGTTCATGTAATAAGCATGCATCTTGGACTTGACATAACCCTCCAAGCACAATTAAATGTATTGTGAGCATTTAGGGGAAATGTAACTACCATTTTTTAAAAAAAATAAAGTCATCAGAAGAGATCTGAGACTTTTTTGTTTCCTTATAATGATTAGCAAATGGCTAAGCAGTTAATTATAGAGAATTGCTTTAATAGTTTCACCAAAATATATAAAACTATGATTTTAAATATTATTAGTCTTGCTGTGCATAGTTCTTTAGATTTAGTAGACTTTACATCCTTGAATAAGCATTAATATTATAGACAGATGATCGATCTGACTTTTTTGAAGGATCAGTACATTATAACACTAACAATGTTTAAGGTGTACATCATCATAAATCAACGTCTGTATAAAATACATTAAGATCACCTTTAACAGTTCAGTTCTATCCTTACTGCCATTTACAACTTTTACTCATTTGCTCACCTATTCCCAATTTCTTCTGATAACCACTAATTTGGACCTATACATTAAAGTTCCATTTTCGTTTGATTTGTTTGGGGTTTTTTTTGGTGTTTTTGTATACCATTTATGAGTGGAATTTGATGATGATTTAGACTAGATATTTTGCTTTGGTGAGAGGCTACCTTTTGCATGTAGAATGTTAACATTCTTAGCCTCTATATACTAGATGCCTGTAGCAATCTCCATCAGTTATGAGAATCAAAATTTATTTAAATATTACAAATTATTCCTGGAGGGAAGAAATACTTTCTAACTGATAACCACTGAAGAGTGTGTGTGTATGTCATGCATTATAAATACATAAGTATTAATCCCACTGTAATTATCATAGATCTCAGATATTTACTGTGAACTATAGGGAGGATAGAATAATGGTAGGAGGGAGAAAAGGAAAGAGAAAGAAAGCATGAAAGGAAAAAAAAGATTTACTAAAATGTACTATGACATGTATTGCTGTATTGTTTTCAGTTAGATATTCTAGTTCAATAATTGACAACCATTTATGAAATTCAAACAATATAAGTAGAGGCACTTAGAGGTATGTATAATTTCAGAATAATTTGATTATAAAGCATTATTACTTGTTTTACATTGTATTTTTCTGTATTTTATTAGTTTAGTTGATAAAATAAATTACTACAAAATTACTGAAACTGGAATCTTGATCATCTCTCTGAACTCTTAGCTCACCATGTTTTCTTTTCATATCATATCTTCTAAATGCAGCTATTTCCACATCTCTCTATTTTCTAGGCATTCTGCTGTTATTCCCTGCTATCTGATTCTAAGTTTAAGTTCGTTATGCCTTTGCTTTATTCTTCTAGCTAAAAAATATCTTGAGTTGCCTAAATGAAATGTAAAGAAATTCTTTCAAACTAATTTCAGTGGAAGAAGATTACTGTTACGTATTAGTTTAAGCATCAGATATATCTATGACGATCACAGTGGAAATATAAAGTAGTGATACCAGAATTTCATATCCATATCCCGCTATCATAATCCTGCATTTTCTCTATGGGAATGATGTTGTTGGTGAATACGGTGGTGAGAATTCACCAACACTGTGCTCTGAATCTGTCACCTGTTCAAGTAAGAAGTCAAAGGCTAAAGTCTTAATTATTATGTGATCAAGAATATGATGCTCAAATTATTTGCAGAGTTCCTACTCTGCTCTTATCGTTAGAAGCCATACTAACTGAAAGCAGGAATTTTGTTTGTTTGATTGACTGTATTCTTTATCATTTTCTATCTTCTCCAAATAGTACTTATAAGATGTGCAGTTCCACTTTCCATTGTCAGTGACATTACATTTTTTAGTAAAATAAAATTTAATTGTTCTAGGAAAGAAAATTTGGAGAGTCAGCAGTAGCTGCTTTTCAAGACAAAGTTTTTAACTTTTACTGACTAAGCATAATACATGAAGTCAGTAAGGTGAAAGATAGTCATTCACACTCTCAGATTTCAAGGGGAGGTAATCAAACATTTTTAGAAAATGCTCCATTTCTTAGCTTGCAACACAGATTTTTTTTTTTTTCATTTGATGATCTGTAAAACAGTAGTCACAACTCAGAACAAAAAAAATGCTTCTTTAACTTATGAGAATCTATTTTCCCTCAGTAGAAAAGGGCAACTATCTGTGAATACTGAAACAAACCTCACAAGGCAACATGCATTTGCCATTTCAAAAATAAAGAATGACAACTTGGTGGTAATAGTAAATGACATTACAAAGACTTCCGTTTGTTCTGTTTTGCAACATTAACTAAATTTGTTTTTTATTAAATTGACTTGAAAACAACTATTCTGTATCTTATTTTTATAAAAAAATATTTTCCAAATTTGGAATAACTTGTATAACAGTAAACATTCAGAACACAATATTTTTATAAGCTGATAGCAAACAGCTATTTTAATGTCTTAATCATTACGTATTTACATTTCACATAGAAAAATATAAGCACTTCATAAAAAATGCTGGCATCAACAGAAATTCTATAGTCTTAAACCATATAAAATATTTATGCCAGATAACTATATAAGCAAGATGTGGGCTCGCTCTTGGTTTTTTATGTCTGTTTGTATAGATATGACGCTCTTGGGTTTTTATGTCTGTTTGTATAGATATGAACTATTTTCTTAGAACTGCTTTTGCTGCATCCTATATGTTCTGGTAACTTGCATTCAAATTTTCATTTTTTCCTCAGATAAAACTTAATTCTGTCTAATTTCATCGATGATTCAGGAGTTGTGCAGAAGCATATTGTTCAATCTCCACATATTTTGATTCTTCTGGCTTTGTTCTTTTGGTTACTTTCTAGTTTTACCAGCTTGTGTTCAGATATTATATATAATTAGAAATCTACTAAATTTTCTGAGACTTAATTTGTATCCCAGGATGTGATCTATCTTCAAGAATGTTCCATGAACATTTAAAAAGAATGTATGTACTATTTTGTTGGTATGGTATATGTCAGGTTTATCTGATCTGTTATTTCAGTTAACATGCTTGTTTCTTTGTTGGTTTTCTGCTTAGATTATCTGTCTGTTGATTTAGATGAAGTATTGAAGTCCCCTGCTATTATTGTCAATGTCTGCCTTCAGTTCTATTAGTATTTGTTTTACATGTTTAGATGGTCCTCTTTTTCACACCCCTCTTTCTCACTCCCTTCTGATAACCTCTAATTTGGATTGATAATCAAAACATTTTATTTTTTCATTTGTTTTATTTTTTAAGTGCCATATTTAAGTAAAATATATTGTGTTTATTTTATTTCCATTTGACTTTTACACAAAGTATAATATCCTCTAGCTCCATCAAAGTTATTACACATGGGAAGATTTTATCTTTTTAAATTTTAAGTAGCATTCCAGTCCGTGTACATAAAACACCTTGTATATCTATTCATCACTTGTCAATAGAAACTTGCATTTTTTTTCTAACAGTTGACTTTTAATAGTTTGGTTATGAACATGGGGGTGTATATATCATTTATAATTAATCATTTTTTATATTCTTCAAGTAAACACCCAAAGTTAGGACAATTGTTTTATGTGAAATTTCTATTTTAGCTTTGATTAATTTCCATGCTTACAACCAATGCACCAATTTACATTCCCACTAACATTACATAAGGGTTCCCTTCTCTCTATATTCTTTTCAACACGTTACTTTTATTTTGGATAATAGCCATCCTCAATGATATAAGGTAGTGTATCATAGTTATTTGGTTTGCACCCACCACCCATTAATAAGAAATGATGCATATCTTTTCATGTACCTCCTGACCATCTGTATGTCATCGTTGGAGAAGTATCTATCTCTATCCTCTGATCATTAGTTTTTAAAGGAAAGATGCAGTCAGTAATAAAGACAAACTGAGGCAGGTATGCAGGAAGAGAGAAGAGGGGAAAGTACTTTGTTTATTTAATTTTGTTTTTCATTTTGGTTATTGGCCCTGGAGTTCCTGGAATATACATAGACTGTGTCCAGCAGACTTAAATTATAAAATCACCAGGGCATGCCTCTTGATCTTTTTAAAAATATTTTGTTATTGTTGAATCTTATTAATTGGTTGTATATATTTTAATATGAATCCCTTGTCAAATGTATGTTTGTGAATATTTTCTACCATTCATTAAAATACATTTTTAGCTTTATTCATCTATTTATTCTTTTTAGTAATGCGATGTTAGTTACAATACTATATAAGTTTGAGGAGTACAGTTTTACTCACTCTTGGATAAATGCACTTACGCATCACTAAGTTTCTAGTGCTATTTACACTGTCACATTTGCCCCTCACCCCAAACTAGCTTCTTTTCTCCTTCCCATGTGGTAACCACCATTTTGTTGCCAGAGTCTAAGAGCTTTTTGTTTGTTTGTTTGTTTATTGCTGTTTGCTTTATTTTTTATATCCCACATATGAGTAAATATATTTGGAATGTGTTTTCCTTTTTCTGACATTTACTTAGCACAATCTCATTTAGATCCATCCATCCATGTTGTAACAAGTGGCAAGATTTTATCTTTTCATAGCTGAATAGTATTTCACACACCATGTGTTTTTTATCCAATCATCTATTGATAGGTGCTTAAGTGATTTCTTTTTAATGTTTTGGCTATCGTGACTATTATTACAATGAACATGGGGATGCAAACATATTTTTGAATTAATGTTTTCATATTATTTAGGTAAATACCTAAAAGTGGAAATGCTAGATCCTGTGGTAGCTCTATTTTAAATTTATTGAGGAACATACTATTTTCCAAGAGGAACATTTTATATTAATATTGTAATATAAATATAACATATATTTATGGTATACAGTATATAGTATATGACAATTTGTTTTACCACATACATGCTAACACTTATAGTTCTTTTGATATAGGTCATCTTTTAGGAACAAGGTGTTGTCACATTGTGATTTGCATTTTCCTATTGATGAGAATTATTTTCCTGTCTAGATGGCCTTCTATATATTTTTGTTGGAAGAGTTCCTATTCAGATTTTCTGCCCAACTTTTTTATGGGCTTATTTGTTTTTTGTTGTTGACTTTTATGATTTCAGTTCTTTAAATATTTGGCAATTAACCTTTTGTGTCTTCAAAAATATCTCTAAAGCCAATGTCATGGGACATACTGACTATTTTCTTCTATGTATTCCATGATTTCATGTGCAGTATTCATATTTTTAATAAATTTTGAATTAATTTTTGTATATGGTGTTAACAGTTCAATAGCTAGTTCATATTTGTTTTGATGATAGTTTTTCCCCTCTCATTAGCAGCTTTTTAATTTGACATAGCCTCATTTGTTTATATGTGCTTCTTTTCCCCTTATCTTAGAAGCTTTATTCACAAAGATATTTCTAAGGGTAAAGTTAAGGAGAATTTCTCATATGTTTTCTTCTATGTATTTTTTTTATGTTTCAGGTCTTACATTAATAATATTAATTCATGTGGAATTAATCGTTGTGGTATCATGCTATACACAGTCTATTTTAATTGTTTTGCAAATAGAAAGTATACAATTAAGAATGGAATTAGTAAAACTATAACTGCTTTCAATTTTTTCTTTAAAAGATTTAAATTATTTTATTAATCATATGATTGTTTATGTTTACATAGTCCTGAAAAGTATTTCAACTAAGTAGTCCATTAACAAAATAAGACTTGCACATATTTTTATAAGAGAAACTATTTAAGAACTTAAAAATGAAAGTGAGTATTCTAAAAAATTACATTTTTTAAAAACAGTGGAAATATTTAATCATTTAACTATGACAAATTAACTTCAATTTGAAGATAGAATTGAAATAGAAGTCTCTTCTAAGTGATTTGCTCATCCTATTTACAATTTCAATTGATTTTAAGAGATAAACTGACAATTGTGAGCATATTTAAAAATATTAAGATTACACCAGTGCTAATTGTTGTTATTTAAAACATCAGTCTTAGGATATTACTTTAATTATAGGTATGGAATGTTCTAACGGGTGTACTCATATTTTATTAAATTGCTTCATTATCTTTTAAATATCTTCCTGAGTATTTAACAACACATGTAGAATCTATGGGATTATATAAAATTGTTGTAATGGGAACCATACTAACTGAATTAAATAGTTGATAGAGTGTCCTAAAATGCACAAATATCAGGCAATTCTCAGCTATATTTGTTAAATATATTTCAGTTTCATATAAACCTAAAATACTTAGATCTAATATATCTCAGCTTCATTTGTTTCCATTTTTTGATTTTTGCTCAAAACTGACCTCGAGAGAACTGTTCCTCAAGATATCTCTGTATGTCAATAATGCTACTTAATAATATTCTGAAATATTAACTAATATTCCTGTTGATATTTATAGTCAAAGTATCAGTAGACCAGAGATTTTATAACATTAAATAATCTTATATTCATTTTGTTTTCTTTGTTTCTTTATTACCATTTCTCTGTTTCTTTATAGCCAGTAAGTTTATCTAATTTTGTTCTCCCTCACACTCCAGGAAAATGTACGTATGCATTCTGTTGTCTCTTGAACCACGATCTAAATTTACTGCTCGATCTGAATTTCTATTTTTATATTACTTTGTAATGAGACTATATTTGATACTTTATTATTTTTTATTTTCTCCATCCTTTCATTAACTGTCCAAAAATCCTGGAATAAGACTAAAAATTATCAGAATATGTGTATCTCTATATTGTTCCGTTTTGCCTAAAGATATGGAGAAACAGTACATATTGATAATTCAGGAATACTGATATATTATATGAAATATTCATAATTTTATGTGTATACATAGGCATGCTTGCATGTGTATACCTACAACTATAATTTATCATTTAAATATTGTCAAAAGTGTGTTGTTGAGAAACAATTTTGCTGATGATAGTGGCAGGAGTAGTTCTTATTTTCTTAATATGTATCATTCCATGGAAGATTAACAATCTGAATGACCAATTTTTTTTATAACTTTTCACTTTATTCTATTGAATAATACGTTCTGAATATATTTCCTTCAAAGATAAGAAGTAAAAGAAAACGATAATCTAATGACTTGATTTTTAAAATAATTGAATACTTATAAAAGTTATGTAAACAATTATATAAGACAATACACTAACAATTCTTATTCTCCATTTCATTTAAAAAAAACTGGAAATAATTAAAGAATTTGGTAATAAATTAGATACCATACAGTTTATTCAGCAATATTTGCACTTATTGCTTGGACAGAATCCTTCATACTGCCAATAACAGACTTTGATTGTTAAAATGATTTCTAGTAGTAGTAGTAGTAGTAGTAGTAGCAGCAGCACTATGATAGTGTAGAATTTATATTTTCTTTTTTTAAGGAATTCCCATACCACATTCTTCTGCAATTGCACCAATTTACATTGCACTAACAATATATAAGGATTCTTTTTTACATGTGTCCTGGTCAATAATTGTTGTTTCTATTCTTTTGAGTAACAGCCATTCTCACAGGTTTGAGATGGTTGTTTTGATTTGTATTTTCTTAGTAGCAAGATATTTTCATGTGACTATTGGGCATTTGTATGTCTTATTTGGAGAAATAGCTGTTAAGATCCTCTACCCATTTTTAAATTAGATTTATTTGGTGGTTGTTGTTGCTTTCCTGAACATTGGAATAGAGTTTTCAAAGACATCTTTTAAGTCAGTATGAAGGATATATCCCTGTAGAATATATTGTAGGAGTTAAATAAATTTTAATTTCAATTTATCTCAAAGTAAATAATCATTTCTGCTTTTGTTGAAATGCCATTTTCAGTATTTGCTATAATATATATTTAAATTTATTTCTGGATTATTTTCTGCTCTAATTTTTCTGCTCTAGTTATTTGTCAAGGTGCACTAATCTGAGGTGCTAATCTAGATTTAAACTATGATTTAAAGTGCAGGAGAATAAATGGCATCACACTTTTTCCCAAAATATGATACTTTATTTTTAAATTAAATATTCAGGCAAGAAAGAAGTAGGCAGGTAGGAAGAGAGAGGAGGATAGCAATTTGTTTATTTTTATTTAGTTGATCATCCTGGTTGTTTTCCTGGACCCTGTGTAATGAATGTTTGGTGTTGGATATTTGTATACTTTTTTGACCAGAGGCAGTGGATTTAACTGCTATTTTACCAGGGCACACCAATTTGCCTGATAATTAAATATTTACTGCTACAGAGGATCTTTAGGTTCAAATTTTTTTAAAAATGGTCCTTTTATTTGGTATAATATTTAATTTGGATATGAAAATGAAATAGAAGGTATTCTTATATAAAAACAATCTGTAGTAAAGGAGCCAATAAATTATAAATATAGACTCTATTTACAAAAATATTTAGATGAAATTTAGGGACCTCTACTGCTCAACAGTAATGCATTAGAAAATAATATTTTTGATGTTGTTTAATACCCAGTATTACTTGACTTAAATGTACCTATCCTCACAGATCCTGCTAAATCACTTTGATACTTTACACTACATGTAGAATGCTGGTGATATTTGACTGTGCTGCTGAGATCATACTTATTTTGTGCTATTGCATTGACCTGTTTGTAGAAGGTTTTAAAATTTATAGTCCATAGACCTGTTTCTAAGTATTTATGTCATGCTACAATCTTGATATTTAAATTCCAGATTTTATCTCCCCCTGCTGGTTATGTTAAAACATCCCTCATATTTCTTAGCGCTAAGTGTGTGCTGTTGACTAGGTTGTATACATTACAAGTTGAAGAAATTCTAGATGCTGTAAAAGATAAAGAATAAATACAAGACATAAATCTTTTAAGAATTAGTTAAAAACTTGCTCTGTAACAGATTTCATTTTTGCAAATTTGTTAACATGTAGTACCTGTATGGTACCAACACATCAACTCAATTATAGGTACTAAAAGAATCTTTAGCACTCATATTAAGGCATAATTCTTTATTTGAGAATTCAATTAGGACAGAAGAAGAAACTATTTGAATTTAACTATATTCGGTGTGTATAATTTGAAGATGAATATTTTTACCAAGTCTGCCTGGTCAGCCTTCCTTCCCCTCAATTTCTAATCATGACTCTTTCATTTTACTTCTAAATCTATTTTATATCTGTCACCAATACCTATGAGGCTCTTTTTGGACAAGATCTCATCATTTCATGGAAAATGCTCTCAAAAATGTCAATATTTGACCTGTCATTGCCACTTAAGTTTACTCCCTTTACTTTGCTGTACTGATTTTGTCTGATTTTACTGACAAAACTTTTTAATAACTCTCTTTTATGAGTCATTTCATATCTTCCCAAAGTTTTATCTTTGAAATTTCATGCATTTATTTATTTGTTTCTTATCTATATTCTCCTCATTAATGATATTATACAGTCTCATAGTTCTCCTCTATATATTAATGTCTCTATTCTGCATTTTCTACCTAACCTGTCTTCTCATCTCCAACCTCATAACCCAATTATTTTATAACACTACTTATTCTTAAAATAAGTTCCAAACTCACATACCCCAAACAAAATTTTCCACGCATTCTGTTTTTCCCATGACTTACCTTACAGGTAAACTATAAATAATTTCTTGTATTCATCTGTGCTGAAGTTTTTGTTATAGTTTTTCATTATTTTTCTTTTTCACATTTATTGTTCAGGTAACTGGATCTTCAAAATAATAAACATCTCTACCGCTAACACTTGTCCAAATCACTAACATCTTTTTTCTGGATTACTGATGTAGACTCATTGTTTTCTGCTTCTTTTTTAAATTATCTTCAATTTTATTGTTTTGCAAAGCAGCAAATGATCACTAAACCCCTTAATTATCATGGCAGTGGTAAACTAATTTTAACTGTTAAAACTCATAAAACTCTAAGAAACAAATTTAATTTGTGATTGTTGACTATATATTGAATATATATGCATGTGATACATATTTTAGAAGTATTCATTTTTGTATATGTATGATGCATATATTACATGCACATATATAGGCATATCGAAGACATAATTTAATTAAAAAACAAAGAACACCTTAAGTCAGTTTATGTCTCCTCAAAGATCAAAAGTACTTAGTGGCTCCATGTCTTTCAGAGTAAAAGACAAGTTTTCCATTGTTTTAAAAGTCATACTCTACAATTACTGTCACCATTTCTCTCAGTCTGTTCTTTTCTTTATCATCTCTTGTCTTCTCTTATTATTCTCTGCCTCATTGGCAAATATGCTGTCACACTAGCCTCCTTATTGTACCTGGACAATGCCGGGAATGTTCCTGCCTCAGGACCTTCACATTGTGACTCCTACTTTCTGGAACATTTTTTTCATAGACATCATCATGCTTCATTGTCTCCTCTCCTTTGTTCAAATTCTGAGAGGCATTTCCTAACTAATAAAAAATGAAAAATGCATTGTCTTCTCCATTATTTATTTTCCTTTACATTACTTTTGTTTCTCCCTTTGTACCCTTTAATACTTATTCTCCCTTTAATACCAATTATCACTATCTCCTATGATCTACCTGCCTCCTTATTAATTTTATTCCTCCATATTACTCATATTAGCAGCTGTTATTGTTGTAGTTTTCTATCTTGTTTGATGGTATATCCAAGAATTTCCAAGATATTTTATGGTAATCAATTTATGATAAATAATAATATTTGATGAGTAAATAAAAATATTCTGTTATTAGCAACACCTTTCTCAGAGTTTAATTTAAGTTTTAAATTATTTGTCTATGTATTTATTTAAAAGAAGAAATAGGCAGGAATGAAGGCAAGTAGGCAGATAGACAGGCAGAAAGACATAGTCATCCATCCATTTAGTTCATGTTGGTTGCTCCCCCTGATACCAAGCCACAGATTCCAGCTCCCTATGCTTTGCATGGAGTACACAATCCAGAGTCACATACTTTAAATCCTTAGCCACAACAGAATGCCTTTAATTTTTCTATTAAAATAAAAATCTGAATAATACAAAGAAGGAAATATATAAATATGGTAGAAATAAAAAAATTGGGTTTTCTCTACATCATACAAACTATCACAACAAAAGTCATCTATTTATGACAATATATTAATATTTTAATGGCATATCTATTACTTTTAATGTAAATTAATGATCCATAGAACAATTTTGTCAGGTATTGTTGCTGCTGAAGCTATTTGATTGAGCAACATAGACATGGTTGAGACATGAAGGGTTCTATGTCTAGTGACATGTGCCTCATTGCAATAGATCTTAACCTATTTTAAATGTCTCCAGTTTCCACATACAAATTACTTCTCATAGGAAATGAAAAAATATACAAGATGAAATTTCTAAAAATTAAAATAATGCATTTCATTTCATTTGTACCAAATTGATGTAAACCTTGACCTTGAGCAGGATTGTAAATCCAGGTCATAAGGAAGAGAACAAACATTCCAATTTGCTTTATAATATATCTATATACATACTATACAAAATAAATATATAATATATGTAATACATGCACACACATATGTATATATGTATATATATATAAAAATGAAAGTGGTAAAAAATGAATTCAGAACCGATAAAGAAAATCTAATGATGCCCCATAAGATGCGCTGACCTAGAATCAATCTTCTTGTTTTAAGGAAATTCATAACTCTTAATTCATGCATTTTACTAATTTGATGACTGGGAACTAGTTATCATCTGGCCAAAAGGCTAATTTAATCATTTAGATCTGAATGTCCCCATAGTGAAGCTATTTCAATATTGGCACATTTTTAGTTCTCTGCTCATAATCAATCTTATGCAGACCATTTTTACATAAAGTAAATCTATTTCTTGCTTCTAGTAATTGCATATCAAATTTACTGTGAAAAGAAGCCAATATTGCATCTGCTAAAGTAACTAAAAAGCACAACTGAAAACATGATCCACTAATGATTTTTATCACTTAGTTTTACTTTAACTTTTGGAACTTTGCAAAATATAGTTGCTTTTGGCCAAATCTTTGAATTACAACCTCGATTTAGAAGAGGAAATATGGCCTGGCATGAAATAATGCTTCATTTTAAACACCACAAGTTTCTTGTTGATAGTTATATAAAGAAAGCAATCCAATAACCACAACTGACACAAAACACTGTACTTAAAGCTGATTTTCTCTTTTTTTTAGCTTTAGCCCAAGAGACAAATGTGGAGCAATTGAAAATGTTTTTCAATAGCAGTGGTTGTAAAATATGCTTGAATAAGTGCTTACTTCATAATAGTTGTTCTCACTTTTAGTTATAAACCACTCTACTCCTTGGAAAATTATCTTGAGCATAATGCTAACTTTTGGTCATGTCACCATAAGGCTCGATAGGTTTGTTCCCTGAAGTTAAGTGGTCATTAGCAAATTCACAGGGACTCATGTCCAAGTAACTGCGGATTCATTTCAATAAATATACTTGTTCTGCACAATACTTTCTCAATTGGTTTTCTGTTTTTTTTTAACTCTTACATGTCATCAAATAGTAGAATCAATAAAATAATTCAGTTTTCTGAAAAAAAAAAGGTATGTTTTATTTAATTGCTTATCTCCAGGCAAATTCAAGACAAAATCAGGATCTCTTTACTTTGTTTTAATTTTCTCTGCAGAATCAGTAATCCAAATTTGATTTTTTTCATCTTTGTAACATGTCTTTTCCAATTAATCTTGTGTGTTAGTTTATATTGTGGCTATTTATTTCCTATGTTTTGTATCAATATTTGACATTTTCTCCAAAATATGCTGTTAATAGAATATAGTTATCTCTTCAGACAGAAGATAATTTTTCTTAGAAAGTGGGACTCTGCAATTACCTTCTGTAAAATCCAGTCAATTTTCCAAGGTCCAAGGGTAGTATCAATAACAATGATGTCAGATTTCATCAAATAATGTTTATTTTCTTCTAAGGTATATTATTCATGACTTTCTCTTCCCAGAGCAGCAATCTACTCTGCTAATGTAAAAAATGTGTAAAATTGTTCTTTTCCTGAATGAGCCATAGTGATTTTGAATTACAATCAGCAAAGTTTTTGTTTATGCATCATCAGATTTCATGTGTTATAACATGAACATGTTAGAATCTCAAGATATATCCTCATTGATCCTAACTGCCAACTACTGTTTAATTTTGAATTCCTACTCTGCTTCAGTAAATTCTTCTGTAGTGTTTCTTGACTTTGAAATGGGATGCCATACATATCTATAATTTACCTGAGTTTTCAGCCTAATGTCAAACTTATAGAGCACTTTTATTTCTGGTTTCATTTGATGGGTTTAGTAGCAGAGACTAAATGCCACATTAAATCAATTGTTTTTTTTATTTACAATGCTTACAAGTAAACAAAAAGAGGTATATTTTTAAAATATGTAAAAACATTTATTTTGCTGCTTTACTGCTTGGTTATTTTGATAATAAATTTCCATGCGAATCTTGGCAAAACTTATTAGAACTGAGAACTAATGGTTTCACAAAAGTGTTTCATCATTTATCTATGAAATTTGTAGATAGACTTGTGGGAGGAGTCAAAAAATAATCCTGAAAGTTGCTTATGATCTGTAAGATCATATGTCATGTTCTGAATTGTCTTCCATTTATTTTCATTATTGGAAGTATCTTATAACCCAATGGTACCAAACAGAAAAGTCAAAAACCTTGGATTTTTACATATATTTCTTCCATTATAACAAATAATGGTAAATACAGACTCAGAAAATAGAGTTTAATAAATATAGATTAACAAACACCTTACAACTTATAATTTAAATTCATTTTAGCTCTGTTTACTTACATATTTCCAAGTACATATGTGTATAAAATGTTTTTGTTCATTCAGATGAGTTCATGTTTGTGATTCCTACTAAGTAGACTCACAAATACTTTTATTAGAGCAAAAATTTTCTAGCTGTGTATTACATTTAAAAATATTATGCCCATTTAATCATAATCAATCTTTAAAATGTAAAACTATCTCTATGTGTACATATATATAAATGCTATAATTTCAGTCCCCTTTTGCTAGATAGAAAACAAAGTTCATTAATTATAATTAGTAAAAGGACATGCTGCAATTTAAAAAATATTTTATTGTTATTTTGACCTCAAATTTCTAAACACTTTTGTGTTTCTAATTATGCAAAATTTCACCATACTTTCATTACAGCATAGCATCTAAAGTACATACATGTATTATCCATCACCATGAAAGTAAAAGCAGTCATAATTAATTAGTTTGTTGATATCAAAATAATGACAATTTAGACTTTAGATTTTCTCTAATGTTGCTCCAGCTGTTTACTATTAGTTAGTGTTTAAAGACTGTAATTTTTTAAAATTATATTCACCTACTGTTTGTTCTTGCTAGTGTATCTTATATTATCATTTAAAATAATTATAGATTCCCTAACACATCTATTTCCTTACTAACTTTATACTATAAATTTAAATGATAATCTTATCTTTACATAATACTGCAACATGTTTCATTTCACCAAGCATTTAAAAACAAATTTAGCCCTAAATTAAACAATTTGGCTACTCATTTTAATTATGTTGCATAGGAAGAAATTCAGGCTTTTAAAAAGATTTCTCTCATACAAAATCTTGAATTGTTATTTGCTAATGCTGAATTACTCAGCTTACTCACATACCACACAAATACTATTATGAAAATACTTTTGTTGTCTGGTTTACCATATTTGTTCACTATTTGTACATGCACTTTAAATTGTTTCTAGAATTAAAACTGGTGACTATATCAGTCTTATGCTTTGCTTTCAGAGAATGACTTGGTATTTTAAAGCCATCAGTGTGCTTAGTGAGAAGAATGTGCAACTAAATGCTCATTTTCACTAGTTGTTCTTGACTCTTCCTTTATTCAATGTTCTTCATTTTAATGTATGCCTTCCGCTTCTGCACTAGCAGAGGCCCCTCCCTTTGTTATTTGGTTAAATTCCAATACTCCTAAAGCCTGATGTAGATAACAATTTTACATTCAGTTAACGGATTTATTTCTGCAATGGCCAATTCCAATCTGTGACATATTGTTTATTTAATCTACCTGTCAACACGGTATGTTCAGTAATAAATCACTGGTTCATTTTTAGTCTATGCACTGTCATAGCATATTCTGATTGGCTGACTTCAAAATGCGAGCGCATTGTGCTCATCTTCATTTCTTGGGTGTATATTATAAACTCTCTGGGCACTTCTTCCCTAGTTATACACTGGCTTATGTCCACTAAACTAATGTGAGTTACAACATTTTGCTAGTTTGACTATCATATTAATTTTAATGGTTTTTAACAATTGGATCCCTGACACTCATCGAATTTCTAACCATTTTTTATGAGTTGAACTGTGTTGAAAGCTTTGTTGAGTTTTTGTTTCTTGACTATAGCAATAAATAGCTTCAGAACAAGGTGACAATTAATTCAGTGGGTGCCAGATCAGTCCTGGTTACCAGCTCTGCTGGAGAATATGTGTATTTACCCATAAGTGAGTAAAAGTGTCACTTTAATTTAAATTTCTACTTTTCAGTATCTTATTATTCTTTATTCTATATTTCTGTAGCTTGTTACTAGTAGAATTTAATTGAGATATAAGATGTATATAAAATGCAACATTTTAATGTCACATACCTTTTTAATGGCATCAAAGTATCTTCAAAAAATTTTCACATCTATCATGTTTATATGCTTTTGGGAATGAGACATCTACTTAAATTTTTAAAAAAGACTAAAAATGAGTTTTATTTTTATTACAGAAAAATGTGATTATGTATGAAATAATGTCAGAAGAAATGCATAATTCAAAAGACTTTATTGTCTTTCAAAATACATGATGATCCTCACTGATTTACTCATGTATTTATATCACATGCATCAATAGCATTTTAATTTTAACCACAATAGTTTGTAAGAAGTATACATAGGAAAATGAATCTTTTTATTAGAAAATAATTCAATTCAATTTTCTTTAACAGTAACCCTATTAATTGAAACAATATCAAATGTTAAACAGATTTTTTTCGGTAAAACATCTTTATACAATTCAATTATTTTTTCCTAAAAATGATTCAAGAAAATGAATTATGAGATACTCAATTCTAAAAGTTTTGCATTTCTCCACAATGAGGATGATATTTAATTTGTGACCGGGTGAATTACTGCAATAAAATTGAGAATATTGGTTGGTTTCTATTTCAAGCAGCAATATCTAACTCTTCTTAAAAGAATGTCAACAAAAATTTTGTTTTGTATTCAATAATTTCTGTATTAAAATTATTTCTTAAAAAAAATCAGAAATAACTTTATTTGGATATTTTTTAGTTCAAACTATAATCTAAAGCTAGAAAATAAACAGACATTTCATTATGTACACAGTTATTTATAAATTATATTACATTCAAAATATTTCTATAAAATTAATATTAGGTAGTTTCACAATTTATTTCATAACTAATAGAACAACAGATATTTTTATTTGCAAGATAGTCATTAGTAAATAAATCTATGAACATATCCATTTATTTAATTTAATTTATATTAATGTATTTTAAATTAAAATAATTTGGGACTATTCATAAATAGTTACATGTTCTAATTATAGAAAATAATATGTAGAAATATATGTAGACTTGCATAATTTATATCTGACATATATAATTGCTTAAATGAATATGACCACTAAATTTTTACATTCAAATACTTGTTTAGAGTTTCAGAAGTTTACCAGGATAATTCAAATATAGGTTTTTGTCCGTCAGACTTTTTAGAAGAATCAAAATTTTATTACACAGGTTACTCAGAAAAGTACTTCAAATTATGCTTTTATTAGTCAATAACCAAAGGGTTAAGTGTAATCAAATGATAATTCTATTCATTAATTTCATTTTATTGTTTACTATTTTATTTAATTTAGAGACAAACGAAGGGAGAGGAGAAAGAAGCAATTAAGAAAAGAAAGAAGAAACATCTTTATTTTTTCAGGTGTTCATTGTGATATTTTACATTGGCTGTTTTTCTCGACACCAGATACTTGGACTATATGTGACCCCCACACCAACTTCTCACCCACCTGAGACAAAGTGTGAGCCCAACAATTAGTTTATCAAATATAAATGCTGTAGTTTTGATACAGAATTTTGTTTCTCTACTGAAGTTTTAGCCCTGACAAATCTTAAAATCATTATTTTATTTATTGTATTTTTTGCTTATCCTAAAAATATATTTGAAAGTTAATGGCATGTTAGATTCCATAGATATATTACTGAAAAATATCTTACATGCTAAGGTAAAAAGTCTTATCATATACAAAAAATGAAAAGTTTTGATCATTTGTTTTAAGCAAGGAACATGGTGTCGTAATAGATAATGCTGAGAGAAAATTGTCTACATATTTAACCCTAATAATGAAGATTAAGACAGAACTGCTTCAAAATCTCGGGCTCTAATTTTAAGAAATCTTCAGTAAGTTTAGGTGAATTTCTGACTTGATACAGGTCAGGTTTCAAATAAAATGAACTTCTGGTTTCTCTTGTAGTCATCATGAAAGTTATAAAGGGAGTGATGATGTTGAAAGAGATTTAAAAACAGACTGATATCCAGATGTCAGGGTCAGAAAAAAACTAAATCAGGAAGGCAGAACTAAACCTTGGGTGTTAATGAGAGGCTAATATATAAGTTTGCTACAACAGTCATATGAAGACATCACAGACTGGATGATTTACATAGCATACACACATACGTAAATATATACATGGATATATGTATATATTTATTTTTTTTCTTCACAGAGTTGAAATCTAGAACAAGGTGAAGATAAATTTCATTTATTCTGAAGCCTCTTTCCTTAACTTATAGATGACCACATTTTCACTATAACTATATCTTCACATAGTCTTGTGTCTCTCTCATATCATAAGGAAAACAATCTTATTGGATTAGAACCTCATTTAATTAATTATTAAACCTTCTGCTTCTGGTTGGAATCACATTGCATGCAAGATTTTAACATACATATTTAGGAGGAAAAAAATCCAATTATAGCAAAAGTGTGTAAGAATCGAACAAAAAAATGCTGAAATGAAACAGTTTTATTTACAGATGACTTTTGACACAGTCTAAAATTAAAATAGATTTCATCTATAAATAAGTAAGTCAGAAGGCAAAATGAAACTGTACAGTAAATGAAAGGTCATGAAGTAAGAAATGGCTAAAATAATCTTTTTAGGTTTTTAGGTCTTAAAATCTTAAATTAATACCAAAAATGAACAAGTGAAATTTGAAATTAAAAATACAATATAATTTACATTAGTGAGTCCCAATGTGAAATACTTGGGTGTAAATCTTTTAAAAACTGAACAGGATTTATAGGAAAAAAAATTATATAACTCATATGGATGAAGTCAAGAATGAAATAAATGGAGATATTGTCTATGTTCATGAAGGTTCAAAATTGTCAAGATGTCAGTTCTTCCCAATTTAATCTACAGATTCAGGACACTACCAATCAAAATTCCAGAGTAGTTTAAGTAAAATATGGGTATCAAGTGATTTTAATATGTCATTGTAGTTTCTTCCTTTGTAACAAGTGAGGCCTAAGAAATTATTTTGTAATTAGGTTATTATACATGTGTGAGAGTAGATTTTATATTTGAATGTTTTATATCTTTTCAATTTTTTGGTGAACATAAAATTGATCTAAAAATAATTCCTCAATAAAATAAATAGATTTAAATTGTTTCTAATAGTATTTTCAATTGACAATGTTTAAAGTATTTTACATCCTTTTAATCTAGCTGTCTCCAATAGCTCCTTTTAATGAACAGAGTAATTGCCCCTGTCAGCACAGTAACCTAATGAGACAATAAATACTTCCAGCAAGCAGCCAAAGTGAGAAATGATCATATCTGTGGAGAGTTAACCAAAAAAAGTAAATAAATTAAAGCTCTAAAATGACTTCTTTTTGGCTGACATATGACTTAAGTTGCAATGTCTTAGCAGTCACATGTTTATTTTTTTTATTTTTGTTTTCTTTTTAATTTTGTCTGGTTACAAGAATGTAGATTTATTTTGCTTAAAATCATTGATCAGATTAATTTAAAGAGTAAATAATTCCAAGATAACTTTACTAGAAAGAATGCCTCTGTATGAGAAATATTTTGTCTGCTGTTGCCTGTGATATCCCAAACTACCAGTGTAGTAGCAAACTGGGCATTTAAAAGTATTGTTAAATAAATGACAGGATAAAATAGAAAACCACCAAAAACATGAAATTCATATTATTTTCTCATTATTTCAAAAATATTTACCAAGCATTTTTTAATCAAACCAGTTAGGGGTAAGTATAGTACATTCAAATTGGTATCCCATAATGTGGAGGTGTTACATGAGCAATGTCATAATTTTAGTCATTCAAAAGATATAAAAGATTGCTTTAAAATTTATATTAAATATTTATTAATCTTAATTTATAGTATGTATTCATGATAAATGTGACTATCAATAACAGGTGGTTGTTTATAAGAAAGAAGGAAAAATATTTGCAAAGAATCAACCTCAAGATATGAACAAGTGTTGATAGTTTTCTGGAAATTTATATTGTAAAAGTCTCCTTGAAAGCACTGTTTCAGTTGATCTTGAGATCAAGTGCTGATGAGAAGGCCTCCAGTATAAAAGAGGTATAGTTCACAGGACAGTTGATTTGAGGAGCTTTATGAAATAAAAAAGATGATATTATCAAAACATGGGATTGCAAAAAGAAAAAGAAAATAATTTTAAAGCTTCACATCAGGAATAACTTGAATAAAAATGTTATACAATAATAAGAGCTTATCATTTTCTCATGATTCTTTGTGATTTCTGTTGGTTCTTATTTCATTCAGAACATGATTACTGGAAAGATTATCTTTTGTAAGAAAAAGTGCATACATAGTGGCTCACCGTTACCCAGAGTTGGCCCTATTTGCAAAATTTTGAATAACTTATCAAAGCAAACTATAGCTTTAAAGCATATGTTTAAATATGTATGTGGAATCACACATTAATAATAGCAAGGTTAAGTTGAAAACTTTCAACTGACATTCATTATCATCTGAGATGGGGAAATCAAGTATAGGAAACTTGAAACAAGCAAAATAATAATCATCCATACTGAAATTTGATAATGTAATAATCCAAGCAACTGTTAATGAATTAGAAAGTCTATTCACAGAAATAGTAGTATCACCTTTAAGTTTAAACATCATTGATGCTTTTTTATTTCAGTTTTTGTGCCAGATACGAGAGCTCTAAGTACCTTGGGGCCTGCTAAGAATTTCAAAATAAAACAGGAGAAAGAAAGAGAAATGATTAAAATTCCAAAAGTAATAACTAAGTACATATTCAAATTATTAATTTCTATGAACTGAAGTATACCTGCTTTGCATTCTGAAAACTTAATGAACATTTTTTAACTGAATTGGCTTCTCCATTTGTGCAAAATGAGGAGGTAATACCCAATGGAGAGTCATATGAGTCATGAATGGTTGCTTTTAGCTAGTCAATCTATCTTACTTTTCTTCATGTCTTTAGAACTGAAAGACTTGTGACTATGACATAGAAGATGATAAATAAATATTCATACACTGAATTTGAACTGATTCTTAACATGTCACTTGAGTCAGACAGTTTTAGTTCAATTCTAGGTTCTCATTAACATATTGATTGTCTTAGAAAAATTATTTAATCTGTCTGACACTTTCCTTACTTTAACATAAGACTAATTCTCCCCACTTTTTCACAGTATATAAAAATTAAACAAGGTTATATAAATATCGAACAAATGTTGCACTCAGAAACATATGCCAGTACTCAAAAAATGACAATTGTTGTTAGCAAATTTATCTAGTTTCTGGGATGTACCTATTTCTAGAACAGCTCACTAAACCTCAGCTAAAATACCACCTGGCCCAGGAAGTTGACCTCACCTATTCCCAGATTTGGTTCAGCAATTCTACAATTACTTTCAGTGCATTTATTTTGCTTATGATAATTATTACCACTGAATATACTGTGAGGTCTAAAAATCTGCTTTTTCATTCATTTGCTCAGGTAATATTCTAGTTTCTTAATAAGAGTCTTGCCACCTGCCATCAAATTTCCATTGATTAATACATCCTATTATTTACTGAGTGTAGACATTTAATTAAGATGTAGACAATAATCTTTTTTTATATTTTAGCTTTTGTGGCTGAATTCTTGCTTGAGAGGTAATTTGATTTTGGGACAAGGTGATATAGTATAATTGAAAGAAAACAAAAAGTATTAACACAAAAATTTTTGATTAATAAAACATAATATATTTTAATATGGAGTCCTTGATATATTCTTTTTTTGTGTGAGTGTATCTTTTAAAGGAAAGGTGCAAGCAGGAATGAAGGAATGAAGGAAAGTAGGCAGCCAGGGAGGCAGGAAGAGAGAAAGAAGGAAGAAGCATTTTATTTTATTTTATTTTTATTTAATTGTTCACACTGATTGTTTCCTCCAGGATCTGGAACTTGAACTCAGAGGTATGTGGCCTTCATTCCTTTAGAGGTTGTTTACCAAAACACTACTACACCTGCAGCACACTCTGGGATCTTCTTAATGGAATCTTAACAGAACTAGAAAAGACCCAAACAAGAAAAACTAATGCAACAGTTCAGACATAGGAAGATTCTTTTGTTGTCACTATAGATTAAAGTTTCATTTTTTTTACCAAAAAATAGATGAATGCCATGTCTTTTAAATATGAGAACTGAGAAGAGCATATGTACCAATCGTGTAGGATTTAATCAGCCTATCACATTGGATAAACACATGGTGGTGCATGTTTAGAGGACAAAAAAATTATTTACTTTGCAAGTCATAAACCTCAAAAGTTATATGAAAACTTTGTAAAAATTAGTTTAAGAAGGAAATAGGAAAAGCCATGGATAATAGATATCCATTAGAATAGTTAAAGAAGTTTAATATCAGTGTGAAAGGACTATATTTCTCTATTGTGGAAACACTCATTTGGAACACTTTCTATGATATCACAAAATGTAAAAATTAGGAAAATTCTGATCAGTTTCAATTATGAATGATGTTTCTTGTATCTGGCTATGAATAAAATGTGAATGTAATTTACTCTGTTTTTATAGATGTAATAGAATCACAAGACTCAAGTACTTGAAATTCATCTAGTAGATTTTAGAAATTCTCATAAATCCATGTTTCCCCAAATGTAGTTTAGAACAAAACAAAATGAATTAATAAAGAGAGAGAAGGAGGGAGGAGGAAGGAAAGGCGTAAAGTAGGAAGGAAGAAAGAAGGGGAAAGAATGAAGGAAGGAGGGAGGGAAGAAGGAAGGTTAAACATCTTGGAACATTGTTAAGAATTTCTTTATACATAAGCAATGAAAAATAATAATATGTCAGAAATTTAATCTCCTAGTCAGATTTTATGGAGGTTATAGACCATTGGGTACGAAAATATCAATGTAATTGTACTTCAAATTTGAGATGCTCAGGGTGTGGTTGTTGAGTGAACTATTTCAGTGATCTGAAGGGCATCCATTTTGTTTTGATACTGTTTAATATGATCTCTGTTATAAATTCTGTATTGCAAGAACTATATAATGGCACATTTTTCAAATTGGAACAACCTGATCTCACACAAATAGTATGTATTGAAATTTATATATTTATTAGCAGAAAGACAACAACTTTAAAAAAAGTGAAAGGGAAAGACATAGATGTGTACAGTTAAATTTGGAGTGAAAGAGATATACACTGTTAACTTTGACAAATAGTAAAATATGATTAACATGGTACACAAAACAGTTAATATTCTATAATCTAATAGGACTGTGCAAGTTAAGTTCATTTTCTCATTGTAATTTTTTTTAAAAAAACAATTCTCAGTCTTCAAATTTTTCCTCAAAGCTAACCTGCAACTTGCACAGGGTTCTAAAACTGAAAAATCACAATAAGTTGTGAAAATATTACAACAAAGTTAATTTCCACAAGAGAAACAGATGGCCATTAGGGGAGCTTGTTAGGAGATGATCTAGCATGATATTGAGAAGTCTCAAATCATGTTCTGTTTCATTTCTGAATACTATTGTTATGCACATCAGTTAAAGAAGAAAAAATAGCTTAAGGTGCAGCTCTAAATTATTCCTTAAAATCAAGGAAAGGAAATTAAAATTAAATGATTTAAAAAATTCCAGAGATTTGGAAGAAATTTAAATTCCATATTGATGCTGCTGAGTGTAAGAATAAAAGATGAGAGAAAGAGAATTAAAAAATCACTATTTTAAGATATATGACAGCTTTGGAATTTTCATTTTAAGGAAGAATAATATGTTTTCAAGTAGAGTTTCTACTTCCATCTGAAGAATCCCATGAATTCTCTGGTAACAGGAAACTTGGGAATACCACTACCCTCTCGTAGGTAGGAGACATCACGATGATAAATAACTCCTGAAAATCAGATATAGATTTGGCTAGATAAATCTGGTGTATCAGAATACATATAAGACTGACAAACAGGCTAGACTTACCTTAATATGTTGAGACAAATCAATGGAGTAACTTTGCAGAGGCAGAAATCCAATTTCACTTCAGTTAGTATACCTCAAGTTCAATAGTACATAAGTATTTCTTTTGTTTGCTCTTCTCAATCTTCACATTTCTAAATCAATCAAAAAAAGGTGAAAATTTCCTCTGTGAGTTTATTACTGTAAACACTTTTTTTAAGTGAACACACTCCCTTGTATTTAGTTCCTTCTGCTTTTGTTAAACCTAGCTTCTAAAACATAATTTCTATACTTCATGGAAACTTTTCTCCCTTAAGTAAATTCTGTCTTTTTCCTAATGTTTTCAATTTTTTGCACACACTTAAAGCCTTTGCATTCTCCCTCCATGTATTCCAGAACCAATATAATAGTTTGACATTTTCATCTTACTCTACTGCTGCTTCTCTACTATGTCACTTTGTTCAACACTCTCTCATTTTTTTATCTTGATTATATAATTGCCTCAATGTATTCCCAAGGAAATTTGGTAGTTTACTCCTAATTTTTATTCACGGGATTTCTGACAGTTTTATTAATATTTTGCCCATCAGTTTAGTATAATCATTTAAGTAATCAAGAGTCATAAAAAGACAAGCAATTGTTAGAATGGCATTTTGTACATCATTCTCCAGTGAAATTATGTAACGGTAATTTAAGAAATTACACATCTAGAAGAAAAAAGTACGTTGGCTAAGAACAATAAACAATGCCATATTCATTTGAATAATAAACAAATGATTTAGCTTATGCTAGAGTTATTAGAGTGAAGACTGTACAAGATCAGGACTTACCTACAGTGCTCGCAACAGAAAACTTAGCAAAATTCATCTTAACACATATAGTTCTTGATTAATACTACATTGTATGAATAATTAAGGGGCTAACTGGATGAATAAATAATTAGTGAGTCAAAATAAATTTACAAGCATAAGATATTATAAATTTATTTATTTAAAATAGCTTCTTAATAACTTTTGGTTAATATATATGTTACTAACCAGTCAAAATATTGCTTTTGCCTAAATTCTTTTAGGAATGAAATTCTGGAACAACAACAAAAAAATGAGTGGACTTATTATCTATAGTGTATTATTTGATATTGACTGGATATGAATATAATAGAGGTGTCTAGCCATTCTAAGATTTTGAATTTCTGTGGTTTTAAATTTAAAATGCATTTGTTATATTAAAATATATTGATTCATGAATGTGAAATCTTTTAGGATAAGAAGATGTCAGTCATTATAATTTTAATGATTAATTGCGTATAGGTGTTAATGACATGGTACTAAAAATGGTAGTTTTGATTGTGAAATAAGGAAATTAAATGATTTATATATTCAATAACCATTCAAATATCCTAATTGGATGTTTCAGCAGAATCAAAATTTTGAGATTACAAATTGGATACTGATATTCTTAAATCATTTTAACATAATTTTAAAATTTGTTTTATAGTGTTTTATATAGTGTTCATAGATTATAAATAGAAAACTACCCTCTTTGAAATTATATCAACTAAATAAAATCAATATATCTAACTGGCATCCCAGGAACCATTTTTAGTGGATACAATGTTTTAATTTTGATGTCTTCCATATGAAAGAAGACATGTATTTTTTAAATTCTTTCTAGGTAATTAGGATACTCATATTGATATAAGCCATAGGAAAAAATACTGAGGACTTTTTTTTTCTTGCTAGTGATTTTGAAATGTGACATCACTGCTGTTATAAAGAGAAACTTCTGAAAACATGAAGCAAACTGAAATGAATTATTTTTCATATTTATGTGAATTGCTTGTTTATTAAGAAAAGCAACATAAGTCTGAGAAATTTAATATTTTTCCAAAACTAGATATTTATACATTCTAATAATACATTGAGCAAGCTCGTATGTATTTTTAGAAATATTAGTTTAACTTCTTAATAAAATGGTGAAATTAATTAGTAATTGATAAGTTTAATTATTGAGATTAAATTTATTCAACATTAAAACAAATAGCAGCTACGTAGGATATTATATTTTAAAATATTGGTATATTGAGTTATAGTAATATAAAATACTTTGAGAAAAGTTGACCTTTTCTATGTGTTAATTAAACTATATTAAATAAAAATATATGATTTTGAAACAAATCAATTTACTATTGGTTTCTCTTTATCAGTCTCACTCATTTTTGGTAATATTATGTGAGGAATTAAATTATACCTTCACTGTAAGCTTCTTTGAGAACTGAGAACTTACAAATTATTTGCAAAAGTATCACAGTTGTCTGTCATCTGGAAAAAAAGGCATTTTACAAAATGAATTTCTGTATAATATTATTTTAATAATTTTAACTCTTGAACCCCTGAAGTAAATCAAATATTTTAATCCAAATCTTTCTAAAATGCTAAATAATTCACATAGATAAAGGCATTCCCATGTTTATTGTAGCATTTTTTTAAATAGTCTAGAATTGAAAACCACCTAAACGTCCATTGTCCAGTGAATATATAAAACAACATCATACACACACAAACTGGAATGCTGCACAACCCTAAAAAATGTAAAATCTTGCTGTATGCAACAATACAGATGGACATATAGGGGGTTTATGCTGAGTGAAGCTCAGTCAGAAGGAGAAAGGCAAATACTGGATGACTTCACTGATATATGTAACATAAAGATACAAATATAATGTGCAGATGAAATGAAACAGCAACCCTTGGTCATTGACAGTATATCTGAAGACAATAATAAGGAAAGGTGTGGGGGAAGGGAGAAAATGGTGATGGGAGTGGAGATTGTCATATATTTGATGAAAGGTGAACCTTCACATATGGACTTATATTTTTTAAATCAGAGCTCACTTAATAAAAAATAATTATACATGTGAAAGAAAATAACCAATTCTTTCATCACTTAGGAATATCATTGCAGTTACAGCGGTACGCAATTATTGAACTTAGTTCCATGCCTTGATTTATATCAGTGACAATATTTTTTTGATTCCCCTTCAACTTATTTTTTCCTTCCTGGTTGCAAAATAATTATTTAGCTTCAGATGTTAGATCCATGTCCAACATAAAATGAAAACAAAAAAGACATTTCCAGTCAATATATCTTTTTTATCAGAACCTGAAAATTTCCCAGAATGTTTATTAGAGTTCCCTCTTGTCTTATGGACCAAAATTTTATCCCATGGCATCCAACTAACTGTGTTTAAGTAGGTTTTCTTTATCATATGCTTGAATTTTCTCTCTTTGCAATTTGCCTTTATTTATTTATTTATTTATTTTACTTTCCAAGTGCAGGATGTTTTGTGCTCTTGAACTGCTAAATGACTAATTTGTTCCCTGAAAAATTACCATACATCTATTATAGTATCAATATTGATTTAAAGGTAGTTGTGAAGAAATTTTTGCAAATTCCAAAATGATTTCTGCTGCTGCTTAATTCAATGCAGAGTAACAATAGCTAACATGTATACTAAAACACTGCATCTAACTTGAGATTCAATAGCAGTATCTACAATAAAGGCAAGGACATAAAAATAAAAAAAGAATATTTTTAACATCCAAGAAGGCAAATAAAATGTCTGCCTATTAACTAAAACGTATACTCTATGGTCATAGAAAGTACCTTCAACATCTTATCTAGGTACTCTAAATGGATGTATGTACAAAATCATCATGAGTTTAATTTCCAAGTATAGAACATTGTAGAGGCAGTATTTTGAAAACAGACATTTGATATAAACAAAAGTCGCTATCACTGAAACTGTATGGGTACTAACCAGTAGGAAGGAAAGGGAAGCAGGTTTAAGAATAAAATGCAAATACTCCCTCAATAAAATCAATTTTTAAAAAAGAGTTATAATACCACAAAACTGTGCTGTTTAAATTAATTATTTGTAATAAAGCACACATTCACAGACAAATGTACCTAACAAATACACATGCACACAGCCAGGCAATGCATTATAAATATTGTTCATTAGAATATTATAGTCACCAAATAGAAAATAATTTCATATTCAAAGTAATTTTCAAAAACTCATGAAAACAATGCATGGTAAAAAATAAAAAATGAAACATAACTGAAGACAAGGTGCAATAGCAAAAACAGAATTTTGCAGTTCCTACACATATTAGGGAAGATTCATTAGTTATTTCTACTGAATATTAAAGGAAATATAGGCTAGAAGGAGAGGGACAAAATGTTTCACAGGAGAGGAAGAGCACATATACAAACAAGTAGATTTGCAATACAGTGGCATGTTTTGGAAAATAGAAGCATTTATTCATGAATTTGACAGAGACTTATGTACAGCACTGGCAAGAATTAAAAAGAACATATTTACAGCCAGATAATTAAAGTACTTATACAGCTTTCAAGCATAAATTTCAAGTCAGTGTGGTTTTCAAATCATAGCAGCCTTTTACTTATATTCTAAAGAATACAATAACTCCACAGAAATCTCTCAAAATCTCTAGACTATGTGAGAAAAAGAACTAAAATGTGTAGTCATAGGATTCACTCCTCAATTTGACTGATTTCTGCTGAGTACATTTTGTTTAAAATTATATATATACCTGCATATAGATAACTAAGCATTAGTGTGTGACTAAGAGAGAAAAGATGAAAGAAGCATTTATGGAAGGAAGGAAGGAAGAAAGGAAGGAAGGAAGGAAGGAAGGAAGGAAGGAAGGAAGGGAGAGTAGAAAGAAACATCATTATTCCCTTAATTGCTTATCTTTTTTTTTCCCACACCAACCCTCGTCTTGAACCCAGGCAACCCACACACCAGCATCAGAGACCCCTGAGGACGTATTCCGCTGCATGATTACTTTTTAAAATGGGAAAATGATGATGGAAAAATACTGTATCATAAAATGATATGGCCACATTTTCATATTTTCTTTGAAAAATCAGACAATTGAAAAGACATGAGAGATATTCATATAAAGGATATTCATAATCAGCATCACATATGGGATAATGAACTCATCTCTCAAAAGTGAAGATGGAGAGGAGTTGGCATTTGTGATGAAGCATGAGACAATTTACAGTTTGGAAAAATAAAAATCAATTTAATGTTTTCCCTACAACTTACTAAATATAATTCTGAAAAATTTGATGTCTTCATGTATTATGATGTTAATTCATACTTTTTAAAGTTGAAATAATTTCAAAGAATGATAATAGCTGGCATATTTTGAAATTTTATAGTTTAAAATAAGCTGCCCATTATTACAAATATTACCCATTAGAAGTTGCATAGCCAAGTAAGTTAAATCATTATCCACGTGAAATGAAAAAAAAAACCATTTTCTTTAATATTTTTAAACCTTATCTCACTACTTTGACTTCGTTATCTATTCTAATAAATATACAACATCTCCAAAGTACTTTTTTAAAAATTGTTCACTATATAATTCTTTCCATTTTTGGAATTTATATTGAAATCTGAAAATACTCTTTTTTGGGGGGCACTTAAAATTCTTAATGTCATCTTTTACAGAACTAAATTACATTTTGTAAAAGTAATAAAATGTACTAAGTTATAGTTAAGTGGTATGAATAACTCAAATCTAGAGTAGAGTTTAATGATAAAAGATAAAAATGCCATGATTAATATGAAATATTTGATGAGAGTAAAATTCAAATGCTTTAATCACACAATTAAACAACTTTGGTTGTCTTATATGACAAGAAACATAATTAGCTTAACTAGTAATCATTTTGCTATATATTTCAAATCATATATATATATTGAATATATGCTATCTAATTTAAATGAATAAAATAAAATAAATTAAAATTACCTTTGAATGTAAGGAGATATACTAAAATGCTTACTTTAGACAAAAGCAGATTTGGATATAAAAGAACTCAATTTTTTCTAAACTTGATATAAATGGATACATTTTTTACTAAGAATTAATACATGATAGAATCCTACAATTCTGAGAATATAAATAAAAGACAAGAAAGATTGGCAGAAGATTTAATTTAATTTTATTTAATTGTTCAACTTGGTTCTTCTTCCTAATCCTAGACACAAATTTGGGTCCCCAGGATGTATGTGGACTATGCTGGCCAAAGGTAACCAACCTAAACACTGTCATCAGAACTTGACAAGAGTGTGCATATTATGCATGTATGTATTTATGTATTTATTTATTTATTTATTGGAAAGATGCAGGTGGGAATGAAAGCCAATAGAAGAGGCAGATAGATAGAAGAGAAAGAAACACTTTATTTCTTCAGTTTTAGTTGTTCATTTTGGTTGTTCCCATAGTCCCTTGGTCATCATCCTGGAACTTGAGATGCTTGTGACCTACATCCAAACACTTCTTCACCAGGATGTATGTATTTATTTTAATTAAAAAATTTAACATTTTGATCACTTATGGATCATTATTAATGTTTTGTTCCATATGTTCTAGAGTATAGATATGAAAATGTTTGATGTGTTGCATGCAAATTACAACATAAATTCATAGAAAAAATATTGTTCTTTGTTATGTATTGATATAATTAGCAGTATCATTTTAATTGTAATTTGGACAAATCAAATTTATTTAAAGAAACATCTGGTGTTGAATATTAAACATTACTATTATATACATTTATAAACATGTGCATATATGTATATACATATATGTATGTATATATAATCTTTGTATCTTTGCACATTTTCAAATTAATTGACAGGAGTAAAATTCTTAGGTCATACAGTATTTGAATCTTCAATGAATTTTGATCACTAATGCCAAATAGCAGTTCTGAAGAACTATAAAATATCTATAAAATTCAACAGTGAAACTCCTATCACATTAAGCATTAAAGTATATTTGAATCTTCAACAATGATTGGTAAAACATGGCATCTAATTCATTTACATATTTTTCATTATGAATGATATTTCCTTATATCACTTTTACTCTATTTTTAATTGTATTTAAGTAACAGTGCATTTTATCATAGAATCAAGTTTTCATCATTGCAAATCACTTGTTAATATACTATCTAATATTTGCTACTAACAGTCCAATTCTATCATTCAGCATACAATTCAATCTTATCTGATTTTCCCACTCTTCCTATGCTTTCCTTTCTGGGAACCACATATTTGATTTTGTAAACTATTTTTTTTTAATTCTTTTAGTCATTAAAAATACTACGTAATTTTCAAGAGAATATATTCATGCTCAATCATATAACATCCACAACCAGAGTTGTAATGCCTGTGATTGCAATGACTTTATTTTTTCAACTCCAAGTTATCGCCCCACTCCTATAGTCTAGTAACTACAGTTTCATATCAAAATCCTGAAGATTGGTTGTGTTTTGTTGATTTCTTCATTTTACTTTTTTATGTTCCACATATGAGTAAAACTAGCTGATATTCTTTTTATTTATTTTTTTGACAAAGGGACCAAGAGCAAACAATGGTTGAAATTTCCCTTGACAAAGTGTTAAAAAAGTAGAAGTCATTTCAAATATATATATAAGCATGCAAACATATATATCGCTAACTAATGCTTTCACAAGAATTAAATCAAGGTAGTTTCAAGATGGCACACATTTAAGTTCTCAAGTTTACCTTATCAACACAAATATAACAAAATTACACCCATTAAAACCTCATTTGAAAAGGAATGAGAATAAGCAACTACACAAAAAGAAAAGGGTACAGATTTTCATAAATGTCAGAAGTCGATCTGTATCCACCTCACATACCCTGTTCAGAAACACCAAGAAACCTAGGTAGAGACCACTGATAGTCACTGAAAGACCCGTAACCTTATTGGGTGCCTCCAAAAATGAGAATTGATTTTCAGTTCTTTAATCAAACACCTCTGTGTGGAGTGCAAAGAAGGACAACCTCTTTGTAAAATGAGAAGCAGATTTTGTGCAGCACATCACTGGAGGCTATCATTGCAGCAAGGTCCCCGTGGGAAAAAAATAATGTCCCTTCTACCTTTAGAAGACTTGTGTTGAATGTTGGTGTTTACTATTTTCCTTCTGTAGGCTACCAGAGAAAGCAAGCCAGGTGTCATAGCAGAGACAGCTGAGTGATTCTGGCAAAGAACATTACATTCTCAGGCTCTCTCAAGTACAATCTTTGGAGAGGTGCCATTAAAAAAGAAGTTTCCACTGACCACAGATTTTCCTACTCCTTGATACTTCAGAAATGTCTGTCCCCAAACACCAAATTTTATTTGCTATCCCTTGGAGTGACGGCTGTTTCTCTGGAGGACCGATAAATTTTTACAGAGCAGTGTATTTTGCTACATGCACCTGGCTCTCTCTTTCCCCTGTGTTATCTGTTGAGACTGTGATCTGCTTATTAACTCTTGGGTCTCTCTCCTCGATACTGTTTTTCATGCTTGTGATTCCAGAAACCTATTCATTCCTGACCCCAACAGCAAAATTATTAGCTAGACGCTCAGGTCTCAACATCGGACTGGCTCTAGAGCTACAATTCTAATGAGTGCTGAGATCACATATCTAAGGAAACCTAGTATCCCAGACCAGTTCCCCAGATCTATACTGTGCAAATTGATAGCCTAACACAGATCTTGACATATGGGAAATCTAACACATAGAAATAAATAAGAAGGTTAAAAAGTGAGAAAAAACAGAAATAAATATGTGATAATGAATGTGAACAAATGTCCAGGAGAAATTCTCAATGCAACAGAATTGTATAAATTTTTTGAGGAATGGTTTAAAGTAATGGTTTTAATAATACAGAAATTATGATAACAAGGGAATTAAAAAGAAGAAAATTACAACAAAAATGGGAAAAATGAGGCAATTCCAAATAGAATTCATGGAACTAAAGAATATAATAGAGTAAATAAACAGTGGTTTGAAACATGTCCAATTGAAACAGAAATCTAAAAGATAGGCCACTGGAATGCATCAGATCAGACCACGAAGAGAACAATAGTAATAAAAAAAACAACATATCAGACTTATGTGATAACATGAAGAGGAACAACATTCATATCAAAGGTGTACTAGAAGGAGGACAGAGACAGAAAGGGGCAGAAAGTATATTTGAAAAACAAAATAGCTAAAACTTTCCCTAATCTGAGGAAAAGAACAGTCCACTAGACCCAGAGTTCTAAATAAAATATACCCAAACGAAGATGCACCAATATACATTTTCACTAAAATAACAACAGAAAATATGATAGAGAATTCCAGAAGCAGTTAGAGAAAAAAATGAGTTATATACAAAAGAACCCACATAGAATTGTATATTTCTCAGCAGAAGTTTTACAGACAAGGAGAGAATGACATGACATAGTCAAGTGATGAAAGAAAAGTATTATTAGCCAAATATACCATACACTGCCAGAATACTTAAAACTGGAAAAAGGAAAAAAAACAACTTTTACATACAAAAGTTAAAAGAATTTATTATAATTAAACCAGCCTTAAAGAAACAAAAATGGGACATCTATAACATGAAAAGAAACCAACTTATAAGCAGCAATACATCAAGATGATAAAGTGTAGGTAGGAGAATAAAAATAAGTATTGTTAAAATGAGCTTAAGACTAATACTTTCAAGTTAATGGCTTTAATAAGCATAGATATTTTTGTGTAAACCTTAGAGTAATTTCAAAACATAAACTCATAGAAAAAAAAAAAAGAAAATGAAAAGAGAAACCAAACATAAACTAAATGATATCAAAGCACTTAAGAAGAGAATTAGAAACTAAAGGTAGTATCTGTTACAACACCTAGAAAGCAATTAACAAGATGACAATAAACAGCTACATATCAATAATCACTTTAAATATTAATTGAATAACTCATAAATCAAAAGCTATAAAGTGGTTGAATCAATTTTAAAAAATGACTCAAACTTTGGCAAATTCAGGAAACTCATCTAAATTTGAAAGATAAATATATGTTCAGAGTCAACATTGAGAAACAATCCTACCATAAATAGTAATTTAAAAAACGCTTGGACACCCATACTTGTATCTGATTAAAGCAACAACGACAACAAATCTTCAAAGTAAAGAATGAAACAGAAGCATCATTTACAATAGTCAGAGATTAGACATTTACTAAGTGTCCATCATCAGATAAATGAATAAAGAAGATTTATGTATACACAATGGAAATACTACACAACATTAAAAGATTGAATTTTGTCATTTGTTAAAACATGGATGCAACTAAAGGGGATTATGCTAAGGATATACGGGAGGAGAAACAAAAAAAAATCATCCCATTCATATGTGGAATATAAAGAAACAAAACAAACAAAAAGACAATACAAAAACCAATCCTTAGACTGGACAATAGATTTGAGGTTATCACTAGGGAAGATGCTAGGGGGTGGGAATAAAAGGTCTTGGGGATCCACTGGATAGTGATGGAGGAATTTGATAACTTGGTCGTGGGTGTTGTGTGTTTTCACTTACTTGATGAATGAGGATCTGCACATATGGGCTTATATTATTTTGTAAATCAAAATAAAAATTGCCTCAATAAAAATGAAAGGTATTATTTCAAAATGAGACAAAAATTTCAATGATAGATCTATAATCCAATTTAGTTTTATTTGGTTAACTGATTTGTTGGTTTCTCCTGCTACTTTGAGTCAAATCATACAGTGTTGGTCTTACTGTGACTGACTTATTTATCTAAGCATAATTTCCTCTAAGATTATAGTAAAAATAAAATCTATCAGAAATAAAAAGCAAATACAATAACAGGTGACTACAAAATTAATAGAAAAATATTTTGTATTTCTATATGAAAATAACAATCTAGAAGAAAAATCAGCCAGGATAATCAATTTACAATTAAAGCAAAAATAATGAACTAAGTTGGGACTGATTTAACCAAAGAAGTGAAAGAACTAACACAAAAACTATCAAACATATTCCTAAATATGTCACAAATATACGGAGAGCTACATGGGGTTCATGAATGGGAACACTTAACATTGCTAAAGTCACACTTTTGCCTAAATTAATATATTGATCAATTTAATACTTGTTAAAACCCACTGGTATTCCTCACAGAAATAGAATAAAACTATATGAAATCATGAAGTACAAAAGATTCTAATAGAAAATCAACTCAGAAAAATAAAATAAATATGAAATTTCTTGATTTAAATCTATAAATAAAGTAATGGTTATCAAATCAGCATTGTATTTAAATAATAAGCAGGCACACATATCAATGGAACAGAATTGAGAGCACAGAAATAAGCCCACAGATACACAGACAACTAATTTTGATTAAAAAAAAATAAAGCCCAAGAGCATACGATGGAGAAAGTCACATAAACAGTGTTAGGAAAACCAGACAACCACATGAAAAATAAACGACTAATATTTAACAGCATACACAAAATTCATTCATAATGGCTTAAAGATTTTCATGTAAGATCATACAGAAAAAATAGGAGGTACATATGCAATGTCAAGGGAAATGAAAAAACGAATGGCTTCACAACAAATAAATTATTCTGCATAGTAGGGTGAGCCATCATTGAAAAGACATCCTACTAAATGAGAGGAGATATTTCACATGAGCTTATAAAACTCAATACAGAATAGTACAATTAAAATGGTCAGAATATCAGAAAGGACACTTCCCTAAAGAAGACATAGAGAATGCCAACAGGCATATGAAAGTATGGTCATAATCTCTTATTACTAGGGAAATACAAGTCAAAACAACAATGAGATGTCACCTTATAACTGTGAGAATGACCTTTATCCAAAAGACAGGAAATGATGATTGTTGGAGAGAATTGTTGGGAGTGTATGCTTTTGTAGTGATTATGGAAATCATTATGGGTATTCCCTAAAAAAAGTAAATATATAAATGACTGCTATCACATGATCACCCTAGTTTTTACATGTAACACACACACCACAGTTTAATTCAAAGAAATATATGCATGCCTATGCTTATTGCAGAATTGTTTGCAATAACCAAGAGATGGAAATAACCAAAGTGTCAATTGACAGAAGAATGGATAAAGAAGATGTGGTATACATACACAACGAATTAATACTCAGCTGTTAAAAATGATGGCAACTGTGCATTTTACTGGTAAGAGTTTTGAAACTAGCATTGTACTATTTAATCGCTGGTTCATTTGGTTATATTAAACATTGTTCTTTTTTCATTAAAATGTGATACATATTAAATATATTTTATTACTTATTCACTAATTTAATCAATCTTAGTAAATATGAAATGTGTAAAAGCAAATTTACATAGTTTTTCTAAATAAAATATAAGATACTAATTTTAAATAAAATAGTAGAAATTAAATATCATCTAAACATTTTATTTTTATGTTTTCTACTGCAGAAAAAAATTTTTATTCTCCACAACTTTTAGGGAGAGGTATAGACAAATTTCCACCTTCCATAATCTTTCTATTAAAAGAGATCATAGGAGAGTAGATGAAAGATGTAGCTTTGCTGAAAACCCACTGTAGGTGGCCCAATGAAGAAAGAGAATCTTCTAAAATCATTGCTAGTTGAAAGTCTCCAATGGGTTGTCTCCTGGGAAATTCATTGCCTTTGATCTGAAAAAGAATAGGAAAGTAGGGAAATTATTTGTCTGATAGCTTTTCTTCCGGTGTTAACAAGAATCCATTTAAACTTTTAAAAAGTAAAAGCAGAAATAGAGTTGTTCAGAGTTAAGGATAAATTTATAATTAGATACAAGAATCTGAGAACTGTGTATATTTTTGAATGACTATCTTCTATATTGTCATCCCCCTAAAGAAAGATAATAAAAATTATAAATTTAAGGGGAGAATGTTATTTGGGCAGAAAAAATTGAGTACGCAGTGGCTGGTTATATAAAAATTGCATTGTTATTCCATAAATTTAATTTGAACAAGGAAAAATTCCTACAGTTAAGTTGATTTAATAATCATGAATATAATCTGTGGTAGGTACACTTACAGTGAAATATAACACAAATCTTGTAAGAAAGAATGTTTACATTTGGGTAATTGTGAACACACTAAAATACAATTTTGTATGTTTTATATACAGATTTTAGTTACAGGTGGAACATCGCAAATTAACAATTCCAAGTATCGTATAAAATGTGAACTGTGTATTGATGCTGTATATACTTGTTTACAAATGTTCACTGCCTACATTCTGTTCAAAACTCATCCTAATTTGAAAATTATAAATTTATATGTGTATATATGTGATTTAGTTAATTTTATGTTGCATTGTTATCTTCATCTGTGAAATATATGCAACATACATAAATCTATTTATATATTTGAAATAATATTTAAATTTAATAACATTATTAACTTTCTAATTAACACCAGTACTTAATTTTGTGTGTGCACTTATGTCTATATGTGTGTGCATATGTGTAAATACAAATGGTGCACACATTCTATAGTCATGGGCTTAATTTTACTTCCAACCAAAGGAGCAGTTCAATGTGCTGCTTAAATTATGTCAGTTGTTATCAGTCTGAATATTTGCATTTCAAGTACATTGGAATTAATGGAACTCTTACACCATAAAATATTTCCAACATTTCAATGCAATAAAAATACAATTTTCACTTGGGTATGAGGGAACCATTTTTACCTTCTCCTTTTCTCTCCTCTCTTTCCTTCTCTCCTTTTAGCTCCACCCATATTTCTTTTCCTGTCTCCCCCTCCTTTCTCTAAAGAAAGATGAAAAAGATTGTATGAAATCAAATTACCAAGTTGCATAATTTTAGAATTTTGCAATAAATCAGTTGGTTGGTATGAGCCTTTACATTTTGGACTGCAAAAATCCTAAGTACATCAAAATTAAGTGTGGCTTTGGATGAGGTTTTACTGTATTGCCTCAATTCTTTTGTGTTTAGCCAAGGATACTCTTTTTCTTAACCAACTTTTTATCTCAAAGTAGAATATTTACTAACATTATTGCATACTGAAACAATGTGACAAAATACTTTGAATAATATTGATTTCCTTAATACAATGGTTGGAATGTATTAAGTAAGTGTCATTATATGTACTAAATAGAAAATTTTAATGAATGCTATAAATGTATTGTAACTCATAGAATATATAGACAATCAAGGAAAAGAAAACAAGCAATTCACAGTACAGATGTATGATATGCTACATTATATTTTATTAAATTGATAAATATTTGAGTTCCTCTCTTATAATGTTATTAAACTAGATCTTTGGTTAAGGTGTGTAAATGCTGTGGTAGCTAAAACAGATAAAATTCACTTGGAAGTTTTTGCCTTTTGGAAAACATCAATTAAAACATCTCTTGAAAATAAATGAATAATTATGGGAAAATACACAAAACCAAGTAAATGTGTATAAGAAGTTCTTTGTCAATGAGTTGTTCAAGATAATTGGTTGTAGGGTAAAGATTATTAAAATTTGGTTTATTTGTCTATAAAACTGCTAACAATGTCCATTAGCTCCAATTTCCTTGTTTTTGTAGCTACTATCCTCTTTATATTCTTTACAAATAAGCCTTTCAATAATTACATACTGATGTAATTTAAAGAGTAAATTGTTACAAACATTTTAGGGAAATTACGTAACAAGTCTTTTTCCTACTGTTCACTAGATTGCAATGTATTTTAATTAGAGATATTAATAAATAATGCAAAATTACATAGATAAATGAGATAATAAGAAAATTGTGGGTAGAAGAAAAAATAAAGGAAAGAATAAAATACATCAATTTTAAAAGAAAATAATAGAATGCAAAACAAAAATTAGATATTAAACAGTTTTGCATGTTAAAAGTAAAATTAATAGGTGGGGAAGAATCAAACTTTTCAGTAAACATCTTCCTCTAATTTATCTTAGCATCACTTTGTATAAAAACTAACCAGGATTGACTTCCAGATTACGACTTGATAGGAAGTGCTTTTGGGTCGCTTCCCACAGACACCCCCAAAAAACAAAAAAAAGTCACCTATTTTAATGAAACAAACACCAAAAAATGACTGCCACTTCATCTGGAGACAGAACAGCTGAAGATTAACAGTGGGTGTGGGCACCCAGCATAGTTCTCAGCTAAGCGCTGATTTAAATTTGGGATTGAGTTTGGGAGTTTCTGGATGTGTGGTGGGGCAGAGGCTAGGGATTTCAGCAAAAGCTGCAGACACAGAAAGAACAGGTCCAATGGGGATGAGATGCAGAGCCACGGAGGGCTGACTTGAGAGAGGCCAAAAAGGGAGCCAACTCACCGGGAGCTGAGCTAGAATATACATAGTGAAATTACACTGGGTGCAGCCATAATGGGAAATGAGCCTAAGAAATTACAAACTCAAAACCCTTCAACAACCATTTCACACCAGAGCCTGGGGTCCACTAAGTGAATATCCTGCCTACTGCACATCTGCCCACTGAATATCCTGCCATGGGATAATGCACCTTCTGGGTTACAGTGAGAAGGCAGTTCAAAACCTCAATACTACTTACTCTATCCACCGTCTCATGGATAGAGACGAACTGCAGCCTGATACCAGCCCTGGGCAACTCAAACCTACTCAAAACCAAGGAAACTGAAACATCAGATACATAAAAAGAATGCCAAATAGAGCAAAGTCATGGAGAAATACATGTGAAATGATGGAACCAATCAAAAACCCAGGGGGAAATCTGAATAAAGCAAATACATGTAAATTACCTGAAGAGAAATTTAAAGTAACAGTGATAAACATACTCATGAGAATCCAGAAAAAGGAAAGGCAGTAAATGAGAAATCAGGAAGCAAAGACAAGAATTAAAACAAGACTTCAAATAAGAAATACAATGACTTAATTAAAGAACTCAATAGAGGGCCTCAACAATATCATGGATGAAGCTTCCAATAGAATACGTGAGCTGGAAAATAGTGCAGAGGAATGCAATCAAGCAAACCAGAAAAGAGATAAAACAAAATTCAAAGACTAGAAAACAGCATTTTAGAACTCTGGGATAGCAATAAAAGGAGCAACATTCTATCACAGGTTTCCCAGAGAAAAAGAGAGGAAAGAGGGCAGAAAACATATTTGAAAAACTAATACATGAGAACTTTCACATTCATAATAATGAAGCAATCCTCCAGAGACATCATATGTCTCTGAAGAGAGACATATAGCAACACAATAATAGTAGGGGACTTAAAAACACACTTACAACAATGGGTGGATAAACTAGGCAGAAAATTAACGTAGAGACAGCTTCTTTAAATAACCATCTGGAACAGTTAGGTCTAAGAGACATATGCTAAACACTTCACCTAACAACTGCAGATGTCACTTTCTTCTCAAGTGTCATGGAACATTCTCAAGGGTAAGTTGTATGCTGAGACACAAAGCATCTCTCAACAAATTTACAAAGATTGAAGTCACACCAAGCATTTTCTCTGCCCACAATTGACTAAAATGATAAATAACTAAAAAAAGAAAAAAAAAAAAGAAAAAAAAAGGAAGTTGTAGATCCAAACTAATTGGAAACTCAGCAATATGCTCCTGAAGGACATTTGGGTAAAAGAGGAAATCAAAGAGGAACTTAAAAAGTACTTAGAGAGGAAACAAACTACCAGAATTTATGGGATGCAGCAAAAGCAGTACTAAGAGGAAAATTCATCACACCCAAGCCTATCTCAGGAAAAAAGAAAAATCACAAATAAAAAACTTAACTATACATTTGAAACAACTAGACAAATAAGAATCCTTAAACTAAAAAATCAGCAGAAGAAAAGAAAAAAACAAAATTTGAGTAGAAATAAATGAAATAGAAAACAAAAAGACAATTAAGAAATCAATGAAATTAAAATTTGATTCTTTGAAGAAATAAATAAAATTGACAATTCATTGGCTAGACTCACAAAGAAAAAAATGGAGAAAGCTCTCATAGCTAGAATCATAAAAGAATAGGGAGAAATTACAACAGATACCTCAGAAATTCAAAACATCATAAGGGACTACTATGAAGACTCTACACCACCAAAATGGACAACACTGAGGACTTGGACAGATTTCTAGAAAAGTATAGTCTACCAAGACTTAACCCAGAAGAACAGGAAAAACTGAGTAGAACAATCACAAGAAAAGAAATTGAAGAAGTAATCAAGGGCATCCCCCATAGTAAAAGCCCAGGGCCCTGGTTTCTCCAATAATTTCTGCCAAACTTTCAGAAAAGAATTTATATTCATCCATCTCAAATTCTTCCAAAATATTGAAGAAGAGGGAACACTCTCAAACATGTTTTATGAGACTAATATTACACATAGCGCAAAAGCTGACAGAGATATCACCAGTGAAAAATATTACACATCAACATCTCTAATGAACATGGATGAAAAAATTCTCAAGAAAATATTAGCAAACTGAATTCAATAATACATCAAAAAGATCATCCAGCATGACCAAGTAAGATTCATCCTAGAGATTCAAGGATGGTTCAACATATATAATATATTAATGTCATATACCATTACCAACAAGAGCAAAAAGAACCACATGATCATAATAATAGATGCAGAAAAAGCTTTTGACAAGATCCAAGACAAATTTATGATAAAAAATTTCCATAAATGGAAACAGAAGGTTCATGCCTCAACATAATAAAGGACATATATGAAAAACCCACAGCCAATATCATAGTCAATGGCAAAAAATTGAAAGCTTTTCCTCTTAGGTGAGGAACAAGACAAGACGTCCACTCTCACCACTGCTTTTTAGCATTGTACTGGAAGTCTTAGTCAGAGACATTAGGCAGCAAAAGGAAATGAAAGGAATCCTAATTTGAAATGAGGAAGTAAAACTCTCATTATTTACTGATGACATCATTAGATGTATTGAAAACCCTAAAATCTACCAAGAAACTTCTAGAACTCATCAATTAATATAGTAAAGTGTTTGGCTACAAAATCAATGTACAAAGATCTGTTGCATTTTTTGTATGCAAACACCACACAGGAAGGAATCAAAATCACGAAAATTACAATATTTAAAATATAAGTTAAACGAATGAAATACCTAAGCACTTACCTAACAAAGGAAGTAAATTTCTATAAATTAAATCTATAAGTCCTTCTTAAAAGAAACAGAGGAGGACACAAAGAAATGGAAATACATCCCCTCCTTGTGGCTGGTAAGAATTATATCATTAAAATATCCATCTTATCCAAAGTAGTATGTAGGTTTAATGCAATCATTAAAACCCCACAGGCTTATTTCCAGGAACAATCTTAAAATTTATATGGATCAACAAAAGACCCTGAATAGAAAAAACAGTCATTAGAAAAAAGAAAGAATCTGGAGAGATTACACTTAGACTTTGAACTATAATACAAAGCAATAGTGATCAAAACAAAACAATATAGTATTGGAATAATAACAGAAGCACAGATCAGTGGAATAGAACTGAATCACCAGAAAATACAATTCACATGCAGTCAGGTATCTATGACAAATAAGTCAAAAGCACTCGATAGAAAAGTTAAATTCTCTAACAAACGGTGTTGGGAAAACTGGACAGCCACATGCAAAAAAATGAAGCTAGACCACTCTCTAACAACGTTCACAAAAATTAACTCAAAATGGATTAGAGGCTTGGATTTAAGACTAAAAACCATAAAGCTCTTAGAAGACAGCATAGGAAAGACTTTCCATGACATCAGTCATAGAGAAGTCTGTGGGAACTCAATCCTACCATCAAGGGAAACAAAAAGAAAAATAAACAGACTACATCAAGCTAAGGAGCTTCTTCACAACAAGTAACAACACCAAAACCAAAATGATACCTGCTAACTGGGAGAAGATATTTGCATTCGATATTTCTGACAAAGGTTTAATATCTAAAATATACAAAGAATTAATAAAATTCAGCAACAGAAAAGGCAACCCAATGAAAAAATGGGAAGAGGAATTTGAGAGACACTTTTATGAAGAGGATATACAGATGGTCAATAGGCACTTGAAGTTATGTTTCTACTTGCTGACTATCAAAGAAATGCAAATTAAAACATCAATGAGATATCACCTTATACCTGAAAGGCTGGCTATTATCCCAAAGTCTGGAAACAACAAATGCTGGTGAGGATGTGGAAGAAAGGACACACTTTTGCACTGTTGGTGAGAGTGCACATTGGCACAACCCCTATGGAGAACAGTTTGGAGAGTCCTCAAAAAACTGAAAATAGAAATCCCATATGACCTCCTCATTCCACTTCTGGGCATCTATCCAAAAGATACAAATTACCCATCCACAGAGATGCATGCATCCCCATGTTTATTGAAGCCCTATTCACAATACCTAAGAACTGGAAGTTACCTAAGTGTCCAACAATAAAAGAAGATATGGTGCATATACACAGTGGAATACTACACAGTCCTAAGAAGAGATGAAACCCTATTATGTGAATCAACATGAATGGAACTAGAGTGAATTATACTAATTGAAACACGTCAAAAGAAAAAAGATAGATACCAGATGACCTCACTGATAGGTGGAATGTGAATAGACAAAATAATGAAGCAGATGAAACATAACCAACCCTGAAACATTTGCAACAGAACTGAGGTTGCCAAAAGCAAATGAATCAAGTGGGAGAAAATGACAGTGGAGCCCACTGGACTATGGGGAAAAACACTTGGTGACTTGATGGAAGGCATGGTGTATTGAAATATATCTAAGAAAACTATAGGTGACACCACCACAACCAGAAGGCAGCTAGGAAATTTCCCCATGTCTTCCCCTCCCACCATATTGCATCAGAAACACAGAAACTGTCCACCAGAAATTCCACTCCTAAGTTTAAAGAAAGAAGATAGTCTCCCAGAGGGAGAAACTATCAATGCTACCTACTAGTGCCACTCTGTGGATGAAGGGAAAACTGAAAGCTGATTTATGATTATGGACCAACAGCAAGGTGGTGGTTACAGTTTGAAAGTAGGGCACAAGAACTTAAAAAAATCCAAAGAGTAGTGATGCCACAATGCTACTGAAAATGATCTCTGCACCTCAGGATCAAATCAGGAGTGAGGAGACAGAATTTGGGTGTATAAAGAAAAGAAAGTTTATTGTTTTGCCCGGAAAAGGACGTCAGAGCGACGCATGCCTTAAAGGACTGTGACCCTGTTTAGAAGACATTTGTTTTCACAGTGGTAACACAACCTTATCTTTTGTATTCTTAAATTTCAGTTTTTATCCAGGCAGTGATCACACATTAAGTTTTGTCTCAACAGAGCATGAGCACAGTTATGATTATTTTTCAACTTCTATCAGATCTTCTTTACATCATCAGTTTCATTGTTTCTGTCTGTCCTTTGAGTGAATGAAAGTTAGAGATCACATCAATTACAAGGAGGTAATAAGCATAAAGTTCTGCTTGATCACAATGGTTCTGTAGGTAGTCATTAGGTCTATAAGTTTTTGCATTTTACATACCATCTTATCTTTCCTGTATCAACCAAACACATGAAATCCCAGTGTTCAAACAATGATCAAGGATTACCTGGTTCAAGTCAATACCCTACACAATGCCATCACTGCATGGAAACCTAATCCAAAGACACATAAACAGAATGCCAAACAGAGGAAAGATATAATTATAAGAAAAGTGATGGATTAATCAAAAGCCCAGGGGGGAAATTTGAATACAACAGACATAAGCAAACTACCTAAGGATGAATTTAGGGCAAAATGATAAAAATATTCAAGGAAATCAAGAAAGCAATAAAGGAGAAAAAAAAAAAAACACAGAACAATAAAAAGAGAGACAATAAGTGAAGCAAGATATCAATGAAATGAATAAGATAACTGAACTAAAGAACTCAATGGAAGCACTCAAGAATAGGATGAATGAAGCCTCCAGTAGTGAGCTAGAAAAAGGAGCAGAGAAATGTACTCAAGAATCAGCAAAAGGTAAAAGAATGCAAGAAATGAAGACAATATTTGAGACCTATGGGATAACATCAAAATGAACAATATGATATGTCAAAAATACAAGATAAAGAATCTTAAAAGCAGTCAGAGAAAAACAAACCACATACCAAGTGCTTCCATAAGATTATAATCAGATTTCTCAATTTAAACTGTAGGTCAGAAGGGAAAGGCATGATATATTCAAAGTGTTGACAGAAAAGGGTTTTCAAATTAGGATACTATACCTTTTAAGATTATCATTCAGAACTAACAGAATTCTGCAAAGCAAAATTTAAAAGAATTCATCACCACAAAGCCAACTCTACAAAAACTACTAAAGGATGCTCTATAAAGTGTCAAGAAACCCCACTTTAAAAACAGTAAGACAGGAAAAAATAAAAACAAAACAAAACTGGGGAAGATGAGACTAGAATAACCATATGTATGGTTAGAATGAGTAGTTCCTAGAAGTGAAGGTCATTCTTAAGGGGCCAATACTTGGACAGCAAATAGTCAAGAACAATGGAGGATTTAGGCTAGCAGATGAGACTCCAGGAGCCATGGACTAATCCTAAAGCAGCCTCCTACGCAGCTCTCTCTGCTGCTACAGTGCTGAGGTTATATTGTCTGTGGGCATTTGAGCATGCATATAACAGGTGCAGGACAATGAAACTGAAGTGAGCACTTCTATACCTTTTGTAACTTTATAGTCAGATAGATGTGCTTATGTTATTTTCAGCTCTTCTCTCTCCCAGGTTCTGAGACTGGTCTGAGAGGGGGAGGGGGCAAAAGGAAAGTTTGTTACAAAACTCTCACCTTTATTGCTTTGTCTGACATTCAGTATCAGGGATTTTTATATTTTGTTACTTTGTTTGCAGGTCAGAATTTAAAATATTTTAGAAAATGCATTCAAAACTTAAAATTTTGCATTTCATATTTTGTTTGTAATTTAGAATGATTTTTTCCCTTTTTTTTAATACATGAAAGGTATAATAGGAGCTTTGAGGACCCACCTGTGAGAACTCTAGTCCTGGCCATTTTATTGGGCTTCTAGCCCCTATCTCTCCAAGGTCAAATGTCAACCCTGTGTTCTCTGTTGCACAGAGGATCTTGAGAATAGATATTCTCTTACGTTGGGAAGAGTGGTTGTGCAGAATTATAGGGGGTCAATTATCTCTCCTCCATGCATACACTTGGGTGGAAGTTTCCAAAGTGATTAAATATTCTGCTTTACCTACTGGTACCAAGTACTACTAGCTGGGACCCTAGTCTCCATACCCAGAATTACACTAATCCTTGAAGGGTCTAAGGGTCTTATATGGAGAAGGGGGCTGTCCTTGCTATTGCCAGATTCTATTAATGTCCCTCTCTGGGGAACCACTTCCGACCCAGTGACCCATTTTATTGTCTGTGTAAATTGTTCCATGAAGCTGTACTCCATTTTGGGAATAAAATTCCATAGAAAATGAAAAAAAATCCCAAAATGCAGTCTTAAGTATTTCATATTCTTATTGATCAAGTCCTCTGAAGTGACATGACATGCACAGACTCAATATATTGAATCACAATTTTCCACATTAAAGTCAGCAAGAAACATCATAAGAAAATCTAAGAGAAATTAAAGACATCAAATAAATAAATGCAAAGGCATCCATATACTGACATTAGAAGAAATTGGTTTTAATCTAGTTTGAGAAATATGTAGGTGAAAATAGGCAGAAAATTAGCATTTTAATAATTTGCACTGTAACATATAATCAAAATATACTAACAAATAATTCTATAACTGAAAAACATAATAACTGAAAAACATAATAACTGAAAAAAGTAATACACACATTGAAGGAAGTTTAACATGTTATAAGATTAGTGCCCTAAAAGATAAATGTAAAAAATTTCAGCTGAAGCACATAAAATAATTCATAAGTACACGGTACACACAAAAAAAAATCAATTCCTTTAAAGTGAGAAATAATAAATGTGGTAAATGACTTTGTAGCTCAAAGAGTGATATCTATATGACACTGAGATATCTATAAAGTGAAGAAGGAAAATAGCATAGAATTCAATACAGTGTGAAAGTTATTTTAGTATGAAATAGAAAAAAATTACATCACTTTGCATATTGCCCTCTAATTCCATTCATACTTACTAAAATGACAGGATTTCATCTCTTCTAATGGCTGTGTAGTATTCCATTTGGTGTATATAATCACATCTTCTTTATTCATTTATCTGATATTGGGCACTTAAGTAGTTTCCATTTCTTGACTACTGTGAATAGAACTGCAAAAAACATGGGAGTGCATAAATCTCCGCTATTGAGTGTTTTGGTATTTTTTTCTATAAACACACAGAGAAGTGAGACTGTAGGATCATATGGAATTTTCACACTCAAATTGTTAGAGTCTTCACAATGTTTTCCAAAGGGAGCTCACCAATTTGCACTCCAAACAACAGTGTAGTCTTCCCTTTTCTCCACATCCTCTCCTAAATTTGTTGCTTTCAGACTTTCGGATAATAGCCAGTATCTCAGGTGTTGAATGATATCTCATTGTTTTGATTTGCATTTCTGTGACAGCCAACTAGCAAGAAATCTTTTCATGTGTCTGGTGGCCATCTGTATAACCTCTTCAGAAAAAAATGTATCTCCAATTCTGCTTCCTGTTTTAGATTGGATTGCCTGTTTTCCTGTTAATGAGTTTTAAGAGTTCCTTGTATATTTTGTATATTAAGCTCTTGTCATAATATGGAGAGCAAGTATCTTCCCCAATCTTGTCTTTCTGCTATGGTGATGATTTTATTCACTGTGAAGAAGGTTTTGCTTGCTGTAGTTCCAGATGCTTATTTTTCTTTTTGTTTGCTTTCATACTATAATTAAGTCTCCAAAGAAATCTTTAAGGCTAATATCATGGAATATATTTCTTAGGTTATCTTCCAATAAATTTTATGGTTTCCAGTCTTATGTCCAAGTCTCAGGTCCATTTTGAGTTAATTTTTGTGAATGGTTTTAGAGAGTGGTCTAGCTACATCCTTTTGCATGTTGCTATCCAGTTTTCCCAATACCATCCATCGAACAGACTTTTGGAGACATTTCTCCAGCATATAGTTTCACTCCTTTGTTATAGATTAACTGACTCTATGTGAGTGGATCACTCTCTAGTGATTGAGTTTTATTTCACTGATCTATGCCTCTGTTATTATTCCAGTACTATACCATTTTGACCATATCACCCTGTAGCACATAGCTCAATGTCTGGTAAGGTAATCCTTCAAGATTCATTCTTTTATTTTTTTTCTCTTAATTGCTTTGGTATTTGGGTTCTTTTATTTTTCCATAGAAATTTTAAGACATTTTGCTCTATTTCCTGTAATAGTGGGCTTTTAATGGAGATTGAATTAAGTATGTACTGCATTAGATAAAATGTACATTTTAATTATGTCAATTATTTCCCACAATGAACAGGGATGTCTTTTCATCTCTTTGTGTCCCCTATATTTCATTTAAGAATGACTTGCAGTTTTTATTATAAATGTATTTAAATTTCTTTGGTAAGTATTTCACAAGATATTTAAAATTAATTCTTCATATTTTAATTTAAATGGTGTGATTTTCCTTTCTTCTAGCATGATGTTTGTGTATAAAAATGCAACAGATTTTTGTCCATTGATTTAGCAGCCTGCCACTTTGATGCATTTGTTGATTTCTAGTAGGTTTTTGACAGAATTTTTAGTATTTTTCAATATATACAAACATTTCAATTACAAATAATGATAGTTTTACTTCTTCCTTTGCAATTCTGATTCTTTTTACTTCTTTTTGTTGTCTAGTTGCTCTGGCTAAGACCTCCGGTTTGATGTTAAATACCAGCTGTGAAAGTGGACAGTCTTGACTTGTTTCTGATATTGGAGGAAATGCTTTTGCTTTTTTTGCCATTATTATGGTGTCAACTGTGGATATTTTGCATATATCCTTTATTATATTGAGGTATGTACTTTTTCTTACCATTTTATGCAGGGTTTTCATCATAAATAGTGTTGGATCTTGCAGGTTTCTCTGCATTGATTGATATGATCATGTGACATTTTCTTTTTGATCTTGTTGATATGGTATGTTACATGAATAGATTATTGTATGTTGAGTCATTCTCTCAACCCTGGGATAAATACAATTGGACCATGATGGATGGTATTTTTTAAATTTATTTTTTATTATAGCAATTATTCTACACATTAAGATAATTTCTTATGTATAGGTTCCCCATTTCTTAGATATATTTTAACACACCATGCCCTCTACCAAATCACCAAGTGTTCTTCTCCATTGTCCAGTGGACTCCACCACTGTTTATTACCCACCTTATTCCCTTTTGGTAACCTCAGTTCTGTTGCAAAATCTTCAGGGTTGGCTACGTGTCATCCATTCCTTTCTTTCATCTATTCACATTTCACTTATGAGTGAGGTCATCTGGTATCTATCTTTCTCTAATGAATGACATTTTTGATGTACTGTTCTATTTAGTTTGACAATATTTTGTTTAGAGTTTGCATCTGTATTCACTAGAGATGTCAGTCTGTAATTTGGTGACATTTCTGTCAGCTTTTGGTATCAGTGTGATGTTTGCCTGATGAAAAATATTTGGGAGTCATTCTTTTTCTTCAATATTTTGAAATAATTTGAGAATAGGTATTAATTCTTCTCTGAAGTTTGGTAAAAGTAATTAGAAAAGTCATCTGCTTCTGTTCTTTTAATTTTGGGAGATTTTGATAACCTTCAATTTCTTTGCTTGTGATTTTTTTCTGTTCAGGTTTTCTAATTCTTCCAGGTTAAGTCTTGATAGACTGTAGTTTTCTAGAAATCTGTCCATGTCCTCAAGATTGTCTTTTTTGTTGGTATAGAGTTGTTCATTCGTAGTCTCTTATATTGTTTCTATTTCTCTCATATCTGTTGTAACTTCTCCCCTTTCATTCATGATTCTAGCTATGAGAGTACTTTTTTTTGTGAGTAAATCCAATAGTTTATCAATTTTGTTTATTTTTCCAAAGAACCAAATTTTGGTTTCATTGAAATTCTGGATTGTCCTTTTCTTTTCTATTCCATCTCTTTCTCCTCAAAATTCAATTATTTCCTTTCTTCTACTGATATTTGGCTTTAATTGTTCTTTATTTCTCTAGTTGTTTTAAACTTAGATTTAGGTCATTTATTTTGAATTTTCTTGTTTCTTGAGCTGATCCTGGATTGCGATGAACTTTCCTCTTGGTATTGTTTTTACTGTATTCCATAGTTTCTGGTAGCTAATGTCTTTATTCTCATTTGTCTGTAAGTATTTTTTGCATTCCTCTGTGATGTCTTCTTTTACTCTAGAGTCATTCAGAAACATATTAATTAGTCTCCCACTAATTTGATGTCTTCCAGCTTCCTTTTAGTGGTTGATTTCTGGTTTTAAGTCATTGTGGTCAAAGAAAATGCTTGGAATAGTTTCAATCTTTGTAAATTTGTTGAGGCATATTTTGTGTCCCATCATATTATCTATTCTTAAGAATGTTCCATGCGATGTTTGGAATAAATTAAAAACTGTAGTCACTGAATGAACTGTCTATTAGATCTAACTGTTCCATTCATTCTCTAAATCTACATTGTTATTCTATTTTCTTCCTCCCCACTTTTTATATCTACTGTCTTTATCAATTGGATCTTCTTCATATTTTGTAAAACATCCTTCAAAAGTTTTTGTAGAGCTGGTTTTCTGGTGATTAATTCCTTTAAATTTTGCTTAGCAGAAATTTTTTATCATTCCTTCACTTCTGAATCATAATCTTAATCATAATCAGGGTATAGTAACCTAGTTTGAAAATCCTTTTTTCTTGTAGTACTTCAAATAAATCATGCCATTCAAGGTCTCTAGAGTTTCAGTTGAGAAATTTACTGAACTGATAACCTTATGAGGACTCCTTTGTAAGTGATTTAATTTTTTTCTGACTGCTTTCAAAACTCTGTCTTGTATATTTGACATTTTTATGATAATGTGTCTAAGGGTAAGTTAGTTTGGGTTTCTTTTATTAGGAATTCTTTCAGCTCCCTATGTCTGAAGGCTTTCTTCAATTTTCAAGTTAGTTAAGTTTCTGCTATTATTCCTTCAAATGCAATTTATGCACCTCTTTACTTCTCTTCTCCTCTGGGACACCTATGTCATGAATGCTGTTCCTTTAGGTGTTGCCCCCCAGGTCTCAAATTCTGTCTTCATTTCTTTGCTTTCTTTTATCTATTTATTTGTTTGCCTAAGTTCATTCTTATATCCTGTCTTCAAGCTAGCTTATTCTTTTTGAGGTTTCATCAATCCTATTTAGGTCCCTCTATTTATTTATTTAGTTCAGCAATCAAATTCTTCATTTATTTCATATCTTGCTTCATTTCTTTATTTTTCTTCCATTTTTGTTGTTTTCTACATCCTCTATTGTTTTCTTTATTTTAATGAGTGTTCTTATCATTGTTACCCTAAATTCATCCTCAGGTAGTATAATCTGCTGTATTCAGATTTCTCCCTGGGTTTTAGATTGACATCACCATTTTGGAAATTTTTATTTTGTCTTTGCTCTGTGTTTAGTTAGCATTCTGTTTATATTTCTGCAGGTTCAATTTCCCTACTGTGTTGGCATTGTGTAGGGTGATCACCTTGTTGTTGATTTACAATTGTCAATAAGGCGTAAGTTCTGTCTCCCTCCCACCAGGTGGCACTGGTGGGTAGTATTAAGGATTCATTGCTTTTGGGAAATTACCTTCTTCCTTTAATTTTTTTGGCAGAATATCTGGTATGTTAATCCTGAGACTCGGCATAATATGGTGGTGGAATGGGTATAGTTGGGGAATTCTATCAGCCTTCTGGTTATGGTGGTGCCCAACATAATTTCAGCAAATGGGGTAGAGCTGAGACCCTGGAGTGCTGGTTCCCTTTCTGCCCTGTTCCAAGATTGTCTCTTCTGCCTCCATGTCCTGGTCCTTCTGGGTGGGCTCTTTGTTGCTTTTAAGCAACTCTCCAGGAGACAGATTTCTTCTTGTGGTTCTACTCTGTCCACCATGGCTCAGTCCTAACTCCTGATTCTGTGTCATAGCACCGAGTATGGTCATTTTTGTCTACCCTTTGTCATAATTGCTGTTAACTCTCTATAGCCTCTGTACCTACTTTTACTCAATATTTATTTTTAGACAGTGGATGAATTTCTAATGAATCTTTGGAGAAGATCCTTATCTTGCCCCTACCAGGTTGCCATCTTCTCTTGTCTCTTCATTTGGGGCTGATTTTATGGGTATCTCAATAAATCCAAATTATAGGAAGGGGAATTCTAGAGAAGGATGAAGACATGATAGCTGAAAAAGTGACAGTCACTCATTTAATGAGACAAAGAGATGTTTGTTTTTTTTATGTTTCATAGTGACCTCATTTTTTATCGTTTCTTTTGATTATATTATTATAAATTTCCAGGATTATATATTTACATCTTAGTGCATGTTTATATCAAATACATCTATTCTAAAATTTTTAATTATAACATTGTGACGTTGAGGTCTATGAGATCAGATTACACTGGGAATGTTTTGTTCTTCATCAACAGCAATCTATACTGTACAAAGCCATGGTTTTTCTTTGTCTCACTAATTTATCTGATTCCTTATATGACTAGCAATACAAGAAAAAGGAATAGATTCAAAAAGTCAGTTATGAAAGTTAAAATATGAATATATTAAGTTTTGTGAACTGAAAGATAGATGATATATAGCATGAAAAAAATCCTGAATTTTCTGAAAGGTCTAAAAGAGCTATCAGTATTTGGTTTCTATAGGCTGAGAAAATATAATGTATTCTTCCATAGAAAGTCAGAATGGAAAGTATGATTATAGAGACTATCATAGAAGCAATAAGTCAGGGAAAGAGGAGGGATTTTTGAGATAGATTTATTATATAAGGAGATTCATTTATTTGAATCATTTTTGCTCAAAATATTGCTGCAGTTTAACATCAACAATTCAAAGACAATTAATTTGTAAGACCACTTGGATTTGAAAGAACATCCAGGAATAACCTATGCTGATCAAAAAGCAGAAGAACCTTCCCTAAGTATTTTAGTGCTATAAATCTGAGATTTTCAGAAGAATAGATGGAACAACGATAAATGATTTAAAAAAATTGCCACATATGAGTGGCAGTATAAATTAAATGAATGATCATTTAGAAAACTGGGTTTATGTTTCTTAAAACATTTTATTTTACTATAGTATGAAGCAGATCAAAATATATAGCCTGCATAGTCTTACAATTTATTAGCATAAACATACCAAAAATGAGTAAATACTGAATGTTCTGTTATTAAGTAATTTAAGAACAATGCTAAATTTACTGCCACTTTTCTTTAGGATTGACATGGTACCAATATTTCAGCTCTTTCTATGACATGATTTTTCCCATATATTTCCTTTAAATTTTACTTATCATGGATAAAGGATAATTGATAGTGATATAATCTATGTAATAAAACCACAGATTGTAGGCATCTTAACTGTTCTTAACTGTTTTTCTATGACTTTCAACTATGTCTTATAGATTTTCATGTACTGGTCTTTCATCGCCTTTGTTAAATTAACTCTCCAATATTTAATTATTTTTATTTGTTTTAAATAAGAGTGACTTCTTGATTTTTCTTTCCTCTATCTTGTTATTTATATATAAATATGCAACTTTTTGTATATGAACTTTGTAGCTGCTAGTGTATTTATTTACTATATATGTATGTATATGTAATATATATTTACTAGAATCCTTTGAATTTTATAGATATATTAACATGACATCTGAAAAATGGTGATAGTTTTATAAATTCTTTTCCAGTTTGGGGTTATTTTAAAAATTCCATGTATTTTCAAAGTATTCTGGCTAGGACAACCAACATTATATTAAACAAAAGTGAAATAATAATGATTAGAGTGCATCTCTTGTCACATTCCTGATCAGTGAGAGAAAAAACTCAGTTTTTCATAATGGAAAACAACATTTGCTATGGATTCAGCAAACATAAATTTTGTTATGCTGAGATACATTTTTTTACATTATACTCATCTGCCTATGCTTTTTTTATTATTGGAAACATGCATATATATCAATATGTATGCAAACACAGTATGAAAACATGCAATATATATATACACACAAAACAATACTGTATATACTGAAACTTCTCAATTGCCATTTTGTTATTTATTTTGTAAATGTAATTTACTTAATTAAATATCTTGCATAAACTTAAATTGATCATTAAACTATCATTGAAAATTTTAATATATTGCTAAAATATTTTATTAGTACTTTAATATTTTGTCATGTTTTTTTTCATTTATGCTCACAGTGATATTGATCTACAGTTTACAGGTGTGAGTCTGTGTCCATGTTAGTGTGTGTGCATGTGTTGTTTTCCATGTATGGTTTTGAAATCAAGCTAATGTAATCATAAAATATTTTTGGAAAATTGTTATCCTCTTTAACTTTTAGGAACAGTTTGAGAAGTATAGTTACTTTTCTTGTTAAGCTTGATAGAATTCACTAAGGAAGTCATCTATTCCTGTGTGAGTTTTTGGGGGGCATGGAATTTAATGAAAAATTTTTTGACTTGTGATTTGTGTACATTTTCCTTCGTCAGTCTTGGAATATGGTATTTTTAAAGAATGTACTGATTTCATTTCCATTTCCAATTTTTTGTCATAAAGTTGTTTATGTATTTTCATATGATCCTTTGCATTTCTATAGCCTTTGTAGCAAATTCTTTACTATATTTTCTGATTCTATCTTTTTAATTTACACTTTCTTTTTTGTGAGTCTGGTTAAAGCTATTTATGGTTTGTTTATCTTTTCAAAAACAAATTTGCTGTTTCTTTGTTCTTTTGAATATTCTTTGTGATATCAACTTCAATTTATTATTGCTTTAATTTTTATTACTTGCTTCCTTTGACTACTGGATTTATATATTTTCTTCCTTTTCTCATTCTTTTAGGTATATACATCTTTTTTGTGCGATATTTTCCATTGCTGAGGTAGATCTTTATTTCTGTAAACTTTCATGTTAATAACATTTTGTTGCATCCCGTAGGTTATGGTAACGCATATATTTATTTTCATTTTTATCCAGGCATACATAATTTTATAGCTTTATACAATTGTATCATAAAAGATGTTTGATAATATTTCAATTTAGAAATATATGTTGACTTATTTTATTTCCTAATATCTGAACTATCCTTGACAATGTTCTAATGTTCACTTGAGAAGAAAGTGTATTCTGTTTTTTTAGGTGTACTTCTTTTTAAATATCGGAGAAGTTTATCTCATTAAATTTGCCATCTTAGAACATTCTTTCCTTGCGGATTTTTTTCTGGATGATTGCTGCAACTGGGATTTTAAAGTCCCCTACTACTAGTGTGTTTCTGTTAATATCTCCATTTATGCTTGTTTATATTTGTCTTATATAATTGAGTTATCCTATATTGTGAAAATATATATGAATAAATGTTTTCTTCCTGTCACCATGTAAAGTCCTTCTTTACTTCCTGTCAACTTTTTGGTTAAAATTCTTCATTATCTAATTTAAGTTTAGCAGTTTCTATAAATTTAAGATTCCAAAATAGAGTATGTTTTTAATTATTCACTTTAAAACCATTTTTTTTCTGTATAGCTTAATAGAGTCTCTTGTAGGTAGATTAAGCAAATCCAGCTAGTCTTTATTTTTTCATTGCTGAGATTAGTTCATTTATACTTACAGTGATTATTAATATATGAGGACTTATTAATGTCATTTTTTGGTTTTGTGCTTTTATTTCCTTGTTGAACATTTTATAAAACTTCATTTTTCAAATAGATAGAACTTTCAACATTTATTATAAGGAATGTCTAATGGTAGCGGACACCTTCAGTGTGTGTCTGGGGAAGACTGCATTCTTCATTCTTCTATATTTTTCAATCTTTTTAAAAACTATATTTAAATATTTTATTACAGTAACTTTGTTTTATAAATTAAATTAAAACTCATATATGTAGGTTTCCCAGATGTGTAATTTCCCCATTCCTAAGATATGTCAGCACACCCTGTCCACTACCAAATCACCACGTGGACTGTTGGGCCATCTGCATATCATCATTAGAAAAATGTCTCTAATTCATCTTCCATTTTTATTAGATTTCTTGTTCTTGTGTTATTGAGATTTATAAGCTCTTTGTATATTTTGAATGTGAATCCCTTGTCAGAAATATAGACACAAATATATTCTACTAGGTAGTAGGTGGTGGTTGTGTTTTTTTTTGTTTTTTTTTTTGCGATGTTTTCTTTTACTGTGAAAAAGCTTTTTAGTTTAATGCAATCCCAATTATTTGTTTTTGTCTGTTTGTTTATTTGCTTGTTTTGTTTCCCTTGATGATAGAGTTGAGACCTTAAGGACCTCTCTAAAACTGATATCATGGAATGAACACATTACGTTGTCTTCCAAGAATTTTATGATATCCCATCTTATGTTCAAATGTTTAGCTGAATTTGAGTTAATTTTTGTGAATGGTGTTAGAGAATGGTCTAGCTCATGCTTTCTCATGTGACTCTCCAGTTTTCTCAACATTTTTGAAGAGAATCCTTTTTCCTTCATGCTTTGGCTACTTTGTGTTAGATTAACTGTATGTGAGTGGGTCAATTTGTGGTGACTCAGACCTGTTACATTGATCTGTGCCTCTGTGCTATTTCAGTACCATAATATATTGATCAATATTGCTTTGTAGTATAGGTCAATGTCTGGGAGTATAACCCCTCTGAATTTTTATATTTTTCTCATTGGCTATTTAGTTTCTTTTGTAATTCCATTTGCATTTTAAGATTTTTTGTTCTACTTCCTGGAAATAATCCCATTGGGTATTAAAGGAGATTGCATTATACCTGTATATTACTTTAAAGATAACCATTTTGATGATGCTAATTCTTCCCAGCTTTGAGCAGGGGATTTCTTTCCTTTTTTGTACCTTCCTCTCTTTTAAGAAGGAAATGTAGCTTTCATTTTACAGGTTTTTCTTCACCTTTGGTAAGTATATTCCATGATATTTGATTATTTTACTTCTATTTTAAAAGATGTGGTTTTCTTGATTTTGTTTCCTTCTACCTTGTTAGTGGCATATAACATTTCAATGAAATTTATGCATTGATTTTGCAGCTTGCCACTTTAATTGTATTTGTTGATTAGATCTAATAGTTGTTGTTTTTCACAGTTCCTGAGTTTTACACACACACACACACACACACATATATAATCATGTGATCTGAAAATAATGATAGTTTCACTTCCTCCTTTCTGAGTTGGATTCCTTTTATTTCTTTTTCTTGCCTAATCAACATGGGTAAGACCTTCCATATAATGTAAAATAGCAGAGGTGGTAATCAATAGCCTCGCTTTATATTGACCTTACATGAAATGCTTTCAAGTTTTTACGATTGACCATGGTGTTGGCTGTGATTTTATTGTTGAGGTATGTGCATTCTATTCCCATTTTAGGCAGACTTTGTAAAATCATCAATGTGTTTCAGATCTTGTAAAAAAGTTTTCTCCTGTATTGATAGGATCATGTGGATTTTATCTCCTTGCTGTTGTTGATAATGTGTATTGCATTACAAGATTTACATATATTGAACCATACTTGCATGCCTGGCATGAATTCCATATGGTCATGATGGATGATCTTTTTAATGCATTGTTGGATTCAGTTTATTAATATATTTTTGATAATTTTTGCATCTGTGTTCATTAGAGATATTGATCTGTAATTTTTTTTTTTCTTTGGTGATGTGTCTGTTAGCTTTTGGTATCATTGTGATGCTGGTCTCATAAAAAATGTTGGGCAATGATACCTGTCTTTCAATATTAGAGAAGAGTTTAAGGAGAGTAAGTATTTAGTTATCTGAAGTTTTGATAAACCTTTCTTGTGCTTGTGATTGTTCTGTTCAGGTTTTACATTTCTTCCAGGTTCAGTCTTGGTAGACTGTATTTTTCTAAAAATCTTACCACTTCCTCAAATTGTCTACTTGATCATCATAGAATTGTCCGTATTAATTTCTTATGATTTTATGTATTATTGTGGTATCTATAATTGCCTTTCACATCTGATTCTAATTGTGAGTTTTCCCTCATTTTTTTCTTTGTGATTTAATCAATGTTTTGTCAATTTCTTTATTTTTTTCAGAGAAGAACTTTTGGTTTCTTTGAACTTCAAGATTGCCTTTTTTGCTTTCTATTTTATTTATTGTTATTTGAATTCATATAATTTCATTTCATCTACTGATTCGGGACTTTACTTTTTCTTCTTTCTCTATCTATTTTGAGTGTAGGGTTAGATTATACATTTGTGATTATTTTTTTCTTTTTTCTTGAGGTAGACCTGGAATGCAATGAACTTCCCTCCTAGTTCTGTTTTTGCTGCATCTCATAGATTTTGATAGCTTTTGTCTTCATTTTCATTTGTCTCTATTTATTTCCAATTTTTTTTTGGAATACTCATTGACCTTATGCTGTCTTTCATAAAGGTAAGGTAACTTTGAAGCATTTCTTCAATTATTTTGTATATCTTATTTATTTCCTTCCATTTAAATATTTTCTAGGATTTTAACTTTTATCTTCCATAAGTTGCTCATTATATCTGTTGTATTTCATAGGTTTCCATAGCACTTCTCTTTTTTATATGAATAAAGCAAGCAGGAATGAAGACAATTATGCAGGAATAAAAAGAGAGAAAATGCATTTATTTATTTATATAGTTGTCAATATTGCATTTCCTCTAGCCTCAGGTTGAGAATCTGGATCCTTGGGCTTTACATGGACTGTACCAGAACCAGAGGATGAATTCCTGAACCACCAGTGTGCAAAAAGCACTCGATTTCTTTCATTGAGTTCTTCACATTTTGAATCTCTGTTAAGATGCTATTTATGACTTCAGTTTCTTCTCTTAACCTGTTAATTGTATTCCCTGTGTCAATGAATTGCTTCTCTTAGATTTCTTATTTTCCTTTGCATAGGTTTGCGATTTTTTGTCTACTGATCTTTTTTGTGATTTTGTGATAGATATTATATATTCTCCATTAACCCATCATTGCCACTTCTTTACTTTGACTTTGAGAATTTTTGTACTCTCCTTGTGATGTCATAACACTTTGAAATCTTAAGATAGCTTATTGATATATACCTCTGTTCATTTTGCTTCTCAATCACCACTTTAATGTTTTCTCACTTTTTGGGGTTAAAATTTAAACCAGTAATGAAGAACTTACATTTTTTTAAAATTCAGACAGATAGCACCATAGTTTTATTTATTTATATTTTAGATATTGCTGACTTCTACATGTCTGGCAGAGAAGGAAGTAATCATGGGTGAGATTATAAAGTGTCAATGAGGAAGAGAGGGATGAAGATGGGACAATCCATTGTCATGATATGCTGGGTGAATCCTGGTTTGTGTCATTCTTCCAATTCAGGCCCAAAATCTGAAACTTGACTTTCTATCAGGTATCAGTCACTTCCAAGTTGCCCTTAAATATATATACTAATATTGGGGATATGAGGTGTATCAGTGTAGAGGAATTTTATTGTTGACCTCATTTTTTGAGGTCCCAGTCTTTTTGTGGCATCCAGTTTCTGCAAATGTTTTCACCCATGTCGGGGGTTTGAACATCCGCATCTTCTCTCCTCTCCTCTACCCAGGTCCTTTGGTTAACTTAAAGCTCTCTATCTCTATCTTTCCCACTGTGCTTTATGCCTACACTCCTCTGAACTGACCTTTTCTCACACAATGCACAGATCTTCCCAGCATTGCTCCTAATTCACTCTGTGCTAGTTCTGCAGATGCTGAAGATGCTTCAGCCTTGTCTCTGTATTGTATTATTATCTTAGTGGTGTCCAGTTTCTAAAGTTGTGAGGAGTTTCTCTTGTGAGTTAAAGCAAGACTGAAGATCATTTTGATTGCCATGACTTAACAGTTGAATAATGCTCTTGAAAGCTAGTTAGAGGAGACCAACAATGCTGCTAAACAACACAAATCACCACAGCACAGTATATCTTGTAACAATGAATAATAAGTTACAAATGTCCATAGTACTGAAGCTTATAAACCCTAATTTATGCACTAGTGGACTAGTGAATACGTGGTCATGTAGATGCGTATATTCCAAGACCCAGATTTGAGACCTGGTTCTGGAGGTGACATCTAAAATGAATAACTAAATAAAAATAAATGCTTCTTCCTCCTCTCTTGCTGCCTGTTTGTCTCTCATCTTCATTCTTGTCTGCACTTTTGCTCTAAAAACATAAACAAATAATTGTTATAAGACCAAAGTTCAATCATGATGTATGTGCTTGACATACCATTATTGTTTGACTATATTGCTGTTTTGTATATTTCAAAATTTGGACATAGAGCTAGCAATTGACAAAATGAATGCCAGAGTACGTTAAAAAAAAAATAAGAAAGCACTATCAAGCTAAAAAAGCACTATCACATTAATAAAAATTTTTGAAGAACTATTTAGAGTAAAAAATTATTTCCATATGAATTGTTTCACATTCTTCTTGGTTCACGCTATGTCTTATATGGTAAATGAAATTAGGTCATGGAAAAAACGATATTTCTAAGAAAAGAAGCAAGAATATCAAAATAGAAAATATTTTGAGTCAGAAAAAATCATTTAAATATCTGTCTCTATGGCTTACATATGAGTACTGTCACAGTTAAAAGACATTTGTTCATATCAGTATAAAATCTGCCATTTACAATTAGCACTATTTGGACATAATTATTTCCCATATAAAACTGATGGACATTCTTGGAACTGCAGAAACAAGAGTTTATCTTGATGATGTATAATCTTTCTGAATCACTAACAGGTCATAAAGCTATATTATGTAATGCTAAAATGTAGAAAGTATGCCATTACAATGACTAAAAACTTATTTTCTATTAGTCCTGCTGTAATAGTGCTTAATTATTTGTTTCTTCACTTGTGCAACCAATTTCTGTCTTTAAATCTTTTTTTTTTTTACTTTTTTCCTTCAAGGAAGGAGAAACACTAAAGTACCTTAAAAATAATACATAAATGCATTGAATACGTAACTAAGCTTAACACATATATAAGAAGCTGCTACATATAATATCAAAAACAATAGCTGTGACTATGAGAACACATTTTAGCCTCAGAAATGATGCTGTCTGTGTCAGTTTGTCACTTTTTAAAATTTTAGATAATAGTTATCTGTAAATTAACAGCCTTATACATGCGTGTTATAATTCTGATTCTACCTAAAATGTTCTTTCTGAAGAAAAACTACGTAGCGTGACTTATAGAAGAGAAATAACAAAATAATAGGAGTATGATGTTTCAGATTAGTAATTTGGACTGCCTCTTTTACTGGCTGACACACACACTTGAGCAAAGCATACCTTCTTTGACCCTTAATGTATCTACATAAATGTGAACATAGCATTACCATACAAATCTCAAAAGATGGTGCACATTTCAAAAATGCCACATAAATGCTAACTAGACTAAAGTATGTCCTCCCTCCATTACATTTATGGGAGCTTTATGCCTGAGTTCTTATTTAATGATGAACAGTTTCACTGAGCTTCAGTAACCTTTTCAAAAATATAGAAGCATTTATTTCATTTATGTAAATGAACAGAGCATTTAGACATATCTATTATCCACACAGATAAACAAACTGATCATTCAATCTATATTCTGCCATATATACATAAATAAGTGAAACCCATTCATAAATGTTGTTAAAGGTAAAGTATATAGACTCTATATATGTATATACACAGTAGAGTCAAATATTATGTTTCCTGTTTGGGTGCAAAGGGAAGTATGTTGGATTCAATGTGTATGTTCTAATTAATCAAACAATTTAGGAATATTTTAGAGAAAATATAATATAATGACAGCATAATAAAATTACTCCTTTGAATAAACCTGCATGTAAATATATGTGGAAGTGGGGACTATAATTTAGGTTAAAATAATTACATGTTTTCTAATCTTATTTTAATTACAATTACGAAATAACATTCCAAATGTGCAGTCTATCAATTTGTAAAATTCTGTTATTTTAACCTTCAGTGTTTTATGCTTTATTACTCAGACTTTAAAAATACTTTAATTCTTAAGAAAATTATCCCTATTAATTTTTAAAATAATTACGTATATAAAATGTCATATTTTCATTACATCTCTTTGAATAATTTTGCTAACAGTGTTATACCCACCTTGTTTAAAAGATGATAACACTAGAGTTTGATGATGTCAAATTGTATGCACAAATTGTACAAGATGTACATTAGAGGGTTGAATTTAATTTCACATCTGTGATACCAAATCTAACCTTTCTATTTTAGCATAATTATCTTTTATAAAAATTACAGTAATTTTTATATTAGTTAAATTTTGTGTCCGACCTGCGGAATAATCAGCTGGGGTCCGGAGATCCACCTAGAACGGATGAAAGGGGTGGGACAAGAGGTGCAAAAAATGACAGCAAGGCAACAAATTCTGATCAAGCTGCAAAATTTTATTAAGATGGAGGGACTTATATAGAAAGGGAAAAGAAGGGAAGTAGTTCTGATAGGTGGCCCCTGTGCATGTCTGCTGCGTGCTCTTTAGTTGGATTGGAGGGTGGGTGCATGTATAGTGCGTGATCAAGACTCTGATTGATTGCTAGTGCGTGTGATCAAGGCTCTGACTGGTTGCTAATTGATTGGTTGCTAATATTCTTGGTTGCTAATGGTTATGCTTTGTTTATGAAATAGGGAGGCGACCGTTAGGCAAACAGGGCAGTGGCTGAGGTACCTCTGAGTGTAATTTTCTGTTGGATTCCATCAGCCTGGCTTTGTGGCCTGGCCCAAGTCCCCAACAAAATTTCATAGGAAAGGTTGCCAGTAAATAAATCATATTAAGAACTACTCTTAAAGTTATATAATGTGCAAATTTATTTGTTACGGGACTCCTATAAAAATCTGTAAACATTTGGATATATGTTATAGCATCAGAAATTATAGAGGTGAAATTTTCACAGTATACATTAAACATCATTTATTTCAAACTGTCTCTAAGTATTTTGAGGCCCAAAGAAAAAGAATTCTTACCTAACCAGATATCACATTCCTGTTTGACAGTTTAGCAGACTGAACATTGATTCTTATTCTAACGGATCTATTATAAATAAATTTTCAAGTATTTGTATGTCTAAGAGAATACCCTAAGAAAATAATTCTCAGTTATGTCTTTTTCTAGGAAGTTTCTAATAGAGACCTAGACCCAGAAACAATTATCAAAATTCTGATATGAATTCTTAACATTAGTAGTTTTACAATGTTCCTCAAGTTCAGCCTGTAACATGTATGTAGAAAACGACAATTAAAAATTGCATTATTGACAAATGTCTTGCATATTTAAACTGCAGTTTTCATTAGTAAATCAGCTGAAATGTCTGTTCATTTTTCATCTCCTTCAAAAGATGGGTTTCTAGTCCTCAATTAGGTGTTTGTATGCAGTTGTGTTTAACTTGAACAGTTTCTATGTAAAGGATAAAACACTGTACCTTTGTTCCATGTTATATGTACAGGGAATACAGGCAAAATACTCCCTGTAAACACTTAGATTGGTGTGATAATATCCATGAACCCATAGAAAATATGGCTTGCATAAACGTGTTTGATATTATGTATTTGATACCATTAAATATTTGTTTTAATGTGGCATATGATAATTATCTCAATATAGTCAGATAATCAGGTGGTTTTATTTTCTTGCAAACATATTTCTGATAAAACGTATCTACAACCTAATTAAGAAACTTACATTTATAAATGCTTATAATATATTCAGGGAAAATTAAAAATGTAACTGAGTTCCCTTAATCATCAATTTAAAACTTCATTAAACATCAACTCATTGAGTTGGAAATATTGATAACATATCAAAACTGTCTTTATTTACTGCAGGATTCTGTTTTTTAACCTTTCTTTGACAAGATGTGTCAGCTTGACAAGCCAGTTAGCATAAATGACTTACAGTTCCCTGAACCCTTGTATTTAATGCAGTCAGGACCCCGCACTTCAAACTGTCATATACCATTATCGTACTTCAGTATGTCAGTCTCTTATCTAAAGGCTATTACTTCCCTAAACTTTAACTATACTGATATTTGTCTTAGATGTCAACATCCAAATATATCTTTGATCGCTAATCTAATCCTCTACAGAGCTAAGGGCAGACAAAAACAAAGCACGACTGTTGTTTTGACTGACAATTTGTTATTCTGTGATCTTGGATTTTGGTGAATCACTTCAGTGTCTTATATCATTTATCCAATCCTCTATTCTTGAAGAATGTATATATAAATAATTCATTTTTATTAGTTCTTTTGATCTCAGCTGCTTTCAAATTCAATTTCAGAGTAATTTTTCTCCAAAACCACACAAATTAATAAAATTTGTGTTCTGTATGCAAATGGTGTATGATAAGCAGTAAATCTACATGCATATAAAGAACTGTTAAATTGCAATTTAGAAAAAAACAAAAAGTTTAGGCATTTAAGGCAACTGAATCCATGAATTTATTGACCTAACAGGGTGATAAATACTGACCTAAATATCCTAAAATACCAATGACTGGAAAACCCTGACATAATGTCAATATAGTTAAACATATATTTAAATATGTGTAATTATCACAAAATTATTCATCAAAGCAATTCTCTAATTAATAAAATTGAAAGATAATATAATTGTGTCTATGTAGTGGGAAATTATATAATAACAGTATTTTATTTTTCATAGAATGTTAGTGCTTTCATGTATTATATGGTATTGAAAATTTAGAGATTTATGCCATATCATCCTAAAATATTCAGACAATGGTGACTCTTTCTTAAAGATATATTAATCAAACATTTATTTTATCTTGTGAATGTAAACATAAAAGATAAAATATATGAAATCCAATGAGTCTATAAAATACACAACTCTTCTTTAATCTCAAAGGTTTTTAAGGAAAGGTATTTTACATCAGTCAATTTTTTCAAGGGATGACTAGTGACAAAACAAAATTCATTTATTGTCTGCTTTATAAAACCATGGGTCATAAAATATGCTGCTAAAAAATGGAGATACATAAGTCAGTTTTATGCTCATGAAGCACCTCATTTGTGGAAAACACAGGGTATAAGCAGTAACATTAGATAGGATAGGATACATAGGGTGTCTGAAGGCTTATAAGAGAAAAAGATTTCCAGTTTTTACATAGTAGTAACTAATCAGCGACCTTAAGATACCGGTGATTGAACTAATTTTTCATATTTTTTCATGTCCATTCATTGAATGGACAAATCTCCAAATAACATTTTTTATAAAATGATGATGGCATTATGGAATAAGAAACTGAATCTGAAATCACTCCAGTAAAAATAAACTAAATTTTCAGCTGAATAAAGTACTGCATGAAAGAAAATGACACTCCATCAGAAGGACTCAAGGATGTAATGTGACATTAATATTTTTAAAATATTATGGAAAACTTAGTGGTCATTCTGCTACCTGCTTCAGAGTGACTAAGCAGAGAGTTTAAAAACCTATTTGAGCTATAATCACAACTACGTTAATACATATTTTGGTTATAGACATCTTCAAAGAACTGTTTCAAAGAAAATTACAAAATATTTTAAATTATTATTTTAAATTAAATATATGTCCCTTGATAGACTTGAAAGTAGTATAAAATACAGAAATACCTTGTAGTACAATCTTTGCTCTTACAATCAATTCAGTTAAATCTCTCATATTAAAAAAGACAGTGAAATTATTTGATGGCAAGTTAAACTCTTCTAATAAATCCTATTGCAATGTGAATTTAAATTCCACTGCTGTATATATAAGATAATTTGGACAGATGTTTAACTGACTTTTCCTTATTAAAATTCACCATAAATGAACTGTCAAATTCAAATTGCTCTAAGCACAAAAGCCAACAAAGTCATGCTAATGAAATGAACAGAAAGATTGCTGCATCTTCATGAGGGAAAATTTGAACATAATTAAGTGAAGGATAGCTTATATATAACAACTAAGATAAAAAATTAATTTAAATTTGACTTACCAAGCAATTCTCTTAGAATGTCATGTTTTTACCTGACGAAAGAGATATACAAAAATACAGTAATTTTTGGTTTTGGTTTGTGTTTTTTGTGAGACAAATCTGTATTTTCTCCTTCCATATGATTGCGTACATGTGTGGCTCAACATTTTACATGTGAAGAATGAACTTTTCATTCATTTTCAAGTAAGAAACATTTCAGAGACTCTAAGCATCTAATTTTCTCCTAGAAGGGCATGATTTAGTTAACTACAATAATTGTGAGAAAGAAAGAAATATGATTGTTCCCTTGGGAGAGCTCTCTTTGGGAACCGTCCAACTTCAAAGAGGGCACTTGTGTACTTAGGTTCTGTTGTTGATATCATCTGCCTAACATTGCTTATGACATGGTCTCACATGGAATTTAAAATAAGAAGCCAAATTGTCTATGAAGCTAATTCACCTTCTTCTGTTTAGAGTTATTATAAAAAACTGATTTTTGCATTAGAATCTAGCTCCCAAATGAATCAAAACTGGGACATTAAAGAAAAATGCAATTTGTTGTCTCTCTTTAAACTTTGGGTTTGTGATGCCAACACATGGAAGATTTTCTAATATCTATAAAATTTCTCCATATTTTTAATGCAAACGACATTTGAAATACATTTGACTCATAGGATACTATGTTTTCTACCTTGGAGTATACCTTATTCAATACAAAATAACTCTCCATTGAATGCTCTTGAATCCTTGTTGAAAATTAGTATTCCATATATGAATATGATTATTTCTGGACTTCCAATTATGTTCCATTGATCTATGTGTCTGTTTCATTTTGATACCATGCTTTATTGATTACTATCAATCTATAGTCTAGTGTAGTGTAAGGATCATGGAACTTTCATTTGGTTCTACTTAATTAGTATATTTTTGCAAATCAGTGTCTTTTGTATTTAGCAATATTTTTCTTCACATTTTAATAAGGAATGCATTTAATCTGCATAATCTTTACAAAATATGATCATTTTAACAATGTTTACTCTTTCAATTAAGTAGTGCAGAATATCTTTCCATTTTTTATTTTACATTTCAACGATGTCTCAGTTTTTTGTGTACATGCTTCTAAACCTCCTGGATTAACTTTATTACAAGGTTTTTTCAATTTTCTGAAATAATTGTAAATTGATTTGCTTTTCTATTTTTACTTTTTGGTAGTTTACTATTTTTGTATAGAAGTAAAACAAATCTGTACAAAGCGTACCACATTATTGTAAACATTTATTATTCCTAATAGCTTTTTACTGAAATATTTACAATTCTATATGTACATATTAATGTCATCTGCAAATAGTGATGGATTATCTTTTCTTTATAAGTTGGATATGTTTTATATGTTTTGTTGTCTAATTTCTCTGAATAGAACTTCCAACAGGATAGTATTATTGTTGATAGTGAACATACTTGCCTTTTTCCTGCCTTAGAGAAAAAGAAAACATAAGTTTTTTCACCATTAGGTGTGACATTGCCTTTTGCTTTGTATGTTATATCTAGCCATTATTACATTGAAATATATTTTTCTACAAACATTTTATTGAACATTTTTATCATAAATGGATATTGAAGCTGTCAAATTACTTTCTGTGTAAATTCAATATGAACGACTTTTGTCCTTCATTTAGTTTAATGGTGAATCACATTTATTGATTTGCCTGAATCAAATTACCATTCCATCCCTGGAAGAAATTCCAGTTGGTCCTGTTGTATGTTATTCTATATAAATGACCGAATTTCTTTTGCTTGTATTTTGAGGGTTTTTTTTTAATATCTTTCATCATAAGTATTAGCTTTTAGTTTTCTTTTTTATGATGTCCTGAAATGTCTTGGAGTAATGCCAGTATTATCGTTATTAAATGTATTTGGAAATCTGATTTACTTTTATTCATTTTTTTAAGTTTGAAAAAAGTAGATGTCACTTTTCTAAATACTTGGTAGACTTTTCCATAGACTCCATCTTATATGGCCTCTTACTTGGTGGAAGGTTTTGATTGCTGTTTCATTTTTTTTCAAATGTCTGCCAGATTTTCTATTTTTTCCAAACTCAGTTTCTAAATGTTGCATTTTCTAAGAATGTGTCCATTTCTTATAGATTGTCCAAAATGTTAGCATATAAATATTGGCAATAAACTTTTATTTCTGTTGCATATTTTGTAAGTTTTCAATTTTTTAATTTAGTTATTTGTGATTTTTCTACATTGTGAGTTTTACTCATGGTTTGTATAGTTTGTCAATCTTTTCAAAAATATACCTTCATTTTAAGTATCCGTTCATTTTTGTTTTTTTATCTTTAAATTTTTATTTCTGCTTGAATTTATTTCATTTTTTTCCTTTACCCCTATTGTTTTTTTCCTACCTTATATAATTCTCTGGTGCAAGTTTCAATTTTTAAATTGCTATTTTTCTTGTTTTCTTAGGCATATTCCACAAACTTGGTGAATGGAAATTTCATTTAATAACCTGTATTTATTAGAGAGCCATGTTATACAAAATACCACAATCTAGGTAGTTTTAAATAATGTATTTTTTTTCAAGTTGTGGAGGCAGGAAGTCAAAAATCAAGGTGTTGATTCTTCTATTTAACATCCAACTAGAGGCCCTAGCCAGAGCAATTAGACATGAAAGAGAAAAAAATAGAATTAATCCAAATGAGAAAGAAAACAAAAATATTATTATTTGCATATTACATTATAATAAACATAAAACTCTAGGAAATCACCCAAAATTACTAAAATTGATGACTCAGTAAAGTGGCAGATTACAAAATTAATGCAAAAATATCTGTTGCATTTTATATGCAAACTACGTGATAGAACAGAATTAAATTTTTACAACTATGCCATTGACAATAAAAGCAAGAATAATTTAATCTTTGAAATTTGCTTAACAGAAAGAGGTGAAGAAACCATATAATGAAACTATAAAACATTTTTAAAAATTAGAGAAAGATACAAAGAAATAGAAAGATACTCAATGTTCCTCATTGGCAAGAACTAACATTGCTAAAATGATAATTTTCCCTAAATTAATAAGCAGGTTTAATGCAATACCCTCAAAAATCTACTGGAATTTTCAAGAAAATATATAAAAACAATTTTAGATTTGTATGGAATCACAAAAGACCAATAATGGTCGAATAAATCATGAAAAAATAAAACACAATTGGAGGCATCACTCTCACAGGATTTGAACTACATTACAAAGTGGTGGTGCTCAATGCAGTGTGATAATAGAATAAAAACAGTGACAGATCAGTAGAATAGAAATGAATTACCAATAATAGGCTCAAACATAGATAGTCATTTAATTTATGAAAAGGAGACAGGAGCTTATGATGGCAAAAAAATAGTATTTTCAATGAATGATAATGGGAAAATCAAACATCCATATACAAAAGAATGAATCTAGACTACTCTTTAACACCATACACAAAAATTATTTCAAAATGGATTGTGGACCTGTATGTAAGACTTGAAACTTTAAAATACTTAGAAGATAACATAAGCAATATATTCTACGATATTAATCTTAGCTAGGTCTTTGGAGACTCAAAACCAGTAACAAAAGAAAATACAAATATAAATGGGGCTATTTCAAATGACAAAGCTTCTGTGCAGCAAAAGAAACCATCACCAGAACAAAAAGACGTTCTACTTACTGAGAGAAGATATCCACCCATCATACATTTGACAAGAACTTAATATTCAAAACATGTAAAGAACTCATATAAAAAAATAAATCAAACCAAAATCTAAATTTAAAAATGAACACATTTCATTGATAGTTCTTCAAACTACATATTGATTTGCAATAGGCATATAAAAGATATTTCTCCTCTTCTATTACTATGGAAACACAAATCAAAGCAACAACGAGATAGCCAGTGAGAACTGCTATTGTCCGAAAGACTGGAAATAACACGTGCAAGAAGGTAAAGAAAACTGAACTCTTTAAATTTTGGTAGGTGTGTAAGTCTTCAGAAGTTTGAGAATGGAAATTTCATGTGAGCTCAACGTTCCACTTCTGGATATTTGTTTTCAAACAGTGGAAAACACTAATTCTCAGATATATATTTATCTCCATGTGTATTGCAGCATTATTCACAATTGTCAAGCTTTGAAAACTACCTACATGTCCATCACCAGATGGATGGATAAAGATGAGGTCATATATATATATATATATATATATATATATATATATAAATGTAGCACACTACACAGTACGTAATGATCAAATTATGTCACTTGCTGAAATACAGTTATGCTAAGCGCAGTAAGTCAGAAGGAGAAAAACAAATATCAGATGATCTCACTAATTTGAAAATATTAAAAAAACAATTGAACACTAGCTATGGAAAAGACAAAAAAATACTCGGATTTTGACAATAGAACAAAGGTACACTGTGGAAGGGTGTACATGGCGGGCAAATATATGTAAAATTCCAGTGAACAGTAGTGAAGAACTTTTATAATTTGGTGGTGTTTGTGGCGTTTTCCATTTATTTGATAAATGAGGAAGATGCCCATCTGGTCTTAGATTGTTTTATAAAAGTTATCTCAATAAAAATCAAAGTGCCACTATGGTTGGTTTCTCTTGAGGATTCTCCTTGACTTGCAGACAATAATCAACTTTCTGCCTATTCCCATGGTCATTCTTTCATACAAGTATAGTTCTGTTGTCTCTATGTTATAACATCCTATTCTAAGAACACCAATCAGATTAGATTATGACTCGTCTTATGGCTTTATTTTAATTTATTACCACTATATAGACCTCATCTCCAAATACATGTACATTCGATGTACTGAGAGTACTTCAACATAAGAATTTCGGGAAAACGCAATTTAATCCACAAAATAATCTAACTTTTATATGCTTTTATATAACTTTCACATAATTTTAAATTATTTTGTATCCTTTTAAATTATTGCTTCTATTAATAGTAATGCCTCAAATTCATTAAAGTTTAGTGTTCTTAAATGGATGTGAAACATAATTCTCCATATAAGTAGGTTTCTGTTCTGTTCATTATTTATCACTACTCTTCCACCATTTACATCTTCCCATAAAGCATTAGAATTTATTATCTACTATTAATTCATCTCATTCTATATTAGTACTAGTATATTCCTAATATTTTGTTACTATTTATATAGAAGTTGGGAAGTGAGATGCATTAAGTTGCTGCTGAATCTTCATATTTCATCAGAAATCAAACACAAATTGGTTGCTGAAAATTAATGAAAATTTAAACAGCAATATTTTAATATTTATCTCTAAATGAGTCTCCTCTAACAGATATATATATATATATATATATATATAAACACACACATGCATATCCACATACACACAAGCACACATACATATATTGGGATCTTCATTCAGAGATTATAATTATAATTTGTAATCTCAAGCAGTCACTCTGGACCTTAGGTGAACCCCTAGTTTTCTAACAGCATAAGTAAGTTTCAGTTAGCATATGGCAATGAACTGAATATGATCATTAATAATTTTGTCAATGTCAAAGGTTCATGTGTATCTAATGATTAAAGAACTACATTTATAGGCATCATGACTAGAAGCTTGTTTCTATTAAATATAGCAGTAAATACTGCATTTTTTCTGTTTATAGGGTGCACGTTTTCCCTAAATTTGTGAGGAAAAAATAAGATGTACATTATACGTGGGTAGTAATAATTCTGTATCTATATAAATATTTTCATTATTTTATTTATTGTAGCTTTTATCTGTTCTTATGTTTTGAAATTTTCTGTTACGTAAAATTTCTTGTGCTATAATATGTTAAAATAAATGATAAATTACATATAATACAAAATCAAGTACCTAAGTATAAACAAATAAATATTTGAATTCAAAAATTAAAATGAAATATTTTTCTTGAAAGGTTGAGTAAAAAATGTTGGTATATATTGCACACAGGAGAATATTATACATGACAAGATATCTGTGAATCATTTCATAAAATATTTAATAAAGTATTTCATGGATTTACTTCCCACTATAAATTATGGCAATAATATAATATGCTAAATAGTAAGTATTTGAATTCTCTGGAAATAAACCATATGAAATAAAGGAAATGTCAACGTACTTATTCATTCTGTAAGAACTGTCTACTGCATCTGAACATGAAGTCATTCTATTCCTGTTCTTTCTACCTCAGTTATAAAAAAACTCAACTATACAAGTACAGCCAGTAAAATAGGTCACCCTCTTCCCTCAAACTCCCATTCAGAGGATTATCTGCTGAGGAGGGTTAGGACTTCATAATTTTAATACTGTCCTCAGTTACTTGTTGGTAAAATGGAGTTATAGAAAATAACACCAAGAGATGAGAAGTACCTATTTCTTTCTATCCACTATTTATGCAATAGAAATTCTATCTAGGTCAGGATGACACTGAAATATTGTGTTCCAATTATCCTTGTCATTGACCTTTGCATGGGAGTTCCACGCTAGAACAAGTCCACTGAAGAGACCTAGGCTTGTCTTCTCCCAATAACCAAGAATTCAACAACTAAAGTAACTGTGTCACAGAAAAGTATGCCACTTTACTCATTCCCATCTTTCCACCAGTGCTATGTCTCAGGGAGTTTGTCTCAAAGAGAAGTAGCTATAGGACTGTAATAGCTCTCCAAATAACCGACTTCACTTGCCACAGAGTGTGCAGAAGTTCAGAACTAAAGGCACTCTCAGAAATATTGGAAGTTGCAGTAAAAAGTAATTGGGGGATTTTGACAAATTCATTGGTTATATAAGCTGTATGTCAGGCTTGTTAACTTTTCAGAGTGATTAGAAAATACATAGTTGGGAAGGATAGTCCAAGGTTATAATAAAACTCAAACACTGACATTTGAAATTTTCTTCTTAGGAAGATTTAATTTTATGATATTAGTCTTTGAAACAAGGTATAAACCAGGTATTATTGTGAACTATATGACAGTCAGCAATTAGTTTGGTCAAAGAAAGAGAGTAATAGAGAACTTCACCAAAACCACTGCTATTCTATAGTGACTATAAGCATGCCTTAGAAGCAATATCAGAGACTTCACAACAAGAACTGGGGACAGTAGTATTAAATATCAGCATACTAATCTTTGTATTTACTAAACAAGTAAATAATCAGATAATAAAAGGAAGTCCCCGACTGGAAAGTAGTACCCAGAGTTGTTATAACATATTGTATAAGATGTATAAGTTTCCAATCAAATAACGAGATCTGCAAGGAGAAAACAAAGTCTGAACTATTCACCAAAGTTACTAGCAGGTCACAGAAAACATTAGTTACCTACTGTTGGATCCAATATTAAAATAATAAAGTATAAATGTGTTTGCAGAACTAAAGGAAAACATGCTTAAAGATGTCAAGGAAGTCATGATGATAATGTTGTATTAAATAGAGAAAGTCTATAAAGAAATATAACTTATATTTTAAAAAATGATATGGTAACAATGGAATTAACATTTGTAATAAAAATTGAAATATATACTAGAGCAGATTTAAACAGAAGAATAAATTGACCATATAACATATTATGTGGTCTTAATAACCAAGAGAAAAACAAATGAGGGAAATAAAAATACTTTTAAAAATATTGAGCATCATTAAACACATCACCTATGCATAATGTTAGTAAAAGAGAGAAGAGAAAGAATAAAGATATTTAAAGAAAAAATGGCTGAAAATAGCCCAAATGTATTGAAAAACACTAATGCACACATCTAGGCACTTTCACAAACTGCTAATAGGATAAGTGAATATATAGATCAGAGAAAATTCTGAAAGACAGAAATGCAACCTTGCATGTAGCAAGAGAATAATAACTGTTCACTATCTATTGGATCTCACTAAGATTAACAGCTGATTTCTGATCAGAAACAACAGGGATTGAGTTCCTGTCCAGGACTGAGGGCTATTAAAATCACAAATGCACTTCGTTCCCACAAGATAACTAAAAAAACACCTATCTGGCCAACTATAATCTTTGAAATAAAATGGGATCAACATCTTTACAAAGAGAAGGAACATAAACCTTCATAAAATGTATGAAATGTCTTTCTGTATTGATGACACACCATCCCGGTTAGAGATTGTGGGGCAGTGGGGAGTAAAACTGACAGAGAGATAGCCAGGTCAAGAACCACTCATGTCAATAGTTGAGTGTTTCCTGGCAAAGAACATTTGATTCTAACCCTCTCAGAGGAAAATAATTGGAATAGTTCTATCAAACTGGAGTTTCTCCTAGTCTGTGGATGCAGCAAAATAGCTTTCTGCCTGCTTGATGCCTCATGAAATTCCACCTCTAGGCATTAAAGCATGTTTGCCATCCCCTGCCTGGACTGTCACTTCTCTGAAAAACTGAGTAACTTTATAAGTAAGGGTACTCCACTAAAAACAACTTTTGAATGTCTTTTGTGGACTATTTTGGTTTGTGGACTGGGCCCACAATGCTTGGGTTCATCTCCATGGACTTTATTGCTCATGTCTGTGACTCTGGGAAAAATCTCTACACTCCGTATGCCAACTTCAACCTTATAGGCTTGACTGTTACGTCTCAATTTACAACTTAAACATAGCTGAGGAATGCTGAGATCACACAACTAGAGGGAATCCAGCTTTTCAGAAATGCAAATCAGGTCTATTATGTGCAACTTGACACCCTAACAGAAGGATTTTTAGATCATTTCTAACCCATAGAAATAAACACATATTGACAGACAGATCAAATAAACAGATAAATGTTTGTGAAATTATGGATCAAAACAAAACTCCAGGTGAAAATCTGAATGCAACAGACTTTAAAAAATTGAATACAATAGTTGAAATGATATCATTGGAATTAGTAGGGGAGGGGATAATGAAGAAAAAAGATAACTACAGCAAAGATGGAGAAAATATGAGTCACTTCTAAACAGAATTCATGAAGTTAAAGAATATAATAGCTAGACTAAATAACACAATAGAGGGGTTCAATAGCAAGTTGGAAGAAGCTTCCAATAAAACCAGTAAACTGGAAGATAAAATAGTGAAATGCATTTAAACATATAAGCAAAGAGACAAAATAATAAGATATGAAGTCAACATACAAGACCTTTGGGATAACATCAAGAGGAACAATATTCACATCATAGGAGTCACATAAAGAAGAGAAACAGAGAAAAGTGGAGGAAATGTATTTGAAGAAATAATAACTGAGAAGTCCCCCTAACCTGAGGAAAGAAGAAGACATTCAGATTCAGTAAGCACAAAGATTTTCAATGAAAAGAAACCTGAGCAAACCTATACTGAGACACACATTCAAAAATTTCAAAAATATAAGATAAAGTGAGAATCATAAAAACAGCTAGAGATAAATAAGTTATGAATATAGGGTCCCCTATAAGAATGTCAGGATATTTCTCAGCTGAAACTTCACAAAGCAGAAGGGAATGTCATGATATATTCAATTTGCTGAATGAAAAGAATTTCTAACCAAGAATACTCTATACTGCTAGATTATAAGTTAGAGTTGAAGGATTGATAAAGGGTTTTTCAGACAAATAATAATTGAAGATATTCATCACTACAAAATCCAACTTTGCAGTAAATACTAAAGGAAGTTCTGTACAAATCAAAAGAACTCCCACTTAAAAACAGAGAGATATCAAAATAAAAAATATGTATGGATCAGGAGGAGTAAAAATGTGGACAGTTAGGGTGAGATAAAAACTAATCTGCTTTCAAGTAAAAACAGATTACAAGCATAGCAACTTACATAGAGTAAGCTCAAAACATAAATCCAGAGGGGGAAAAAAAGAAAACAAAAAGTGAAACCACCAAAATGTAATTACCTTCAAATCTCCTAAGAAGAGCAAGAGAATCAAGATACAGTCTGAAGCAATTTCCATAAAACAACTAACACTATGGCAATAAACAATTACATATAAAACGTCCCCCTAAAGTTTAATGAACTGAACACACCAATCACAGAGTAGAAGAATGGATTAAAAACATAACTGAAATTCCTTCTGCATACAGGGGAATTACTCAAAAGGTAATCATTGGCCCAAAGTCAATGGTTAGGAGACAATCTTACAGTCCAGTGGCAACCAAAAGAAAAAAAAAAGCAGGAACATCCATACTTATATCAGAAAAACAGACTTTCAACTAAAGATAACACAAAACAGGCGTTGATTATATATAATGATAAAGGGGTCAATTCAGCAAGAAGATATAACTCATTATATGTACACCAACTGAAGGAGCATCAAAATACATAAAGCAAATAGTAATAGAACTAGAGAGACATACTAACAGAAATACAATAATAATAGGTATATCACTACCCTACTCAAAATTGACACATCAACTAGGCAGAAAATTAGCAGAAAAACCACATTATTAAATGATAAATTAGAACAGCTGGGATTTTTGACATATACTGAACTTTTCATTCAACGACTGCAGAATTCACATTTTACTCTAGTGCTCATGGAGTATTCTTAATGTTAGATATATGTTGGGAAACAAAACATAGCTCAATAAATTTACAAAGTTTGAATCAGACCAAGCATATCCTCCAATCACAATGGCTCAAAACTAAAACCAACCATAAAACAAAGCTGGAAACTTTCAAAATATATGGAGGATAAACGACATGCTATGAATAAAGGAGGAAATCAAAGGAGTATTTTTGAAAAGTACTTGGAGACAAACAAGAATAAAGATACAAGCTATAAAAACATATGGGATGCAGCAAAAGCAGTACTAAGAGGAAAGTTTATTGCAATGCAGGTCTATCTCAAGATATAACAAAAACTGCAAACAAATAGCCAAGCCCTACATCTAAAGCATCTAGATAAAGAACAACTGAAGTAAAACATCAGGAAAAGTAAGAAAATAATAAAAAAATTGAGCAGAAATAAAATAAGAATAAAACAGATAATTCAGAAAATCAATGAACAAACTGGTTCTTTGAAAAAATAAACATAATTGATAAAACTTTGTGTAGGCTCAAAATATAAAAAAAGAGAAAATAAGCTATCATAACTAGAATCAGAAATGGAAGGAAAGAAGTTATAGAGGGTATCTTAGAATAAGACAACTATGAATAGCTATATTACTATTAATTTGACAAACTCTAGGATCTGGACGGATATTTAGAAACATACAGCTTACCAAGATTGAGGTAAATATGGAAAACCTGAATAAGAAATTGAAGTGTAAAGTCTTCTTGAAAATAAAAACCCAGAACCAGGTAGCTTTTCTAATGAGTCATTCTTTTCAAACATCTCCAAAAAAATAAAGAACAGGAAGCAATTCAAAACGCTGTCAATGAGACTAATACTTCACTGATACCAAAAGCAGATAAGGGCATTAGCATGAAAGAAAATTACAGACCAATCTCTAATGTACATAGATATAAATCTTCTCAATAAAATATTAGCAAGCTGACTCCAACATACATCAAAAGAATCATCCATTATGACTATATGGGATTTATCCTGGAGATGTGGGGAAAGCTCAATGTATGCAAATCTATTAATGTAATGTATTAGATCAACAAAAGCATAGAGAAAAATCATATGATTGTGATGTAGGAAAAGGTATAAAAATGTATAAAAGGAGTTCAGATTAAAAAATAAGAAGTAAAACTATCACTTTTTGTACATAATTTATGCAGAAAACCAAAAATTCTACAAAAGAAATCTACTAGAATTAATCAATGAGTACAGTATAGTACCAGGCCAAAATACAAAACAGAAAAATCTGTTGCACTTTTATATGCAAATAATATGATAGCAGATAAGGAAGTCAAGAATATTCAATTTACAATAAACAAGTATTTAAACACCTTGGAATATAGTTATTTAGGGAGGTTAAAGATTAGAGAAAGAAAACTATAATATTTTCTTAAAGGAAATGAAGATACAAAGAGAAAGTTATCCTGTGCTCATGATTGGGAAGAATTAACACTGTTAAAAAGAAATTCATCTTACCTAAAGGAATATGCAAGTTTAATGCACTCTCCATCAAAGTCCTACTGGAATTTTTCAAGGAAATAGAAAAAAATAAAATAAAATGTGTTTTATAGTCAAGGCAATGATGTCAATAAAGAACAGAATTGGATATAGTGCACTCCCAGATTTTGAGCTATACGACAAAGCAACAGTGATCAAATATTTATGATACTGGAATAAAAACAGAGACTCAGAACAGAGGATTAGCACTTAATCACCAGAAATACACTCACTCGTACATGGTTATTTTATTTATGACAGTAGTCATGAGCATACAATGGAAAAAGTAAGTCTTTTCAATAAATGGGTTTTGGGAAAACAGTCACAAAAATTAAGCTAGAGTACTCTCTAACATCATACAAAAAACAAATCAAAATGGATTAGAGACTTGGACATAGGATGGGGAACTATACAATACTCTGAAGACAACATAGGCAGGTCATTTTATGGTATCAGAGAAGTTTTGGGGGATGCAAATCCAGTGGCAAGGGAAAAAAGACAAGTAAAAATTAAAACAAAAATAGGACTACATCAAATTGCAAAGCTTCTGCAACAAAAGACACTATCACCAAAATAAAAAGACTTCCTACTGACTGGGGGAAGATATTTACACATCATACGTCTGACAAGGACTAAATATCCAAACTATATAAAGATGTCATAAAACTGTACAAAAGAAAAACAACGTAGAACAATAAACAACAAAAATGGGCAAAAAATATTTGATAGACATTTCTCCAAAGAAGACATATAGATGGCCAACTAGTCTTTGAAAAGATGCTCTTCACTTGTTAGTAAGGAAATCAAAATCAGAACAGCAATGAGACATCTTACATAGGTGAAACTGGCTATTAACCAAAAGTCTGGAAGCATCAAAGGTTGATGAGGATTCAAATAAAAGGCAACACTTTCATATTGTTGGTGGGAGTGTAAATTTGTGAAGCTTTATTAATATCATTGTAGAGATTCCTCAAAAAATGATAATGAAAGTCCTGTAATATTATATAATCCCACTTATGGATATTTACCTAAACAACAAAAATACACTAATTTGTCCAAATATATGCATCCCATATTTATTGCAGCATTATTTATAATAACCAAAAATTTTAAACCACCTAAATGCCCATTGTCAGATGAATGGTTAAAGAAATGTGTTTTATATAAAAATGGAATGTTACAAAGCTCTATAAAAGATCAAGTCCTGTCATTTGTCATAGTATGGGTGGAACAAGAGGAGATTATTCTAAGTGAGATAAATCAGAAAAAGAAAGGAAATACTGGATGATCACTTTCATATGTGAAATACAAAAAGACAAAACAAATAAGCATATGAAGCAAAATTAACATTTGGACATTAATTACAGAACTGAGATTACCATTGGAGAATAGGGTAGGGGTCGGAAGCAGTAGTGGTGGTATCCAATGGACAATGCTGAAGGATTTTTGGTAATTTAGTGATGGTTGTTGTCATATATTTAAGGAATGGTGAACTTGCTTATATTGGCTTATATTATTTTCTAAATCAAAGTTGCCTCAGTAAATACAAATTTAAAAATAGAGCATGAAGGCAGAGGGGAAAATATTAAATATACAAAAAATGAGGTTACCAAAAGGGAATGGGGAGGGCAGGGGCAAATGGTGACAGAACCCACCGGACAATGTGTAAAAACATTTGGTGATTTGGTGGAGGGCATGGTATATGGAAATATATCTAAGAAACAGGGAATCTATGCATAGGAAATTATTTTAATGTGTAGAATAATTACTACAATAAAAAATCAAAAAAATATACAAGGAATAAAATATCAAATAGTAGTCTATATCTAGAAAAGATATATTTCTAACATGAAGGCAAGTGCTCAGAGAACACAAATACTCTAATCAGAAAAAAATCCCACAACTCTATTTTCAGAGCAGCACAATTCACAACAAGCAAGACATTGAAACAGCCTAAATGCTTATAAACAGATAATTAAATAAAAAACTTGCAGTCTATATACTCAATGGAATTCTATGCACCTATTAAAAAAAAGATAAAATTGTGTTTTGTTTTTGTAACAACCTGGATGGAAGATGGAGATGATTATGCTAAGCAAAATAGAAAAAAAATGCAGGATGGTTTCACTCATATGCAGAATATAAACAAACAAAACAAAGACAAGACAAACCTCTACAAAATTCATAGAACATAAAACTATGACTGTGACTGTGAATGGAGAGGAGTTAACAAGAAGACACTGGAATTCTGGTGGTAAGTGTAGTGTTAGATACACGCAGACTGAAGTGCAAATTCAATATCTTAAAGAGGCATATACCAACATTAAATAATAAAATAATAATGTTTAGAAAAATGTCATCGTTTTCAGTGCATAACTTTTTTCTTATTTGTTAACTTATAAAATATTTTAATTCTGACGCTATTATGAATGGAACTGTTTCCTTACTTATATTTCAGAATATTCATCAGTAATGGATAAAAATATAATTGATGAATATTGGTTTCTCTTAAAGACTGTTACATTTTTTATTAAATCTAATCCATTTCTAGGAGATTACTTAGGATTTTCTGTTCAGAATCATGCCACCTTAAATAAATGTATATGTATAGTGTGTGTACATAAATATTCTTGTAAGTTATTTAAATGTATATTATTTTCCCCAAAAGGTAATCCAAATTGAATACATCTCTGTGTAGTCCTAAAATGACATGATTTGTTGCTAGCACATCTACTTTAGAAGAAATAATGAAGGATGCTCTTCAGGGTGAGGGCAAGAGACTCCAGACAGTAAATGAATCCAAAGCAAAGAATAGTAACTATATAATTACAAAAGTCTGTTAAAAGAGTTTGGTTAAAACCAGTTGATTATATGATGAAGAACAAAACTGTGTTATTGGTAGTGAAGTCAATGCACACAGATGTTGATTCATAGTGATACAGTCTTAAACCTATATAGCTTTTATGATAAAATATTTATTAAAAACTTAAATACATAAGAAAATACAAATTATATGCATAAATTATATATGAATATATTATATTACTGAAGTTACAACATATAGGGACATAAAATATTAAGCAATAATAACACAAGGAGATAGGGGGGAAATTACATTGTATTATATTGTATTTTGTTTTGGATAAGAAGCATAAAATGTTGATTCCAAGCAATTTAGCAGTGATCTGTGAATAAAGTGACAATTCAGTGGTTTGAAATCTAAAGATCCTTTTTATGTAGAGACAACACAGTTGGCAAAATTGTTTCGACTGATAGCTTGGAAGGCAGTCCATGTCTCTAACAAGACTGTAGCTCTGTGGGAGGTGTTTGGAAAGAACTGGAATGATAGTATTTTTGGCATTTATTTCTGCCTTTACTAGAGTACTGAACATGACAGACAAGAGCCTAAGCAAAGAAAAAATTTGACAGTTTTTAGACAGAAATTCAAAGCTATAAATAATATCTAGAAATGTGTGACCCTGGTGAGTTGGAAAACCCAGCTGCTTCTAGCACTAAAAATTTAGTAAACGAAACAAATTAATTTGATTACTGTTGATAATGCTTCCCACAAAACCAAATTTTGTGAAGAAGAATAAACTAAGTATCTATCCTTCCTTCTCAAGCCTCGAACTTCAAATAGCCTCGCAATGAATACCTATAAAGAAGCAGAGAAGTAAAGCAAACATAAACCTATGTCTAAGGCAAAAAAAATTTAGAATGCCATTATTTGAAAATATAAATCTCTAAAATCAAATATATAAGAAGACTGCTTCCTTTGGATTAATAAATTATTTTAACAAGAACAGCAAGGACTTAATGTAATGTCGACATAGTCAATTAAGCATTGTAACATTCTTGTTTTCAAACTCTCCTTAGCAACATGTAAGCAGTGAAAACTATGCACACTCCAATAAGGACGGACTTCCCAATAACTACTTTTGAAGATACAGTCAAAGATGATGATCAGAGGAGTACTTTACAAAGGTAGGAATGTATACTAAAAAGAGACTTCACAATGTTATTCTTTCCAAGAACAGAATCTGAGTGTAATTAGGGTACTCTCCCATCAAAGGAAGGAGCTTTCTACAAGGCTCTCCGGAGGGATTTAATGATTTTTTAATCTAATAATTGCTCTGTGATTTTTCTTTTTGGAGTCTTGTAGGGCTCATTTTATTTCTTCATCATTATATATTGAATGAGTAGAACAAATAAAAAAAATGTTTGCTTCATATCTTCACAATTCATTAGGAGATATATCCACAGTTACCTGAAGGAGAGGCCTTCATAGTTGCTTTGAGGTGAAAATAATTACTATAGTTTATGTAACAACAGAATGCAATGAGTGGTTAAGACCTTATATAGATTACATTTCTTCTTTTGTATACATACGTCTCTAAAATTTTGGAAGTTGGCATTGACAAGTAGCTTGCTTTGCCCAATGGGATACTGGCTAAAATTATGTGAGTTCCATTTTCTCATCCACATCTCGTCACAACAGTGAACATAAATTATTGATGGAGCTTTCATCTAGCTCCCTATGTGATCACTATCATCAGAGTCACTCTACTGAACTTTTTTGAGCATGCACTGTTACTTATCTTTAGTGACATAAAACAACCAAAACGTTGCTTTTATTAGCGAACATCCTATAATATTCTGATTGATTTTGATTGAATACTTTGTGAATAAAGAGAATCTCACTTACATGGGAAATAATGTCAAGCTGAAAAACCACAGGAAAAAAATGATTATATTTGGTCATTTTGTGTTTTTCTTCTTGTATCTATATCTGAACTGAATTTTCAGCTTCCTTTGCACTGAGACTTGCTTATATATCTTAACTGGAATATGAGATGTAATTGATACTTCATTCCTACAGCTTAGCCTAACAAACTAATTATACTATTTACTCTTCTTCCATCCAGTTCTATGCAGAGCAACTCAGAGAATGGTTGAGTCAGTAAAGCATTGGATGAAGGTGTCAAAGATGCACTACTCTGAATATTTTATTAAGACCTCCTTCTAATTATTTTGGACCTTAGTGGAGTTTAATAGGTTTATGTGGAATTATTTTTCTGCAGCAGCTGGCATTACCTTATCTCTTCTCTATGTCCTCTTTTTATCCTCTCTTTATCCTCTCTACGTCCTCTTTTTATCCTTTCTACATACACCAAAAGGGAGAATGTCCTAATTGATAGGGTGAATTTAAGATGATTTTGAAAGGTTAAATTATAAAATATTAGCTTATTTGGGAAGTGGATATTAAGATAGTCTCTTATCAATGGAAAAGTAAAAGAGATTCTTAATAAGTTCTTGTTTTTCTTCAAAAAAAAGTAATTAATTTAGACACAGTATGACTATTTTTGAGTTTCTGACGGGTCGATCCTCAAGAGGGAGATACACACGATTGCCTTGCTTAGAGTATCGACTTATGTATAACTGACATGACATGATTCCTTGAATACTTGGTGTGCATTAGCAGTAATCTTTTATCAGGTGTTCTATTCTAACTCCTGAGCAACTGTCTTAGGTAAAAGCAGTTATTTTGCAAGTTTTATAGTCACTTATTATCTTTCTTTCATGTCCTTAATCTTTGTATCAAGCTGAGATTGTCCTAGGAAAACCAGCATTTCTCAGTCTCATCATGTAGCCACCTCCTGTACTGACCACTGTGGAAGTTATTTACAGACATGGGATCCACATCACAATGTGCATATTATCTGACTATTGATTCTACTTGCCTTTGACTTCTTAGTTCTCAACTTAGTAAATCGATTTTATTTCCATCTTGTTTCTTCCTCTTGGCTTCTATTTTGTTTTGTTTGAACTTTAAATACCTATTTAGATATCACATTCATTGATTTCAGAATGACAATGAAATGAAATTCGAAAGTTAAATTTGTGTGTATGTGTGTATTTGTATTTATAAATTGAGGAACTATCATGTAAGGAAGCAGGGAGAAACTGGTTATCAGCACATCAGGAAGAGAGTCCTGACCTGAAACCAAATTAATTGAAATTGAATTTTTGATATTTAGTCTCTAAAAACCAAGACAAGGTCAACATTTATCATGTAAGTTAGCCAGCCTATGGTATTTTATTTTGGCAGCTTGAGATGATGAAAACAGCGCACTATCATGTATATACTATTTAACACAATATACTTTTATTTGTTAGAATAAGTTAGAAGCTAGAGTTACCTAGACTAGCCTTCCAGAAACCTGTGTTTAATCAAGGACTGATAAAATGAAATTATTTGGTACAAATTAGAAATTATATGGATTCTTTTTCTATGAATGAGTGACTGAGTGAATACTTGGACCATTCCTCTTTCTAGCATCACATTTTTCTTCTTGTTATTTCTCTCATTTTAATGCAACTGGTTTTTATTTAATTATTGTTTCATTAGTTTGCAATGCAATAATAAATGACGCTAGATTACTCTGAAAGCCATACACGAAAATTGAATCAAAATTGATTAAAGTATAGGATGTAAGATTCTGCCAGGAAGGTTGTAATCATAAAGGTCATTCCTGTATGCCATCTGGGGATACATGGGATCGTTCCTGAGAGGATGTTAGTGGAGAGAACTCTGGCATTCTGCAGATCCCTTGCACCATGACAACATGGTAAAGTACAAAGAGGACACCAAAGATTTGTTTTGGAGGCAGAAAGGGGGTTGATAGGGAAGAGCAAGTGGCAGTGCTCTGAGTATGCAAGGAGCATCAGTGCACAAATCAGATTCATTTCCAGTTCGCAGCACCCATCCAAGCTTCTAGAGACCCAGACTCCAGAAACACTGCTTCAACCACAGTAAATGCTGGCAAGACTGTGGAAGGGAGGCTCTAGGAGGGCCTTGGATACTTAACTGATAAACTCTTATTAAAAAAAGGATGTGGAGTAACACAGCTAGGAACAGAGGAGAGGAATTCAATGCTTTTGCCAGCTCTTTTGATTCAGGCTTCAATAGAGAAGCCCTCTAGGTACACAGTCTAAGAGATGCTGCACTGAGTGCTGTGGCTCACAGAGGATAGCCCACTAGACTGTGTCATGCAAAATTAAATTCCATGCCTGAGCCAGTGAGAAACAACTGCTCTGCTCCCCCCATATCATATGGCCTTTCCTTACTCAGCAGCCAACCTATTCTCCTTGACCCTGCAAAAATTACACTACAGAAACCTGAAGATGACAAAAATATAGAATAAAATTAAAGTGCCCACTGATAAAAAGATAAAAATCTACTAGCCTTTCAATAAGATGATATACTATGGGGTAAAAAATGACTCAATGTTCTTCAAAATCTCAAGATGTTATGGGGCGACAAGAAAACAGAAATTCATCAGAAACCAAATTTAAAAAGAAATGGAGGATTGGTTACCATTAACAAAAATAAATAAATAAAAGTGGCAATCATAAGAAAGTCAGAGATATAAAGCAATCTCGGACAAGTAAGTTAATAAGCTCGAAAATATAATTGAGGAGTTGAAGGCAGAAGTTAAAGTTCTAGAGAAGAAACTGACAGAAATGCAGGTGTAAAGGATGTAATGAATTACATTAAGATAATATTGAACTAATGGGGATCGAATAAAACAAATGGAGGAAATGATTAGCAATAAAGAGGAGAGAAATGTAAAAAGCAGTCAGGTAGAAGAAGAAAGAAAAACTAATGCAAAAAATGAAGACACACTCAGAGAACTATTTGACACCATTACGAAAGTCAACATTAGATTTATGGGTATCCCAGAAGGTGAAGATAAAAAGAAGGGAACAGCGAACATATTCAAATAAATCATTCCTGAAAACTTCTTAAACCTAGGGAAGGAAATGAACATATGTATCAATGAAGTCTACAGAATGCCTAGCTATTTATGTGCAAAAATACCTACACCAAGATATGTAATTGTGAAACTATCAAAATTTCAAGACAAAGAAAGAATTCTAAAGGTGTTCAGGGGGAAAAAACAAAATAAAAAAAGCATGCAAAAGCAGTTCCGTAGGGCTATCCTCAGACTTCTCAACAGAAACTCTACAGACCAGAAGAGAATGGAATTGTGTTATAAATATAGTAAAAGATAAAAAGTGCCATACATTAATATTATACCCTGAAAAACTTTCTCTCAAATTTGAAGGAAATATGAAAGTATTTCCCAACAAATGATGGCTGAAATATTTTGGTGCCACAAGACCTTCTCTACAAAAGATTTTGACAGAGGCTCTTCTAGCCAAATCAAAGAGAAGAAATTTTACAAAAATCAAACAAGGTAACAAATAAATCAAGAAAAAACCCAAAATATCAGAAGCAAGTCTTCAAATAATAATCATTGCAAATATAAATGAAGTGAACTCCTCAGTTAAAAGGCAGAGTGGCTAATATATTAAAAGAAATCAAAACCTGATTTTATGTTGTTTGATAAAAACTCACCTAAGATCAAGATCAAGAGCAAGCACAGATTTAAAGTGAATGGATGAAGAACCATATTCCAAGTCAACAGCAAATCTAAAAAAAAGTGAGTAGTTCTACTCATCTCAGATAAAGTAAACTTTTAACTAAAAAAATAAACAAATGATAAAAATGGACATTACATAATGATAAGGATCAATATAACAAAAAGACATAATATTTGTTAATATATATGTCCCTGACAAGGCAACACAAATATGTAAAGCAAATATTAACAGATATTAATAAAGACATTAACAGCAATATAATAACAGTAGGGGTTTTTAATATTCCTCTTTAAACAACAAAATAGAAGACATGGTAAATAGATAGATAGATCCATGTAAGTAAATACGTTTTCTAAGATTGAAATGATACCAGCATATCTTGGATAATAAGGACATAAAACTAAAGATCAACCAATAGAAATAGATGAAAACTGAAAAAGATTGGAGAATAAGCAAAATGCTACTGAGTAATCATTAGGCAAAGGAGGAAATCAAGGATGAAATTAAAAAATACCTGGAGTCAAATGAAAATGGAGATGTGAAATATCAAAATTGGTGGGATGCTACCAAAACAGTAATAATAGGGAAATTTGCAGTGATATAATTCTACTTCACTAAAGAAGAAGGATAACGATTAGAAAATCTAAACCTTCACATAAAGGAACTAAAAAAAGAAGAAACATAAAACCAAAATCCAATCAAAAAGGAGAAATTCTGCCGTTATGCATGGACTTAGGGAGAATTACGGTTAGAGAGATAAGCGAGGAAAAAGAGAAACATCATAAGGTATCACTAGCATGAGGTTATAAAGGTAGAAAGCAAATAAATGAACTAAATTAAATAACATTAGATTTCAAATAAAGAGAATTAACCCTAACGATTTTGAACTTTTAGTGGGAAAAAAAATGCAAATCAGAGGGTGCAGAAAGAGTATTGGATGGAATTACAAAAAACAATTACAGAAGTAAATGTGTCTACTGTTTTATTAAATTTACTGTTATCTATTCATGAGGGTAGGAGCATATATTAATTCACTGCAATTTATAAAATGTACATACATGCAAACACACACATGCACATATATAACTATTTACTTCATGGTCTATGAAATGTGGCAGGCAGATAATATATATGGGGCAACTCTACTGAGGGCTAAGGAAAATTTTTCATGGCTACATACACACATACAAAAATGTGTACAGTCAAACAAGTAAAGATATTACGTAACAGAATGCTATGGAACTTTTTAAGAGGAGAGTGAAAACATAAACACAGCAATATACTCAAAATTCATTCATGCTTACAATTGTGTACCTGATCAACCTGTCAAAATCTGAATGAATTTCAGTTTTAAAAATCATTGCAATCAGCTTGAAGCAGAACAGAGCACTATTGTGTCATAGGTAAACCAGTAAACAAATTATCCATGACTGTATCCAACATTTATAAATTTTTGTAAAATAAATTTTGTTAATTTAATATGTGCAGATGATTGGCACTAACATATTCTTTCATTGTGCCTTAAATCAGATCATATATGCTCTTGATATATTTCAGATACTTTTTTCAAAATAAATTTCAAATAATAATGTATGTGCATTGGAGGACAAGTAAGGAACTAGGAACATTGGAAGTAATTTAGAAAACGGATATACAAGTAATGGTCTTTACAAGTTTTCAAATAATAGAGGTATAGAGAATAAATTCATTAGAGAACAAAATGCATGTAATTTGAGGAATATGCTGTTGGATGTGCTTGGAGTAGAAGTATGAGATATGAATTTCTTGAAATAGTTTGGTTAGAGGTTTATACAGATAGGAATTTTCAAGTCAAAATATTACCAACTCATGAGATTAGATATGTCCTCAATGTTTGTCATAAGGGAGAAAGTTTAGACACATAGCTAACTTTTTGTTTTGTTTTTTCTTTTCTGCCTTAGAAGAGGCCTGTTTTAAGATAAAGATTATGCCATCATAAAATATAGGTCATATAGGCTAAATCATATAATATCGTATTTAACTATAATATGATATTAATGTTATATTTAACTGTTTTGACCTACAAAAGAGGAAATTTCATATAACTGAATATAATACAAAAAGTTAAAATCTCAAGTGTATCAAATACCAAAACTTTCTATCAATTAAAGCTAGATATACAGCACCAGTGCTCAACATGGTAAACTATTTTTTGTCACAAGTGCAGTATCTATGGGAACATGTAATCAAGGAGATGCCATCAAAATGAAGAGCACTTTGTTTCCTCTAAAGAGTAATCAATTTACTTAGTCAAATCTTTAGTTTTCTAAGGGTACTGAATGGCAGTCTATGTAGAATATAGAAGAGAGTGAGGCCATGGCATTTTTGAAGGGTGGAGGGAGGGTGCAGTGAATTGACGGCAAACTGAGCAGATACATGATTTTCAAAATGATTTCCAAGACTGATTTTATTTCAATATAAAATCAGAATTTTGAACCAACGAACATTTCTACACAGTTAATGATTTGGAGCTATCAGAATTTAAGAGGAACATTTTGGATTGTCAAATCATATTTGACAAATAACTCTCCATTAGGAAAAAAACAAAACAAAACAATATATTGCTAAATACGAAATTGAAACAAATAAATGGGAAGGACTTGGGCTTTTCAAATAAAAAAAAAATGACCATCATCTGCAGACTAATTGATACCAGCATGCGTATTTTAAGTAGTGGAGAGTGGAGGAAGACATTACCAGCAATCTGGGAGAAGCATCTGAAATAGATGTTTCAAAAGAGATGGCAAGACTGACAACACTGACAGAAGGATGAAGGAGAAATAAAAACAGGGAATTTTTGACTATTAACTTAGTATTTGAAGGTTTTTAGATTCCATGCAAAAAAAAAAAAAAAAAACTAGAAGAAAGGAGTAGAATTTTGTCCACAAAAATTATAATGTTTTATTTCTTTTTATGTTATCTATTGTGTATCAGCAACCTCTGAGTATGACTGTTGTCAGATTTCAGTGCCTAAACATTAATGAAGACCAGTGAAAAATAAAAGCAAAAGGGTATAAAAAATAACTCACTGATAATTAAAAATTAAGGGCTTAGAATCAGTTAACTTTGAAGGATCTGTTATTTGCATTTTATGAAATTTCATAGATAAATTTTTCTTGTAATACACAATTCTGTAAATAAAATAATTGATATCTTAAATAAAATAATTGATTTTATGATGAATAAATACCAGCAAACATCAGTTTTCATTATTTTAGATTAATATTAGAATGAGAAGAGAGTTTCTATTGAACATCATTGAGTAAGAATTTGCAGCTGTAATTCACTCGTCATGACTCTTTAATATAACTTTATAGCCAGGAGCTAGGTGTTAACAATTTAAAGACTTATACAAGCCCAAATCTCATGGTCTTCTATTTCATATCTCTTACTTCAGATTGATTTTTGCACCAACAAGGAAACTAGATAGGTTGAATAGAAAAATAAAATCTAAAGTAAGTGAAAATGAGAAGGAAATCTCAATGTTAAAAGAGAACTGCAAACGCATGTATACAAATTATAGTCTGCTGTTATTAAGCTATTGACAATGTGTTCTCTTACTCTATTAATAATATAACTAACTGATAGTTTTTACTGAGAATATCTTAAGCACTTTAGGTTAACAGAAGCACAGCCAGACATTGAATAGTCTGTCAACCAGAAACATGTATAATGCATTTAGCAATTTTCTATTTAGATACCAGAAGAGTATACTTGAAGAAAAGTAAGAGAAATAATTTTTATCAAGCTATTCTCAGCATTAAGTCTCAGCTATTTTATGAGAAAAAATGTTGTTCCATAAAATGGTAAAATGAAATATAATTTAACTTGTCATCTGAGAGTGAAAATAATGAGTAATTTTGCAACTGATCATTAAAAATTCAAACCCTGAGATAGGTTTCAATATAGCATTTTAGGCAAATTCTGAAATTCATGTTCCAATTTCTTTATAGTCATCTCCAAGAGTAGCTAATAATACAAATCAAGACAAAGCATGCTCTAATTTTGAAGTCTAGGTCTACAAGTGACATTTCTAAAATGAGCAACAACTTTTGCCAGTTGCAAAACAAATGCATCATATTATAATTCTCAATTTTTGATTGGTATCATATATCAATGACCAGAAGTAACTTTAAAAAACTGAAAAATATGTACAACATGTGCACCAGAAAGTACCACTGATTATATAGTATATTTTATTATCATTAAAGCATGATAGAAAGCAAGTAAATTACATATGGTTTATTAATTTAGGTGTGCACTAGAATTAATAATAAAAACAGCAATCAAGATAGTTAATGTATAGGATATTTACCAGAGGACTAGAAACTCATTTGAATTAGCTGCATAATCTGCAAAAATCTTATTGAACAACTGTTTATATTTATTTCTACAGAATAATTATGAATTTCTCACTGGAGATAAGGAACAAGTCATTGGTATTTTCTGTAAGAGTCCCAGAAGGTATGGATGCAACTAAAATGTCAAGAAGTAGATTAAATCATGTTTTTCAATAAAATTAAAATTAAAAATATACTTCAAGATCTTTGTGTGAATTCTACTACATGTAAGAAACATCTCTGATTATCTTATACTATAAGTTTATTACATCCTCTTATGGTCTAAAACTTCCTCAATTCATTGGGTATTTTAAAGTTCTGAATATATTTGTCAAACTTCCTAAAAATATACTGAATTATTTTTAGAAAGAACAACGTTTTAGTCACAAAATTCTAAGAATATTACTGCCTCTAAGAGAGTGATTTTTTCCTAGTGATATCAGAACACTTTCATAAAGTATGCATGTTTTTATCTGGATGATACATAGTTCTAATGTGAACATTTATGCTGCAAATTAAGTATATCAGTAGAACACATAACTATAATGTGTACACAAAATTTTAGTCAGTTAAAAACTTAACAAAATAAGAGTAGTTAAATGTCATATATTAAATTTGCCAACTAAAATTCTGCCCCATCAGATCAGATAATTCAATGTCAGTCTCATCCCAAGCTTAAATTTTTACTGTCTTAAATTCTCAATCTCTTAAAAAACACAATATTTTAGAACCTGAAACATACAGTATATCATTCTTCTATTTGACTTATGATCTCACTAAGAAGCACTGTTACTGAAATAATAACTTAACAAGAAAAATAGGAGAAAATAGTTTCTGTTTTAGTTTCTAAAACCAGTCTTTAACTTTCCCCTCTCTTCCTCCCTTTATTTTCTTCCTCTCTCCCTTCCTGCCAGCCACTCTCTACTCTCTCTAATCTGTTCATCATTGTTGTTTCTGTCATATACAAAACCACAGGTGAATTTGAAAGATATTTCAAGAACTATTAAAGATCTTAAAAATAAATTCATAATATAGGCATGTAAATATAAACTATAATAAATAGTTTATAAAAATCAAGCCAAAATAGGTAATTTTATTTTCCAACAAATGTCATTATATATATTTTAATGGAAAAATAAAGATGTTGTTACTTTGACTTGAATTATTAAAGGCAACCATAATAATCAAAACTATATTTTAGTACAGCTTTCTATTATTAGTTGAAGTATTCAGCAGAGCCTTTCCCCAATAAAGAGATCGTGCCTACTAGCTTTCAGAGTTGTTGGTCATCTTCACATAATTTTTTTAATTTTAGTGACCTAACATTGCATAAGAACATCATCTAGGTTTAAGGTGTACATTATTGTGATCCATCTTATGTATATAAAACAGTAAATTTATAAACTTTGAATATTCTAACTATAATAATGAGCAATGTATGTTCCCATGATGATTTTACATTATAAGTAAATATACATTCCCAAGAGATTTTCATTGTCTCTTACCATTTAAAAAAAAGTTTTAAGAGATGAACCATAACCTCATAGAAAGTTAATATTTAAAAAAGCTTTCAAGAACATCTTCTCAGAACTCGTTTAGAAACTATAGATTAATAACTTGAGGTCATTAAAAAACAAGCAAAACACAGTAGGAACATTTAACACTTAGGTCTCCTCTCAAACACTGTTAGATCTGTTTCATAGATTTTTTTTCCCCTTTGTTTTAGGTTAATGACACTAGTAAAATATACCCAATTTACTACTAGGACAACTGCAGTCATATTCCAGTCGTTATCTCTGCTTTGATTCTTAATATGAATTGGATTAAAAAGGACAGCCTAAGCTTCAAATTTTAGAGACAATACATAGATAACTTAGTTTGGACCATGTACTAGTCCCTAAATTTAGACTATATTTTATATTTTAAATTCTAGACAACATATATTGGATATGAGAAAATTAGTTAATCTTTATTCACTTTCACCCTGTGTCACATTGGTTTAATGTTTTCTGTTTTGGTCATTTTAATAATGATACAAAACGTGAATTGCAATATCAACTAAAACTATTAACTACCTACTCTTCCTTTGTGAAAAAAATGTACCTTTCATATATACAATTCATTTGATTATTTTCAGTTTAACAAGTTGTTATATATTAAGATTGCATTAATAAAGCTAAAGGATTACATTGTAAGACACTAGTTCTGAAAGTCAATTCAGACATATGTGTGGAAGATTTCATTAATTATATAAAATACTCATTACTTTAGCCTCATATATCTAGAAAGTTTTAAATAGTCACACTTGACATTTGCTTTAGATGAAAGATTGAAAAAAGACCAATTTGAAAGTATATTCTTGCTCAATGTCATACAGCTAGCTTTGAAAAATATTTGAAAACACTTTTTTTTGCTTTTATTCATATAAAGAATCAAAATAGTTTAAGAAACTATTTTGTGAGTGAATATATATGTATATATATATTATACACACACACATATATATTAATTATAACCTCTAGGTAAAGTAAGTCTAATGCAGACACAAACAAAAGTTCAAATCAGTCAGTGCTTCCAATATCTCTTCTGAAAGAGCAGAAACAGGTTAGGAGTAGTTTTTAATATATAAATGTACTATTTTATGCTATTTATAGAGCATGTGAATGAATTTAAGTAAGTGACCAACAACTGTTCTCTTCCATCACAATGTAGCCTCTGTGATTTGTTAGAGAAGGTTATTTTCACATATAACATTTTGATGCAGATAGTTAGTAGCTGATATGCCACTACTGATTTTAACTTTTATATAAATGACTTAGGTCATCAATCTCTGGTTTAATTTGCATATTTCCTTTTCTCTGAACACTAAAGTGAGTGGGTCAATATCCTTGAAATGATAAAAGGGGGTGATATCTTAGTTGACTGTTACTCAAGCAGATGAAATACTGTTATAATAATGAAAGTAATTCAGGAAGAGAACTATGACTCATATATAAGAAAGTAGAAAACAGTTGCAAAGATTTCCAATAACCCAAATTTCAATACTCATATTTAAATTATCTATATATTATCTATCATCTACCTATCATCTGTGCATACATATGCATAACCCTACACCCATATCTAAATAATATCTATTTCAGTAATAAATAAATTTTTCTCTGAATTGAGAATACTTTTGATAAAGTAAGAATAGGTGTTCAGTAATCTGATCAGCTATTGATAACTAGAAAATTTCATTGTGCAATGTATGTATTTTGATTTTATCATAACATTTAAGTAATGTCTATTTACATAAAATTTGTTTTATTTTTGCTATGAGATATACTATTTAAAGAGATTGATTCTCCCTGTTTTATAATTAAATTATGATTATTATTTTAAATGAGTATTTCTATATTTTCATCTAACTATTTTCATTTTAGCATTAATCATAAATCCAGTCTACTTATTTATGTATGTATTTATTTATTAATTTATTTATTTGGAGAGGTATAAGGAGAAAATGAAGGAAAGCAGGAAGACAGGAATAGAGCAGGAAGAGGAATCTTTCTTTCTTTTTTTTTTTAGTTTAGTTGTTCACACTGGTTGCTTCCTCTTTTTCCAGGAACTTGAACTCGGGTTTGTGGCTTGCTCCTTTGGAGGCCATAGTCCTAGCCACTGCTCCCCCAGTATGCACCATCATTTATTTCTATTTACACATATTTGCAATCTCATTAGTAATTTACCATAATGCTTGACTAAAAATTGTTGGATAAAGTATTCATTATTTAGTGTTGGAGAAAATCTATAATAATAATTTATGGGTATTTTATTCCTGTCTTTATTTTGAATACTTTATCAGATCCATAATGATCATTGTAAAAAAAAAATAACATCAAAATGTACAAAACATACCTATTCTTGCCCTGCAGTGTGGAAGTAGGAAAGCAAAAGAAAGGGAGGAAGCCTTGAACTCTTCAGTTGTTTTAAAGTTTTGCCTTCTTGTGAACAACCTGCGCATTGACTATGTGATCTTGATCTAGTGCCTTAAATTCCCTGGCTTTCAACTACTTTGCTGTTTTTATTATTGATGCATTGAAAGTGTTGAACTAGATAATGACCTGGATTCCTTCCAGCTCTATCATTTTATCTTATGGAAAAATTAACATTATGATAAAAATTAACACAGATGAAATTCATTACACTTTTCAACATATTGGATTTCTGTTATCATTTAGAGAAAGAATTATGTAACTGACACAGGGCCAAATTGCCACCTTTTAAATTACTTGAAAAATAGTTTCTTCAGAAATTCTGTTGTGGTAATTATGTGAAGTAGTTCATAAAGAGTATTTTAGTGTTACTATTTTCCAGTCATCTGTCTCTTTCATAATTAGCCAAAAAAAAAAAGACAAACAAAAAACAGGACATATTAGAGAAGAAAACAAGTGAAGTGATCAGGAACATAATATAATATACCATCTTCTCTTTGATACTGGAATTTTTCAGATAGATGAGAAATCACTTAATATACAGAAATGAAATTTTCATGAATCTTTTTCTAGTCTCTATTTGCAGAGGATGATTTTTATAGAATTGAACCTACCTTTAGATCTCTTCTCTTCTCCTCTCAACTCTTCTCCTGCTTTCTACTATGGCACTCTAGAAAACCATAAAGTCAACATAAAGTCGATAGCAATTTCAGCACTTATTAATTTAATGTATAAATGTAAATATAAGTGAAAATACAAATTATTTTCATTTCTGCACTAATTATTGAAAGTATTAAAGATTAGAAGTCAGAAAGCAAGTATGATACAACCACAGCCTAAGTCTGTGTTTATAACATGAAGTAATACTGCTTTTAGAACCTGTTCTTGCAAGTCAGAATTACTTGTGAAAATGTGGAAAAAAGTCTATTGCTGAGTATGGTCATGAATCAAATACAATTTACAGATTTATTTTTGCATGTTTTGCTTCATAAATTAAAAACAATGTAAAAGAAGAAACGTTCTCGAGAATTACATCAAATATAAATGGAAATAAATGACTTCTTAATACTTACATAAAAATGGTGATTTTTTTTTTCTTTTAGTTAATAAGAGTTATAAACACATAGATAGTTCCCTGATTTTGAAACATTTTTTTTTTAATGTAGTGATCCATTGGTATTATAATCTAGAAGAATCTAACTCAGGTTGGTTGTTTCTACCTCTATGCAGAGATCAAAGAGAGCAAATACACAAAGGGGGGAGTTTAGACTGGTAAATTCCACAGGAAGCTACAATACATAGTCTTTCATCAGGTTCAGTTCTCAATTAATATTGCACAAAATACTCAATTTAAAAACTAGACTACACGAAGTTATGGAAAAAAAATCTAAAAGGAAAAATAATGGGCTAGAATAAAATAAAAAATTTTGAATAGAGCAATACTGGTTTCATTGTCTCTATTTTATATATTAGAAAACATAATTTTATTCTTTTCTACTCTTTTATTATAATAATGTTTTAATGTCACCAACCTTAACACACATTTGATGCAAACAAAATATAAAGTATTATTTTAATTTCAAAAATATATCAATGCGTATATACAGGAGAAAGCATTTTACATAGTAAGACTACAGCTTTATATACAATTATCAAAAATTGAATTCTTGTTATGAAGATTTAAGCATAGAAAGTTATTTCCATCATTTTCCAAAGAAGGACATAGATATACCGCTAGTGTGAATAGATGAAGTAGACAAATACACCTATTCTACAGAGAAGCTAATTTGAGAGCAAATTCTTAAGACCAACCTATTATCTTGTATCTTGAGATCAATGTATTCTGAAGAGAGATTATGCTGGGGTATCTCTCTGATATAAGAAATAAGTATTTTCATTGTTTTTCTTAATCTTGAAGCAATACTTAAACATACATACATGCAAGTATATGTATATATATATATATTTACTACACTTTTAATTGTCTGATTATACTTCTTGAAAAATAGTAGGTGCTTCATATATATTGAACTTTAATATCAGAATTGTTTCAAAAAGCATTGCCAAAAATTGCTGCTAATATTCACATTGTGTGAATTTTTACCTGAGTAGTCAGTAATGTTGACATGTCATCCATGGTTGCCAAGGGAAAAAAAAATATTTGACTCATATATACATATAAACCAGAGTTTCTGTTGGTTTATTTGTATACACTAATGATTAATTGTTTTATGTTGTTAGGTTGAAATATTTGTTGTATAGAACTATATACCTTAGATAACAGTATTGTTATGTAGAAAATAATTAATTCCTCTAATACCAAATTTGCTTTGTTGCCCTATATGTCTGGAGGCCTCTGAAATTATGACCAAAGTTTTCTTTAATCTAGCTAACATGAAGAATATTCTTTTCCATATTGTTGCATGAGTAGGATGCAATAGTCTATCAAGAGACATCTAAAGGGAAGAAGCAGGAGTTCCAGAAGCTGGGTAAAATTATTTCATTATACTTTATTCTTTATTCATTCCTTATAACAAAAATGATGGAATAGTTGTCACTCTTACTTTATATAGTCAAGATAACTAAGACTATTCTTGATAACTAAATATTCTTGATTTCATATATTTAATAAGAAAACTGAACCTCAAAAGAAATTTTCTGGATCCAAAATTGATTCTATTATCACTCTTAGTTCAGCTTCTAGGCAAAAATTCAAGTTGATAGGATAAACCTATTTGAATCTTTGAAAATTTCTAGGCATTCATCAAGTTTTCAGGTTATGTGAACAAAGGATAAATCTGGAAAGTTCAGTCTTTGTCACTCCCAATGCAGAGAAGAGGATATATTTTACAATAAAAATAATTTATAAACTAAATGTTGTGTATTATATACCTCTCTAATTTCATAGATCAACTCATTTAATAATCAAAATTATTTGATCATGAGGCAAATAGTTTCATTATTATTTTCATTTTATTGATAGTAAGACAGGTATTTGGAGAAAAAATTATTTCCCAGAGTCACCCAAGGATGATGAAATTTTAACAGAATATTTCTACCACAAAAATTAATGATTTTAATACCATAAAATGTTTCCTCTTATTGTAGATTTATATGAAGGAAGTTAAGAAATAAATGTTCTCCTGCACCCTGGTGGCCTAGTGGATAATGCCTCCTGACGTAGTCCACTCACATCCAAGGAACCCAAGAACACATCACAGGGTTGGGGTGAACCAAGATGAGCACCTAAATAAAATAAATAAGTGTATCTTCCTTTTGTCTTTTCCTTTCTTCCAATTCACCTCGATTCCTGTGTGAACCTTTCGTAAATAGTTGATAGATAGATGATAGATAGATAGATAAAGTAGAACTATGTTTTCTTAGCACACTTCCATAGCTCTAGAGATTAAGATGACTAAGATGCAGATTACATAAAGCCTAAGAACCAGGGTTCATCACCCAGGAACTGTGGTTAAACGTCATCATCATCATCATCATCAAAATACTACTACTAATAATAATTATATTTTCCTTCAAGGAAGCATATAGTTTGAGACACATAGAAACAGGAAGTAAGGCTGACAATCTGAGCAAATTCAAATCATATATCAATGTGCACTGGCAATCTTGAGCATCTCAACAATTATCATCATTAACTAATATGTATTAGCTTTGTTCACATTTCTCACATGCCCCTCTTTTAATACTACCAACGATCTTATGAAAGTAATAGAATTATTATTTTATATATTAAAAACCGTAGCAAAATGAGGTCCATTAAATCGCATAAAGCATGAAGTTAAAGTTAAAACAATTAATATTGTTGGTCTCTTCCCAGAGTACACCTTATTAACACTGAAATATGAGTGCTTAGGCCACTTCTTTCTTCTTTCAAATTTAGTGACCCTTTCATTTACCCTTTGAGTTACAAAGTGTCTCTTAAAAAAAGTGTTTCTCAAAGTGTAATTGCTTGACCAACTGCATCAGAACTTATTAGAAATGAGAAATTCAGAATTTGATTCCAGAGGTCTATATTTTCAGAAATACTCTAGGCTATTTTAAGGCACAATAGAGTGTGAGATCTAGTGCCGTTAAGAAGCAAACTGAGTCTATGACGAAAGCACACAATCAAATATGTAAGGTTGGGGGCGAGGTGATGGAGAAGCATGGCTCTTGGTAACATTCATATCCTTATTCAAGTATTACCTCTAATAAATTGTCTAATAATTGTTGCTATGATATGATAGCACTGATCATACTACAAACTCTGAAGCAACTATTAAATACTTCTATTAGACTGTATTCTCCCTATGAGTGACACAAGTTTATTCAAGCAATGGCAGCACAAATCTAGATTTCCTTTTATTTCTTCTGTTGATTACATAATCACATTCATCCAAGTACTCATGTATCTTGAAATATCTCACATATCAAGACTAATGAAGTTTAGAAAGTACAAGATATCACCTAAACACTTTAGGAATACATAAAAGTAAACTTTAAGAAGTTGTTATTAAGTGCTACAAATATCGGGAAATGAAGAGTATACCACTGAGGAAATAATTACGGAGAACGAAGATTTGAGTGGCATGTGAAAGATTTAGGTAGTCAGTGAAAAAGAAAATAAATTTATGAACATGAGCACAAAATGATATTGAAATGCGTATGTAGTGCTTAGGAACCAAATAAGGAGATGAATATAATCATGTCTGATGATTCATACTGAAGAGTACATGGGTCAGTGTGGCTAAGAATAGAACAGATCAAAAGATTTTAAATAATTAATGGGAGCAGGATCAGTAGGACATGCTGAGAGATAAAATGCTACAGACAAGGAAAAATAATACTTGGATATGATTCCAAAAATATAAGCAAACTGTTGTTTACTAAAATAATGCTATAAGAGATCCATTGATTTTGTTAAACAAATGTCATGTAATAAACCACATCCTAGTTCCTTTACATTTATTTTTCTTGTGCTTCATCATTTCAATTCCTTGAGATAGATGGTATGCTGTTAATGCTTATTCAGGAATCAATAAATTAAGGGTAGGAATAAAATGAAACAAAACAAACGTTGAAGGTCAAAAGTCAGTGTGTTGAATAGCTGAGATTCAAACTTTTATCAAAATCTAAAGATCTATAAATTTTTCAATATGTAACGGCTAAGAACCATTATTAAAAATAAAAAAATAAAAAAGCACAGGCATTTCTTTGTTTTAGTAACTGACTCGTGTTACCAATACAAATAAGGAAGAGGAAAGAATGAGAATTTTTTAACAGTTTTAATATGATGAGTTTTTTGTGTTGAAATGACTGACCCAAAAAAAGAGGCTCCATAAATGACTGGAAATCTTAAAATGCTATTCTTATTGTGGCAATCATTCTGCAAATATACAGATATGAAATCATCATGCTATACACCAAACAAACATTTTGCATGTCAATATATATTAAATTAAAAAAGGAAAAAAATATATTGTAGTTAGAATTGGCATTCCATATTTTGGAAAATTTATTTTATTGATAAAGTATATGGGATTTTTCTGAATTTCATATGTTTCAATTCATTTAATCTTCCAAAATTCCTGTGACTATGAATTTTTAAATGTTTTTGATTTTTAAATCAAGAAAACAAATCATACAGGGGTTACTAACTTGCCCAGTTTATGTAATTCATAAACTGTGGTCCTGGGTTTTTATTCAAATGATCATCACCTGTGTGATCCATTGGACTCCCCTACCCTACCAAACCAGTATAGACTGAATGGACTAATGCCATAGGAAAATGTCAAATAGCAGTGTTGAAAGTGAACAATCTTTTATTTCTGATCTTAGTTTAAACACTTACAATTTTCATATGATGTTGGTAGTATGTTTATCATATATGGCCTATAGTATATTGATATATGTGTATTCTATCACCATATCATGCAGGGTTTTTGATCATATATGAGTGTTGGAACTTGGTGAAGTATATCTCTGCATCTGTTGATAAGTCCATATTTTCTTTCTCCGTGCTTTTGTTGATAGGGTATGATACATTAATAGTTTAACATAAATTGAACCATCCTTACATCCCTGGGATAAATTCCATTAGTCATAATGGACGATCATTTTGATGTACTGCTGGATTCAGTTTGCTAATACATTTTTATTGAGAATTTTAACTTCAATGTTTATTATAGATATTGATTTTAATTTTATTTCTGCATGACATCCCTATCAGCTTTTGGTATCAGTGTGAAGTTAGCCTTATTTAACATATTTGGGATTGTTGCCTGTTATTAAATAGTTTGGAAGAGTTTGAGAAGACCAGATATTACTGCTTTTCTAAAGGTGTCATAAAACTCAGAAAAGCCATCTAGTCCTGGGCTTTTACTTTTAAGGAAAATTTTGATTACCTATTTAGTTTCCTTGCTTGTAATTTTTCTGTTCAGGTTTTCTAATTCTTCCAGGTACAGTCTTGGTAGACTGTATTTTTCTAGAAAGTCTTCCATTTCCTCAAAGTCATCAACTTACTGGCATAGAGATGTTCATAGAATTTTCTTGGATTTTTTGTACTTCTATGGTCTGTTGAAACTCCTCTCCTTTCCTTTCTGATTCTTTTTATGAGAATTTTATTCTTTTTTTCTTTGAACCTAGTCAGTGGTTTTCCAATTTCTTTTTTTTTTTTCAAAAAAACAAACTTTGGATTCAATCTTCTTGATTGTCTCTTTGCTTTCTATTTCATTTATTTGTTTGAATTTTAATTTTTTTTTTCCTCTACAATTTTCAATTTCAGTTGTTCTTCTTTCACTAGATGTTTTAAAGGTAGAGTCCTTGATTACTGTGATTTTCTTGTTTCTACAGGTAGACACAATACAGGTAGACCTGTATTGCAGTGACTTTACCTCTTCATACTATTTTTACAGCATCCCATAGATTCTGGTAGTTCATGTCTACATTCTTATTTGTTTCTAAGTATTTTTTTAAGTCCTGTTTGATTTTCTCTTTTATCCAAGAGTGTTTCATAAGCATACTGTTTAGTATCCAATTAATTTTCCAATATTCGTTGTGTGGTTGATTTCTAGCTTCAAGCCATTGTGGTCAGGGAAAATTCTTGATTTGATTCTAATATTTGTAAGTTTGTTGAGACATGCTTTGTGTCCCAATATATCCTTGAGAATGTTCTATGTGCCCTGGAGAAGAAAATGAAATATGTAGCCATTGAAGTGTTCAGTATATGTCTATTAGACTTAACTGTTCCAAATGGTCATTTGAAGCTGTTGTCTCCCTATTGATTTTCTGCCTGGTTCATCTGTTTAGTGAGGTGTTGAAGTCTCCTACTGTTACTGTGATGTATCCATGTATCTTATCAATCCAAATAATTCTCGCTTAATATATTTTGCTGCTCCTTTATTTGGTGTATATATGTTAATAAACATTACCTTCTTGTTGGATTACTCCTTAATCATTAATGTCCATCTCTGTCTTTTCCTATGCTTTTAAGTTGAAAGTCTGTTTTATCTGTTATAATTATTGCTGCTCCTGCTTTTTTGTTGTTGTCCTTTGAATGTAGGTTTGTCTTCCAACCATTGACTTTGAGCATTTCTTTATCTTTTGAAAGATGTGAGTGTCCTGTATGCAGCTGAATGTTGGGTTATGTTTTTTAATCCATTTGCCTACTCTGTGTCATTTGACTGGTGAGGTCAATATATGATGTTTAGGGTGATTATTGATTTGCAGTTGGTATTGTCATTTTATAATTTGTCTTCTGTGTGTTGTGTTCCAAACAGAGCCTTTTTTTCTTCTTTTGCTCATGTTATGTGTTTTGAGTGTAGTTATGTTTTTACTGGTTTCCCTTTGCATTATCTTTACTTTTTCCCTTGAAGATGTATTTTGAAGTTAACCTGAAGCTAGCATTAAGATTTCTTTGTTCATTTCCTATTTTTAGGTGAAAACAGTTTAGTCTTACTCTCATTCTAACCACCCACATTTTTGTTCTCTTCTCTCCCGTCCCACTTTTTATATTTGTTCTCTTACTGTTTTCCAGTGGGATTTCCTTACAAATTATATGGCATCATTAAGTTTTTTTTTTTTTTTTTTAGAGCTGGTTTTGTGTCATGAATTCCTTTAACTTTTGCTTATTGGAATAACTTTTTTATTATTCCTTCAGTTCTTAAATGCTAATCTTCAAGGGTATAGTATCCTACATTGAATATCCATTTCTTTCAATATTATGAATATATCATGTCATTACCTTCTGGATTGTAGTGTTTGTTGAGAAATATGCTAAAATTCCTAAGGAGATCTCTTTTTAAGTAGCTTACTTTCCTCTGGCTGCTTTTAAGATTCTTATCTTGCATTTTTTATATTGTTATGATAATGGATCTAAATGAGTGTCTGTTTCCTTTATTAGGAACTCTTTGAACTTCCAAGGTCTGGAGACTCACTTCTTTCTTCAGGTTAGGGAAATTCTCAGCTATTATTTCTTCAAATATGTATTTCTGCTCCCATTTCTTTTGTCTTTCTGGGAACCCTATGATGTGAATGATGTTCTTTTTGATATTATCTCATAAGTCCCAAATGCTGTCTTCGCAATTTTATCTCTTCGTTTATTTGCTTGGGTGCATTCCTCTACTCTGTCTTCTAGCTCACTAAGTCTGTTGGAAGCTTCATCCATCTTATTCTTGAGTCCTTCTATTGAGCTCTGTATTTCAGCTCTTACATTCTTCATTTCTTTAATATCTTGCTTCTTTCTCTCTTTTTTTGTTGTTCTCTTTTTATCCCTCTATTGTTTTCTTGATTTCCATGTGTATATTTATCACTGTTGCCCTATATGTATCCACAGACAGTTTATATACCTGTGTTGTATTCAAATTTCCCCTGGGGTTTTAATTTAATCCATCATTTCACATATATTTCTCTGTCTTTGCTTTGTTTTTGGCATTCTGTGTCTGTGTCTGAGGATTAAGGTTTCCACAGTGATGGCCTTGTAGTGTACTGTCTTGTACCAAGCATCAGGAAGTTATTGACTTTCATGGTTTCACCATATTGTATTATTTGCAGTTCTTATGTGAATGGTCTGTTGGGGCCTAAGTATCCAGCTTATGGGGTGGAGTTACTGTGGTTGATGCACAGCCTTCCCCCATGATCTCACCTCTGAACCATAACTAGCACCTTCATATGGACCCACATTCAGCAATCAGGCTTCAGTTTCATCTCCACTGACAAGGTGACAGTAGTGGGTAGCTTCAATGGTTTTACTCTTTGGAAGACTCTCTTGTGTCTAATCCTTGGGTTGAGATTTCCAGTGGGCAGGTCCTGCAGATCTGACACAATATGGTGGGATGGGTTTGGGACGGGAGATTCACTTAGCTGCCTTCTGGTTCTGGAGGCACCCAGCATAACTTCTTTGCTGGGGCTCCCATTCAAACCACCAGGGCAGTGGTCCTCCTTTTGTCTTGTACCAAAGCCCTCAGATCCATATCCTGGTCCCACTGGATGGCTTCTCTGCTGCTTTTGTGAATCTTGGGAGATCAGGTTCTTCCTGGAGTTCTACCCACTCTTCTGCTTCTGCAGTCTGAATCCCAAATATGTAGTGTTGCTCTGAACCCTGATGTTTTTGTTTGCTCTTTGTTTTTGCTGTGTCTCTCTAGCATCTGTGTCTGCTTTTCTTAGTTTTTTGTTTTTGAAGGATAGCTGGTCTTATTTGCCCTATGGGGAGGATGTGGATCTCACACCTACCAGATTGCTATCTTGACTCTGATCCTCCATTAGCATTTGTATACCATTGAAGATCTTTATTTCACCATCAAATTTGAATGATAGCATCCCAGGGTAGAGTATTCTTGGCTCAAAGCTTGTCTTTCAATAGTTTGAATATGTTACTCCATTTTCTACTGTCCTGTAATGTTTCTGCTGAAAAGTCTGATAATAACCTGATGGATATAACTTTGTAAGTTATATTTTTTTTTATCTATCAGATTTGAGTAGTTTTTCTTTTTCTTTGACTTTTGCTAAGTTTGCTATGACATGTCCAGGAGTAGTTATTTTCATATTTAGACATTTTGGTGTTCTTTCTGTTTCCTCAACCTACATGGTTGCTTTATGAGAAATATGTGTGAAGAACTCTGCTGTTACTTCTTTGAGTAGGCTTTCTTTACCTTTTTCTCTATCTTCTCCTTTTGTGATACCTATTTCCTTATCTTTGTTTTTCTCATAGTATCTGCTATTTCTCATTTTCCCTCAATCTTGTTTCTTTCTCCTCTTCTCTAAATGTTGCAGCTCTGATCTTATCTTAAATTTCTGAAATCTGTGTCTCTGAATGAAGGAGTCCGTTTATGGAGCTTTCCATCCTTTTTTTAAAATTTCTCAAGTAAGCCCTTTATCTCTGTTATGACTTTCTTTACGGCCTCAATCTGTTTGATGATACATTCTCTTGGCTCTGTCACCTACTTTTGAGATTTTTTTAAATTGCTTTTGATTTTGTATGTGATTTCTGCATCTCCTTCAACTTTCAATGGCTGTTTTTGTAACTTTTTCTTTGTTATATTGCCCTATTCAATGTCCATGAAATGCATTTCTGAGTAGGTCTTGATATCTTCCTCTCTTTGGGACATTCATCCTTCTTGGGTGACTTTGTTTGGGGCATGGTTATGTTCTCTGTCTTAGATTTAATACTAAGACTTTATTTTTTTGTAATGTTATATTTCTTCCTAAGATCTGATTTTGGTTTCTGGTGTGGTCAGTACCACCCACTTGCCTTTCATGGGTTATGAGCATTTTCACCTCTCTGAATTGCTTACTTTGGGTGGACAACAAATGTGTTTTAGTGGTATCTACTGGCTTATGTGGGTATGAGGGGCAAATTTTTCCTGAGAGCAGTTGATAGGAAACTCCCCAATCCACAAATTGAGTTTATAAGTAAATATTATGAATTCCATGGAACCCAGAGCTTACCATCATCACAGGAGGCAGGAATGTCATCCAGAGGTACTTGTCTTGACATCCAGGCAGTTTCTGTAGCTTCTTTGGGTAATTCATCCTGTTTTCAAGCCCTCCAGGGTCTTTGGCCAGGGAGCAAGTTTGTCTTTCAGTCTCTGTGTGCACCTTTATAGACTGAGGTGGGAGGTGTTTTCCCTCACCCTTGTTTTCTGGCAATTGGTCTGCAATCTCCCTGGTAAGTCCCAGTACTCTACTAGGCACTTTTTTTGAAATGTCCTCTGGTGATGCTTAAGCTCCCCCATTGACAGGGAGCATGTTTAAAATCTTTCCCTGTATTTCAAAATGGCTACAGCACTTTACACTCCTGCTAACAGTGAATTAGAGTTCCTTTTTCTTCAAATCTGCTCCAGAATTGATGTTTTATTTTATTTTATTTTTTGGAAGATAGGCATTCTCACAGGTATGAAATGATATCTGATTTTTGTTTTGATTTAAATTTCCCTAATGATAAGGGAAGTAGAGCATTATTTCATCTACCTGATGACTGTGTTTTATCCTTGGAGAGATGTCTATTAAGGTCATTAGCCCATTTTTAATTCGATTGTATGGATTTTTTGTTGCCTAATTACATGAGTTCTTTGTATATTTTGAATTTTAATCACTTTTTCAGAGTTGTGATATCAAGTTTCTCCTCCCATTCACTTGGACACCTTTTCACTTTGATGTGAGTTTGTTTTGCTGTGTAGAAGCTTTTTAGTTAGAACTAATTCCATTTGATTATTTTGAATTTTATTTCTCTTGCTAATGAAGTGCAGCTCCCAAAGATATCTCTCTTAGGTCAGTGTCCAGTAGTGTTTTGCCTACATTTTCTGCTAAGTATTTTATGGTTTCTGACCTTACAGCTAGATCTTTAACCAATTTTCTTTTAATGTATGTGAATGGTATTAAGTAGTTATTTAGTTTCAATCTTTTGCATATGGATGTCAGTTCTCCCAGAACCATTAATTGAAGAAATCTCTCAAAAAATTGGGAATGGAAGTTACATATGATACAGTTATTCCTCTATACCTCTGAGTATTTACCCTAAAAACATACAGCAGTTATTCACAAATATGTATGCACCTCCATGTTCATTGCAGCATATTTAAAATAGCCAAGAGATGGAAACTATCTAAATGCCGATGACCAGATGAATGGATAAACAAAGTGTGGCACATAAGCACAATGAATTACTATGTAGCCATCTAAAATGGAAAGTTCTGCCATTTGTAGTAACATGGATGAAAATAGGAAGAATTATAACTAGTGAGGTAAGTCAAAAGAAGAAAGACAGCCATTTTATGGCACCACTCAAATTAAGTGTATAGAGAAAGCAAATGGATTATATAAATTAAATGAGTGGACTTTCAAAAACAAAAGCCAACTAATCCAAGAAAAAATAGCTTACTGGAAAAATGGGAAGTCAGAGGATGCAGCAAGAGAAGAGGAAGGGGTGGGAGGAAATGGGGCAAGGAGGATTAATTATAAAGTGGCAAATCTGTAATATATGCAAATGTGAATTTGTTATGATGTATAACTCAAAGAAATATTGCCTTTTCACCTATGGAGGCTTCTTTATAGACTGAGATGGGAGGACTATTCTCCCTCAACCTTGTTCTGTGGAGCCCAGTCTGAACTTTCCCAGGCAGATTCCTATCCTCTACTAGTCACAGTTTTTGAAATATTCTCTAGTGATTCTTGCAGCTCCTCCACTGGGAAGTGTATCCTTTCTATCCCTGTAAATTCCTTTGATCTCCTGCAGTTCTATTTCAAAAAATTCATTGCGATTTTCTTCATGGGAGCTCTAACATCTTCTCGTGTATTATGCTTTTCAAATTAAAGTAGCTGACCTCTGCTTCATCTTTATATGTTCTAAAAATGGAACAGCGCTCCTCATGTTACTTACTTAGCATTTGTCTATTAAATGTACTAGTAAGTGGATAAATGATACTTGAAATGCAGTATAAAATAGATGATTCTTTACAAAGTCAAATAATTTAATTTCAGATATATATATAAATATAGAAAAATAAGCACTGAATATAAAAATGAATTTATTATGTGTTTAAAAGTTCAACTTAATATAGTGCCCCACATATAACAATGAATACATAAATAATTGACAGTATATAAAGATCACCCCAAAATATATACATATATCTATTTACATTTTCAACAAAATGCAATATAACATATAATTCAACAATATTTAGCATTATTTTTTCTATATAATTAAGATTTATTTTATGATTATTGCATATATAATTTTTTTAAATCAGAAAAAATGGGAAATATTTTAAATTGTGAATGCTGAGTGATTTTTAATTGCTCTATTAAAAGCTTACAAATATGCCAATTTTATGAATATTGAATGGATTATAGAAATGTAGATATTAAATATGACAGCACAACTAAACAAAGATAAATGGAAAAATAATAAACATTCATAGCTCTATGCTTAGGGAATATTTAAAATCTCTTCAAAACTAGTCAAGATTAAGGACAGGTAGAAAAATCAACACAATACTATTTTTCCAGTATAAATGTGTCTATTTTTCTTTCTAAGAATAACACATATTTTCACAAAAATGTTTCAAACTTGATTGTGAAAATACACTGCTATTTTAAGAATGTTTCATTGGCATTATATGTGTCCTTATATTTAATTATCATAAATGCAAAGACTGAGAAAATATATTAAATTATTATGTATTATAGATAAAAATAAATAAAGGGCATTTTAATCTCATTGATCATGATAAAATATGCTAAGCATATTTATTATTAACATATAAATAATGTGCACATTTAGAAAAAGATATGAGATAAGAGAAGATTGAGGTGAAATGTCTAAAATAAATACCTATTATAATCTGCTTTTTTCCATCAGAAGGCATCATTTAGATACTTTATATAAAATTTGAACTGAAGGAAAATGTAATGCAAAATAAAAAAGAGAAAATATTACAACTATTTTTTTCCCTCAGGTTAGTGGTTTCATTTCTCTTTTTCTCAAGCAGGACTTCATTTCGGATTGAGTAAGTGCATTTTAAAGATAATGTAGGATCAACTGGTAACTTTTCAAATTTACAATATAGTTTTTATGTAGATAGCAGAATAAGTCTTACTGCAAAGATATTTGACTTTCTGAAAGTAAACTACTTCATAAAATGGAGCAATTACATTTTCTCAATATAGTCCAACATTTAGAATATAAAAATTGCAAGAAAATATATCAATGTATCAAAAAGAATATTGAATGTATATGTCTTAAAACCTCTATGTGATCTGCTTCCTGAGTATATTGGGTTATGTAGAGCATATTACACAAAATTAAACAGCTTTTAAGCATATTCATAAGAATACTGTTTCAAAGGTTATATCTTTACCTAGAAAATGTAAGACACTTAAGGAAATTGAAAAGAATACCATCATGTAAATTAATGAATATATATAAATATAATTATGTAACAAATTTTGTGTTTATATTGATTTGTGTACATATCTGGATATGCATAGTAATATCAAATCTTCTAGGAATTAATTACAAATATTTAAACAGTAATGGGATCCCCTTAACCATAATCAAGCACTGTTAACTAAAGTGTCCAAAGATAGGGTAACTCCCAGATCCCATGATTTATAGTTTGGGATCTACTTGATTAATATATTTCATTTGTACTTGATTTGGAGAAATTTCATGAAATTTTTCCTCAGTAAATTAAGGAAAGAAATAATTCAGTGTGAGAAAGACTGGAGAAAAAGAAAGTTAGTGTTTGATGGCATTATCAATTCAAATCAAAGTCAACTACATTTTTATATTAATTGTATTGAAGAAATGTTGCAAAGCTAGTGATTTTTGACATTGTATCTTTATTTTTTAGCAATGCTAAGAAAAAAGTAGTAAACAGAAAAGACAATTGATTTTCCACTATTATATTTTAATAAAAGGGATTATAATTGTTTCAATTTTTTAAATTCCAATTGATAGAAGCTTAGGCAATTTAGCACAACATTTTTTTTTAAGTATCTGGTACAGAAATTTGATGTTAAGCAAGCAAACTAACATTAATTCAGCACTTAATTTAACTTATGCATATTGGTTAAATAAATAGTCCCTTCAAAAACAACTAAAAAGTAGGATTGCTGAGAGAAAAAGTTAAAATTCAATTGCTTAGCATCACAGATTTGGTATTGGCTTTGTACATTTTCTTTATATGTTTATTATGCTGTTCACTCAATGCTGGAAGAAAAAAGTACCCCAGAGTTTGAAGTAACTGATGCTAATTTGGTAATGATTATGTAAATTTTTATTAGTTTTTTTTCTGGTATCTTAATTAAATGTGAAAATGCAAAATTAGTTTTTTTCTTTTTATACAATATGAAAGTTAAAAAAATAACTCATTTTCAAAGTAATTTTTTAAATTGTAAAGTTATATTTTAAAATAACCATCTCCTCATTTTTCATCTTTGTCACCATACTTCTATCCTCATGCTAATTAAATAAAAATCCTTATATGCTGTTATATATTAGTCTATGAAGTTAACTCAAACATTAAAATCAGAAATATTGATTGATTTCACTGGAAGAAATTTATATTTATGTAACAAAATAAACCTTTTTTCAGGTTAAAAGTATAATGGATGCTTTAAAATGCAGGTCAAAATTGTAATAATATAAACTAATCATCTATTTATTCAGTTATTATTCCATTAGTTTAGTATACAAGTTTCAGATAATACCGTCACACTTCTGTCAATGTGGAAATCACATCACACCTATTATCCAGAGTTCTGGTGCTAGTCACTACTATAATTTGTACTTTTTTTAACTCAAATTATTTTTTTTTCACCCTACCCCACTGCTCTGGTAATCACAGCCTTTTGTCACAGTTCTGAGATTTTTATTGTATTGTGTTGTTTCCTTTATTTTGTTTATTTATAAGTCATTTACTTAAAAAAGCACCTTCAAGTAAGTTTTCTCAATATATCTACACAAAATCCTGCAAGACATAAATAGAAGTGATTTGCCTAGGACCAAAAGGTTAGTAAAGGCATCACTAGAACACAATCTCAAGTTTTAAGCCTCAGTACAAGGAAGAAATTTCATGTTCTCCTCCCCACTTTTCCACTCTTCTCTCCCCGTTGCCTCTCTCTAAATATCTCACTTTAACTTCCTTTCTTCTTTACTCTTCCTCTCATTATTTCTTATTTTGAAAAATAAATTACTTCAGTCGAAGAAATTTTGCTACAACGTGGATATTCTTGAAAGAAATATATCATCACTGCTTAATTTGTCACATTGTTATTTTTAAGTCCCTACTACAACATTCTTGGATGTGATGGGCACATTATTGTTGTTATATTATTAAATCTGTGACAACATACTTTAATATTAATTTGAAAATGTCTATCAGCATGTTATTATACAAATTAAATTAATTAAGACTACATTATAAATCTGGAACATAGATTATTATTGAAATAATTGTATTTATAATGTATGACAAGGATATTAAATTTTAGATTATATTGTATGAATATGTTATTTGAGTAGCTAAAATTTCCTATTATTAGATCAATATGGAGAAAGTCATGAAGTATGTTTGAAAAGTTTCATTGTTAACCTATTAGGTTGTGTAAAACCCTCAAGAAGCATGAATAAATACATAATGACTGCTAAATTAATTTTGCTGGGGTAGAATTTTCTAATGAAAAGGAATGTTCTTGTGTTCTCTGGATAATTTTCTCATATCAAGTTAGGGGATCCTGAGTATCACTAGCAGGACACTATTGCCCTATTATTAATTAATAATAATTAAGGAACATGATTTTCACAAGTTACATATTCAGCTTAGAGTTACTTGGTCTTATTCCAGAACCTAGAGATATATACTAAGATATGCCTGTATTGATATCTTAGGAAACTCTAAATGTAAGCGCAGTCTTTTTTAAGGTTCCAGGTATCCATTTGAAGATCCAGGGTAATGTTCACATACCATAGATATTTGTGAAAACACAATCTGGACCTGTTGCTGAACTTTCTCTCTTGACCATATCAGTCACCTGTTGACCTTCTAAGGTGACTGATAAAGAGGATTTTCAGGTGTTATATATGCTCTTTCCTAAAGTCAAAAGCAGTTGATCAAATATTTTGATACTCTTGGTTGATGGAGATTCGATAGATGAAATACATTACCCATTTTTATAAACTCTCAGCATTCTTAAAATAAATCAATTCCTACATGCACCCCTGGTTATGAAAGAACTTTGATAATGTGTCTTCCAACTATTGGTATACAAGAATTTACCAATGTATCTGGAAATTTGTCAGTTGTTGATTATTAAGTCTTTTTAACATGATGTCATCAGGATAGTCCATCAGTAAGTGCTGTTAACTATCAATATAAATAAAATGTTTTAGAATTATATAGTGACAGAGAGCAAGAGAGTTAACTCTATCCCAGGATAAGACAAAAAATGACTACTACACTCTGATTTTCTTTCTTCCCAGTACTGAGAAGAATGTCTGAGCAATAACCAAACATCATATGCCAGCACCTATAATAATAGGTTCTAGAAAAGAACATTCCTCAATTAAGACAGTGAAAATTGGAACTCAAACTTATTTTAAGCCAGTTATCTTCTGCAATATAGTCTTCCATCATAATTTATCTGGCATTTATAGATGTCATTCTGATAAAACTGAAAGTAAGATGGGATTTATTAGTGTTGCATTTTTTTCAGTCTGTATACGTGGTTCTAATTTCTGTCATTGTACCTGTGATACAATATTGCTTAAGCTTCTTCAATTTGGTCAAAGAAGGGAAATTTTCCTTTTGTCCATATTGGACCATAAATCAGAAGACCAAAAGTCAGCTTTCTGCTAAGTAAATATATTCCAAGTAAACACTGGGGTATAGGAAAAGACCGCCATAGGGTGGATTGTAAATAGAAAAAAATAATTATTTTTTTTCTCTAAGAGTGCTTGAATTAACAGTTGCTTTTTTCAAGAAGCAATGACCAAACCACATAAGTAAAAAAAAATATATAATCACCTACTGTTTATATGATAGTACAGTAGTATTTTTACACAAATATATAATACATTGTATTATATTTATTGTATCTCTTGAATTTAATTAATTCTTATGTTTTGTGTTTTAAAATTATAAGGCATTTTATTTAACAATTTTCAAACATTTTCTAAATAAACAAGCATTTTTTCAAGATTGTATATGTTGTGAACTAAATGTCTCTTTATTAACTTACTCAGAATGATTTATTTGTACACCAATTATATTATAGTCCAAAAATTCAATTCTAGAATAAAGTGAAACTCTATATTAAACACTTTAAATTCATATTGTCACTATGCAGAAAAATGGAAATTCAAACACATAATTATATACATATATAAGGATATATGTGATAAGGAGATATATTTATCCATAAATAGGAACATATATATTAATAGATAATTGGCATCCTTAATGACTCTCACAAAAATTAATTTAGTGATTATCATGAAATTATATATTAATTATCTTCATTTTACTCATGGAGAGACTGAGTCTCTTAAGAAGAATTAGCAACAGCAAAACAAAGTTAAAATCAGTCCCCCTAGTGTGGTATTTCTCTTGAGATTTCTGTTTTAGTGAGTGACTTTCTTTTCTGATTCCTCAAATTTCTAATTAGTATACATTTCAAAAGTTTGGAAGAAACAAATAAATACTACCAATAAAAAATGTGCTCATTTTAATGTCAAATAATCCAATACTTTTCACAGTTCTTAGCTTTTAACAGTTCAACGGACTTTATTAAGTCACTAGATACTTCAAAGTACTAAATGTGTGAATTGCATGTGAAATTGCATGTGAAATGTTACACTGCCTTAGTATGAAGGATGATCAATAAATCATTAGTTCAGTGAGTATTCTAAAGCCTCTTCAGAATGGAAGGTCATGTCTGATGAGAATACAATAACAAAAGTGTCACTAAGTGATAACTGATTCGACAGTAATTAGAGTATTACTTTTTATTAGATTCAGTATTTAACTTGGTTACTAACTAAAATTAATTTAATAGTGATTTCTTCTTGCTTTAAATATTTTATCATCAGCTCAACTCCTACCTAAAATATTAAGAATACTACCTCACTGCAAATGTCCCTGAAATGTCAAACATCTTTATAAATGTATAGGATATCAGTGATATTATAAAATATAGTTAAACAGGTATTTTTATTTTCTAATATTTTTAACAATGTGCATTGTATATCAGAGCAGTTTGCTGAATTTGGTACAGTGGTCGAAGGGAATGGATAATATACCCAATTTATTTTTTAACTTAAAAATGTTATTAATAAAATAAACAATACTATTTAATAGTTCTGACAAGTATTTTCCCTGTATGTTATAATCCCCATACAATAAATTTGCAAACTGAGACCAAAAGAAAGTTATATTATCTTTCGAAATCATGTAACTATGTGCACGCACAATTTGAATTCAAGTTTATTTGCAAGAAAAAATATTATACATTTATGTAAACTTTGAGAAAATGTGGTTCTTGCTGTCAAAGTATTACCTGATGATAGAAAAGAAAGAGCATAACTAAAAAACACTACTAGGAACATTTTAGTGAACATACAACTTTTTAAACAAAGTGGTAAGCCGTTTCTATAATGTTGGTGTTTAAATCTTACTCTGACAAATGTAGAATAATTCTCACATAAGATAGTATTTTATCCCAAACTTGAATAATACGTTTTGATGGACAAAGAATACGTTAGGCTATTTCAGAAATATTGAAAGCTGTGAATAAAAGCAGTAAATTATGATATACCCTAGCATTCCCAGGTGAACAGAAAAGTTCGGTACCTGCAAAATACAAAATACACAGATAATAAAGGTGGGTATAGTAGCTACAGATGAAATTATGTTAGGTAAAAATCAAAAGTTTATGAGGTAAACAACTCACCAGTCTAAAACAGACTTTTCCCTACTGGAAATGAGTAAAACATTGAAAGAAATCAGAGGTTAAGATAAAAATATTCTAAGGAGAAATGAAATACAGGGTAACTGAAATGAAGAACGTCATTCAGGAGAATAGTGTAAGGACTTAATAGTAGTTAGTCTATGCTTAAACAATAAAAAATGAATGTCCAGTATCATTTTATAGGGTAGTTGATAATATTAATGATGATAATGATAATTAGCTATCAGTTGTAGTCTAAATTTGTTTCATATTTTACCATACTCAATCTATGGGTGGAAGATATGAAAAAAGCAAAGCAGATATTTTATCAACATTTTAGAGATGAAGGATTCATATATGATGAATAAATATACCTGCAAGAGTTACATCAGTAATAACTGCAGACCAAATGAGACCTTGAGCTTTTTGATAGGTTGCATCATATATTTTAGCAAGTTCTTAGTAAAAAATGAAAAATATATCATATTTTAATGTGTATTTTAAAATGCTAATATTTAAATTGGATGTCTATTTGTGAAGCTTTGAATAGATTGACAGTAATATGCTTTTTTCATCTGCATTTAGAATATCATGCTAATTATTAACCTGAAATTATTTACTTTGTATCTTCTATCATGCACAATTCACTGATGAGGAAAGGAACACAACCCATATCATAATGAAATCTAAAGACAATTAGAGAATACAGAGTTTAATCATCAGTAAAATTTCAAGTTATCTTTACCTTTAATATAGTTTTTAAAAATTATAGCATTTTGCAATGTCAACTTGTACCCTTCCATTCATAAGGCAACAGAATTCATTGAAGCAAAATGGCATTGTTTTATTAATGTCATAAACTATTGGAAGTCTTGTCATAAGAGTAATTCCAGTTCTTCCATTCTTTTTTTTTTTTTTTTTTTTGATGCAGTCTGGTGGGAAGATTTTTGAGATATACTTCAAAAGCTCTGAAATAAAGTTTTGCTGGGAAAGAGAGATGGTGTATGAAAGAGCAAGCAGAAATGAAGGATTTATAGCTCAGCTTTCCCACATAACCTCACAAAAGAAAATCAAGGAGATTTTTCTGTCAAAGGGAATAGATGGGGTTCAATCATGATAAAGCTTAAAAGTATCTTTAGATACATCTAGATCAAAATGACACATGGCTGAGCACCTACCAGTGTAGATTCTCCACATTTCTTATACATTGATATATATATATATATATATATATATATATATATATATCTCCGCACTTACTTGGCAAAAGAAAAAAACTGGTGAATAAACCCACAAGATATGTGGTGGGAACAGGGGAAAATCGTTATTTTTAAGGTAACTGGAGTTAACTTTAAAAAAAAATCTAAAATCTTTATAGAATATGTTTTATGGGAGGACATAAAGGGAAACTTTAGAATGATGTTAATTTTAAAATCTATGACTTCCATAAATGTGAGACATGTATTACTTAGATAATCTTACAAACATGCATTTCCTCAGAGAATTGACTTGTAATTTAAGATCACTCCTTCTTTAATCTCTAATGGCATAGCTTCACAAACACAGAATTTGTTTGAAGCCCGGTAGATGTAAAAGATCACAAGTTAAAGCTGAAATTAGGAGCAAGCATGGTTGCATTACACATTTGGAGATGTGCATTCATAAAATGGAAGATAATTTTAGCTTTCTGTGTACTAAAAATGCTTAAAGAACTTAAAATTTAGGCAAAGGGAGTAAAAGGAAGAGACTAGTAGAAAAGCAAAGATTAAACTACTGAAATCAAGGAATTTTACTAGAAATTCAGCATCTCTGGAATTTATTTCTAGATAAGAAGTGAAAAAAACAGAATTAAGTAGTCTCACTAGGACAATGAAAGATGAACTAAAGTTACACTGACATTTTTGATAATTTTTTAGATCTGTTTTAACAGAAGTCAAGACTATGTGGCCTCAATACAAATCAAGTATATGTGACTTCAGTCCAAAACACCTAAAATCGCAAAGAGAAAACTAGTTAATATTCAAAAGCAAGAAAATAGCAAAGATTCTGTGAAAGAATTAGGAAGAACATCATGCAAAAATCATTAAAAAGAGTAAAGAGTAAAATTAATCAATTAAATACAAAACTAACAACTTAAAACCAAAGAAACAAGCAAATGGAATAAACCAGTACAACAACCCAATAGTTCTTAAGACAGGTGAAAACATGAAGAGCAACTGTATAAATAAATTGGAAATATTAATAGAAGAGAATTTATTGATTATTAAAATGCAGCAACTAGCTATATGAGATGTCAGTTTTAAGTTAAAATTACTGCCATTAAAAATCTCACTTGCACCAAGCAGATAAATGCATCCTGAAGATCTACCACACAGCATAGTGATATAATAGGCCACAGTACTTTATTATAAATTTCAAAGTTGCTAATAGACAAAATCTTAATTGTTCTTAGAACAAAATACGATAATATCTAACTTGATAATGGAGATAGGTGTTAGTTAATGCTATAGTTGCACTATATTGCAATTCATATACATATTAGATTAAGTCTATATACCTTTAATTTATATGTGACATCACTAATATCCTCATAAAAAGATAAAAAAAAAAACCATTGCTATATATACAAAGAAGCATTTAAGTGTGCCCCACATTCAGATGGTAAAACAGTCAATAAAAATTGATTTTCAAGAAAACTTAAATTTGTTTAATTAGTAGTAAAAGATTTCAAGGAAGATATTATATTTTGCAATGATACAAAAGAAATGAAAGGCATACTTAAAGCAAACAAGAAGCTTGATTAACTATACTAGTATATATTTAAAAAGCTAAAATTTATTTTAAAATGTTATTAGAATTTGTAGATTTAGTAAAATATAGAACAGATTAAATTTAATGTACTTTTATGTTTTACCCATAAGCAATCAAACAAATTTTAAAAGCTCACATTCATAATATTAAAATGCTTACAAATAATTTAGCAAAAACTTTAAATATGCTAGACATTGAAAAGCAGAAAACATTACTGAAAAGAATTAAAGACAATTAGAAACTATATCATGTTCGTGATTTTAGAGTGAGTTTTTTTATATTGTGGTTCTCCCCAAAAGTGACTCAACTATTTAAGTCACTTAAATATATAGATTTTACTCAAAATCTCAACAACTTTTGAGATTTAGAGCAACAGAACTTCAATAGCTTTCTGTTGTTCAGTTCTATTCTATTCTATTCTTTTCTCTCTCGATACATGTATATGTATGTGTGTGTATGTGTGTATGGGTATGACATTAAAACCCAATATAATGTTTAAGATTTTATTATTCGTTTTGTTTACATTGCAGTATTCAGTTTAGTATATTGAAATCCACCTGAGACTGTGTGTATTTCACACCACACTGTCCACCATGTCTAGAAACCTTTATCATCTTTTTTTTCCTATCTTCTTTTCTTCCCTCTCCTACTCCCCTGGTGACAAAAGCCTTTCATTCTGTGAATTCTGTTGTTTTTTTTGTTTTCTGTTCCCCTTTATTTTCTTTATTCCATTATATCATTGAAACCATCATAAACCATTCTTGTTTACTTTCTTGTTTATTGCATTTAACATTATCCTGTCCAGTTCACTCAGGTTGTTATAAAAGTCATGACTTCATTGTTTGTCAGTCTGTTTGTGTGCATGTATTTTCAAGAGCAAAGACTACCTTTTAATATATATACATATGTATGTATATTCTTTATTTTTCATTCTTTCCTCTGTTGATGAACATTCATGGTTCATCATGTGTTGGTTCTTTCCTTGTCTTGGCTGTTGTCCACGCTGTTGTAAACGTAGGCATGCAGATTGGAGTTGAGTATTCTCTAGGTTTATATCTAGAAGTGAAACTGCTGTATCAAATAACAGCTCCACTGTGTTTGCTGTTTTGTTTTGTTTTAGAAATTTCCACGCAGTTTTGCAAAGAGTTTGCATTAATTTACATTCCCACCAACAATGTAGGTGAGTTCCTTTTTCTACACACCCACTTCAAAATTTGTTGTTTCTAGACTTTTTGATATAGGTAATTTTTACTGGTGTGAGGTGATCTATCATTGTGGTTTCTGTTTGCATTTCTCTGTCACTAAGTGATATAGAGCATTATTTCTTATGTCTGTAGGACATCTGTATGTCTTTTTATACTGATGTCTATTCAGATAGTCTGCCAACTTTTTGAGTGGGTCTTTTTTATTAAGGTGTATGAGCTCTTTATATATTTTGGAGGTTGAGTTCCTCTGATGTCTATTGTGGAAATGTCTTCTCTCATTCCATTGGTTGCCTTTTTGTTTTGGTGGTGATTTCTTTCACTGTACATAAATAATTTAGTCTGATGTAGCCCTAATAGTTTCATTTTACTTTGGTTTATTTTGCCTTAGCTGCTCCCTCCCCTAAGACATCTTTAAGGCTGATATAGTGGAATACTCTTCCTACATTTTCATCTATGCGTTTCAGTTATATCAATTATTTTATCAATGTATTCCATCTATTTTGAGAAAACACTTGTGTATGGTGGTAATGATTAATTTAGTTTCATTCTTTGCAGGTTTCTGTTTTTTTTTTTTTTTTTTTTTTCCCAGCATCATTTATTGAATAGACTTTTCTCCTTCCACTGTATGTCTGTGGGTCTTTGTCATACATCAACTGTCCGTATAAATCTGGGTTTATTTCTGGACTCTCAATTTTATTTACTAGTGCGTGTGTATGTTTTTGTTCCAGTACTTAACGGTTTTAATAATAATCACTCTGTAGTACAGTTTAAATAAGCTGATGTTATTCCTCTGCTCTTCTATATGGCTCTTTTTTCTGAGGAAACATTGCTATCCAGTGCCTTTTGTGGTTATATATAAACTTAAATATTGTTTGTTGAATTTCCTTGAAGACTGTCCCTGGAATTTTGATGTGAATTATATCAAATCTTCATAATTGTTTCAGGTAAGATGACCATTTTTACTAAGTTAAATCTTCCAGTCCATGAGCATGGAATATTGTTTCATCTCTTTGTATCTTTTATTTCTTTTGTAAAATTCTTGTAGTTTTTGTTATAGAAAACTTTAATCTCCAATGTTAAGCTTATTATATTTTTATTTTAAATCTTTTCTGGTGCTTTTGTGAATGGAATTACTTTAATTTTATTTTCTTGGCTTTATTGTTTGCATATTGAAATGCTACTAATATGTATATTAATTTTACATTCCACCTACATGCTTTATTCATTTGTTGCTTTTAGTAGTGTTTTGTGGATTATTTGTGAACTTCTAGCAGTTGAGGCAATTATAATTAATAAAATCATATCTCCTGCAACTAGTGATAGTTTTATTTTGTTCTTCTCAAATATGTACTCCTTAATTTTTTTATTTGCTTATTGCTCTGGCAAAGATTCCAATACCACATTGGATAATATTGGTGAGAGTGGGAATCCTTGCTTTGTTCCAGATTTAAAGTGAAAGACTTGATTTTTCACAATTGAGTATGATGTTTGTTGTTCATTTATCATATATTGCCCTTATTTTGTTGACGTATGAATCTTGTAGTCCTAGTTTGTCATGTTTTGGTATCATGAATTTGTAGTGAATTGGTCAAATTCTTTTTCCACATCTACTGATATGATTCTATAAATATATTTTCTTTTTTTAATTTTGCCATTGTTGATATGGTGTATTGCATTGATTAATTTGTGTATGTTGTATGTTGAATGATCTTTGTTTCTCTGGAGTAAATTCTACTTGATCATGGAGTATATATATTTTGATGGCTATCAAATCTGTCTGATAAGATTTTATTGAGGTTTGCAATTCTATATTGATCAATGGTACTGGTATTTAATTTTCTTTTTTGGTGCTGTCTTTGACTAATTTAAGAATTAGGGTAACATTAGTCTTATGTAATGTATTTGGGAGTTTTCTTTCTTTGATTTTTGTGGAAGAGTTTAAGGAGAACGGGTATTATTTCTACTTTGAATGTTTGGTAGAATTTGCTACTAATGTCATCTGGTATTGAATGCGTTTTACTTGGGAACATTTTTGAGTTTTGTTTCATTTTCTGTGCTCGTGATTATTCTGTTCAAGTTATCTCTGTCTTCCTGGTTAAGCTTTGGAAGTTTTTGTTTTTCTAGATATCTGTCCATTTCTTTATGATCGACAAATTTATTGCATATAGGTGCCTATAATTGTTTCTTATGATTCTTTTTACCTGCAATTTCAATTATAATCTTAACCTCTTTCAATTATTAGTGCTAGAGTTCTCTTTTCTTTTCTTTGTGAGTCTAGCTAGGAGTCTATCGATTTTATTTTTTAATAAAAATAAATTTACAAAAATATTTTAAGGAAATTAGTTGCATTGATTTTGATGGTCTTTTTATTTTCAATGTTATTTATTTATGCTTTAATCTTTATCATTTCAATTTTTCCACTGATTTCATGTTGCTCTTCCTTTTCTGATTCCTTCTGTTATGTGGCTAAATATTTAATTTGGGCTGTCTTTTGTTTTTTGATGTGCACTTGTATGACTATATTCTTTCCTCTCACAACTGCTTTTTGCCACATCACATTTTTATGGGAGCTCATCTCTTAATCTTCATTTATTTAAAAATAATTCTAATTTCATTTTTGTTTTGACCAATTACCCGAGTTTTTCAGAAGCCGGTGGAAGTCATATTGTGTGAGTCCTCCTTTTTTTCTGAATCATTTCTACTTTTACTCCCTTAAATCTGGAGTTCTTTCTATAATTTCAATTTTGCTCTCTTCATAATGACTTGATTTCTATTACAGAATATAGTCTATCTTTGAGCATGTTCCATATGTGCTTAAGAAGAAGGTATGTATATTCTTTTTGTTGGGTTTGAACATTGCTTCATTTAAGGTATTTATTTCTTTTTTGATTTATCTGCCTGGATGGTATCATATATGATGGGATTGTTATACTGAAGAAGTCTTCTACTTCTATTGTGCTTCTGTCAGTGTTTTCCTTTAGCTCTGTCAGTGTTAATTTTATATAATTTGTAGTCCAGAATTGATATATATGTTTATAATTGACATCTTCCTGATGGATTACTCCCTTGACCATAATGTACTGCCCATTCTTGCGTTGTATTACCTGTTTTGGGATGGAAATTTTTCTATCTGATATTAGCATTGTAGTTACTGATTTCCTTTCAACCCTTTTATTTTGATGTATTTCTCCATAGCCCTTGATTTCAACCTATATTTCTCTTTGGATCTAATAGTAGTTTCTTATAGGCACAGTGTTGATGGGTCCTGTTTCCTGAGCCAGCAAGCCCTTCTGCATCTTTGGTGAGTTTAGTTCACTCATATTTAGGGTGATAATTTATATACCTAGGTGTTTATTGTTGATATTGAAGTCTTTGTTTCTATCTCTGTTTTTTATTTTCCTTTTTTTGTGTGTTTTATATTTTCACTGAACAGTTTTGGCATTGATCCTTACAATTTTGTCAGCTTAGCTACCTAATTCTTTAGGATTGAATTTTGTGGTTACTGTAAATTGAGCATCATTAAATGTTTTTAGCTCTACTGTCTGTTATAGTATGTTTGTGAGTTGTTGCCATATTGTAATATATGCCTGTAGAGAAACCTTGTTTTCTTTTCCTATCTGTTGTTCTATCATTATTTGCTGGGGGCAGAGAATAGAGCAAGGACAAAGTGGGAGTTGGCAGAACTTCAAGGTCACCAGGACCAGAGCACCTGGCAAAGGCCACCATGAGAAAACACTGCGGCAGAGTTCCTGTAACTGTTCGCTCCCTGAAACAATATAGATACAGTTATGTAGCTATAAAACAAAAGGCTGCATAAGCAAATCCAATGTAGCTATAAACCTGCTTGCATAAGCTGCTTTAAGCAAGTCTGAATATGAGCTCAATAAATAGGTGGAAGGCAGAATATTCAGGGCTCTCAGTCCATGAGACTGTTGGCCCCCTCACCCCACCTTTCTATCATCTCACTCTCTCTGAGTTGCTCAATCTCCTGTGGTACCTCCCTCCTCTTCCCTGTTACTGGGAGCAATCCTGATAATAATAATTATTATTATTGTTATTAATGATTTCTGTTCTCTCCGTTGGTAATGTATTTGTTTATGATTTTATTCTTACTGTGTATCACCATTTAGTGGGTTTGAAAGGCAGGCTTGGTGATGGAAAATATCATTTACTTTCATTTTTATCATTAAAAGCCTTTATCCACTAGAATAGAGAATTCTTGGTATATTTTTCACATTTTAGTATTTAGTATTTTGAATAATTTCAAAAATTATGGAACTGTATATAAGAGTCAAAATAATAAACTTTCAAAATAAAAGAAGTAATTATATGTGACCATGAATCAACAAAGATTTAACAAAATTTAACAAAGTCTAAGTCATCAAAAAGGAAAAAAGGAAAAAAAAATGACAGACTTTGTTAAATTTTAAAAAAATCATCTTAAGATACCATTAAAGAAAATGAAATAAGGGACAGAGAATAGGCATCTGCCTACCATAGAAATCTCTGTTCTTGACAGCCTAGAAGGTTTTCTATGACTGTAGTTCCGTATTACATAATACCACAGATCTTACTTGCTGCTGTTGGTCTGAATTATCTGTAATGTACTCTGCCTGTCAGGTGTTTTCATTAACACCTCCTGAGTCTTTCTCCAACTTGTCTATTGAATCACATCCCAGTTCAACCTCTCAGCAAATGCAGCTTCCTCTTACTCTTGCATTTGGTTCTCTGTATGATGGTTGTTCATGATAATTTCCAAGGACAACAGTGAAATGAACAATTGGCACTCAAACCTTTGCCGAACCCCAATTAATGGGACTATGTTACTGTTAATCCTGGTGTCAATCTGCCCCATGCCTCGTGGTCTTGATCAGTGCTTAGAGACTAGGATTAACTTCTCCAATTGCTATGACCACTTAATGCGCTTCAGCGTCTTCTTGATTTTGAATGAGCACTGGGAGTTGTGAGTCTGATTCTGTAGCACCAGTTTCATTGAGATCTGTCTTGATGAAAGAAGGTACATTCAGGGGTCTGAGGCATCTGCATCACTGGACGTGTTGCATATCCTGGAACCACTGGGGTACTTCTAGTGATGACCGTCCAAGCATAAAGGAGGAGGTAAGTCTTCAGCTGCCTCAAACCAGCACTGCCTAGAGGCCAAGCAATAGGTTGATATCAGGCCTAATGACGCTGGCACAGTCGGGGGGCACCATATACTTCTCCATGGCAGCCCTTCCATGTGTTATGATACAGACCTATCTGAGAGGCAGATGCTAGAAGGTGACTTGGGCAGTCCCTTTGGGTGGGTTGAGAAATTTTTGGAACTACTAGGGCTCCAGCATGATCAGGAATTGGATGCCATCTGTCTTTGCTACTAAACACATACCTGGTCCTTATTGAATGCCAATTTTTTTTTCTTGGAAGTCACTGTAATGAGCTCCCCTTATAGTGAGTATAGAGCTGAATTTTCCTCACGTTTCAGAAGAGAATGAAGGGCAGGAATAACCTCCAGTACCCTTTTCCCTCAGTTATTGTAGCTTCATGTTTAGCAGGTCCTTACAATAGGTTCTCCTTGCAGTCATTTCTTACTACACTGCTTTGCTGAATTCTTCTAACAACAATCTGCTACATTTTTTTCTAAGCAAACAAACATAATTTTGTATGTCTTATCCTGAGAATGGGCAGCAAACTCGGGAATGGGAAATCATGGTCTAGCTGGAAACCTAAATGTCCATAAGCTCTTTCTGGACTGTCATAAGAGCTAAAATGTGAAAATAAAAAATGGCAGAGGTATTAGTCCCCCAACAAGTGTAACATGACCTCGCCAGCCACTGTCAGGATATATGTCCTTCCTCTCTGAGTGAGCATCACCTCTGCATAGTTATGGGCCTTAACAACCTCTATTTCAAGGACTGGCGAAAACACTGAGATCCCAGATAACTTTGATTTCAATATTTACTGACAGATTTGTATCCTACAGCTTTCATTCAAATGACTCTTACTTTCCCTAAACAAATTCCAAGGAAACAAGACATAAGAACACATCAGAGTTCCATCCAATGTTAGAGGGAAAGCTTCAGCTTCTTCAAGGGGGTGTATAGCTCAGTCATGATAGGCAGGAACTCAGTCCAATCCAGAAACATTAGTCCAACTGGGAAGAAGCTTACTAAGAAGAAAGCATAAAATTACCACTTCAAATACCACTTGTACATGGTGTTGGGAGACAAAGGTAGGACCATGAATTTTCCTCCTCTAGCATCACATGGTCACAATACTGACCCACACTCACCATCCAACACAATATTGTAAGGATTTCTACTCAGTTTTACTCAGTGAAGGCTCTAGAGATATGTGATCTCTCTTTCCAGCCTGTTTCTCAATTCTCACCAACCTATCAAGCAATTTGGTCACTACTTTGTGAAGCTGGCCAATCACTCTATCTTCCAATACTTCCACACCTCATGTCCTTTATATATAAAATGAGTAAATATAGAAAATGCGCTGAAGTCAGCTCCAGTCCTCATCACTGTTGTCACTAAAAATGCTTATTTAAGGAGCTAGAGATAACAAGACAAAGTCAATGAAACACATAAAGTACAATGTTAAATGCAAGTGCGATAGTATAAGGGCCTTTGCCTTGCCTTATAGTATTATTATGAACATCTCTATGCCAATAAATTGGATAATTTTTAGATGGAAACTTACAAACAATTATGCAGTGTATTATGATGGAATCAGGAAGAAACAATAAACCAAAAAGACCAAATACAAACAAATAAATTGAAGCAACAATCAAAAGAAGTCAAAAAGTCAGTATCAGATAACTTTACTAGTTTTATTAGACCCTTAAAGAACACCTAATACCAATTCTTCATAAACATTTAAAAAATCGAACAAGAGACAATGCTTCCAAACTGATTATATGAAATCAACACTACTCTGTTACTGAAAGCAGACAAGGACATCACAAACAAAAAAGAAAACTACAAACCATATGTCCAAAGAAAGCATTTGACAATATCTATCACAGATTCATGATATAAACTCTCAATATATAAGAATAAAGTAAAATTGTCTCATAATAATGACAATCCACAGCTAACATCATATTCAGTAGTGAAAGACTGAAAGGTTTCCCTACAAATAAGCAACATGCCAGTGCTTTCCATTCTCAAAAATATTATTTAGTATAATGCTGAAGGTCTTAGAGCAATCAAGCAGGAAAAGAAAATAACAGGGATCCAAATTGGAAAGAAATAGAAACTGCTGCTGCAGTAGACCAGTCAGCCTGACCAACAAACAGGGCAGATAGACAAGTGAGTCTCAGGAAGAGAGGACCAAAAGTTGTGGGTAGCACACGCTATTGACCTGAGCAAAGCCCCAAAATAAGTAATTTAGGTCGGAACTCTGACTCTGCACAGGTCAGAAACCCAGCAAAGAGCACAAACGAAAGAACTGCACTCCCGTCCTCCACTCCTTGTGACAAACGCTCCAGCTGAGAGCAATTCTATCTCCACACCAGATAGACTAGGAGACACAGTTTCAAAAACTTTGAAAAGAGGGTTCACGCCAGTGATATAATGAACTAAAAATGACTCAGGAAAACAAATCTATGAACTCACAAATAAAGTCAATAAACAAAAGGTCAAAACGGAAGTTTTACGAAAAGCTAGCAGAGATTTAGGAGGTTTATATGTGATAAATTAGATCAAAATTATCAGAGCAAGCTTTGAAACAGAATTTACCAAATGAAGGAGAGGGTCAGTAATTTGGAGGATAGAAATGTAGAAAGGAGGTAGGTGAAAATAAAGAGAGAATTTAAATGTTAACAAAATTGAGAGATTTTTCATTAGAATAGTTAATGTAAGGATATACATAATATTCAAATAAATAATTACTGAAAATTTCCTAAACTTGGGGAAGAAAATATAATGAATATAGAAGTCAATGAAACCAACAGAACTCCCTATTGTCTGAAGGCAAAAATACCTACAGTATGACAAATACTAGTAAAACTATCAAAAGTCAAGATGAAGGAAGAATATTAAAGGTAGTCAGAGGGTGAAAAACACAAGTAACCTAGAACGTACTCTCATCAGACTAGCAACAGCAACAAAAAATTCTCAGCGGAAACACTATAGGCAAGAAGAGAATGGAACAACATATGCAAAATACTCCAAGAGAATAAAAAGCCAACCAAGAATGCTATGTTTTACAAAATGCTCTCTCAGACATGAAGAAGAAATAAAGCTTATCCCTGAAAACAGAAGCTGAAAGAATTTCAGCCATAAGACCTTCCCTATAAAAAAATTAAAAGATATTTTTCTATTTAAATAAAAAAGAAGAAAGTTCATAAAAATATAAACAAAGCTATAAACAGATAGACAAGCCAGAAAGCAAGTCAAAATGGTAGTAATAAGTCCTCAAACATCAATAATTGTCAAATATAAATTGACTGAACTCACCAATTAAGAGACAAAGTAATTGGATGGATCAAGAAAACAAAACCCAAACACATGCCACTTGCAAAAGACTCATGTAATATATAGAAATAAACATAGTCTTAAAGTGAAGAACATTAAAAGTTATTCCAAGCCAAATGTTAATCTTAAAAGAGTAGGCACTTCATTAGGAACTACTAGTAACAGGCAAAATAGACTCCTGGACAAAAGAGGCAACATAAGATTAAGGTGGTCATTACATAATGATAGAATCAGTCAAAGGGGAGATAAAACAATGTTTTTTATAAATCAAAGCAGCTATCAAGCAAAATTAACAGACCTACAAAGAGACATTGACGGCAAGACAATAGGTGACTTGACCACCATATTCGCAGTAAAGAAAAAACATTATCCAGATAGAAAATAGAAAATCAACAATGGAACAATAACCTTAAATAACAAATTAGATGAAATGGACTGAAGATATGTGTATATATTTGTGTGAGTATATATATGTATATATACACACACATAGAGCACACACACATACCTATATATGTGTATATATATGTATACATATACATATATATATATATATATATATATGGAGAGAGAGAGAGGATTTCACCTCCTAAAATAGATTATTAAGACTATACTTTTTTTTAAAGCTCAGAAACATGCTCAAGGATGCACCATATATAGGGACACACATCAAGTATCAATAAATTTACAGTGTTTAAAATCATAGCTAGCATCTTTTCATATCACAATGGCATCAAAAAAAAAAAAAAAGGAAGGGAGAGGAGAAGACTGTAAAGGAATAGAGAATTAAAAAAACAAAACAAAACAAAAAAACATATTGGTCAATGAGGGGGAAAAATGTGAAATTAAAAGCACATGGAATCAAATGAAAATGAAAACATGAATTATCAGAATCTATGCTATGCAGACAAAGCAGTAAAAACAGGGAAATTTACTGGGAGACATTTCCACTTCAGAAAACAAGAAGAATCACAAATAAAAAGTTTTAAGTTTTCATCTAAAGACACTAGAAAAAGAAGGAAAAATGAAAACAAACTCTATTACAAGGAAGGTAATAGCAAAATGTAGAGCAGAAATAAGTTAAATAGTTATCAAAAGGACTAATCAAAAAAAAATAAAAAAAACTAAAAGATGGCTCATTGAAAATATAAAAATGGATAATCTGCTACACAGGTTCATAAAGAAGAGGAAAGAAAATAAAATGAAATCAGAAATGAGTGATAAGAAATTTCCACTGATATTACAGAAGTAAAGATTGTAAGAGAAACTATGAACACCTTTTATGGCAACAAAGTGATAATCTAGAAGAATGGACAAATTCCTGTAAATAGCCACCATTCTAAGACTAAATTGGGAAGAAACAGAAATCCAAAACAGAAAATCAAAAGAAAGAGAATTGAAATAGCAATTTAAAATCCCCCCAAAATTCAAAGTCCTGGGCCAGATAATTGCACTAACGAATTCTACAAAACGTTCAAAGAGGAATTGATACCAATTCCTCTGAATCCGCCCTAAAATTTCAAAGAAGGCAAGCTTTCAAATACTTTTCATGATACCAGCTTTACTCAATTGGAAAACAAAGACATCACCAAGAAACCAAATTACAGACCAATACCTTGGGTGATTACTGAAGCCAGAATTTTCAATAAATTACTAGCAAAATGAATTCAACATTAATTAAATAACCATACCAGGATCAAGTGGGATTTATTCCATGGATGCAAGGATGGTTCATTTTATGTAAATTAATATATATTAAAATTAATATATATAAAATATCTATATATACTATAATAGTAATGATAAAAAAGATGAATATTTCAATAGATGCAGAAAATGCATTGGAAAAGATTAAACGGATTTATGTTAAAAAACTTTAAAAATGGGTATAGATCGAATGGATTTTAAGCTAATAAATACTGCATATTATAAACCCAGAATCAATATTATACTTAATAAGCAATAAATGGAATATTTCCTTTTAAAATTAGGAACAAGGAAAAGATGGCCTCTATCCCCATTGCTATTTATGTAGAATTGGAAGTCCTAACCAGTGCAACTAGAAAAGAATAGAACATCAAAAAACTCCTAGAAATAATAAATGAAGAAAATAAAGTTGCAGACCAGAAAATTAATATTGAAAAACCTGCTGCATTTCTATATGAAAGTAACATACATCCACAGATAACTCAAGAAAATCATCTTATTTAAAATTACATAAAAAAGATGAAATGCCTTAGAATAAACTTAACAAAGGAAGTTAAACCCTGTATAAAGAAGAGGAGAAAGAGAATTAGATCTGGCTATCAGAAAAAAATAAATTAAACATCTCTAACAAAGTAAAAAAAGGTGGTATGAATTTTCAAATTAGGGGTGAATGAGGAAACATGATTTTTGAACCCTCAGTTATTGAAAGAATAGAGGATTTTAAGAATAACTATATATTCACATTTAAAATAATTATATTGTTGATAATGAATTGAATATATTGCATGCGGATGTTGATTTATCATGATATTCACCTTAAACATGTATAATGATAAAGTGCAATGTTCCTTGGCAGAATTAAAGAAAAATATAAATACATACTGAGAAGATACAAACTTCCAAAATTCAATCAAATAGTATTAGCTGATAGTTTATGTGTTAAAATTCTATCTCCAAATGATTTCACTAATTAATTCTACTAAAAATTTAAGGAGGAATTAATAACAATTCTACTTCAATATTTATAGAAGATAGAAAAAAATCAAAACACTCCAGCTTATTCTATGAGGTCACCTTATCTGAATGTCAGAATCAGGAAGATATATTATAAAATTTAAGCATTTTTATGAAAAGACACAAAAGAGTCACTACCCCAATTTTTAGCTAATCATAACTAGACATCTGTAAAAAGAATAATGCACTACTCCCAAATATTGTTCATCCCAGGAATACAAAACTAGTCAACATACAAAATCAGTCTAAAATATTAGTATTAACTGAATGAGGAATAAAAACATACGTTCTTTTGAAGGATGCTGGGCATTTTTAACATCAAATTCTCTCAGCAATATAAAAATAAAAGAAAACTTCCCAGACCTAAAAGGGTCAGGTGCAAAAGACAATAATGAACATCACATTTAAACATGAAAACCTGAAGATTTTTCTACTAAGATCAGTTAAAAGACATAAACATTCTCTATCATCACTTATTGTTCAATATAATATTAGAAGTCTTAGCCAGCACAGTAAGAAAAGTAAAATAAATAAGAGACATCAATTATAAAAGAGTAACTAAAGCTGGAAATAAAACATAAACATATAGAAATTATTGTCTATGAGACACTACCAATTAGAATTAATAAGTGGGTGAATAAGGTTGCATGACCAAAGACCTATATAGAAAATCAACATTACTCGTATGTACTGAACTCACAATTAGCATTTGAAATTAAGTTACCCCACTTACATGCCCTACAAAAATTATGTAAAAGGGAAACAAGCATATAAATATACACATATATTTATACATTATATATATATATATATATGCTTGCACATACATGTTTCTGTGCATGCATGGGGGCATGAAAACTGACAGAAGAGACAGTAAAAATAATATAACTTAAATAAATTGAGAAATATTATATTTATGGGTTGAATTACTCAATATTGCAAGAGATCAATTTCCCCAACTTAAACTTTAAATCCAATGTAGTCACAATTAAATTTCCAGCAACAAATTTTTTTTGTGTTGTTTTGGTGAAACCATAACCACAGAGATCAATAGAACATAATGGGAGCCAGTACATACTTGTAGACTATAGTGCATCACTTTTAAAGAATGGCACAAAATTGGTTCAGTAGAGAAAATGTGTTTTATGATTGGCCACCTACGTGCAAATAAATAAGCTTCTATACATACTTTATAATTTATAATAATTAACTCAGATGGAATATACACGTGAATTTAAAATTATACACTTCTGAAAGTATGATCCTCTTTATATAACAAGGAAAGACAAAACTGTAGGCATGGAAAATTATCAGTGCTTGCCAGAAATTAGATATATGGTATAACTGAGAGATGATTACAAAAAAGGAAACTAAAAGCATTTTAAATTAAGGAACACTTTGAAATCGGATGATGTGGTAATAATCTTTGCACATCTTGAAACTCAGTACTGTTCAACAAAAATGTGTACACATATTGCTGTATGCAAATTAAAAAAAACAGTCAAGATGAACTTCCTTCCTCCAGGAGATGGAGATATTTTCCTCCTCCTTTGGAGAGTGGACTACACTCAGTATCTTACTTTTATTAAAAGATTGACAGGCAGAAATTGTAAATTTATGATGCAGAGAGATGGCAGAAATCACCTCAACCAAGTGATCAGGTTTAAAACAACCATTATTTATTATGCTAAACTCATGTATCCTTTGATATGATGTAATGATATGCACATATAATTTTTCTGAGATTATATGCCACCTATTTAAACTATATTTAATTATGAGGATCATGTAACACATACAATTTAAGGAACATTCTGCAAAATACCTGAACACATCCTTTGAAAGACAAAGTACAAGTTATTGTCATAGATTGAAGGAAACTATAGTGGTAACCTAGGTTATATAATAGTTTTTGACATTTGTATTAGGTGGATTTCTTCTGTAATAAACAATTGTCTGCTCTTCCAAAATAATTTATTAATTTATATGTATGTGTATCCAATTCTATGCATTAAATTAATATTATTCAATTATAATTTTTAAAATTATATTGCTTTGTGAAAAACTGGACCTGTAAAGTGATAACCTGGATTGGATACTGGAATATAAAAATTACATCAGTGCAAAAACCAGTGAAGTCTAAAATCTTTAGACAATAATTCAGTATCTTTATAAATATTTAGACTTAGGTAATTGCTATTGCTAATATCTTAGTCCTGATACATAATATAAAGTTATATGATTGCTAATAGGGAAAATAGGGCAGTTGTTTGGAAAGAATATGTAAAATGTTTTATTTTTGCAGTTCCTCTGTAATTCTAAAATTATTATGAACTGAAAAGTTTAGAAAAGGTCAATCATTAAATCTCTCATCAAATGTCTTCTCAATTCTAGTAGCACTTTTAAGTTCATATTTCATAAATAAATTACATAGTTTTAGTGGGTGGCAAGACAATTAGAGATATTTAAAAAAATAGATTGTAAAATAAATATCTTCACTTTGCCACTTGATTAGGAAACAATTTGTAAAAACTGACCTACTTACAAGGATGAGCAAGGGAATCTTGGGACTGATGATATCTTGGGGTAGGTCTTTTTGTATAGCCAAAAATAGAGAATACTAATATTTGGAAATAGAAATGAAAATGGGGTTCAACATTAACACAACCTTCCAACTATGTTCCTCATTCATTTTCATTTATTACCATGCTGTCTTAATCACAAGAAAATGCATTGATTCTTGACAGTGCAGCAAAGACCTGTTATAATGCCCTTAAACACATGGAAAATATTTTTCTCACCCTTTTGCTTTTCTCTATGGTACCAAAATGTGCTGAGTGTTCTTTGCAAGCAGAAATTCTATATAGTTGACTCTTCTTATTTTGCTTTTTCAGCTGCTCCTCCAGCCTGCTGAAAGAATTGGTGTAACTCAGAAAACTTAATATGGCAAAAGGCCTCATGATTTCCAACCTGTGAAGAGGCCAACACTAATGCATTATACAATCCATCTGTGTCACCTTTATTATCATTTGCATTTACAAATGATTTCTGTTTCTACTGGAACTTCTCATGGCAGTTCTAGTTTTCCAAAGCATGTGCCAATATCACAAATACGTGTGACACTTTATTCTATCTTTCATATATTGGAAGATGATTCTGATCTTTCTTACTACCATTAGTAGGTAGTAATAAATTGAACCCACAGTATATACTCGAGCCATAGTCTATATTTCTCATAATAAATAATTTATTGATCTAATTTTAAGAATTAAAATACAAATTAAGAATATTAGTGTCTAACTTTAAGAATCTTACTCACCAAAAATAAGTTTTGACATTGTGTTTTCATAATTGTATGGCTTGGCCTGAAATGAGTATATAAAGGTAGAGAAGTACTAGATGCTGATGGTTACTCCTAATTTGCTTAAAAAAATATGGAGTATATCACCAATACTTCTAGAATTACTGTTTTGCAGGTAAGTCTATAAACACACACATGCACGCACACACACACACACACACACACACACACACACGGAGATAATTGCCCTTTAGAGGGGGAACTAGTTTATGTCTCCTTTTAATCAGGGCAAATACAGAGCAACTGAGACAATCAGTCATATGTCCAAAGTTATCTTGAAGACCCAGGAAACTGTATTGACACAAATACGCAGGTAATTAGAAAAAAGGCCTTACAAGTATAGAGTATAAAGAATAGTTTGGGGTTTTTCAAGGCAAAGATGCTGTGTATTTTTTTATAAACTATATTAAATGAATAAACATTTGAACAACATATAATTACTTTAGTGTACTAATTAACAAATATGAAGTATTGATTGCCAAAGTTCATTATATTAATTGTCAAAACTTGGAAACAACCAAAATATCCTTTAGTTCTACCATGAATATACGGTGACAGAAATCAATGCAGGAGCACTGATTTATGGAAAACAATGGAAATATTGGGATAAAAATTGGGAGATGGTTATAACTAATCACCTCTCCTCCCCTTTCTCCTCTCGTCTACCTCTTTCCCAGGGGGAGAACACAGATAAAAGGCAGCTCTGCACAAGCCAGGAAAGAAACTCACCAGTTACCAGATGTATCAACAATCTGATTTGTCAAACGCCAAAACTGTGAAAAATGCATTCCTGTTTTATAAGCCATTATGGTATTTTGTTAGGATAGCCGGAACCTAACAAGTTTGCATGATTCTATCCCCATACCAAGTAAAGCTTAATTCACACATGTTTTCAACTCTAATCCAGTACCAAGAGGGTCATGGTAAACTTTTCTCCTGGTTTGTCTGTAACTGTGCACTCCAGCAGTGAAAACACTGCTTCATAATCCCACTAAATTGTTCAGTTCCAATATACATATAGCAATGTTTCATAATTTTTAACTGATATCTCCATGGGAAATATATTTATCAGCACTGGCAGAATGCTTAATACAGTTTACTTTGCCTTATTATCTTATATGCTTTGAATACAATTGAAATTATTTTTCAGAGTGCATTCTATCCTATTATCCCCCTACTTCCTAAATGATTTACATTTAATTTGACTGAACTAACATTTACATTTTGTGCTGTAAAATTATCTAGGTGTTTACAAACACATAGTGTCATGTAGTCATCATTATAATATCATTCAGGAAGGTTCGCTACACAATACATGTTTTGGCTACATTATTACAGCACTATGATTAACAGTTTCATAACCTAAACAAATCCCCTGTATTTAAACTATTCAGTTTTATTCCCATTCAAATAATAAACACTAAACCATTTATTGTATTGATAACTTTGCCTTTTCTTAAACAAAGTGTTTTGTAATGGATCCTACAATACTAGGATTTATTTTTGTATTCCCTCCCATTTTATAGGTTTCTTAAATCTCTGATAGTGCTTTTTAAATCTTCCTGTGCTTTTCTTATCTAACATCTTTACATTGACTCTGCCATACTTTTCTCTTAAACATTTTTATTTTTCCTTGCTAAATATGCCCTCATGATTGCTTTCAGATAGCTAAAAATCACACTTACATATTTGCCTTGAATTTTTCATTTCTCATACAACATCTCCAAATCTGTGCATTTAAATTTAACGTATCCAAATTGAACTAAATATCTTCTGACCAAAACCCTTTGTCTAAGTCAAATGGCAGTGATTTCCCCAGCTTTCTGACTGGTTAGTTTCTTTCTTAAAATACTAAATGTACTGCTAACCTAAGTCATTAGAAGTATAAAAACATTTCTATCATTCTTTGAACTCTCTAAGATAGTATTGTTTTGAAAATGCATTTGTATTTTATCATATTCCTGAACTGATCAAAATTTCTATTTTAGAGGTATATTTGAATATTTCCCTCTACCTCATAACAGGAATATTAGTGTAATAATTGTTGAAAGTCATGTGTACTTGAATAATTGCTGTGCTGAATATGAGGAAAGAAGGAAAAGGCAATGAGAGCAATATTAATAACCCTTACATGTACACGTGTCTATATTTAGTCTATTAGAGACCTTCTGCTTATTAAGAAATTTTGGTATCTGATTATACAAAAGTGATGTCTGACCAAATCCTGAGGATAATAAATCTACCTGAGTGGTCTATATGATGCTTCAAATTGAATTATTTCTTTTTACGTAAAAGATGAACTTTACTGTGACATATGGGCACTATTGTAGGCAATATTATATTTTGTGTCTAAGTATTGACTTCATGCCTTGCTCTGTACGCCAAATGGCATGCAAGAACTTTGTTGACTCTCACTAGTATGTTTTAGTAGCTTCATTAACTCTGAAATAACTTCATAATCTTCTTCTCATTTTTCTCTCAACAACTATCCCTTTCTACCATGATACTCTATTAGTCTTTTCTATATTACTGCATTAACTTCAAAGCATTTAATAAATTACATAGAATTAAAAGTGAAGCCCTTTAATTAAAGTATTGAATAAACATTCTGAAATGGGAATTATTGATCTCATTAAGAGTTGTCATTATATCTTTTTTATTTCAAATAAGAAAAAATTTAGTTCATAAAGATCTGAAGGATGGAAGTCTAAGATCAGAGTGACAGGATGATTTTATTCAGGGGCAATCTCTCTTCCTGACTGGCACACAGGGAATAATTAGGTAAGGTCAGGAGAGTGATAACTCTATGAAGGAATTAGTGTCCTTATAAGAGACACCAGTGAGTTTATTTTTCCTCTTCCTCCTTGTGAGTACATAAAGAGAAGGCACTAAATTCATTACAGAAACATCACCCTCATTGTCTTATCTATGTTAACTTTTTCCCAAAGACCCATATCTTCAAACGCAGTATTTTGGAAGGGCAGGATTTCAACATATTTATTACTGTAGAATGTAATTCTGTCTCTAGCATTTCCCAGAAAAATATTTGGGGAATTTCTAACCCCAGAATTCAAGTTCTTTTCACATACAAAATACATTGATTTCATTCTAACACCTACTAGAATTGATTTCAGCATCAACACTAAAGTCTAAAGTGCCAAGTGCCATCTAAATACATAAATTTGATATTTCTAAGACTGGATTTATGATTCAGCCAAAGGCAACATTCCCTTCTAGTTGTGAATTAGTGGAACTAGACATGTCATGTGCTTTCAAAGTATGATGTTTCAACATGTATTTATTTGAGATTATTTTTCAAAAAGGGAGAAATCAGGATTAAAGGGGTTATGAGTCCCAAGTCAACTCAAAATCTAATAAAAATTCATAAAATGTTTAAGGCTTGAGAGTAGTCTTCAGTGGATCAATAAGCTGTCCAATGGGATGGCAAGGTCAGCAGAGTAACTGGAGTCCTTGGTGGACCCTCCTCCAAAGCCTCGCTCAGTGATCTCTCCCCTATCATTGGAGGGAGGACATCTGGTCTGTTGAAACTGAGGCAGGCAGTGATCCTGGTGATTACTAAATTGTCTTCAGGGCAATTCCCTTATTCCAGAATAATAATAATGCCCATTTGCAAATGAGTATCTCTATTGTCCTAATAATCCCAATATCCATTTTTAACACGTTCAATCTCTGTCCCTTTCCATTAAAAGTAATAGTGTTTCTACTCATGTAATCACATAAAATATTTATCAAATGGTTGTTCAGTTATACCCTTAATGCTCTCTTTAGAATGAATTTTATCACTTTTTATTCAATATGACTAGATGGAGAAATTTCTAAATCTTCAAGTTCTGTTTTATTTTTGCTCTTCAATTTTATCTACATTATCTATCTACCCTTTATAACTTTATGATAAGTAGTAAGGAGAAACCAAATCACTCCTTCAACAATTTGCTTCTACATTTCCTAAGCTAAATATCCAATTTCATCACTCACAGGTTGTACCTTCCTTAAAACAGTAGAACACAGTTCAGCCATGTTCTCTGTTTCTTTATAAAAGGATTGTCTTTCCTCTAATTTTCAATAATACATTCCTCATTTTCACATGAGTCTTTAGCAGTATTGCCCCTGTTTCTATATCCAGAAGGAGTAATTCTACAATGTTTTAATTTTCTATGTAAGCATATAAAGTTCCTATTCCGTTACCAAATATTCAACATGCATCAGAATGAATAAAAGGCAACAACTGCAGCAAATTTTAAATATCTGGTAGAGTTTCAATTTATTCCTTCATCACTAATGTTTGTGCATGTGATACATATAGGTATTATTTTGAAATTTATAGATATATTGTTAAGATTAATCCTTTGCTATGTAGATTATCTAAATATTAGATACGTGTTTCATCTCTGACAATTTCTTGAAAACTTAAGTTAATGTACTTTGATCCTGGATGTATATTTCTTCAGTCAGATTCAATTTATAAATGACATCAGTGTCCTTGAACATTAGGCTAAACAAAATTTACTGTTGGATAAATAATCATAAATCTTAAAAACTGATAAAATTGAGTAGCTATATATAAAGCTAATAAAGAAGAGCTAATGCTTTAAATAAGGCATGTCTAACTTGATCTTTAATAAAGTTAAGTTGGGTGATATATTTTTAAATGAAATTGTTTGTGTTAATGTCCCAAACCTTTTAGGAGCTGACATCTATAATTCTTTTCCATAATAAAAATGGAAATAATGTTACCAACATATTTCATAAATATGTAGAATAAATATACATACTCAATTTACATTTTATTTTTAAATTTTAGATATGACAGAAATCTTAACGTTCATAATTTCAAAATGAAACATAAATATATTTCACATTACAAATAATTTAGACTGATTTATCCCAAATATGACTAGACTTTTATTTTCTCAACATAATCTCTTTCTTAGCAGTGTCACTATAAATTTATTATAAGGCAAGAATATGATATAACTTTTTAAACTTTAGTTTTATTTACATCAATCAAGGTAGTTCAGATATCAAACAGCATTACAAAATGTTAGGATTTTTAGCATTATAAAATTTTAGCAGATAAAGGTTAATTATTCTTATTTTCATTTTTGACATTTTAATGTTCAGTGAAATCACTATATAATCTTATTTTACAGCTATACCTGTGTTGAGCAGAAGATATTCTGCAGAAAGGATTTGTATATTCACATTTTTTACGATATGATCTTTTACATTAAACTGGGCATAATTGTTAGTTAAAAAATAATGGTGTGACACATTTTTCTAAAGCAGAGAATAATTAACAACGATCAATAATATCCTATACTTTAATTCAACAATCATGACAACGTGCAATAACTCTGAATTAGTAGGTTTCAAAATGTCTTATTTTTTCTCTCCAACATCAGTCTCCAATGTTGTAATGAAGGATGCTAATTCATTAAAGTATATAAAGTCACTTTAGATTGACAAAAATTATTTGACACAGACATGGGATAAAAATTTTAGATAACACTGAAATACCTCCAGGCATTCCTAAATTAACTATTTATTTTATCTAATAAATAAACACATAATATAAAATCTAAAGATAGGAATGCATAGGAAGGCTACAATATTTCATGCCCTCTTGGAGCCAAAATATATTTTGCTTTGTCGAAGTTAGAAGTAAAGACCTTATTAAATTCTCTAACCAAATTGAGATTGTTCAATGATGGTCTTTGTTAAATAAATCTTAATATATTAAAGTACTTCTCAGAAGTACAAAGTCGAATTTTTTAAATTTTTTTAGAATTTTAGCTAAGATTATCCTTTCAGGATAAGAGCTAGAGGAGCTACTGAAGACTTTGAGATATGTTCAGAAAAAGGCAAGGTCAACAGTCATAGAGAAGCACCTAGGTAGTACATGGCTACTGATAGTGAAAATATGGAATCTTTTTTCCTAGAAGATGATTATTTGCCTAAAGATTAATTTGCTACTTTGTAGGTAGAAGACTGTCCTTTATCCATGCTTCATATGTACTCAAACACCTGACTACAAACCTTAGAAAATTATTGAATATAAGTAACTCTGACTCTATGTGATAAAATGTTTCTCAGTTTGACAGAGTTGGTAAGGATGCATTTTAAAGAGAAATTCATTATAACTAGAGAGAAGGTACATATCCCATCTAAGAGGTAAACATTAGATAGCATGTTAAAGATGCATTGATTAAGGCTAACACATAAAATCTTAGCATAAGCTGTATTTGTTATTATAACAGTAGTTTTGAAATATCCAATGGAATAACATAATATAACTTTATAATATTTATAAAAGAATTTTATAATTGAGGAATCCTTCATTCTAATATATACATATAGTATATGTATATATGAATTTATATATATGTATAAACTTATAATTCCTTTGCTCATATATTCATGTAGGGAAAGGATTGGAAATTTTTTTCTGTAAACATTTCAGTCTTTGTAGGTCATACCGTCTAATTCACAAAGACTCAGTTCTGCACTTCTAGTGCTATAGCAGTTATATATATATTAAGTGAACAAATAAATGGTTATGTTTCAATGACATTTTAATTATAAAAACATGATGTGAATTGGATTTGGCCAACAACTGATAACTGCCTATTCCTAATCTAAAATATTAATTGTGAATCACCTTTCAATGAAAAATGACTTTAAATGTAAGCCATATTTCTAAATTATAAAAGAACAGTGTCACGTAAATTGTATAAATATATATTGTATATTGGGTGACTTGCTGTATTATAGTTAAATGCAGATACGAATACACAGAATATAATATATATATTGAGTTATATTTATATATCAGTGTCTATAAATAATTTGTGAAATATTTATGTTTTCATGTTTCATTGCATGGTAGAGAAACAGTTATACAAATCAGAGGATCAAATAATTCTTGTAATCAGTGGCAAAATATTTTTTTTTTAATGGAGAAGACTTTGTGAAATATGTAGGTTTGGAATTCAGAAAATATTTTTTTTTGACTCTGCTTTCTTCTGTCTCTACTCTCAACTCCCAGGAGCATAAATATCTAAAAGTAGCTTCAGAAAGTTCAGATTGCATTGACTTCTCTTTACATTTTCTATCTACAGTAGTTAAAGAAATTTGGTCAGAAAAAAAAAATTGTGACGGTTCATTCATGCATTCAAGTGTTTTGTTTATTATTAACATTGCCTGAAAGGGTATGTTTTTTGTTTTCTAATTAAGGCACAGCATATTTTAGTTTAGGTAAAAAGTGACTGTAGTAGGCGAACGAATATGTGAGTATTTCCTTCTGTTCACTTAAGTGTTATCTTTTTCCAGAAATGCTACTGTTTGGATGTGGAACTCTTGCATTGATTCTCTAATTGTATTTCTCCCTCAACTCTTTTTCTTTTTCAATCACTTTTTCTGTGTTCTACTGCTATAAGATGTTTTCCCTTCTTCCTTCTTTTATTTTTTTTTTTTTACTTTGTATTGGATATTTTGATGGATCTCACATATTTTAAATTTCCAAGTCCTTTGCGTAGTCTGTTCTTAATCCATTAATATACTATTCCATTATTTTAATAGAAAAGTAAGAATGAAGTTGAGTAGGCAGGCAAGCAGGTAGAGAGAGAGAAGGAGGCATTTATTTTTATTAATTGTTTATCTTAGTGTTCCCCTAGTCCTGGGATATGAACCATGTCCTGGAATGTAACTGGACTTCACTAGGTTAGGAGCTGAGCATAACCACTAAGCCAATAAGGTGTACCACTAGCGTATTTGATAATAACAAGTATGGCCCTTCTAAAGTTTTTTTATGCTCCATATTGCCTCTCTGTCTCATACTCCTTTTCCATTTATTGTTAATTATATTTTTAGCTTTTGTTTTGTTTTTTTTTTGTTTGGTCATATATTCATTCTTCAGTTTCCAGTTAGAATTTCTCTATAGCATGATCAAACAACAGGTTCCATTTCACCTGATTCCAACTGCCACAACTGCTAGTTTCCTCAGAAATTCATCAACTTCCTTAATACTATAATTATTTTGTAAAGAAGTATCATCTTGCAATAAAATTTTAGGGTGTGAAATCTTGTTCTACTATTGCTCTGGTAGCTGGGACAAGGAAGGATGCTTAAAGTTTATGAATTCCCCATCTTTTTTTTATCTTAAGTCATTGTCTCTGGCTATACTTCCAAGAAAAAAAAATAATCTGTGTGGAAAAAAGGAAAAATGAATTGTTTGCTTATTGTGGAGTTAGATTAAGCACCTGAGGTATTAATAACATCTTGAGTAAGCTGGTCTTCAGTAGTAATCAAGGGTTACCACCATTTTCATGTTCCCTAGTGTCTTGAACTTAAACATCCTAGAGATTTGAAAAGGAAATCGGTTTAGTAATCTTTGTATCTCTACTTGTCTGCATTTAATTTTAAACCTCCTGCACTTGCTTCATCAGATACTAATCATTTCACTTACATGCATGTATCCCATGATCATTTTGTACAATCAAAAAGAAAATATTTTGTAAATTATATATCAATGAATTTGGATAAAACTTAATAACCGGAGATCGAGTTCCTGACAGCAACTTGATAGGCGGCACTTTTGGGTTGCTCCCCACAGACACTGCAAAAAAACAAACAAAAAAAATCACCTATTTTCTTGAGACAAATGCCAAGAAACAGTCGGCACTTCAGCTGGAGACAGAACAGTTGATGACTAATGGTGGGTGAGGGAACTTGCACAGTTCTCAGCTAAGCTACACATTTGGATTTGGGACAGAACTCAGGAGGGGCTAGGAATTTTGGAACCAGCTGCAGAGGCAGTGAGAGGAAGGCCTAGCGGGGCTGAGACACAGAGCCACAGAGGGTCAATTTAGGAGGGAGTGAAAAGAGATCCAGTGCACTTGGAGTTGAGCTGGAGCTGCCGTAGTGAAACTGCAATGGGTGCAGCAACAACTGGAAATCAGTCAGGAAAAGCTGGAAGACCACAAGCCAATTGGAAGCTCAACAATATGCTCCTCTTGGACTCCTGGGTAAAAGAAGAAATCAAAGAGGAACTTAAAAATAGAGACGAATGAGAACACAAGCTACCAGAATCTATGGGAGGCAGCAAAAGTGGTACTAAGAGGAAAGTTCATAGTATTCCTGAACTATCTCAAGAAACAAGAAAAATCACACAAACAACTTAATTCTACATTTAAAACAACTAGAAAAAGAACAATTAAAGCCAAAAGTCAGCAGAAGAAAGGAAATAATGAAAAATTGAGCAGAAATAGAGAATATAAAAAGGCAATCCAGATGATCAATGAAACAAAAAGTTGGTTAACTGAAAAAATAAAATTGGCAAGCCTTTAGCTAGACTCACAATAAGAAAAGGGAGAAAACTCTCATAACTAAAATTATAAATGAAAGGAGAAAAATCACAGCAGATACCATAGAAATTCAAAACATCATAAAGAACTACTATGAACAGCTCTACTGCAACAAGATGGGCAACCTTGAGGATATGGACAGGTTTCTAGAAAAGTATAGTCTACAGGTCTGAACCTGGAAGAATTGGAAAACCTGAAGAAAACTATCACAAGCAAATAAATTGAAGAATTAATCAAAGGCCTCCCAAAAAATAAAAGCCAAGGACCAGATGGCTTCTCCAATGGGTTCCACCAAACCTTCAGAGAAGAATTAACACCTATTCTTCTCAAGCTCTTCCAAAATACTGAAGAACAGAGAACTTTGCCAAATACTTTATATGAGGCTAACATTACACCGATATCAAAGCTGACAGAGATGTCATGGGATTCATCCCAGGGATACAAGGATGGTTCAGTACAGGTAAATCTATTAGTGTCATATACCGTATCAACAAAAGCAAAGAGAAAAAACCACAAGATCACATTGAGATGCAGAGAAAGCATTCGCCAAGATTCAACACCAATTTATGATAAAAAATCCTCCATAAAATGGCAAAAGAAGGTTCAATTTCAACATAACAAGGGCCATTCATGAAAATCCCAGAGGCAGCATCATAGTCAATGGAGAAAAATTGAAAGCATAACTTCTTAGGTCAGGAATGAGGCAAGGTCGTATACTCTCACTACTGCTATTTTACATTTTACTGGGTGTTAGCCAGAACAATTAGGCAAGAAAAGGAAATATACAAAACGCAAATTGGAATGGAGGAAGTAAATTCTCATTATTTGCAGATGACATGATTATGTATTGAAAATCAAAAATACTATCAAAAAACTCCTAGAACTCATTAATGAATACAGTAAATCAACAGACTACAAAATATGTGCACAGAAATATGCTACATTTTTATACACAAACAGCACATTAGAAGAAAACAAAATCATGAAAATCACACCATTCAAAAAAGAAGCTAAACAAATAAAATTTCTGGGAATATACCTAACAAGGGAAATGAATTAGCTATACAATGATAACTACAAGTTTTTGAAAGAAATAGAGGAGGACACAAAGAAATGTAAAGACATTCCCTGCTGGGATGGGGATGATTGGGAAGAATCAATATCATTATCCAATCAATATCTTACCCAAAGCAATATACAATTTCAACGAAATCCCATTAACACCCCACAAGCTTATTTCCAGGAAATAGAACAGAAAAATCTTAAAATTTATATGAAACAACAAAAGATCCTTAAAAGCCAAGCAATCATTGGAAAAAGGGAAAAATCTGAAGGAATTACACTTCCAGACTTTGAACTATATTGCAAAACAATAGTGATCAAAATGGTGTGGTACTGGAATAGTAACAGAGGCATAGATCAGTGGAATAGAACTGAATCACCAGAAACTGACCCACTCACATACAGTTGATCTATGACAAAGGAGCCAAAAGTATATAATGGAAAAAGGAAAATTTCTTCAACAAATGGTATTGGGAAAACTAGACAACCACACGCAAAAGAATGAAGCTAGATCACTCTCTAACACCATTCACAAAAATTAACTCAAAATGTTTTAAAGACTTGGACATTAAGACTAGAAACCATAAAGCTCTCACAAGACAGCATAGGAAACACTTTCCTTGACATCAGGCATAGAGAAGTCTTTGGGGACTCAATTCCACCATCAAGGAAAAGAAAATGAAAAAATAAACAGCTAGGATTACATCAAACTGAGGAGCTTCTTCATAACAAAAGTAAACATCACCTAAATCAAAAGGAAATCTACTAACTGGGAGAAAATATTTGCATTTGGTATTTCTGACAAAGGTTTAATATCTAAAATACACAAAGTGTTCATAAAATGCAACAACAGAACAACAGGCAATCCAATGAACAAATGGGAGCAGGAATTGTAGAGACACTTTTCTGAAGAGGATATATAGATGGCCAACAGACACATGGAATTATATTCCAACTCACTGACTATCAGGGAAATGCAAATTAAAACAACAAGGAGATACCAGCTTACACCTGAAAGACCCGTTATCCAAGAGTCTGGAAGCAACAAATGCTAGTGAGAATGTGGAAAAGAGGGGACACTTTTGCACTGTTAATGGGAGTGCAAATTGGTGCAATCCTATGGAAAACAGTTTGGACAAAATTCAAAACACTGAAGATGGAAATCCCATATGATCCTGTCATTCCACTTCTGGGCATCTACTCCAAAGATACGACAGCACTCATCAAAAGAGAAGTCTGCATTCCCATGTTTATTGTGGCCCTACAATCCCTAAGAAGTGGAAATTAACTAAGTGCCCAACATCAGACGAATGAATAAAGATGATGTACATATATATAATGGAATACTATACAACCCTTGGAAGAGAAGAAATCCTGTCGTTTGAATCACATGGTTAGAAATAAAGGGGATTATACTAAGTGAAACAAGTCAAAAGAAGAGAGATACCAGATGCCCTCACTCAGGTGGAATGTGAATAGACAAAACAAAGGAACAGAGGAAACATAACATGAAACCTGAAACATTTGCAACAGACCTGGGGTTTCCAAATGGAAATGGGGCAGGTGGAGACAAATGGTGGTGGAGCCCCCTTGACAATGAGGAAGAACATTTGGTGATTTGGTAAAAGGCATGGTGTGTTGAAACATGACTAAAGAATGGGGAACCTATACATAGGAAATTATTTTAATGTGTTGAATAATTATTACAATAAAAATAAATTTAAAGAAAGCAAAAATACCTCAAAATTAACCACTTCTACAATTGCTTTATATCTTCTGAAATTTTGTTGATGTATTTCATTTTGCTGTGGTCTTCCGCAGTTTCATCTTTTTTCTAGAGGATTTATTTACTTTGAAAAGAAAGCCTTTATTGCAACTTTGTGGGGGTTTTGACATGGAAAGGAGTTAAATGTATAGGAACAATCTACTGTTTTTCTTTCTATCTTTTATTTCATCTTCTTTCCTTCCTTCTCCTTCCTTGCTTCCACTTCCTTCTTTCCATTCTCCCTCCTGCCTTCCTTCCTGTCAGCCTTCCTACCTCCCTTCCTACCACTGTCCCATCCTCCTTTCCTTCCTTCCTTCTTTTTCTTTCTCCTGTATTATCAAATTTTATTATTTAAATGTTTATTTTATACTGGGGGTTGCAAAAAATACATAAAATATATTTTCAATTTTACTATCATTTTATAATTTAGCCAATTTTTCTAAACATCAGCTTTTGCACCTAAGTTTGCCAATTCCTTTTCACTTAGCCTTTGATTTAATCCCATACTACTAAATAATATGTTTGTATTTATATATCCTATTATCATAATGTGTGATATGTAATATATATGCATATGTCTATATATGTCTTCATACTGTGTCTGTGCAAGTATATGTGTATATATACACATGTGCATGCATATACATCTATGGATATATATTTATATACAAACAATTTAAGCAGTTTTTACTGTTTTTCTCAATATAAATAACAATGATTTGCATATCTCTCTCCCACCACAGGTTTAAGTCTTTCTCTTCTGCTGTTTTTCCCAGAGTTATATTAAATGATGCATTCTGTACTGTAATCAGCTTTTACACTACTTTGAAATTTTAAGTGCTCTTCACATTTCGAAAGTTCAATTAATTTCTACTCTTTATTTAACCCATATATATTTGCTATCCTTGGAGTTGATAATGGTGTTATTTTTTTTTTTCTTAATTTTTAAGTATTTCAATGTGTCTGTCAATAAATGATACATCTTATGTGAATGTTTTAAATGACATCAAGGGATGTTTTTCAATTTTTATTCCCTTAGAGAATTTCTTCCTGAAGACTTCTAAAATGCAATGCTCAGAATGTATCACTTACTTCCCTGCTCCCTACCAAACACGTTCACATTTTTTCTCTGATTCATCATCTTTATTTTTTATTTTATTTTTTTTATTATTATTGAAGGGATATTGTATTTTGACAATGATTTGCTTTGAGGTGTACATAGTGGTATATTTACAATTACAAATAGCATAGTAAATTTACTAATATTCCCCCTCTTTTTTCCCCCTTCACTTACAGTAGATTCCCCTCATCCTATTTCCCCCATCCCTCCCCATCACTTTGGTACCCCCTAACTTTCCTTTCTCTAAGACTCCATAGCTGTTTGAAGTAGTGTTCTCTCTCTCTCTCCTCCCCCCTGCTCCCTGTTTTTGGTGTTGTTTATGACACTTATTTATTTTCCTTTTAACCATCATGTGAGTGCTATCATGTGACATCTCTCCTTCTCCTTCTTGCTTATCTCACTAAGCATAATTCTCTCCAAGTCCATCCATGTTGTTGCAAATGACAGAATCTCTCCCTTTTTGATGGTCGCATAGTATTCCATAATACATATGTACCAGTTCTTCTTTATCCACTCCTCCGTTGATGGGCATTTAGGCTTCCAGCTCTTAGCTACTGTGAATTATGCTGCAATGAACATGGTAGTGCTTATATCTTTTTGGATAAGTGTTTTTATGTCATTGGGGTGAATGCTCAGTAAAGTAATAACTAGATCATATGGAATTTCCATTCTCAATTCTTTGAGGACTCTCCATACTACTTTCTAGAATGGTTGCATACTTTACATTCTCACCAACAGTGAATTACAGTTCCTTTTTCTCCACATTCTCTCTAGCACTTATTATTTACAATTTTTTGGATAATAACCAGTCTTACCAAAGTGAGGTGATATTTCATCACTGTTTTTATTTGCATTTCTCTGATGACAAGAGATATAGAGCATTTTTTCATGAACTGTTGGTCATTCGTATGTCTTCACTTTCACTAGAGAAGTGTCTATTAAGGTCATCAGACCGTTCTGGATTGCTTGCATTTTTCTTGTCCAACTTTCTGAGTTCTTTGTATATCTCAGATTTTAACACCTTATCTGAAGTGTGAGAAGAAACTATCTTTTTGAAGACATGATAACATACAGCGAACCCCCCAAAATGAAGTAAAAAGCTTTCAGAAATAATAAATAAATACAGTAAAGTGGCAGCCTAAAAAATTAATATTAAAAAATCTTGCATTTTTGTATGCCAACAATGAAAATACAGACAGAGAACTGAGGAAATCAATACCACTTACAATTACATCAAAAAAAAAATGAAATACTTTGGAATAAACCTAACCAAAGAAGTGAAGGACCTATGCTGTGAGAACTATAAGACATTGGTAATAGAAATAGAAGATGACGACACAAAGAAATGGAAAGATATCCCATGCTCACGGACTGGAAGAATCAACATAATCAAAATGACCATACTGCCCAAGGCAATATATGATTCAATGCTATCCCCATAAATATACCAAAGACATTCTTCAAAGACATAGAGCACGAAATAATGAAATTTATCTGGAACAACAAACAACCCATGATAGCGAAATCAATCCTCAAGAAAAAATCCAATGATGGAAGAGTCATGCTCCCTGACTTCAAACTCTACTGTAAAGCAATACTAATTAAAACAGTATGATACTCATATAAAAACAGAAAGACAAATCAATGGAACAGAATTGAAAATCCAGAAACAAATACACGTATATATAGTCACCTGAATTTTGCCAAAAGAGCCAAAGACTTACAATGGGTCAAGGACAACCGCTTTAATAAATGGTGCTGGGAGAACTGGTCAGTCATATGCAAAAGGTTGAAACTAGATCATTGCCTAATACCATACACAAAAATTAACTCAAAATGGATTAAAGACCTAGACTTAAGACAAGAAATCATCAAATACATAGAAGAGAATGAAGGTAAAACATTATTAGACACAGACCTAAGAGATGTATTTGGCAAATCAACTCCCATTGCAAGGCGAGTCAAATTCAAAATAAACAAGTGGAATTACATAAAAGTGAAAAGTTTCTACTCAGAAAAAGAAACTAGCATAAAAATAAAGACATTCAACCACATTTTTAATAGTCTATTTTCCAAAACCCTGGAGATACACTTCTATGTCTCTTATTTTAGTTCCCTTGTTTTGTGTACTCAATATGTATATATATATACATATATATATATATATATATCTATATCTTGGTTGAATCATTATATGAAAGTGTCACATATTGACAAAGTTTAAATAGAAGTTATTTTTTAAGAGTTTCCTCTTGTGAAAATGCTTTTATTTTGCATTTGTCCTAGAAATATGGTTGGGATAGGTAAAATTTGACTCATAGTTAGGATATCTCCTAAATTTAAACTTTTTGAAGCATTGCTCCATTTCTTCTTGCTTTCAGTGTTGCCACTAAATAATTTTCATTGCTAATCCTTTAACATTTTTTCACATTTTGAAAGTTTGTCAATTTTTTATCTACTTTCAGTACTCTCAGCATCATTATCAACACTAATATGAGTTTCCATACTCAACAGTTAACCTCCATCCTTTCTGACCTGCCTCAGTCATTATATACATAGATCTTCCAGAAGAAAGTTGATGTTTCTGTTGGCTGGAAGAGGTTTGTCTAATTTTCCTGAATATGCTAAAACTTAACTAAAACAAAGTAAATCTTGCATTAAAGCCTCTTACTTTTTTTAAATAACATCTTGCTACCATTTCCTGAATAGTTTGAGAATTATGTAATTATGTCATATGAATGGAGGTGGATTTCATCTTTCTCATAATCAGCATAGATTTTAGGCTTCTAATGCATTCTCTGTCACTTTGGACATTATAATGTTTTGTTACACATTTCTGCTTTTCAATTTCTAAAATTTTGTTGTTATTCTGTTCTTCTCAAACATAAGACTTTCTATTAATGAAAAGCAAACCCAAACAAAACAGAACGTTTAAAAACTAAAAAAAAATATGAATTAACAAAAAAATAGATCGATGAATAATACATTTATCAAGCCATCTTTTAGAACTCTTTTATTTTTAAAATTTAAAAGTTTTAGCAGGATATATTTTGTCAATCACCATTTAAGTTTGTCTCCTAAAAGCTGATACCATTTATTCAGTTATTATCCAATTCAAGTAATGTTTCTTCTCTTATATCAGTAGAGATTGCCTGTTTTTCATATCTTCAGTCGTTTTTCAGAAGGATTGAGATGAAACTTAGTGGTTCTATCTTTATTAGTTTATTGAGGGAAAATGAGAGAAAAATAGCATTAATCAGTGTTTACCATTACATCTTGTTAAAGTATTCTTAGATTTCCATTTAAGACAAATAATAATAACTGAGAATGAGGGAAAATGACTAAAATCTTTTATCATTATGAAAAATATTAGCCAGTGACTTCAAATTTTATGAAGTATGAGACAAATACATTTTATATTATAAAATATAATTTAATTTTAGGTTAGGTTATTTGTAGGGTAGTGTAATAATGACCTATGCCCAACCTTGAAAAATGGACTCAAGACATCCTAATATACTAGATGGAATTTCTTTGATACTTGTCTTCACCCACACTGACTGTACCCAAGTTGCCCTGCCCTGGAATCTGGCTGTTCTTGCCCACTATCTCTCTTCCCTCTGTTGGTAGCCTCTTTAAAAGTCCTGCCCTACTTGCTGGTGGCGGTAACTTTCCCAATGGGCTGCCATCAAAAGGCAGATTCCTTCCTGACCAACCACTATTGGGACACACTGTTGTGTGTGTTATAAAGGTTCTGCACTTCCTGCCTGTGTCGTCTTGCAATTTCCTCCAACTATCCCCTAAACAGAATATTACTCTGTCTGTACCCAAACATCTGTGAAGCCATTGGCATAGTCTCAGGATAGTTCCAAATCTTCAAATAATCCAGACAAAGTGGATATACCTTTTGGGGGAATTCTGGGAGGACTACTGGGTAGAACAGTAGTGACATCTGGTACCCATATGGCTGTGCTAATAGATGGCTGGTGGCTACTCCGTGGTTGAGGGGGAATGCTTCTAACATGCCACGGGATTTACTTGCAACTTTACACAAGACAGGAAAATAATGGTTAAAAAATAAAAGAAAACACTAGGTAACTGCTGCCACTGTGGACTGGCCCCTGCTGCAGGCAACCAGGGAGGTCATTAAGGCACATTCTGGCAGCAGAGGCTTGAGACTGCAAAGTCGAGAAGGAAGTAGTATGACTGGAAAAAGACATGAGTCTTATACAGGGAAAGCTGGGGGAACACTTAGAACAAACAGAACATCATCAAAAAGGTTAGCCAGGTAAGTGGCATTAGTAGCTTAGCTCTTACTGTGTGCTTTCTTGCTAGCTATGGATAAACAGAACTGTAGGTTCTAGGATGTTAATTGAAATGGATCTAACTGGCCTGTTAATCTATTCCCTCATTAAGACAAAGGGACAACAATGTTTCATGTGAGTTATTACACCTCTGGCAGAAAAGGGCTACAAAATTTCCAGGGAGAAGGCTCAGGTACTTAAAGATCAGGTGGACTACCTGGGAGTCATCTTAACTTCAAAGACATAGTATGGTCTCACGAGCATAGAGTCCCTTGTTGGTCCAGTACAGCTTCTGTTTGTTAGATTTGAATTTGGGGGATTCCTTTTTTGTGTGAGTGTTTTATGTCTATGTGGCATTGAAAACAATCTTGGTGCAGCATGAAGTTAATGAGTTAAACTCAAAGCAGGCTGAATCAGCTCTTTTTTTTTTTTTTTTTTATTCTTGCCTTGGATTCCTGCCACAGACAGTGTTCCTAAAAATACTATTAACGCTATAGTTGGACAAAAATAGAAGTGAAGCAAAACTGAGACTACATGAGTTCAAGAGATAAGGTAAAATGACCTTGATGTGTTTTTCACTAAAATAACAGTAGCACAATCTGGCCTGAGTACAGATAATACTCCTGGAAAGAAAATGGAACATTTTAAGGATTTTTTGCAAGTAAGCCTAATCAGTTTTGGAATGTAAATGGTGGCAAGAAAATAAAAGATAAAAATGAACACATACTTCAAGACTCTGCCTTAACACTTGATTTTCTTTTAAGCAGGATGACATAAAAGATACATAAAACTTTTACACAAACACTGATAAAATATTATTGAAAGAAATTGAGACCTCTATCCATGTCTATGCCTATGTTTGTATATATGCTATACATTATTAATGGCATTTCCATAAGTGATTTGTATCAAATTGACTCAATTTAAGGTAGCTTCCTTATTACTAATATAAAAATAGTAATGAACTAAATATAATCTAGGTTAAATTCCTTGATCTTGCCTAACATATTTGCAGTTTCCCAAACCTTCCTAAAATCAAATTCTGAATAAAAGCTTTTTTCCTAAAGAAAAAAAGGGAAATCAGAGCAATCATAGGAAATTACATATGAAGAAATGATTCTACCTCTATGAAAGAAGAAACAGAAATAAATGGACTTAATTAGTGTAATAAAGTCTTACAGGAAGCATTATCAAAATACGATTTAATTCTTAGAGCCCTTAGCACATGCTAATATGATAATGTAATGATCAACATGCATGTTCTAAAGTTTTATAGAATATATAGAATCCCTAATGTCTAATGTTTTCTGGTAAAATGATTGCTTTTTCTGGTTGTTATTCTAAAATGTATGTCACAAAATTAAATTTTCTTAGTATAGTATTTATTAGGTTATAAGCATATCTTTGATCATGGTATTTTAAAGTTCTCTGACAACTGCAAGCGGCAAAGAAAAATCGAATTAGAAGTGGAAAAATGTCAGCTTCCATTATAATGCTTCATTATATAGATAACATGTTACTAACTTCTTATTTATTTACAGCTTTGGAAGAATGTGTCTCCTTCCTCCTTACACAGCACCAAGAGAAAAGTGGGAAAATAAATCAGAGCAAGCTGAAAATAGCTAATTTGTTATAGTTTTAAGGTTTATCTAGTTGAATAGATGGAATTACCAGGCAGAGTTTTAAATAATATACGAGCTTGTTCTACTCCAACATTCTCTAAATATTTGGAGAGATTTGGGGGTCTACTGGAGTACTGAAAGCCACTCATTCCACACCTGACTCTGATCATCTGACCACCGTTTAAGTTAGTCACAAAAGGGGCCACCTTGGATTCGGGAGAAAAGCAGGACATGGGGTTCAAGGCCACCAAACTTGTTGTACAAGCATTGAGAATTACAGTTTATACCTAATCCTGTGACTTAGACTTTCACATGACCAAGGATGGGTATACCTGGGGTGTTCTGACAGTAGCAAGTTAGAATAAGGGTGCCCATCAGGTCTCGGTCCCAAATGTGAAAGCAGAGCTGAAACCCATACTGTCTCATTTAAAAACAAGTTAACAGCATACCAAGACCTGTTGGCCACAGAGTCTTCACAGGTTCAGCTGTAGCACTGAGTGCAGCATTTCTTATTATGAGGTGGCTTCAAGACATGACTGTGTGACCTAAGAATTCAGTGGTGCAAGCAACAATGGTGACCAAGTGGTGTGCTTACCTGCAGTTACACAGCAATGAAGAAGCAATGCCTTGATCTGAATCCAATGGTTGGTGGAGGCCTCCTGAAAAGGACATGACCCTATGGCTTCACTTAAAAATATGACATGCTGGAAAACATGTGCAGCAATGGGACAGCAATCATCATTTCAATTGGTGATCCCACTTGCCCTACTATCCAATAGAGGCTGACCTCATTGAAAGTTACGTTCCAGCAGAAAGATGCACTGAAGACTGTAACCCACTTTTACATGGGGTAGACTGGAGATTTTGAGAAGTTTAAATGATTGTCCATAACCTGGGGGTGCTAAGTCCCTGAAACTCTGAACATGACCCAGGGCAGTTCCCACATGAGTTTAGGTACACAATGATGACCAGGTATCATAATTGTGAATCAAGTCCCACAATAATATGGCCTTGAAAGCCCTCACAATTATACCCCTTTGGCAAAGTACTCTCACCTGGCATTGGAAAACTCAGGTTAAGTCCAGATAGTGTTCCCTGGTGGCCCCCTGGGTGAACTAGTTGATGTGGAATGGTCTGGAGTGACTCACAACTGTACAGGTAGGAATGCAAGAACCTGCCACCTATTGCTTTGAGTGGGAGAACAACACCCTTGTAGACGGCTATGCCCTGGGCCTTTATGCCACAACCTAAGTGGTAGGATTTGTTCGTAATAAAGTCATCTGGTCCTGAGCAATTGTGTTTTGGGGAGACTTTTGATATCCAGTTCAATTTCTCTCCATGATAATAATCTGTTAAAGGAATATATGTATTCTAAGATCAATATTGAGGCATTACACATATCCCAAAATCTGTCTATTTCTTCATGATTCACCAATATTCTGGCATATAGGTACTCACAGTAATCTCTCAGGATCATCTTTATCTGCAATGTCTGTTGTCTCTCCTCTTTCATTTATGGTTCTTGGCTTCAGGATTTTCTCTTTTTTTCTTCAGGAGTCTGGCTAGGATTCCATTCATTTTGTTTATTTTTTCAAAGAAACAGCTATTGAATTAATTCATATTTCAGGTGGACTTTTTTGTTTTCAATTTAATTTATTTCTGTTATAATTGTTTATTACTTTCTTCCTTCGATTTTTTTCATCGTATGCTAGTTTCCCAGTCTAGTTTCTTCATGTGTGTTGTTAGAAATTTAAATTGAAATGTTCCTTGATTTTTGTTGTGAATTTATATGACTATAAAATTTCTTCTTAGATTGAATGTTCTTGTAGTTCATCTCTTAATTTCCATTTGTTTCCAAATAACACTTAATTTCATCTTTATTCCATCAAATATCAGGAGTCAATCTGAAGCATGTTTTTTGATCTCCATATAATTGTGTTTCATCCAGTTATGTTCTTTTGTTTTATGTTTACCTCTACCCACTTGCTTTTGGAGTAGTTTTTTTTTTTAATTTCAGTCTTTTTATTCTGTGCTTGAATGTCTATTCTTGATAATATTTGATGTGCACTTGAAAACACTATACACTCTGTTTTGGAAAACTAGAGTGCTCTGTATATTTCTGTTAGGTCTACATGATCTTTGGCTTCATCCATTGTCTTTAATTTCTGTTGATATTCTGCCTGCATTATCTATTGAGTGAAGAGGGTTATTGAAGTTTCCCACGAATATTGTGTTACTGTAAACCTTTTCCTTTGGTTCTTTCAGTATTTGTTTTATATATTTAGATGGCCAGCTTTGAGTTTATATATATTGGTAGTTAATTCCTGATAATTATGACTTTCACCATAATGTAGTGTTCATTCTGGCCTTGTGTTACCTTTTAGTCAAAAGGTTTTTTGCCTGGTATTAATAGTGCACTTCTTGATTTCCTTGTAACCTTTTCTTTAACAGATTTTTTTTAGTGTCTTTTGACTTCACCCTAAGTTTCACTTTGGATATATGAGTGTCTTAGCATCTTAGAATCATTGGATCCTGTTTTGGGATCCAGCCTTCCATCATGTGTCTTTAAATTGGTGACTTCAGATGGTTTACAATGATAATAGCTATGTAGGAATTTGCTATTGTCCTTGGAGTCATTTTTTTCTGTTTCTGTTACTTTACTCGTTTATCTATTGTTTATTGGTTTTGCTGTTTTGTTTTGTTTTTTTTTCCCCCACCTCAGGATGTATTTTGATGTTGACTGTCTTCTTTTTCCAACTTACATCTCTTTATGATTGGATTATGTAGCTGACATGGGAATTATCTCTAAAGTTATCTTTTTAGAACAGACTTGCATGACCTGACACCATATCATACTTATATGTCCATATTAAAGCCCTTAGTACTTTGTTTTTTTTTTTTGGTTATTTTGTTGGTTTTCTCCTGTTCCTAATTTTTTTCCTGATTTTATTTTATTGTTTCTCGCCATTCTTGAGGTTGTATGAACCTTTGTTTTTGTTTTCCGTGGTATAGAACTCCTTTCACTATTTCTTGAAAATCAAGTTTTATGATGAAAAATGTGCTAAGATTTGTTTTATATTTGAGATTTATTCCTCTATCACAATTAAATATTTTGCTGTATTTTATATTTTGTACTGTCAGATTTGTCTGTTATCTTATTAAATATGTTATTTAACTCTTTTTGTCCTGTAGAATTCTGCTAAGATGTCTGATGACAACTTTATGGGTGTTTCTTTACAGGCTATGTTTCTCTTTATTTGGCTTTTTCCAGTTTTACTTAGGGTAGGTATTTTTGCATTTAGAAATTTGGGTATTCTGGCAGCTTCTTGGGGTTCATGATTAATTTTTTTGTGAACAACTATAAGAATTTTTCTGCTATTACATCTTTCAAAAGTTTTCTGCTCCTTAATCCTCTTTTCCTCCTGGAATACCTACTATGTTTGAATTTTTATTTTTTATGCTACACGTGTTCTTCTCACAGTTTCTTCATATTTTCTCTGTTTTGTTTCTCTTTCCTTTTCTGTGAGGGTTGCCTGCATGTTTTGATCATTAAGTTTAGAGATTTGTTCCTCTGTGAAATTGAGCCTGTTTTTGGAGTTTTAAATTTTTTTCTTTAATTTGTTCACTATTTTTCATATCCATTAGTTTTGTCTGGACTTTCTACATAACCTCTATCTCTTTGGTTAATTAATCTTTTAAATTTGTCACTTATTTATGAAGTGTTTAAGCATTTAACCCAACCTCCTACAGATCATTCTTTTTTAAACTTTTACTTAATATTCTTTATCCATCAAATTACCCGTTCACTGTTATTAGAATCCTACTCTGGAGAGCTACTGGTTATCTCCCTTGCTTGTGCCATTTGTGGGTTTTTTGAGTGGAGGGAATTTTAATTTGAGCATGACTTTTCTGCCCTCTCTTTGGCACTGCTGATTTACTTTCTTATTTTTTTAATTTGCTTCCTGACTAGTGGTTGTGGTGAGTGATCATTGATTTGTGGGTGATTATTAATTGTGATGCTCTTGTGGGCACTTGTTTTTGTAAGTTGAAATTTGGAATTTGCTTGTTAACAAGGAAAACTAACAAAAACAAGTAATGGTTATCAACATTTTCTGAATTTAAGAGTAGAGGCTTCACTTATTTTAGAAATATATGCACCTATATGTGTATATGTATCTATCTATCTTCCATATACACACATACACATATAGTAAACCTTGTAATGCAAAAAAAAATCTACATTAAATAAGCCATTGCACATATCTAACTCAGAGTTTATTAGTGAATTTTAAGTGCTTTAGAAAAATGACAAAGAAAGTTAAAATTAAATAATTTCCTCATAATTCAAGCTGAACTTTTAAATTATAGAGCAAACATTCTGTAAGCATGATATCCAATTTCAAGCTTAATTATGAGTACTTGGTTTCAATTTTCAGAATAAAATTATACTAAATACATATGTTTAATGAATATGAGGCAATCTAACAAGTAATCAAGCTGGCAAAAGACATTATTTTAGATTATTTTTACAATATCTTTATGCTAAAACTTTTCAAATAAATTATATACCATAATGTTCTGCCTCAATGCACATTATTGAGCATAAAACAAACTTTGAATTTCATGTAGTCCATTTGATAACACTTTTTTAAAAATTATGGGAGAAAAAAAGCAAATAATATATATATGATCTTGACAATTTAAGCTATTATTTTACTCTATGAAGCATTTCTTTCTGTTTGTTTTTGCTTTTCTTCAGAGAAATATATTACTTATACTGTACTATATTATACTCTGTTCCATTATAATGTGCTCTATATACTTGATACACCTTAGCTTTATATTTATTTGAGATCATGTATTAAATTCTAAGATACTACATTATAGTATAAATAAAAATATAGTCTGTATCACTTTAGTATAAACCTTTCAATGAGACACATATACATACATATGCATAATACATATATGGTTATACTCCATTTTCAGTGCAATATTTACATTACAAATTATACCACAATCCTGAATAAATTGTCCTCTATTTCTTGAAATACAAATTAAAATTAATTTATTCAACAGTTTGAAGATAGCTTTTTAATCCCTTCTATGTATAAGGCTAGATTGACTAGACTATGTAAAACAGAATAAAAGTAAAAAATTAAAATAGGCAAAAATATTTAAAGGGATACTATCAATAATATCATATTACTAAATATCATAGATGATATATAAACAATAATATAAATAATAATACAGGGATTTAACATATACATATTAAATATTATGCATGTATTTTCTTCTTTCATCAAGGCATGCATATATTTTTTAAGTCTCTGTATAAGCAGAACACATGGGATCTGACTCTGAAACTCCCTACTTTCAAAGGCTGCCCTGAGTGAGTCCCACAGCCCCCAAAAAGCCAATAACCAGAAGCTGCCTGATGCCTCATTATTTAACAGAGCACACAGGAACTCTCTGAAAGTTGCTCTTTATGCTGGAGAGTTTCCTGTCAACAACCTGAAAAAGAGGAATAAAAGCCAATGAACACCACCTAAAGCAGAATTAGTGGCCCACCAAAAGAAAGCATTCTAAAAAGGGGAAACAGACCTGACCCCACTGTGATCAAGCAATTACACCAGCTACATCAAGACCCAACAGCATAACACAGAAACAAATTATATAAAGTTAAAAAAAAAGAAAGTCAAATTGTTAACTTCACGGTATAGAAGAATTCCATGCCAAAATCTTAGTTACCCTAAAAATGTGAATGCCCCAAAGAGAGGAAGATACCGGGATATCTCCTGAGAAGAGCTCCATAGAGATTGATTAGAACAAACAAACAGATAAGTAGTTCAAATTAATTATTAAAAATCTGAATAGATGAAGCAAGTATACAGAACTTTCCAAATGCAAATGAAAGATCTACTAAAAAGAAGTGACAGATCAAAGGAAATACATCACCAAGATGCTAGAGGCCAGGAAGAAAATCCTAGCAGAAATGTTACAGGTAAAAGATATGTCAATGAATTAAAGATATAATTAATAAATCCATTAACAGACTCAAACTCACAGAGAAACAAATCTCAGAAGCTGAAGACAACATCACAGAAGTTACCCTCATAAAAGAGAATAAATAAAATTGAGGAAAAATGAAGAAACACTACAAAATATATCAAGCACCATGATAAGAACAAATATAAAAATAAAAGCCATCCTAGAAGGAGAGGAACTGGGGAAAGGAAGATAAAACTTAAAGAAATAATAGTAAAGAACTTCCCACATCTGTCACAACAAGTAACCAAACAGGCTCAAGAACTGGACAGAATACCAAAATTTCTTAATACAAAAAGAGAACTATTACAAGACATGTCAAAATAAAACTAACAAAAGTCATGGATTAAAAACTGCTCAATACTGCTAGAGAAGAGAAATATGACCTACAAATGTACACATATTAGACTATAATCAGAATTTTCAGCAGAAACCCTTTAGGTAAGGAGAAAATAGAATATTGTATTCCAAAGATAAAAAGACAATAACTACATGCAATAATTATGTACCTTGCAAAACTACCATTGACATGTGCTGAACAAATGAAGTGCTTTAAGGATAAACAAAAATTAGCGGAGTTGTCCATCACCAAGCTTGCTATTCAAGAAATCATAAAAGGAATCTCACAACAGGAAAAATAACAACAAATATCTACCACACAGAGAATGGTGATGAATAGCAAAGCAGAAGCAGAAACTCAGTTGGGACCAACAGGAAAGAAAAAACAAACAACAAAGTGGAAAAGAAAATCATGATATATATGATATGGCATCTGTCCATAAAAGATTATCATAGAGCTGCAAAGACAGAGATAATCCATACAAGTGCTACAAAACCTAATTCTAAAGATATATGTAGCTGGGACATAGATGAAACTGAAATAAGTAACACCAAAAATCATACAGAGGAAAAAGCAGACAAAAACAATTTGGAAATGTTAGAACAGACACAGAAAAGTAACAGAAAACAAAGGCTTAAGCAGCAGCAATCAAGCATTATATATTGATCATCATTCTAAATGTGAATGAACTGAACACACTAATCAAAAAACACAAAATGATTCCATGAATCAAAAAATAAGACCCATCTTATTATTCCTACAAGATTTCATATCAGACCCAAAGAAAAACACAGGTTAAAAGTCAAGGTCTATGGAAATATATTTCAAACACCAGTGCTAAAACAACATCAGGAAATGCAATGAAATTTTAGGCAATATAAACCTCCACTTAAAGAGGGTATCAAGAGGAAAGGATGAATATTAGATTATGTTGAGGGAATGATTCAAGAATTAGTAACTATCATTAACATATATGCACATCCAAACATGGATCATCTAAATAAATAAAACAAATACTGACACAGCTAAAGGCAGATTGAAAGTAGCACAATAATAATAGTGGACTTCAATCAATTCAGTTACATCCATAGATAGATCATCCAGGCAGAAATCAACAAGAAATAAGGAGCATAAATAAAGCAACAGATTACATGAGCCTAACAGGTAAATGCAGGGTATTTTAACCATATGAAAATAACGTTCTTCTCCAGTGTACAAGGAACAATCTCAAGGATAGTTTGGGAAACAAAACAAGTCAAGTCTCAACGTTCAGCAAGGTCGAAATTATAGAAAGTGTCTTCTCTGAAAACAAAGGGATGGAATTAAAAATGAATTAGAAGAACAAAACCATAAGAACCTTAATGATGTGAGATTGAACAAGCTCCTGAACAATGCCTGGGTCATCCAATAAATATTGAGACAAATTAAAATGAAGAGATGAGCTACTAGAACATGTGTAATGCAGCAAAAGCAGTTCTAAGACGAAAGCTATAGTCATAAAAATGTATGTCAAACCAAGAAAGAACTCAAATTAAATATTTAACTACACACCTGAGAAAACTAGAAAGGAAAAAGCAATCAAAAACAAAATTCAGCAAGAGAAAGGAAATAACAAAAATTATAGCAGAGGTAAACAAAATTTAAGAAGAAAGGATCATATCAAAGATGAATGAATACAACAGCTAGTTTTTTGAAAAAAATAAACCAAACTTCTAAAAACTTAGCAGACTCACAAAGAACAATGAGGAGAAAATCCTAAAAACAAGAATAAGAAATAAAAGAGGAGAGAGTACAGCTGATATCATAGAAATACAAAAGCTCATGAGAGTCTATTATGAACACATAAGCAATGAATTGTCCATCATAAAGAGTCACATTTATAGAATCTTACAACCTCCTAAAACTAAACCAAGAATATATGGACAACTTGCATAGGCCAACACAAGACCAGAAATTGAAACAACAATCAAAAATCTCTCCCCAAACAGCAAGATCCCAGATTTGCATATCTTAATTAGTGTATTCTGCCAAAGAATCAAAAAAGAGCTAATCTTCATACTTCAACATTTCCACAAAACTGAAGAGAAGAGATTTCAAATTCGTTCTATGAAGTCAATATTACCCTGATTCCAAAATTACACAAAGACAGGCCCAATTAAAAGCAAAAAAAACTATAGTTTGATAACAGTAAAAAAAACAAACAGGTAATCTTCAAGAAATCTTGGAAAACTGAACTATACAGCACATTTTTAAAAATATACAACAAATCTTAAGTGGGATTCATTCCAGAAATGCAAAGATGGTTCAACATATGCAAATCAATCAATTTGATGCACTATATCAACAAAAGGAAAATGAAAAAAATCATAGGATATCTGTAGATTTGAAAAAGCATTTGACAAAGTTCAGTGCCCATTCATGCTAAAAACCCTTTCTAGAATAGAAATAGAAGATTCATGTTTCACCATAATAGAAGCATTTTAAACAAAATAGAAAATGAAATTATTATGAAAATGAAATTTAAAAATAAAATCAATGTTTAATGTTTAAAAATATGCCAAGTATTTTAAGATGTGTCATTATTTTATGTATTTTATATACTTCTAAAAAATGTTTCCACGCAGAATTTTAATAATTAGGATACCTCCATTTAGAAGTGACTGAGCCACAAAAGGATCATAACCTCAATGTAAAATAAATAAGAAATTACAATAAACTAACAAGAAAATGGTGAAGGCAGGTATGGCGGAGAACAGACAGGCAGGATGGAAGAGAGAAGAGAAAGAAGCAAATAATTGTACTTTGAATTGTACTTTGTTTTCATCTAGTTGTTCACATTGGTTGCTCTCTCTGAACTTTGGACAAAACCCCCCAATCCTGGAATGTACTTGGAATATGGTCCTTTTAAGGTTCCTGACCTAACCACTATTCCACAACGGCATGCTATAAGCCGTCACATTTGTCTTATCCTGCCTTTTTGCATCAAAACTCTTGGTTCTTGGGCATTAAGATTCAAACCAAGACTATAGCTATAGACCCCTGACTTTCCAGACCTTCTACTCAAAGTAGGACTTACACAATCAACATTTTGCTTATCAGATCTTTAGACTTAGATTGAATTACATAATCCCTACTTCTCCATCTTGCAGGCAGAAAGCCGATCATGGAAGTCTCAACACTCATAATTCATTATCTAATTTCTGAATGGCAGTTTAGTGATCATATCTATCTATCATCTAATATGTATACATAGTTTATCTCCTAAATTATTCTATCTATATGTCATTGATTTGTCTCTAAAGAATATTGATTATAAGTCCACCTTTTTATTTTTTCAAGATTATTTTTATTGAAGAAAAGTGTTAGTTAAAGTAAGGTAGATTGAATAGAAAATTACAAGTCAAAATACTAGTTTCGAAAATGCACTAAAAATTGTGTATATATTCCTCATTTCTATTTCTGAAGAACCTTATAGAGATGTCAACACAAACATGTATTTGAGCAAAATCAACTTTTCCCTGAATTTTTGTGCATGTGTAACTGCTTTTATTTTATATGCATGTATCATTTCTTAATTTAATATGTTTGTCCTTATAATTATTTTCCTCTCCCCAGTTATTTAGGGCTTTCATATTGCACATCCCTATGTCACTTACATTCAGTCTGTCTAATTCAGCTTCTTCATCTGGCCAACAATTAAATGTCAGCTAGTACTATAATCAGTGTATAGTCTCTAATTCATTTAAAGGAAATGACATTCATGATCAAAATTCACACAGAGATTTGTTTATAAATACCAGTATTCAATAAAAGAACCATAGCTCCTTAGGAAGTAGTTATTCTAGGAAGGAGCAGGGCAATTAATGAATGAGCATGGGAAATATTATAATGTCAGTGTTCGTACTTGACTCAACTGTATACCATGCCATTTTATATTTCATTAATCTGAGAAAATTTAACCTATTTAGATTTAACATATCTTTACAAACCCATTTAACATGCAAACTCTGCCTTTACAATAACTATGATAGTCATATCATTGACTTGATGCTAAGTAGATAATAATATAAAGTTAAAATATTTCTCAAATACCACTTTAATATTTCAGCTTGAAGTTATTAATCCAAATTGATTGGTCACTTATTGCTAAATTGCTAATTGTTTTCTGAGTTTATCAAGCTTAAAAATTTGCTAGATCAGTCCAACTACAACTAATTTTATTTCGAAAAATTTTCTTTTCCAAAATCTACAAACACCAATTAACTATATACATGGTATTTTATTATTATCACAAGAAATTCTATGTCAGATGAATCTATCTTCCAATGTATCATTTTTAAACAGTGTAATAAATTTTCCATAGCAATACAATAAAATTGCATCCTTTCAGCTCTCTTATCTGCTTATAGTTTAGTCATGGTCCTTTGAATCTCTTATAAAAGCATTATTTTTCTTTAGGTAACAATCACTTTGTAAGTCAAAAAGCGCTAGTTAATGCATAATGGTTTGTGATAACAAACTAAAAATATAAAGAAATTTAAAATGACAAAGTTATACTTATCTTTATCTATTGAGGTTTATTTGCATATTCTCCCTTTAGACTTGCCAAATATAAAGAATATAAGTCTTTCACACTTGTGATTAAATTGTCTGATTATTTGTATTCACGACTACTTGACACAACTAATATTAATTACCCAAACTACAGAGGGGAAGAGAGTTCACACTTTACTATGTTCAAAAAGAGAGGAGAGTCTAACATCAATGAGAAACCTGTAACTAAATTAAGAACTCTGGATTTATTTTTGTAGTTGTCACGATCATCTTATTAGAATAGATTCTATGAAAATTCCTGAAATTTTCAGAAATAGTCAATGCAGTAATTGACTGAATAATTGACTTCTTAACTGCTATGAACGTTGCCTTATTGTAATATTGCTGGTGTGAATAGATGGAAAGTTTCCAAGAGAAAATATGGCTTCCAACTGGCACATCAATTTCCATTTAACATTGTTCATAATGTTTTTACTGCTAAGGGTTTTGAATGTCATTATTTTAAATCTAGTTATTCTTCCAAATTTTTCAATCTGTTTAAACTCTGCCAAGTAGCTCACTGGATCCATTAAAGATTAATGAAAGAAGAAATTTATTACATCCTCATTTATACATCATGTTAAAAACATGTAACTTTGAAGAAAATGTTAGTAAAGCAAAGTAGGGTGGCTAAAAGCCAAAAGTTGGCAAAAACCATGTAATAGTTTTATTCTCAGATACCAAGACAGACATTTTTCATTTGTAGTAACTTTTTATTGGTAATTTTTATTTTATTTTGTTTCAATCTGATGTTAGTTTACATTTATTGAGCACTTACTAAGGTTAAAGCATTTTACATTTGTAATGTATACATCTGTACATATATATATACACATATCACATGTGAATGTATGCATATATGTATGTGTATACATATATACATATGAATGTGTATGCAAATATATGTTATTAAATTGTAGAATGTTTTGTACTTATATAAATTCAAATCTATCTCATTTCTAGTTTACCTACTGTCAATTCAGTAAAAGAAGAAAAAAATATGATGTGTCACTTTCAGCCTAAGTTCTCCAATAGTATTTCATTGTTAAAAATATTTGTTTGAATATTTTTGTAATATATATCAAAGTTTACTAAGTCAGTCTCTCTGCTGTCATGTATTATTTACTCTTCTTTTTGTCTTGGCCTTGCCTTATCATATAATATTTAACTACTTTTAATTTTTAATATAAATCATGCTCTGGTATAGCTCCATGCTATAGCTGATGACATTTACTTTGCCAATATTATCTTATCTTTAATATTTTAAATGGCATGAAAATGCAATATATTAAAATTTGAAAGATAGCTTCAAAAAAAATAGTTCAATACATATTGTGATTTATTTTGGCAAAAATGCAAACATTCATGGAACAATATTTAGAAGTATGAGCAGTAATAAATGCTATATTAGTGACATTGCAATTTATTTTATGTATTTTTAGATAATGTTCTATAATAAAAATGCATTTTTATAATCAGAAAAACAACTAATACCTGCTATTACTTTCAAAATAAAATAATAGAAAAAAACTTCATATGTTATACAGGAAAATTCTTAATTCTAATGTCTTAATTTCAAACCAAAAGTCATTTTATCTCAGAAAATTTCCTTCTACCATAGATTTCTGTTTGTATACAGCTCTAGGTGATTGTTTTATTGTACAACATTGCTAGTCTTTTGTATTCATCCATATATTTTTTTAGGTCAAGGATCATATTTTTAATTTTTTCACTTTCTTATTTTTCCCTCCCCATTGACCACCTTTAATATTATTCCTTTGTTTTAAAGTTTTGATAGTTTTACTATTAGGTGTCTTATCTAGATCTCTTTACATTCAGATAGCCTGAAGTCCTGTTGGCTTATTGACTTGCATTTCTTTCTCCAGTTTGGGGCATTTTTAGTTATTATTTAAATCCATTTTTGTCCTCTTTTTTCTCCTTTTGATATATATATACACATATATGTATATATACACATATATGTATACATTGCATATTATACTAATGCTGTCTTTCCTAATAGAATTGGATATTTCAAATTTCTTTTCTTTTCTTTTAATATCATTCCTTTCTGATTTCTTTCTATATATTTATTCCCAAATCAATAATCCACTCCTTAATTTTTTTAACTAATACCATAGATTAATATAGCATTCTTGATCTTGTTTATTGCATTCTTCACATACAGAATCTATTAGTTTCTGAATTAAAACTTAGATTTCTGTCTTTTGCTCACAATTATGTAATTGAGTATGTTCATTTTTTTTGCAGACTTCTCTTGTATTTCTTTGGTTTTGCAGAGCTCTCTTTAATTCTTTGATGTTTTATTCTGAGATTTCTTAAATCTCTTTGAATAATGATTACCACTTTGATTCATTTATTTGTTGAAATTTAAACTCCCATGTCTTTGCATTTGTTTTCCCAAGTGTTATGATTGCCTACTTGTGATGTAATACTACCTTGGGGTCTCAGATAATCATAAATAGTCTTTTTTCTTCTCATGTAAATTCTTCTTATTTTATCATTTATCTTTTATCAGCAGGTTACACTATGACTTTATTTAATTTTTTTTAATTTTTTGATCCTTGCAATATTTCATTTTGAATATCACTTGTTGAGTCAGCCAGGTAGAATATGCACTGAGGGAGAAGATAAATTTATATTGGGTACGTAACTTTTGTTTTGGGCTGAGGATTAGTTCTGGATGGCACATGAGTCAACCGTCCTCTCTGGGATGTCAAACTTGAATCTAGACAATTTGATAAACTTTTGATGTACTTCACTATAAATAAGGATTCCTTGTGTTTAGGAAGGAGTAATGTTCTTTATGTTGTATTCCTTACTGGAGTCCCAACAGTATAGCAATCAGGCTCTATCATTTAACTTCTTTTTTTGAGTTTTACATAAACAAGTCATTTTGTTAACCTCATAATATTGCTCTCCCCTCTCTTGGTTAAGAGGATAGGCCATTAGTCAATCCAGGCAGTAGTTACGGCAACTTTTGCAAAACCATTGTATTAATACATGGATCTCCTTGAATATTTTTACATTGCTATTCTTGTTAGTTTCTGAGGTTCTGTATGCTTCGGTCTCATCATTTTGCTGTGTGATTTCTTTCTTAGTGTCTCTCTAGCACAGAATTGTTAGCTTTTTCTACTAGAAGAAAAGCGGGAAACATTCCTCATTACCATCTTTAGTATTCAAGTTTTAAAGTGATATTATTACATGATAACCATTGCTATACCAGTGTTTGCAGGGTTTATCCACTGTAATATTTTTTCCCTCATTTCTAGACTATATTATTTAGAAGGAGCTCAAACAGTGTGACTCATATTGAAATGGGAGTAAAATAAAATTTAAGTAAACATATCTTTAAAAATCAATCAGAATTCTTCTGCATGGGCAAGTTATCTATTCTATTCACTTTTATAAGTATAGATTTATGGTTATCTTTTTGATTCTTTGATTTTTAATCATTGTTTTTCTCTTTTCTTTCTTTTTTCCCCCCTTTCTTTCATATTATTTCTGTGACCACAAAGAATGCTTTTATATTTGTATGTCCCTGTAACACATCTCAATATATATTTTTCTTCTTTACGTGTTCTTCCTTATTATCTGACAGATATTTGCCATAGCTTTCAAAATATCAGAATATATTCTAGGTTGAGTGAAAGTAAAATTTTTATAGTAAGAACAATAAAGAATATGCTTCATATATTTATTTGAATCTGTTTTGGATGGAGTCAAGAGAGAATTGGAGGTTTCAGTGATAAATATGCTTAAAAATGTATGTGGAGCCTTATAATGAAAGATATAAAAGATTACATATAAGGTACAATATTTTCATGAGGGTAGCAATAGAAATAACTTTTGTTTTAAAAATAATTTAGGTAGTCATGTAAAGTGAAACCTAGAACATGAAGAATCCAGAAGCAAGGAAGTTATTATTTTTTTTACAATTGTTCAAAATATAAATTATTAGAAAATTAATTAAAACAATGCTAACCAAGGTTCATTGCCCTCATTTTTTCCCTCAGTTAAAAAATAATAATAGTCATTATTAGTACACAATGATTTCAAGTTTATTTTCTCTCTTGAATGTGGGTTGCAAAAGCTGTATTTAATTTAAATTTGCTTGTTGCTTTACTTCTGTCAGTGGTAATGAATTTATTTCAGATTCATTCAATCTTTAAGAGAAATAAAAAGATATGACTCGCATAATTTCCAAGACGCCGAATAATAAGAAAGGACTCGGGAAGCACAGATAACAGTATTTAGTACAAATATGAAGCGTAAGTAGGTGACTGTATCATTTGATCTTCTGCTCATGCATATATTTCCAGTTTTTAATGTATTTATTGAATCTGAGAGACTGAATTTGCTTTTGATAGAGTGAAGAAGCTGAGAAACAAAGCGAACTTAGAGACTGGTCAGAACTTAGAGCATTGAAACTCCTCTGGCATTTGTTTGAAGACATCAATGCACTAAAAACTATTTTATAAAACAACCAAATTAAATATGCTTTTGAATCTTGTTAGGATTGCAGTGATTGGTTTTGCTTAAGATTTTATATTAGATGTTGGATAAAGCAAAATTAAATCCTCTCTGGAGAAATATGGCATTAACCCATCACTCAAATCTTTGCAGTTTAACGTAAAGAATGCTAAACTTTTGGTTGCAACTTGGTGAAGTAGTGGCTAGTTCTGCTGCCTCCAGCCTAGTACAGTCTACATTGTACCCTAAGGACATAATTTTAAGGTCCAGTGCCGAGGGGAACAGGCAAGATGAAACAACTAAATACAGTTAAATTAAAAATATTTCTTTATTCTCGGTCATTCTGCTGCCTGCTTTCTATTCTCTTTCATTCTTAGTTTCACATTCCTTTAAAAAATAGTCGAACTTCATTCAAGTACATAGATCAAAATATACAGATAATGTGATTGATAGAAGCAATCATAGATCTTGATTATAAATCTATCACACAAATTTTGGATTAACTTTGGTTTGTTACAGCAATCAGTACATAGTCCAAAGTTTATATATCAAAATTTATATAGAAAAATAATAATGTTGTAAGAATTTACTTAAGAAGTTTACAAAGTCAAGCAAATAAAATGTAAATAATCATAAACAGGATCTACCTAATGTATAAGATCTTTAAATGTAGGTACACATACATCCCAAGGACCCAGGTTCAAGACCTATAGTTAAGTGAAATAAGCAGGAAGAACAACTAAATAAAATAAATAAATATTTCTTCCTCCACTCTCTTCTTACCTGTCTGCTACTCACCTTCATTCCTGTCTGCATCTTTCCTTAATAATAAAAAAGCAGAAGCAGAGTATCATAAAGAAAAATGCAAAATACATAAAATTAGGAAAGTTGATAATTAATTATAGGTTAAAATGTAACAATTAACTCTTTGAAAAAATAATAAATTTTAGAAAACACATTTTAACATTTTGTTGAGAAATATGCACTTTACCATTAGAGAGAATGATGACTAATACTCAGTCATATGCTGTGAGCATTGTAAAGACATCAGTTCTTTCTAAATATATCTATCTTTTATCTATATTTTCAATTAATTTGAAATTTATCTCAGTAATTTCCTACATCTGTGTTTGCGAAAATTAAATAATACTGAAATTTATATAGAAATACAGATCTTAGAGAAATAAAAAATCATGCAAACAACCAATGTTGAATTATTTATTCTAGTTTAGGTCCAGATTTACTAGAACTTTATATACACTGATAATTTTTAAAAATTATGGTAAAATACTATATAAATATATAAGAACACTGATGCATATGAAATATTGTTGATTTTGAAAAACTAGCACTGAACATCAATAGGGATAGAAAACTATATTTTTAAATGACCACATAGCAATACAAAATATCACAATTTGATTCCATTTTGCATTTTATACCAGTCAATTCTAATTTAGTTAAGAAACAAATACATCAAGGTCATTAAACCCAAAGTTAATATTCATAGTTACTTTATTATCTGTAATAGCAGCAGGCAAGAAGGAATGATACTTTTAAACACCATTTATAAAAGCATAAGCATTATAAACATGTTTAACAATAAATTCAACAAATGATGTACAACTAAAATATATTGAAATGATAAAACATTGCTAAGATAAATGTTTAAACTCCTAAATAAAAAAATAAATATGTCAATTTAATAATTGGAATACCCAATAATATACAAATGTCAGTTCTCACCAAATTAATGCATTGATTAGACATAGCATCAATCAACATCACAGCAGGCTAATTTTTAGAGATTTTAACAACTGATTCTAACTAAAATGAATGTGAAAATGCAAAAGTTCAATTATTCACAACAATATCAAAGAGTTACCAAATTTGCACTATATGATATAAACACAAAAAGCAAAGATAGTGTGTTATAGCTAAAAGTATAGGAAAGATAACAATAACTCAATAGAGAGCCCAGAAATAAAACAAAATCATCAAGATAAAAAAGAAACAAGCTTAATTGTTAAATAAACGGGTGCTGAGCAATTGGATATCAATTTGAAATACCATAAATCAACCTATCTTTTCAACCAAATACAAATTTGAAGTGTATTATAGACCCAAACATAAAAGTTAACACTACAAAATGTCAAGAAGAAAATAATGGAATATATAGTAAAGTTCATTTTTTAGATAAAATACAAGCTCTAGTCAAGATAAAAATGTTAAATTGGTGCTCATCAGAGGTTAAATTGACCGTTCTTTATGATAATCGAAATTTAAATGTAAATATCTGAAAAATAACTAATATCTAGGCTATATAAAAAGTCTTAGAGTATAATTCTAAACCTTTCCCGCAGTATATTGGCAAATATATATCAGTCATTTTATAAAAAAGAATGCATGTGATCAATATACAAATGTCCGTGTTCAAGATAATTATCAAAAATAAAAACTGAAACTACAAAATGTAATTCTTCTAAATAAATCAAAATGTCATAGCTATTCAATGCATTATACTTTGAATCTAGAAACCATCAAAAAGTTTCATTAACACCATATATTGTCCTATATTCAATATAAACAGTAAATAAAAGTGTTACACAGATAAGAAATTAGGCAAATCTCAAAAAACATATGCAAATGAACACATGATGTACAGTTTCAATTCAGAGTTACAGAGAGGTATATATTTCTTGTTCACATCTTTATAAGATAAGAAACATTTGAAATAAAACAAAACAATTACTTCAATTAATTTGATGTCATGGAAATAGCTACTGTTGATTAAAATTTAAAGTAGATTTGATATCAATTGTTATTCTTTTCAATCCAATCTACTATAATGGTTAGCACATGATATATTGTTTGCTCCAACCACTTTAAAAATCTGTATTCATCATTTTACTGTTTTACTATAAACAAGGGGCCACCATTCTCCCTTATGAACTTAGTATTCATCAACAGTACACACTTATACTTTTTATTTTATCATTCTACTTGGTGCTTGTCCAGGCAGAGTAATGCCCTACCTAGGGAATAGTCTGAGGAAATCATAAAGACTCATGCAGCAAAAGTATATCCTTTATTATACTCACAAATCTGATGGTGACTGGTTGGGCATGTTTGCCATAGCAAGAAGGGGAGCTATTTTAAAGGGGGCATAAGCAGAGGGAGGGCAGTAAGTGGGCAAGAACAGCCAAATTCTAAGACAGCACATGTAGGTACCATCAGTGCAGATAAAGGTAGTTATCATCCCAGAAATTCCATCTGTTACATTCAGGTCTGTGCTTTGCACTAGCCAAAAACTAAACCCGCTTTTCAAAGTTCAGCATGGGTCATGTTCTCATGCTACCCTACGATCCAACCCAATATTACCTATGCCACTTCACAATCTATAAATAATTCTTTCAGTAGGGACATGTGCAGTTAAGAGCTTTAACATATTCAACATATTGCATTCATATACTGCAAAAGCAGTGCACACTAAAGATCAGGATGATTAACGAATGATCAAAATCAGCAGAAAGCTGGTTACACCCAAGAACACATGTCTCCACCAGGGCAAAAGGGGGGGATCACCAAGTATAAAAGGGATTGCCCCCCCAACACAGAAATCATGGAACTGCTTTTACTTACAGCCTACAGGGTTGTGAGAGGCATTAGGAATGAGTTTAGCGTTCAGAATCAATTATCACACTATTTTCTTCTTGAACCACTGTAAACAAATTATTTAGTGACATTCTATTCTGCAACACAACTTTCATTTCTTGGTCAAGGAGCATCATTGCACACATCATCTAGTTTTAAGGTACAGGCAGTGTGGTTAGGCCGTTATTGCAAGTTGATTATACATACTACTTGTTTGATAGGACTACCAGGGTGTTCTTCCAGTGGGTACTGGAGGTGTGATGTCTTTCCCCTATTTCCCATTCCGGGGACACTCTGATAAGGTAGTCATCACCTGCTTGGAGATGTATGGTACTGCCACATGCTATCCACCTGCTCAATGCAATAGGCACCAGATGCTTCTATTTTACCTGTAGAGCAGTGAGCCACCCAAACTATTCTACATCAAATAGCTCACCTAAAAAGCCATCAGGGAACATTATCAAGATCCAGTCTGAGCTTTTTAAGGTCAGGTGAGGGTAATTTGTCCAGAACATATGTCTATTGGGGCTGGCAAAAACATGTTATTTTGGGACCTGATGCCCCGTTGCAAGGTGTGCTCATCATTGTATATCTGCAGTCACATGGAGTCTGCCCAGGGTCTTGTTTGAAAAGTCACAGGCAGAGCTGCCACAGGCCTTGGCTGCTCATTTCAGCAGCTTAAATTCTCAGCAATTGGGAAGTTCATCCTATGAATTACTGGTTTACAGTATTTAGGATGTCATTTTTTAGGAAGCTGTATCTCTCCATGGGGTCAGCCCCTGTTGTGTTGTCAAGCAGGTATAACCACCAACTTATATGATGACTGTTGGTCTATTGTTTCACTTGTTGATCAGTATGTCTTATTTTTCAGTGAAACCACAGGACCATGTCCTCTGCAGGGACCTCTTCTGACCCTGAGATCCAGACCAAGTCATCTGCTTTTTCAATGCGGCATTACTGCAGTAGGCACTTCACTTGGTCACCATCAGTGTTTTGTGCCACCAAGTTCTTGGGTCACTGTCATCCTGCAGTATAGAGCATTATCCTCAATGTCTTAACAGCTGGACCTGTTAAATCCTCCACGGCCAACAGGAAATTGGTATGCTTCATTAACTTGTTCTCCAATGAGACTGCAGTGGACCTCAGCTTCTTTCCACAGTTGAGATCAAAACCTAATGGGCACCCTTGAATGTACTTGTATTGCCCGAGCTCTCAGTCATATCCATCCTGGGTCATATAGATATCTAGTTTACAGAGTTGGGTCTAAACCATAAATCCAAGTGTTTGCACAGCATTTTGGTGGCCTAAAAGCCACATTCTGTCCCCCCCCCCCAATCCCAGGTGGTCCTTTTTCAGACTTAGATAGTAGTCAAATGATCAGAGCAAGGTTTGGAATAAATCATATCCAGTACCACAGAACACAATGAGATTCCTGCAAATGTATAAAAGTAGTAGACCAGAACAAGCTTGTATGTTATTTATAGTTGTGACTGGTAATATCTTTGTCTTACTGAATAACATAACTTCCCCCAAAATGTGACATCCCGTTTCTTGCAGTTTATTTTGATCTATTGCCCTTCTTTTCTGCAGGTGTTGCAAAGGGGTTTGGGGTATGAATTCTTCTAAATTTGTAAGTGAATTAGAGGTTAGTAACACATCATCTACACAACACTGAAATGGAAGTTGGCCTTTCTGTTTCTATTTTGATTATATTTGTCACTTGTTGACAAAGAACTTTGAAAGGAACATGGCCAAAGATGTATTTATGACCTAATTAGCAGGTTATCATGGATCCTTGTTTAACTTTGCAACATATAACACTTTAGAATAACCAGAATAGTAAATACTATGCTAGAAAATATTACACTTCTAGGAATTCTCTATGACTTTAGAATTTATACAAAAGTTACTATATTTCTACATAAACATATTTTGAGAAGGCTAAGTATTAAACTATTTTGACAATGTTTTTCATAAGATTTTATTAGACAAATCAAGTCCAATTTGTTTAATATTTTTCCTTTCATACAGAAAGATTTTCTTCACAACACGTACCTCAGGAACTAAGATTTTTCTTTAAAATACAAGTGTTACTTAGAATTTGATTTTAAGAAAGTTCAGAAAACCTTTCCAACACAATGCAAATTATTTTAACTACATATATACATATTATGTTTAAACAATTTATCACATGTCAAGCAAATATAGAACAAAATAAAATAAAGTGAACACTTATTCCTTTAGTATTTTCCAACTCAGAGGACTCACAATACATGTTTTTTTAATAGTATAATTTCCTCAGGTGCGATGACATGTCCATGTAAGCAAGACCAATGTATTTAACCTAGTTCTGACTTAGTTCATTTACTGTATTTTGATTTCAGCAATAATTTATGAAGGTACCTTCAATAAGTCAATAAGATGCATTGAATTTGGCACTGCCATTTATAATTTATAACATATACACAGAGAAACACACATAGACATGGGCAGAGATATCTTTTTATTACCAAAATTTACATGAGTCTTGGGTTTTACTTTTATTTTCTGTTATCTTGCTTAAAAGAAAACCATGATCTCAAGGATGATTTTCAGTTTAAATTTATCCATTGATTCTTTTTGTTTCTAAACCTGATGATTACATTTCAGAAGATGAATTAATTTGTTCTTATTCCAGTTTGTGCTACTGTTGTCTTGGTGAAAACACATCAAGGCCATTTCCCTTTTCTTTTGAACCCACATAGTTTAAGTTTTTTTTTGTTTGTTTGTTTGTTTTTTCCCAATTATTCTTGTCCAAACTATTAGCTTAATATGTTTTTTAGGGACACTGTTAGCGCTTTTGAAGGATTGAAGGCCAGGCTTCAAAAGAATACCAGAATGAGCTAGCGTTGAGTTCAATCCATTGACTCCATGCTGTGCCAAGTTTTTCCCAAATGCACCATAAACACAAAACCCTCACACAAATAAGAATGCCCTAAATCCAAGGCTGAGAAATGGGAACCTGCAGTAGACCAACAAGCGTAAACACAGAGGAACGAACCTGGAGGGACTCTCTACTATTGAGATTATCCTGTGTCCCAGAATTAAAATAATATTATGACTCTCAGGTATACTTGTTTAAGTACCTGAGCATTCGACCTGGAGACCTTATAATACTTTTTTTCTGACTTGAAGATTTACTCTAAAGTAAATCAAGTATGATGAAAATATACACAAATAGGTCAATGAAAGACAATAGAGATTCCAAAAATATATCTGCATATAAACACAGTTAACCTATCTTTGACAATGGAACAAGGATAACGCAATAAAGACAGGATAGTCTTTTAAACAAATAGTGTTAGAACAATCTGATATCAGCGTGGAAAAAAGAAAAAAACAAAAATAGACTCAGACATTGTACCCTTCACAAAAACTAGCTCAAAATGAGTCATCAACTTAAATGTAAAATGCAGTCATAAAACCTCTGAAAGATAATATAAAATATAGATGATCTTGAGTATGGTGATGACATTTAGTTATAATGCAAGAAACACAATCCACAAAACAAAGAATTGACAAACTGCATTTCACTGAAATTAAAAATCTGCAGAAAATATTAGGAATGACAAATCTGATAAATGATTGCTATTCAAATTATACAAATAATTTTCAACCTCAAGCAATAAGGAATTGAACAACCCAATTAAAAATGGGCAAAATATCTGAACACCTTACCAAGAAAAGATGTACAGATGGCAAAGGTGCTCTATATCATATGCCATTAGGGAATATTGCAAATAAAAGTAACAGTGTCACTACAGACATCACAGAACACTCAAAATCCAAAACACAAGCATCACCAAATTCCAGTGAGGATACGGAGCACCTAGAACTCGATTCATTGTTGGTAAGAATATGGAATTTGCAGACACTTTGGAAGGAATTTTGATGATTTCTTAAAAACCTAAACACATAACTCAGTTATCATGTTCTTTGGTGTTTACCCAAAGGTATTAAAAAATGTGTGTCCATATAAAAACTTTCACACAATCACACATATGCCTAGAGCAATTTTACTCATAAATGCCAAAACTTGGAAGAAAGTAAGATGTCCTTTAGCAGATGAATGAATAAACATTGAGATCTATTCGGAAAATGGAACGTTGTTCATCACAGAGGAGAAATTATCTGTCTAGTCATGAAATGACATAGAGGAATCTTAAATGTATCTGAGTAAGTGAAAGGTTACAATTAGAAATAGGCTACATAATATCTCATTTCAAGTATATGACGTCCTTGAAAAGATAACAACTATAGAGAATGTGAAATGATTAGGGATTGCTAAAGGTTATGGTGTGTGATGCCGGGATTTCTGTCTGGGATGCCGGGATTTCTGTCTGGGAGAAAAGGGAAGAAGGGTGAGGCTGTGAAAGATTGAGAAAAATAAGAAATTGAGATAGAGTGAAAGCTGGGTCAGGGGATGAACCTCTAAGGACTCTTACACCAAGTATCTGACTCCTTGCATATTTGTTGTCATTACGCAAGGAAGTTGTTCTTCAAAAAAGCACAAGATATAAATCAACTATTTTTACAATCATTGCTTACATAGCTGAGGTTACACCCTTAAGGTCATAGGTCTTAGCTATCTGACCTTTAACTTCTTGCTATATCTCAGCAAGTCTTCAGAAACCCCTCCATCCAAGTTTTCCTCCCTAGCAGGAAGGTTTCTGTTTTACTACCAAAGCACTTATTATCTGAACTAAACTTTTCCCTTATTGTTTCCCACAATATGAAAGATGAATAGGCAGAACACAGGGATTTTAGGGTGGTGGAACTTCTCGGATTGATATTATAATGGTGGATGAACCTGACGTTTTTACATTTGTCCATACTCACAGAATGTACTCACCTTTCAAGAATACATCCTAATGTGAACAATGGACTCTGGTGACCAGCAGATCAGTGCATGTTTATTTTCATGTTTTAGTTATTTATTTTTCCAAAATTATTTATTTGTATGATTTCTTAAAATTTGCATACATTTCAAAACAGGTAGAATTGAGTAATACGGTGCATATGTGGATAGTCATTATATTATTGCTATATATACATTTATATATTATACACTATATATTATTACTTCACATCACTATGCTTTTTATGATATTGAATTAATACCTCAGTTTGTGTATATTTCATAACATACCCACCACCAGAGTTATAGTTTCCTTTAACAATCCTTGTTTTTTGTTTAGAATTTTGTTTTTTTTATTTTTTCCCAACCAAGAACAGAATATGATTTATCGCAATACTTATTTCAAAAGAAATTCAGGAAGGTACAATATACTGTATACTTCCAAAGTAATTAAATGTCTAAATTAACAGAATATATAAAAATCATAATGTAAGCTTCAGTAACAATTCCTTAATTTACAAAGGATAAAAAAGTGGAATGATCAAAAAGAGTAAAGTAAATAGAGAAAAATCTCAGAATGATGAAAGAAAAATTCAAAAATTTTGAATAGCATATTTCCAAACAAAACATCGATAAAAATAAACTAAGCAGGATAAAATATTAAGCACAAAGGATTTGAATATAAAAGATATATAAGAACCTTGGCTCTGACATTTGTATACTACATAATCTTATGAAAATCTCCTAGCATTGGTTTTCTCATTGATAAAATAAGGATAATAAAATCTACATCATAGGCTTATCCTAAATAAGGTAATATAAGCCCAGTTCTTGAACAGACCCTACAGAACAATCACAAGCAAAGAAACTGAAGAAGCAATCAAGTCTCTCCCAAAATAAAATCCCAGGATGAGATGGCCTTTCCAATTAGGTTCACCAAATCTCCAGAGAAGAATCAACACCCATCTTACTCAAACTCATCCAAGATAGTGAAGAATAGGGAACACACCCAAAAACTCTCTACTAGGTCAACATCACTCTGATCTGAAAAGCTGGCAAAAATGTCACCAAGAAACAAAATTACAGACCAGTATCTCTAATGAACACAGATGAGTGGGTGTAACAGATCTGCTTTTAAGTGGAGTTTATCTACACTTTATATAGCATCTTTTAACTTTTTTTGTAGAACTGATTTTGTGATAATAAATTCCTTTAACTTTGGCTTATCAGAAAAGCTTTTTATTGTTCCTTCAGTTTTGAATGATAATCTCACAGGATGGGGTATCCTGGGTTGAAAATCCTTTTCTTTTAGCCTTTTGAATATATCATGCCATTCCTTCCTAGCCTGTAGTTTCAGCTGAGAAATCCATTGACAATCTTATGAGGACTCATTTGCATGTGACATTTTTCTCTGTATGCTTTTTACAATTCTTTCTTTATCTTGCATTTTTGACATTTTGATGACAATGTGTCTAGGTGTAGGTCTGCTTGGGTTTCTTTTATTAGGGACTCTGAGCTTCCTTGGCCTGGAAACTTGCTTCATTCTTCAGATTGGGGAAATATTTAACTATCATTTCTTCAAATAGACTTTATGCACCATTTTATCTCTCCTCTCTTTTTGGGACCCCGTAATACAAAGGTTGTTTCTTTTGATGTTATCCCATAGGTATCTAAAGCTGTATTCATTTATTTAAGTTCTTTTTATCTTTGCTGGTTTACTTGATTTCATTATTCTGCCTTATCTTATATATAATTCTATTGGAGGTTTCATCCATACTATTCCTGAGTCTCTCTACTGAATTCTTTAGGTCAGCTATTGTGCACTTTATTTCTTGACATGTTTTGAGCTGTTTCATTTCTTCTCTCTCTTTTTTCCTCCATTGTGTTCTTGCTTTCCATGAGTATGTCTATCACCATTGCCCTAAATTCATCCTCAGGGTGTTTGTATATGACTCTTTTATTCAGATTTTTTCCCTGAGTTTTGATTAGATCAATAATTTCATGAATATATTTTCTGTGTTTTTGCTCCGTTTGGCATTCTGTTATCTTTCTGTGAATTGGATTTTCCTATAGTAATGGCACTGTGTAGGGTACTGCTTGTACTGAGTTAGCCTGATCTTGATTTGGACACTCAGATTCTTGAGTTTTCTGGCATCACCACTGGTTGGATTTGCTGAAGTTTTTATGTGGGTCTTTTATTGCTACCCCAAGGTTTGGTCTATGGGCCTGGAATCTGTGTGGGGTATGCAGAACCTTCCCCCAGCATCCCAGCTCCCAACCACAATGACAACCTTGCTGTTGGTCCACAATTGGCAATCAGGCTTCAGTTTCAATTACACCCACAAGGTGGTATTACTGGTAGCACTGACTCTACTTCTGGCAGACTCTCTCTTCTTCCTTGCAGCCTGAGGGAAAGATTAATGGTATTCAGGACTTGCAGTAATACAGTGGGAGGGATTGGCATTGGGTGATTGCCCTGGTTTTCTACTGGTTGTGTTGGCTCCCAGAAAAATATTCTCACTGGGTCTCCCATTCAAGCCACAGGACACTGGTGCTTCTTCTGTCCTGTGCCTAGACCCTCTCCCCAACTCTGCTCCCTCTGGGCAGCCTCTCTGCTGCTTTCTGATTCCTGGGAGGGCCAGTTCTTCATGCAGTTCTGCCACCTGAGGCATGGCCAAAATCCCGAGTCTTAGTCTGCAGTGTAGTTCTGAACCCCGACATTTTTGCCTACCCTTTGTTGTCTTGATTGTTGCTGTCTCTATTGTCTCTGTACCAGCTTTTACTCAGTGTTTGTTTCTGGAAAATAGGTGAAATCATAATTGCTCTATGGAAAGGATGTGAGGCTTGCTCCTGCCGGTTCACCATCTTGACCAGAAGTTTCCCTTTTGTAGCCCTTTCTTATTCAGAAAATTAAAAACTTGTATCAAATATTGTTGTCCCTGTGTCTCAGTAGGGAAGAGATTAACAGGTTATTTTGATCTGCTTTAATTAGCATCCCAGCACCTGCAGTGCTGCTTGTCCATAGCTAGCCAGAGGGAACACAGTAAGAATCAGTCCACTGAAGCCTTTGCATGCATAGACATTTTGATATTGTTCTTCTGTATGTTCTAAGTTCTCTCCAAGGCTTTCCCTGTGGTCAACCAGGGTGGGACATATGTCTTGTCCCAGTTTGGTTTGCAGACCTGAGCTTTCATAACCAGCTGTACTCCAGTGGCCTCCCTAGCTGCATACAGCAGGGGCCAAACCACAAAAGCAGCCGATACTCTGATATTCATTTTTTTGTATGTATTCTTTTACTATGTCACACGATATCCAAGGAAACCCTCTGTTGTGTAGGGGCATGTCCCCAATGATGTGATATCCCCCAATCATTCAATAACCAGGCATATAGAACTACATGTCACTAGTGTTCAACCCTGAGTTTCTTTGAGGCATTCCCCTTAAAGGTATATCCACCTAGCTTTGTTTTATGGAATCCTTGGGCTATCCTGTTAGCCACATCAACTGTTTCTCAATGTTCAAGTCCAGATAGAGTGACACCCTGACACTGGGATAGGAATTCAAGAGAAGACGGCAAGGACATAGTCATAGAAAGGGGTCCTGGTGGCAACAGATCAGACATGTCTCTTCCTTCCCACTGGTTATTAATCCTGATCAGGCATACTTCTTGGAATTTACTGCACTATCAGTAAGAATGGGGGTTCTTTTAATGAGGGTATAAGCAGAGGGAGGTTAGTGATCTGGCAGGAGCATCCAAATTCCAAAGCAAGACATCTCTCATAGAGTTAATTTGGGCAGAGGCAGTTATCATTCCCAAAATTCCATCTGTTACATTCAGGCTTTTGCTCAATACTGGTCAGGTGCTGAGTCCACTTTTCAAAGTCTTTCAAGAGTCAAGTTCTCATGCTACTAAACTGTGCTCAAATTGTCCCAGATATGTGGGATAATCAGGTATCGATGGGAAGAAAATTTTCATTGACTTTGCTTAGAATAACCAACACATAAAAGTTATGCTCTGTTGGCAAACTGCTTTGTTTCTGAAAGATGCCATTTGTGAAGATGGTGAAAGTATGAAAATGAAAATCATATGGATAGCAATAATTGGTAAATCATGAAGAATTAATAATTTTTATTTAAGAATTCTTAGATTTCCTTAAAGTGTGCTATTAACATATTTTTGAAAATCAATTTAACTCAAAATATGTCTAAATATTTAGGTATCAGGAATAGCAAACAGAAGCTAACTGTAACTTTAGCTAATTGATTTCTATATAACCTTTTTAAATCTGCAATGATAAACTAAGAACAACTAAATGATATAGCTGAGGAATAAATGTTATTCCATGTTCTTTTGTTGTTGGCTACTGCTTTGTAACTACATAAATGCCCAAGATTTCCCAAAAAGACTGAAAGAAAATAAGTCAAAAATGAAATTATAAGAAACTTATTCTTTCAACATCTGACATGTGAAGGTGCTCCTAGTATCCTCAAGTTTCAAAAGGAAAACTAAATACTTTATCATAAAGAATCAACCATGCACACAAATACATATGTATAATTTATAAAATATCTTATGGTTTAAATGACTATATTTTAATGTATGCAACTCTTCCTAAAATTATACAAGTAAATAAACAATGCGTTGTAACTAAAAGAAAAAAACATATTTGGAAGGTGATTTGCACATTGACAAATGTTTTCATTTTACCATCTCAGATATTGCCATCACAATCTTTTTTCTAGAAACTCATGAACTCAACAGAATTTGTTATTGCCACATTATCAAATCTCTAAAAATGAGTTGCAATGAAAACAGTGTACTTAATTAGATGACACTATTAGCAAATTTCACTCTAATCATCCTCTTTATTTTTATCAGAAAGTAGCAGATTGCACCCCTCTTTATGAAAGTATTGACGTTCATGTCAGTGATGGCATTTCACTTTGTTGGGACTCAGATTTTTATTTTCTAACTTAAAATTATTAAATCATAAAATCAAAAATTTACATAGTGGACTATCTTTGGTTACCAACCATGAAATGGGCTGTCAAATTTCATTAAAAAAAAAAAGATAAAAATGTAAAGAACATTTTTTTGGTAAGACTAAAAGTATCTATGCTGCTTACAGGAGAAATGTTAACTATAGGGCATAAAATGCCTAAAATTATAGAAAAAAGAAACTAACACACAGTATGCCAACACTAATATAAAATACTACTGGTATAATTGCACTAAATTTGTGTACTAAATATGTGTTCTAATGGTTAGTAATATGGTTATGCTACTGTCTAGTTTTTCTGTAATTCAGTATATACTTCTCATAGGTTGTGATATTCTTTGATTGATAAAAATGTTAATACTGGCCTATTCTCTACTACACCCTCCATTTTCTGTGAGACCATCTTCTCTGTTGTACAGATCTGTTCTGTGGGGACTCTGATTCATTGGCAAGTTACAGTAACAACTCAGCCACTTGACTTGAAGCTTTCATGCAGAGATACAGTCTTGAACAACCAAATTGAATCAAATACTTCCCAGAGTCAAATTCCTCAACATGGAAAAAAAGTTTTTTAAAGGTCATTTGGAACTATTTTAAGCAACTGCTTTGTATTACAATTAAAAAAAAAATATTTTCCCTTCCTCTTTTCAGGACATAGAAATTGAAGATAAAACTTAAATACAGAAGTAACACTGAAAAAAGAAAAATCTTTCATGTTCAAGTGATAGACAAATCATTTTTAAAATTTATTCAGTAAGTATTTATTGACTACACCAAATTGTTTCCTTATTATTTCAACAATTAGAAGAATTAATAAAGTCCATTTCTGAGGAACTGGCAGGATCTTGTGGAATCCAGGCTAGTAATTTGATGGTCAAAATGTGATGTGCTAAGTAGTCTGTGGATTCACACAACCTAATTTGAGCAGCAAGGTTAGCGTTCTAATAACTTCAGAGAAGTTGGCTACCTATATAATATTCAGAGAAGCCAATCTCCAAGGGACTTCCAAATTGCAGAAGTAAATAACTGATTTATTTTCCTGAAAGTACTATTCTACCTAAAATTAAGGTCATATTAATGGATAAATTTAGTCGCAGAAGCATAAAATCTAGAATAGTTTTGCTGGATAGTAGTAGAACCAAAACATCAGAGTACAAGGTAATTGAGGTAAAATACTGTTGTTCTGAATCTTTTTTAAAACGTAAAATGAGCAAATAGTTTAAACAAATCACAGCAAGCAGTATAGACTCAGGCATTATTTTCCAGCAGCCAGCTGTTTTTAATAACTGTCCTCTGTAATTCTGTCGTTTCCTAGTCAACTATCTAACTTAAAACAACCTGACTGCATATATCTTCCCTGTTAGACTTTCAAGTCCATGAGGACAGGGATAGTTCTTAAGGCATTTACTGATCATTAGTACAGTTACCAACACAAATTGACATAATATATAGAACTGTGTTAGTTGCCTAATATTTTTAACTTAATCAAATTGCTGAAGAGAGAAGTAAATAAGGCAGACTATAGAAAATCAGTACACTTAAGCTCATGTCTGTGATGCAATTATATAGATTAAAAGTGCAGATTATGTATACAGCAAGTTTTATACATATGTTTTATACAGTAAGTTTTTTAGACTATAATACTATTTGGAGGCAGAATATTTGTATTCAAATCTTAACTGGCAATTACTCTCTAATATCAATTCAATTTATAATTTTGAAACAAAATTTCCCATACTACAAAATTTGATAAAAAATGTGTGGTATGAGAAAATCCTTTAAACTAAATTTATAGCTTGAAATGAAGTGTGTAAAGATATTATCCATAGTCTTCAGCAAATTTCTCAGTAACTGCTATTATGCTGACAGGGAGAAGTATGTGCTCTTCAATTTGATCAAAATGTCTTTTATGAGGGATCCTTTGCCACCTTGTGTGAGTACATCTACATGTATGCATAATTGTTTAAATCAAATGTCTCATAAAAAACCCAGTAGCCTTCAACCATCAAATCAAATAAACAAATTTAAGGATTGGTAATTTAAATTTCATTTAGAAAAATGAGAGTATATGAAAAAATGGCAACAATATATTTGTAAATTGATAAATGTAATCACTACATAGAATGTAAAACTTTCATATATAACCAAATTTACCTCAAGGTATTTTTTAAATTTGCTTCATTAGTATACCACATAGCTTTAGTACTCTCTTCTGGATCTAACTTTTCCCAGAAGTGGCCTCTATTATTCATGTATATGTCCCAAGAGAGAAAACAGGTAATCATCTTGTGACTATAGAAAGATAAGCAATTCTGAATTCTCCTATGAGTAGTAGAAAAAAAAAATTGAAAATATACTGAGTTTACAGAAAATTCAAAGCTGCAAAAGGCTTCAGCAACATAGTGATATATATCACCAAGAAATATTCTTGGTATTAAAAAAAGAACAAGGTGTTTAAATTTAGAGGAAAGGCATTTACTACCCAGAATTAAATCAGTTTTATCACTTGCAAGCTGCTTTAATCTGTCACAGGAAGGAAGAATGATGACTATATATTATAAGTAGTTAAAGGTGTGGCTCTTAAAAATAATTATTTGAGTTAAGATAAACCAGAGAAAAGAAAACATTCTCATGACCCATCCCATCCATTATGCAGGAAATAATAGTCCTGGACATTTATATGGCATAATAATAAATAGTCTCTTAAGTTAGAAAATTTAAAAGCATATTTTTTATTATCAAGATCACTAACTAGCAGTTATTGAACCTTTAGTGCAAACTTTACTCTAATAGGTATTGACTCTGTAATGAATAAAAATTAAACACACAATGCTTTCTCCTAAGACAGATATTGTAGTAAATCATGTTAAAGGAAGTGATTTTGTCTCACAGAGTATACTGCACATAATTAGAAAATAGTTTTAATATTCAGTCATTATATACTTGATGGATATATATCTAAAGCAGAATGGAATATTTATATTCAACATAAATACATTCAAGAATTACAGGAGGTAGGTTTTTAAAAAGCTGTTCAGTAATATATGAAAGTAAAGTAAAACAATTTCATTTAATTAAATTGAAGATCCAAATCATGCATCTGGACACATATCATGTCTTAGACATCTTTCTTCTGGACACTGCAGAAATGGTAACCACTAACACTGTGACAAAATTCCCTCTTAATTAACATCAGTGGCAGACATATATATTTAGATCCTTTTTGTTACATCTGATTCTGATAATTCTCTGCAATATTAAGAATGTTTCAATGTAAGAAATTCTTAATGTCTGTTTTAGTTGCTTTCTGACCATTGTAATGACTTCAACAAAGCTGCTTGTGACAAAACCATTTCCAACATCTATTAAGTATTAGGAGTCAAGGATTAAGCTATTTTTTAAAATTTTATCATTGCTATCACCACTTTACAGATAAGAGAATAAGATAAATAAATTTAAATATAAATAAATGTTAAGCCAAATGTTTTTGCCAAAGAACTGTAAAGGGTAGAAGCTATATTTCATAAATCAAAATGTAAAATAATTAGTTCGTGATCAAGTAATGCTAAGGCCTCAAAATCCTTCAATTAATCCTGTACTGACATGAAATGACATTGACCCTAAATTTTATCCTCAGTGTGCAAAATCACCAGGTACATTATTTCATTTCTAGTTTGACTATTTTAGTAAAATATTACATTTCATTATTGAACTGAGTCTTTTATGGATATTAAGATGCGTGTAAACATCCTCAAAGACAACTTTTTAAGCACGATCTACAATCTCACTCTAGTTTTGTTTTGTTGTTCTGTATGTGTGTCATTTATTCCTTTTGTTGGAACAAAGAGTTCTCTCTGATACAGATTCAAATGTTTCCCACTTCTTCACAATTTGTTAGGCAAACATAGCTGAATGTACGAATCTAGGAAAAGATAACTCTTCCTAAATTTTTCAAGTCCAATGAAATAGTAAAGGATGGAAAGAACTTATGCATCTGTTTAGGAATTCTTCTTTTACTCCTTCTTGAGACTTGGGCTCCCTTATTTCTCCTATCTGCACTGCTGCACTGGCCTGGTGTGTACAGAATATTCATTTTTGCCACTGAAAGGCAGCAGGAAGGGTTACTATAACGCTCTGTTCTGCGAGAACTGTCTTCATACCTGATGAAGTGAATATTTCATACAATGTAGTGTCATCAGGGATGTCCTGATTCACTCACAATATCCAAAGAAGTAACCTGAGTGCATGAGCAGAAACAATTAGGCTGCTAGACACATCTCTTCCAGTTATAGTCATAAAAATATTTTGGGAAAGATAAAGCAACAACCTAAAGTGGAAACTGCTGATTCATATCCAGCTTGTTAGAACAGTCAAACTATGCCACAGGACAGTGCTACTTTATTGTGTTTTGTTGGATTTTTCCTATTTTTAAAAATATATGTAAAGCAGTTTATTTTTTTCAGCATTTTTATTAACATCATTTGTATTTATATTTTCTATGCTGCTTTTACAGGAGTGTAAGAATTTTTGTTCTTCAATGCATCTACAATTCTTCCAATATTTGTTTATATAATGTAATCATATGAATGTGTCAAGAGAGTCATATAAATTGATCATTTCCCAACCATTAATTAGTTTAACCAGCAAAATTTAGCAAATTTGGTAACAAAGTTTGGTGGAATGAAACACAATGATATCCTAGTTATATATTGTTGTTAATATATAGTGATGAGATTCTTATACAAAGACTAAAAAACATAATGTCTCACACCATGGTATAATTGCTTTGGTTGCAAAAAGGTATGTAAAAGATGAACTATCCTTATGTTCTGGGAGTTTACAGACAAATGAGACTGATATTAAATAACAAGCAATGAATAATTACAATATGATAGAATAGTTATAATGGATTTTAAAAGGTTATTGGATACTGAATATGAATGTTTGCTAGCAGGTTTCAAAGAAAACCCTGCTAAAAATAAGGATTGAATAGATAAGAGGCTTGAGTTTTAAAGGAAAACAGACAAAGGAACCATAAACACCTAACAACTACACGCTCTTGCTTGAACATGGTATGTTCAAGAAACTGAGAAATGTGTCCTTGTGGCTCAGGTATCTGAGTCAATGGTATAGATTACATATGACACAAAAACCTGTGGTCGAGACTCAGGGTCAAGGTGAAAAACCTAAATTAACACCTAAATAAAGAGATTTCTTCTTCCTCTTCCTTCCTTCTTCAGAGAGACAGATAGAGAAACAGACAGAGAGACAGAGAGTATGGAAAGAAACTGGGAGGCAATTGTGAAACAAGTCCCATTATTTTCACTGTCTAACAGCAACCACCACTTAAACTTGACATAAGTCAGTATCCAACCTAGCAGAACAAAAATAGCTCCCTCATCTAAAATGTGTGTGAAAGGAATTAATGTCACCATTAAATGTTATTGTTGCAAACATCATAGAGAGCCTTCAAATTTTGTAGTGACAGCTTCTGTTCATTGAGGGATGACCTGTTTAAACATTAGCATTTTTGCCTAGGTTTCCAACACTTAATTTCTCTACTAGTTTCTCAGACTTCTTCACATATGTGTCTATGTTAGAGACAAGAGAAGTGGGGAAAGAAGAAAATTATACAGTAAAACCTAACATTAAAAATGATTTTTAAAAAAGGGGTGAAATCAATGTAAATCTGTAATAGAACGTTCAATTTCTATGGTTGTATCTTGCCTCTAACATTTTTGTATTCTGTATTCTTTACAAAAGAACCCTATCAAGGTGCATTAAAAATGTCTGACTACCATTTCATAATGCTGCATTTCACCAAATCTTTCTTCTTGATTTTCAGTAATGGCATCCACAGTTCATAAGTTATTTCCCTAGTACTATTTTGATTTTTGTGCAATACTTTTACTTCCCTCCTTTCCTTTTTCCCTCAGTTTATTCATCTCTACTTTTCATTATTTTTCTATTTACTTTTAAATCATACAAATTTATTATTTAAAATATGTGGTATTGAATGTCAACTGTCAATTTCTTTTTCAACTCTAAATGAGCTATTCTCTTTTATTAAACTATGCCTTTCTCCATGACTCATTTCCCCTTTGATCAGAGATACTAGAATTTGGGGTCTTGGTAACACAGTTTATACAGTCACAATTTATTATAGATATGACTACATCATTATGGCAATTTATTCATTGCTGTTTTCTTATTTCTTTTTTTAATTTGTCAGCGTAGGACCAAGAATGTACTCCTTAAACTTTTTTTCTCTCTTAGATAATCCAATTATTACAAAATATTTAATTAGCATATTAGATAATTAATGGCTTGATTCCAAGTATTTTATCTATTCAAAATACTAGTATCACCATTCTATAAGTTATTTCCTAGTATTGGTTTGGTGGTCTGTTACTTATTTGCAGTATATTATAGTTTATTTTGCTTTCTTTTCCTTTCTTCCCCTATCTCTTTATTGCTTACTTCCAAAGTTTGTTTGTTGACTTATAAATGTTCTCTGTACTGCTTCTACTCTTCAAGTCACCTCTCTTGTATCAATCATAAGGCCATTATGACTCCACCTTTACCAGATGTGAATTTATTGCTATAAATTGCATTCTTTCTTGACTTTATTTTAGTTGCTAGGTTTTTCTTCATTAAAATAAAACTTCTTGGTTATAATCTGTGGTCAATATCTCATTTTCAGTATTATAAACTGTTTATTGGATTATTGTCCCAGTTCTGTTTCCTCTGATCTGCTATGAAGCTTCATATTAGCATTTTTCTATAAATCTTTTCAGATTCCATATATATTTCATCAGTTATTTCATAGTTTTATGTGAAATTAATTTCTCAGTCATGCCTAGTTTTAGTTAACAATATAATTTCTTCTACTGCCCCAAATTACAACCGACCTTTGAAAAATGTGGGGGTTAGAGGACTTGACCCCTCTAGTCTAAAATCCGCATGTATTTTTTGACTCCTACAAAAACTTAACTGCTAATAGCACACTTTTGACTAGTAATCTTACTGATAACACAAGCAATTGATCAAAATGGTTATAATTATGTATAATATTTTGTATGTGGTATGTATTACATACTACTTTCTTACAATAAAATGTGCAGTTGTTATCTATGTAATTCCTTCAAGGTTCAAGGATTAGCATTTTATAGATAAGGATAGTCCTGATTATAAACCCACCTGGAATAGTGGTGAATCTAATGTATCATATACTGATGCTGAAGAGCACCTTAAACCTATTTAGTTTTAGGATGCAATACTCATTCAATAAAATTAATTATAAGTATATAAACCCACTGGCATTTGCACAAGGCTTTGGAGTTAGCCTATCCCTTCCTGCTTTTAATCCTGTTGCTCATATCTTTCCTTATTAATAAATGACTTTTAAGACATTTTCTTTCCAAAATAGGGCACTTTCAAGTGCGTAATAAGCCTATTCAGTCATATACCCTTTCTCTTCAGTGGTTTTCTTAATGACATCTAGGAAGTGGTCTGCTGCTTCTTGGTTGGCAAAAGGTTTTTCTCCTGTTTCCTTGTCACTGTGTCGGCAAAAACATCTTTCTAAAAACATCTAACATACTTCATTGGCATTAAGTTCTCCAACTTTAGATCATTCACCTTCTTTTTCTTTTAAGTTGTCATATCAAGACTGCCTTTTTAAAATCATATTGGAGTATACAGGTATTTCTTTCTTACAATAACCCTGCATTAACAAAAAATGGACTTCCATATGAGATTAAAAGTATTTTGCAAAAAGCGTAAGATTGCTATGCTGATTAACTATTTATAATTTTTCTAAATTTCCTTTTCTGTTTTTACAATGGCCCTTAGAACAATTGAAATGACAGAAAGTTGCAAATGCAACCTATGATATGTAACAATTATTACAATTTTTCTTGTAATATTTTGACTTTTATCTGTTTGGTGGGAACACTCCCAGCATCATTTGTGGCACTTATGACTTTATTAAAGGGTTATGGTATTTCACTAAACTTTACTAAAGCTATCTTACAGCTATGACAGATCACTTTTTACTGTGATAAATGTACTGGAGAGATGAATTTTTTTTGTGCACAATTAATATCATATGATTTTTAAGTGGACACTCCCAACATTTGAACTCACCACAATAGCAACAAGAGGTATTACAAATTTATCATACGATCGCAGTGTGAAAAATTGTGTGCAAATGAACCGATCTAATTCAAACCCATATCATCCAAGTGTCAACTTCATTTATATCATGGAAATTTGATATATATATATATATACACATAATGCAATTAATTTTGTTATTTTTTTTATTTCTCTTTTGAAGGAAAAGCAATGTCTTTAGTAAATAATTTTGAGGTTAAAAATCTCTGACATTCAGACATTAAAATAACATAGCAGAAATAAATTACTGTAATATAAGACTGTAGCAATGATAAGGTACTATGTTTACAATATAAGGAGATAATATGTTAAACCAGTGCATTAGTTTCCTATTGATGCTGCAATATATTATCCCAAATTTATTTACTAAGATCCAAATAAATTTATATCATTAATTATTGAATTCTGAATCCAAAGATTATTCTCACTAGGGCAAATTCAAAGTGTTTGCAGGATTAGTGCTCTCTTGTGGCTCTAGTTATCTTTCTTGCTTCTTTCTTTTTCCAGTTTTTACAGATGAATGAGTTTCCTGGCTAGTGGTATATCATTTTCACCTCTGCTTCTGTCACATTTTTTCTTCACAACTGACCCTTTTATTAGGATCTTGAATCACTTTTACTGTGTAAGAAATAAATTCACAGGACCCAAGTATCAAAATATAAGCATACTTGTGGAGTCATTATTTTATCTAAATTGTTACTGTGAAATATATATACTATATTTTTAAAAGCCAGAGTAAAATGCAAATGCTAAATTTTCTTATTTTCATGTCTATGTACCAAAGAATCACAAGAAATATATGGATACTAAATGATTATTTCCCTGTTTTCTTTAACTTAGTATTATGTTGAATTATATTTGAAATTCATAGAAATCCTAATAATGTGCTTGTGGCAACTATCATGAGTCCCGCTCTACAGATGAGGAAATAGGCATAGTTTGTTCTAGTCTCTTGCTTAGGTTACTTGCATAATCAGAGATATTTAGGGCAAAAACAAAAAAAAGGTACATCCTCTATATTTTATTTTATTCTCTGATATTTTTTTTCTTTAAATAAAAAAAAAATCAAACATTGTAATGACAGAAAGACTGTCTAAGAAGTCGAGGTCCGAGAGCCTTAGTGCTTATGTTAGGTGATATTCATCTTTGTATCCATAGGATTAAACATACTGATTGACATAGGATTTGTTTAAGTGTAGTATGACAGGGAAGAATAACAAAATGAAAATTTAGATTATAGATGAGTTTATTCTTAATTTTTTCTCGATAAATTGCATTTACTTAGCACTAGTATGCAATGTTTAGTACAACTAAATATTAATTTAAAAGAGAAATACTCACACCTACCCATGAGTATTTGCTTTGCTTTGCTTTCTTAGTTGTATCCATTTCTGTACATTTATTTCAGCTGAAAGAAAGCAAAACATTAAAAAAAAAAGTCAGAATAATATTAAAATAAAAAATTACAAAACCCCTACTGACAACCAGGTAGTGATGGAGAACCATATACACTTGATATAATTGGTTTGTGTTGAAAATAAAATTCATGAAACTCTTATAAGTTTTGTCACAGCACTTAATACTGAGTGAACAAATTTCTCCATTCAGTCTGTGATTTTCACTACAGGTAAGAAAGAGCTATTTAAAGGTGTGTGATGTATTTCCCACATGAATTATCAGTCTGTACTATGTCTTATGGGTTTTTCTTCATTAAGTCCTCCTGTTTTTAATGCCATAAGCACATCCTCTCATAACATAATATATGTATTTATTTATTTCTTTGATTTGGGACTTGACCATGAGATTTGCTTCAACCAGTGGAGTATGAGTGATCGTGATGTTTTCAGAAGTCATAAATGCGTTTGTATATTTTGACCTGTCCCTTTTACTCTTACTTTATAGAAGAGAACATACGTTATGTAGCCTCTCACATAGTAAGATAAAAGACACATAGCATAGATACGGGAACCACCCACAGGTTCAAGCTAAACTGAACCTACGCATTGCTTGGAACAGCTCCCTATCTAAGTCCAGTTGATATTATCCAAACTTCTTTGAACCCATACACCTGTGAGTGTGAGAACAAACAATCACTAAATTTTGATTTAGGTAGTATTTTTGCTTCAAAAACTGGTAATCTTTCCAAATCAAACTCGAAGTCACATAGGCTGGTTAATTGATTTATATCGCCATCTTTCTCGTTCTGTAGCTTATAATCTGAAATTATTTTATAGCCAAAACACATTTCATTTGTTATTAAGGTCCTCCCTTAAAATGTAGAGAAATTGAGCTAACGTTTAGTGAAAATTTTAATGCTAACTGTATTGGAAGATGTATTTGCATACTTTTAAAGTGCTTTACTATTTGCATTGCTTATATTCATGGAAAATTACCTAAATATGAATCAGTTTTCTGAATATAACTGAATGATACCCTTTCTGTTGTTGGTTACACAGATGATCATCTTTAATTGTGTTTTGGATTTTCTAGTTAACTCTTATAGTTCCATGAATTAAACAAAGACAGACAAATGCCAATGAGAATTATTGACTCAAATAATTTATACACTTATTTTACCATTTTAGTTCTTATTAGTCATTTTATTCCTTATTCATATGTTAGATATTTATAGTAGAAATAATTTTTAAAATCCCAATTTTTTTTAAGTTATAAATGATTTTATGACATTGCTTCTTTTTAGCTATTATCATCGAATTCTCACAATTTTTTCACTCTTACAAGTCACTAATTATTTCTATTGGCTATTTTGCAAGACACTAATTCTGCTGAAATGGAACATACCCATGTTTTGATGGCGATTTTTTTAACCTAGATTTGCAAAGTCATAGGCAAACCATTTAATCCCAGGCTTCATTATATATTTTTGTCATAGCATTAACTTTCAATCTTTATTATAGCTATCATTTTACTCTTGTAAAGTAAGGTGCCTCACACCTAATAGCCATCAAATGCTACTTTTGAGACAAGCAACCCTTAAATAACTAATTCAGGGATACTAATTGTCTTACATAAATTGCAATAATGTAAATTTGCTGCAGTAAGTTGTATTTACTTCTAGAAAATTTCAGGTACATAGCTCATGTTTTATTGTTTATGCTCATATTTTAAACATAATCTCTGTGAAGTAGATAGATTACCATATACTTAAAAATCTTCCCACTAATCAAGCATGAGAAGCCAAAAATATATATACTACACAGATGGGAAGTTAATTTCTTTCCCATTGAGCTTGCAATGTGCTCCATGATGTTGCAACAGCTGTGATGAGAATGGTGGATGTCCCCAATCTATGCTTCATTTAGCATCAGGAATTCTAAAAGATTGCACAGTGTAGGAAATAAAAAAAGGCATTTTAAAGCAATGGAGCTTACTGTCCTGAAGAAACATTGCATTTTTAACAACTTAAGTTTTAGTGCAAATAGTGGTACTTGTATTTTTCTTTCTTTTGACAACTTTATTATCAATTTAGGTTGTATTTTGTCACTAAATAATACTGCCGACCTAATCCTAGACACTCTGTGAAAACCAATAGAATCTTGAGGCAAGGAATAGAATAATTGTATGTGAAATATTGTTTCAATTGTTTGCTACTCAACTTTATTTCTCACAGACACCGATGACACCACATTATATTCGTATAGCAGTTTTTCTATTTAGAAGCATTCTTCTGTCAAATGGGATAAAAATACTTGTTTTGTCATTTTTAAAAAGCTGATGATGTGATTACATAATATAGAAGAAATAAAATCACTTTCCAAATTAAAGAGTGTTGCAAGAGATATGGTATTATCATTGTCATAATGCCTGACAAAATTTTAGTCAGTAAAAGGTGTAGATGGTTTTATGTAAAACCTGGAATTTAGTTCTAATTCTATTACTTATAATAATCATTAAATTCAATAATTCCTTATTTTTGCCTGAGTCTGTTATTTCTATAAAAAATTAGTTACACACCAACACAGAATATGTGTGAAAATGCTTAAAAATTACAGGTTTATATATGAAAAACTCATAGTTCAGTTGGATTATTAAATGAGTCATTTAAAAGTTTTGGACTTCACAAAATATATTTTTAATATTTTTTATAAATCTAACATTGCATTATATCATTCATAGGTTTAGGCTGCTCACCTTTCTAAATTAAAATCTATTAGAAATTATTAACACCACCAAAAGTCCACTTCCTTGCTTCCCTAATAAAATGACACATTTTACTTTTTTACCTTTTCCTTTACTCTTATAATCTAAAAATGCAATATTTATATTTAGTTCAAGTGTTTGCTTCTTTTACTGCATAACACATATAAGTGAAATCATATAGTGTTTGTTTTTCTCTGTTAAACTTCTCTAAACACAATAAATACCCTCTGAGTTCATACATATTGTAGAAAAAGACTGGATTTATTTTTCAAACTGAATTGCAGTCCACTGAAATTATCAAATTATAATTCAGCATATATTGACATTATAATATACTATTAGCAATTGTGAACAGTATTTCAAAAATTCCAGGATGCATACACCTCTTAAAATTAATGCTTTCATATTCTTTGAATAAATGGCTAGAGTAGGATAACTAGAGCATATAGAAAGTAAAATTTTAACTTTATGAGAAAATTGCACACTGCTTTCCATAATTATTTTATCTATTTCATTCCCACAAAATAATACAAGTTCACTTATCTTCACATTCTCTTCGGCACTTACTTTTTTGATATCTTATAACCATTCTAACAAGTGTGAGGTGATATCTGATCATTATTTGGATTTACATTTTTATAGTATTAAGATATGATGAACTTCTTTTCATGTGTCTATTGATAATCTGTATGTCTTCTTTGGAAAAATGTATAGTCTGATCATATGCCCATTTTTTTCAATAAGTTTGGTTTCTGTTGTTTTTTATGAGTAAATTTTGTATTATGAAATATTAGTTCATTGTCATATAAATGATTTGCCAGTATCTTCTCTTTCCTAGTAATATACTAAAGATATATTTTTATTTACTATCAATAGACTCACTCATGTCACAGCTGAACAACAGACACTAAGGATACACACTTGTTAAATGAAAAAAATACATATAATTAAAATGCCTTATGAAAATCATCTTCCACTTATTATTTATTTAATATGCATAATTGTCTAAGGTAAAATATCTCTGCTTGAACAAAACTGTTTAAGGATTGTATTTTTGATGATTCTGTAACTGCTTTATAATGCATTATATCATAATTATTATATATATTTGATTAAATTTCTAGAAAGAACTTAAAACTCATTCATATCATCTTCTACTTTTCCAGATTTGATAAAGTCAATTGTATAGGTTCAAGATGATGGTGTGTGAAGAAATGGAATTTACATACTCTCATGGACTCATTAAATTTGCAACAGCATATGGAATAATTTAAAGGAAGGAGATCTTCAAAGTGGACCAGCAAAGGAATATGCCCCAAAGGAAAATAAAATAAGGCAAAACTGCTAAAAAAAAAACTGTAAAGAAATAGACATAAGCAAACCAGATGATGAAGATCTCATAGTATGGGTTATAATGCTTATAGAGCTTTAGAAAATAATAGATGAACTAGAAAATTTAAGAAATACAAAAACAGATTTTACAGAGCTGAAGAATACAATTATAGAACTAAAAAATAGAATAAGGAGACCAACAACAGATTAAATGTAACAGAGAAGCAGATAAATGAGCTGGAAGATGAAGAAATAGTCATGAAACCCACCCAGATGAAATGAAAGAAGGAAGGAAGGAAGGAGGGAAAGAAAGAAGGATGGATAAAAAAAAAAGAGACTACACAATAAAGTCTGAGAATGAGAATAAGTAAAAATGTTTTCCAAAAAATGATATTTGAATAAGTAATAGCTGAAAATGTCCTCAATCTGTATAATAAAATAGACACCCAGGTATAGGAAGCCCAGGGAATTCCAAAATAAAAGGAGCCCAAAGTATTCCATACTGAGACATGATATAATTAAAATGGTAAAAATTAAGGATAAAGCATCTTAAAAGCAGCAGGAGACAATCAGCTTATAACATAAAAGGGAAACGCCATTTGATTACCAGCAGATTTTTCTTTGAAAACTTTAGAAACCAGAAGAGAGAAGATTGTTAATCTCACAATGCTGAAAGAAAAATAAAACAACAGAAATAAACAAATTCCAATCACCAGTTCTTTACCTGGCAAAACTAACATTCATAACTGAAGGAGAGACTAAAATATCAGATAAGAAAAAGCCTAAGTAATTTATTACCATAAATTGCAAGCATTGTTAAATGTGCTTAATTATATTGAAAAATACTATTAAGTAAGAAAAAAACAAAGTTATTTTACCGAAAAAGGTAATTATACAGTAAAAGTAATGGATCAATCTTTTACCAATCATGTAAGGTTAAGAGACAAAAGTTATAAAATTAACTAAAGCTATAATAATTAGTCAAAGGAAAATATAATCCAATACATATACATATCAAAATATGAAACATAAGATGAAAGAATAAAACATGAAAATTTTTAGAATTTGTTCAAATTTGAAGACATCAATCCAAAACTGAACTGTACACATTAGACATTTTAAGTGGAATAAGTCAAACAAGAAATAAGAAATAAAAACATTATCTAAGAAAGGTAAACATGCAGTGATGTTATGTGTGGAATCTTAAATATATTTATGTGTATATATATTATGCAATAGAAATATAAAATACATTGCTGATGGCTAAAATAAATGGGTGGGTAAAATTAGTTAAGGCAGTCAAAGGTACAAATTTCCAGTAATGAGATAAATAAGCTCTGAGGATATAACACATAGTACAGTGACTATAGTTAACTATACTATACTTTATATTTGAAAGTTGCTGAGAGGAGATATTAAAAGTTCTTTAAAAATTAACAATGTGAGGTGATGAGGTGATATGATAGGTGGTAACCAAACTTTCTGTGGCAATTATATATATTTAAATTTTTATGCTGAATATTATATATAATCATTACTTTGTACATCTTAGACTAATAATATGCTATATGTCAATTATAACTCACAAAACTGGAGGAAAATTATTAAATGCAACACAATATATGTTATTGAATTTTGAAACTATAAAAAATGCTCTCACTATAAAAATTTTTTAAAAGAAGATTATTTAGAGAAACTATTCCACTCCTAGGGAGAAAGAGAGCTATTGAAGATATCGAATATCAAATTGTCTGAACTACCATGACAATGGGTAATATTGGTTTGTTGAGTTGGTGAGGTAAGTTTTGGGATAAAATCATTAGTTTATCGGGTTTCTGTATATAACACATATGAGTAAAATCATACTGTATTTATTTCTCCTTCTTGTTTCACTAAGCATAATATCCTCTGGTTCAATCAAGGTAGTTATAAATGGCAGGAGATGACTTTTTTAATAACTGATTAGTAGTCCATAGTGTATATATTCCACATTTTCTTTATCCAATTATCTTTAAACTAATAGTTTTTTTTAAATTAGTTCTAAGTGATTATGAAAACCCCATAGATATTCATGACATCCATATTAATATCAGGTGAGTATCTCTTGAGGGATGTTATAAAAATAATAACTAAAAGAACCAGTGATGATAAGATTTTAATTTTAAATGTTGCTTGTAGACTTTTATTTTTTTATTTTATTTAAACCTGGAGAGTTCTAAAATTAAATGTTAAAACTATTTTCAAAGTTAAACAGGTGTTCTGGTCAATAGCTCAACATTGTTGAAATTCAATGAGAGTGTTGAAAACTAATTACATATTTGAAAAAGAAACACTCCCCTATGAGATCTTCAGTTATTCTGTGAAGGCTTTTTGGAACTGCCATATTCAGAGCTGGAAAAACTAAACACCTGCTTTTAGGGACTCATGAATGTTTAATCCTGATGAACAGATTGCTCTACTGGGATCCCAGCAAACAGAGCAGATAAAGTAAATATGAAAACAGAATACTCCCTTCTCAAGAGGTATTTCCTTATGATGCCTTTCTTATCTATTTTATTAAATTTGGTATTTTTATTCATGATTAAATATATCTGGCAAAATAATGAATATGAATAGAGTAGCCCTAAATAATCTTTTAGATATTTTCACTTTAATATTATAAAAATAATATATGAATCATTAACACAGTCATAACCAGTCAATTTCAAATTATTTTAACAGTTAAACTTATTAGAGAACTTCTTAGAGAAATAATTTCTCTGTATAAAATGTCATATTTTTCCTATACAACTTCAAATTTTTCTTATTGTAATAACATTGATACATAATATTCTCTAGGTACTGAAATTTTGTAATGTGATAAAATTTTGACACATTAATGCACATCTGAAACCATCACCAAAATCAACCCAGTGACTATAACATTACTTGCAAAAGACTTAAGTCCCTTTACTTTTCAATTTTGCTGAATTAACAATGCATAATAATATTTTATAGACTTAAGTTACACTTAAGTAGCTCTAAGGAACCTGAAAAGGGTAAGAATCATACACTCAGTGGGTTATTTCATTTACATAAAAAACTCAAATGCCATTTAATTTGTGTAGAAATAGCATACATCATGTAATAGTTATAAAAAGTTAACTTATACTGCAGATTTAGAGTACAAATAAATACTGTATAAAGTGTTAGTAAAGATGGATGATAGACTATAGATGGATGGTAGACTATAAACATCTTTACTTATAAAAATTTGTACAATTAAATCTATGAAATTATTGCATGCTATTTTTCTTTTATGGTCATTCAATTACTTATTCTATAGTAATCCAAGCTATAATGCAAATAAAAAACAAGAAGCACAATACATTTGAGCAAATAGCTTTTAACAGTTCACTAAAACACTGTGTGCAATTGAAGACATTGTGCCAATCTTTCAATATGTTTTCTACAGAAGCTGAATATTTGAGTAGATTTTAATTTCTTCAGTAGAAAAGAGACTAACTTTTTTTATTTTTCCCAAACTTAAACAACATGTCCTATTTGGGCTGAATAACTAAATTCAAAGATACCGCCAGGCTGCTCACTGAATAATGAACTGGGGAATATGAAATAAAATAGAAGATGCTATATATGTGGCCTAGAGGTGTTTAAAAAGCTGCAGAAAATTCAAAGCCAACAGGAAAAAAGAAAGAAAAAGGAATGCTTGTTTTTTTCTTACCCAAATAACTTATATCTTAACAATCCTACATTTCAAATATTTAAATTTGTTGTTATCTCTCCATATCATGAGAACCTCCAGACTACACCAGCATCACAAAAATCTGACTACATTTTCTACCACCTGACTGTTCTAATGTTCTTTCTTCAGTCTTGCACTCTTGCTTATGATCTATTATCCACAGAAGAGCTAGAGATGTTGAATACACACACAGAGCAAGTGATAGACATATCATATATAAATTTCAGAGGAATTATTCTGTTAGAAAGTCGGTTTCTAAATATTATATATCTTTATATATTATGATTTCATTTAAATGATATTCTGGCAAAGCTAAATCTTTAATACAACAATATTTGTTTATAAGAGCATACAGTTAGAAGAAGGCAGATTTTAAGGGAACAACGCAAGGAAGATTTTTGGAGTGAAGAAACCATCTGTGTCCTGGTGGTTACAAGAAATTACACATGTACTAAAACTGCATACCAAAAAAGATTCAAGTTTTCTATCTGTTAAATAAAATATAATTATTAAACAATAATAGGTACCAATTTTCCTGTTGAGCAACAAAATTTTGCAGTCTTACACAAATTATTCAACTTCACTTGGCAAAGTTTATTCGCAAATTAAATGTTGAGAATATTATTTGTAAAGAACCGCTGTTTCCATTGTTTAGTCTTCCTCAATAAGTAAGCATAGAGAGCTATATTATTTATATTTCTCAGAAGATTTCAAACCTTTCTTTTAATGCAGTTTATACAGTTACACCTTGTTTGTCAGGAAACCAGCTTTATGAAATTTCTGTAGCTCTATAAAGTAAAGTAGGCATTTGTTAATGACACATATGAATTAGAAGTTAACATAACTGCTAAATAATTTTTACAAAAATATACTTAAGACAGACTAAATATTCTAACTATTTTTCAATGTAAAAATAATATGCTTAAATAATCAATTGAAAAATAAATTCAGCAGTCTCCCTATGTTTAAAACTATGTTGAATCACATTTTACTAATTCAATTGTGTCCTGAATGTATTATTATTATTATTATTATTATTATTAGTTATTATTAGTTATTGGAAGTATAGACATAAAATCTCTTTACAAAACAATGATTCTGAAGTGTCGTGTATCAGAGTTTAGATAGATACTGGATAGACTTTTTCAGTCTAATTGAAATCTCAAGGAACTGTGTGCCTCTTGCTGATTTAATATGATGAGTATACAATTTCTCCACAATGAGGGTTGATTATTATATTTCTTTCATGAGCACGAAAGTCTCATAACTCAGATATCACAGAGTGCCTAGAAATTGTGTGAGTTATTAAGATCAATCATGGGAACAAAGAAGATAATCACTTTTTACTGGTGAAATAATCAATTTATTTTATGAGTCAAATTTTGTCTTGATTACCAGTTGAGAATGGCAGTGAACTAATAAAGCACCCTGGAAAATTTTCTATCTGTCCATCAAGCCAGGTCTTGATTATTTTAGTGATGGTCACAAAATCAAATAATAACAGTTAAAAATGAATATTATTTTCATTTAGATATGTGCATGTATGTTAATATTTGAAGCTAAACAATGTTCTCTACTCATTATAGTCAGGAAGCAGAAAAAAAAAAAAAAAAAGACTAATATGGCCCCAGTCAGTATGGAATAAAAGTAATAGAAATGTAGTTTCTGGAATTTCTAAAATAAAATTTACTTAAAAACATGTTAATAAAATAAAAATAGAAGGACTACTAAACAGAAATCAAACCAAATAAACAAAAATCAAATAAAAAGAAAATGCAGATCAAGGACTACTAAAGAATTCTTGACTCCACATCTGGAGTGAGTATTTTGAATGGTGAAACTTATAAGGTTATATAAAATTATCAAAGACATTTCCACAGCTGTGAAATCAGTCAAAAAATTAAAGAGGATGAAAATATATTAAATTTATTGAATAATAAATGATGTAGGAGGAAATGTGTGAGTATATGCTTGTTCTTCACTCACATAAAAGGCAAGCATGCTAAAGGAAAATATTTAGGTAATCTCAAAAATCTTTATATCCCTTTTTATCCTCTTTCACTAATAATGATATGAGGATGACTCATTCATTTTCTTTAATTCATCAATTATTTAATCCTTTCATTAATTTTGAATTAATGAAATTCAAAATTTCATTCAACTTTTTAAAAAGATCTTAATTTCATTGATAAAAAATTTTTGTCCTAGAAGATTTTGTCCCTCTCTTCTCTGGAAATTGTTCCATTATTTATCAGTATTTCAACAAACTTAATATTATTTGTTTCAAGTTTGAAGACACACACAATTTTCTAAGGTTTGTCTTTTTTTATAGAAAAGTCACTGGGTCAAAATTTCCTTATGTAGCCTAGTCTGAATTTCCATCATCATTCTACTTCCTTTCCTTCTCCTTCAATCAATTTCTAACAATGACATTTCATAACCAAAGAGTTTGCATTGCATGGAAATAATTAGATGTGAAATTCAAAAACCGAATGTCAAATGTAATGTACATATCATTAAAAAAACTGGAAAGAACTCTCTCCAAAATCCTTACTTGAAGAATAAAAACTCAAGAAGGAATAAGGGAAATGTAAGAAAACAATCATTAAAAGTCAAAATTGATCTTATGTAGTTCTTTTACTATGGTACATACAGATATCGATATATAATGTTGCACACTTGAAATTTATTAAAAGTTTTAATGTGTTATTACTTTAGTGAAATATATTAAAAATAATGGAAGACATTCATCTGTTAAGATATTGAGTGTTTTAGATTTTGCATTCTGCTACCACCTGGATGGGAAAACCGAGGAGCCAAGTGAAAACAATAGTGAACCCAGGGAAGTGTTGCAATTCAGAAAAAAATAATTAGAGATGAGTATAGACAATGAACAAATGCTCTATAGTACACACCGTCAGATAAATGCAAATAAAAAAGTGAGATTTCACATATCTGTGATGATGACTGATATCAAAATAGACTAGAAACAAGTGTTGCGGAAGGTATAAAGGAAAATACTTTCTTAGCCTGTTGATGGAAATGTAAATTAGTCCAATCTCTTTCAAAAAGTACAGGGAGTCCTCAAAAAATAATAATACAACTATAATTCTATACAGTTAAACTACTACTAAGCATTTACCCAAAGAATAAAAAAAACACTAATCAGAATAAAAATGTCATAGAAACATGATTCACAATAGCCATTACACAGCAACAATCCAAATTCCTGTCAGTAAATAATTAGAAAAAGTAATAGGGGTATATCTACAAGCAATAAGATTATATGCAAGTATTAAAAAGACAAAGTTGTGTAATTTGCAAAAAAATGGATTGAACTGGAGTTGATTATACTGCTAAATAATACAAAAAGAAAAAAATTAGTACAGGAAGTTTCACTCATGTGGAATATAAAGAAACAAAGCAAACAATTGGATGAAAGAGTTAGTACAGTGATGGTAAAGAATACTGGAAATCTGCTGGTGAGTATAGTGTGACGTGTACAAAGAGAGAAGTGCATATTCGGCCCAATATTCAGAAAATCATATAGCCATGCACATATAGCTATTTTTTTAAAGAAATGTATATAAACTCACTCACTCTCTTTTTTAATTTATGGGGAAAAATAATCAAAAAGAATGTTGGCAATATTTGTCCAATACTGGGATTATCTATCTCAAGAACACACAAAAACAACATAAAAGTTAACTTTGAGCAGTTACATTCTATCAATAATACCCCCACTCATGTTTCAGGGACATTAGTTCACTCATATTAGTTCATGTCCCATTTCATTCTTCCCTTCCAAAACCCTGCTCCAAAATTTTAAAGATATGCAATTCATATAGTCCCCACTAGACTTTATTTTGATAAATTTCTTGCATTTAAAATTGTTTCCTTTATGAAATGATGATATACTTTCAGAATAAGTGACTATTTCTTAATTTAACCATTATTTTATTTGACACTATGTGTTTTTAAATTTTATGGTTTTGAAAAATCTGGATGTTCAGCATTTTATTTTCCTCCATCTACCAACTCTGATATTAAAGAAAAAATATATATAGTAGCTTATATTTTTGTTAGTTATAATTTAGGTCATCTTTGTTTAATATTGATAAATGTATGGGATTGACTAAAACATCAACATTAAAAATGAAGACTTTTAGTATTTCCTCTCTTACACATGATCTTTGATTTATTTGCTCTCCAGCATGAAAAATAGTTCTTCTTTTTTAATTTCTATTTTATTAGTAACCATCTTCGTGACTCATATGCATTATTACCATGGTCTGGATTATATTTAATAGTGCTAATTATTTTATCAGTGCTTACATTTAATTTTAAAATTTTAATCATTAAAGCTTTCTTCTTAATGATGATTCTAGACATCATAAGATATATTTCATTTCATTCTTCAATTTTAATATCTTCCATTTTTTTAAAAATATACATTTTGATTTGATGTAATTATGAAGCATTTCAATATACAATTAAATTAGTAATTATGAATCTTATTTCTCAGATGTTTTGACCTGAATTTTCAAAAAAATTGCTTATTTGTATTTTAGTTATTTACTTGCTCATTGTTTTATTAATGAGAGAAATATTTTATATTAACACAAGTATAGGTTTCACAGAGGCTTTCTTTTTAAAAGTTTGATAGCATTGATTAGGAAAAATAATTAAAATATCAAATGTGTTCATTTACTAACAGTGCAATTATGAAATAAATAAGGCATCACTTAAACAATAAGAAATGTTAGCAGAAATATGCTGTTATCTAATGTTAATACACTTAACATCTTAAAATATATGGAGCAATGTCAGTAGGAAATAAGACACTTTTTTAATATGAAAACTCTAATATATATGATCCTCTTGGAAGAAATTCTCGCTTTTGACGACAAAAGTCAGAACTGACTCTGGGAGAGTAACCAGAATATTTGTTATTTTTGGTGTGATCTTGAAAGCTGAATAGAAACATGATTTCTGGAGCAACAAAATCAAGTAAATTTTCCCCATTAGCAAATTCTAGAGAACACTATCTATAATATTAATCAAGTCCAATGTATTTCTAAGTCCTATGACTAGTGTATGAATATTTCTCAGAAATTTAAAAATAAAAATTATAGTTAAAATTGTATGCTTATGTATACAGCCTATAATACATTTAACTGCTGAACTTTGATTTCAGTAGAAATATTAACAGTGGTCCTTTCCAAAAATATGTATTTCTTGACCCATAAATAGCAAGTACATATTTAAACACTATTCCCCCCAAAATAAGGTCAAAATATTTTGTGTCTAGCTAATTAAAATAAATGCTGATAAATCCAAATATTCTTACATTCAAATAAAATTTTCAGTACTAGACTGCAACACTATGTGTCAAAGATGAGAGATAAGACTCATATATTGTGTGATTTACCCTCAGGCTTATTCAAAAGTATTTCTATTGTGTTTGTGTTGTTTTAGAATCTAGAATCCTTTTTATCCATCAGAGTCAACTAGTCTTTTCTGTATAAACAATTGTGTTTAAGGTGGATCAAATAAGGCCTATTATGACAGGTAGAAGATAAGGGAGTAACAAGCAGACTCCCTAAAATTTTAAAGATATGTCCCATGGTCCCCAATAGAGCTTTAAATCCTCAAATTCAAGAAAACTGAGAGAACCATTTCGAGTCAAAGAGGGACTCCCATTTCTGGACTGGGACATGGGCTATTTTCCATATGCCTCTGGCAATATAATTTGGCATAAAGTCTTCCCTCTTCTGCTAGTAAGTAATCTAAGGCAGATTGGTTTTGGAGGATTGTGGCTTTTATCTGGGTAGCCTGGTCTGCCAAAAAGTCTAGTGCAGTAGCTGTTTGATACTATTTCTACTACTGCTTGTAATCTTACTACTTATTTAGGAGGTAGATGGGAGTTCTGTAGCCCCAACTACCATCTTGTGCCTAAGTGGCAGGGTCACAGGTCTGAATTATTCCATCAGGAGACCAGTCATTTCCCCATCCATTAGCATCTCCTGTGGCAGTAAGGCTGGTGTCTAGGCTTCATTTTATTCTGTTTAGCTCATCAAAAACTTTAATTCCCAACGTCTCCCCTATAGACTCTCCTAAGAGGAAGAACGGAGGGTTAATTATGCCAATGTAGCAAGTGCCTGCCCAACCTTGGGCTAGACAGGTATATGCTGTTTCACTACAGATTCAAAAATAACCCTTCAGTGCACAAGTAATAGTTTCAAATATCTGCTCTTGGTTACTGAGTCTCAGACTCAGTTTTCTCAAGGATGACCCCAGAACTGGTGAACACCCATAGGTGCCATATGAATAGGATATATGCTAGGTTCACAGTTTCAGAAATGCAGTGAAGTCTGAACAATATTCCAGAGTGGAATTTGAGAAAGGCTGTCCTTGTCAATGATCTACATAAGTCAGCAATCCCATGGAAGGGGTCTGCAGAACTGACTGACAAAGGCAACCGGGAAAAGTAAGACCCAGAGTATGAGAAGAACAAGGAACAGAGATAGACATGGGGGTCTCCTGATGGGTCACATGTCAGCCTGAGATGGGTGGGAGACAGCTGCTGGTCAGTGCAGCCGGTGCCCTGGTCGGAGGGGTCTCTCTCTTGGTTGAGTGATTCACTGCTCCGGTAGATTGTCTTCATTCAGGACTGGTGAATTCAGGCATCCAGTCTTATAATTTTAAGGGCTATGGGAGAAGTTAATATGACAAGATAAACTCACTTCCTTAGGTTGAAAGGATTCTTTTAAATTTCACCCATACATAGTTTGCTGGTTTCTTTATGTTCCCCTTCAGTCTATTTAAGGGGGCGGGTTCTACCATATAGAACATCAAAATAAGGGGAAAATTCTATGCTGGCCCATAGGGGCACAGCCTACCCATAGGAGCGCTATGGATGTCTATTCAGGGTACCCTAGTTTCCTGACATAACTTAGACATAGCCTGTTTGAGGGTGTGGTTCATGTGTTCTGCCTTTCCTGAACTCCGGGGCCAATCGGTTGTGTGTAAGTTCCATTGGATACCTAGGACCATATCTATCTGTCGCATTACCTCTGCTACAAAGCCTGGGTCATTGTCTGATCCTATAATTAATGACATCTCATATTGTGGGATAATGTCTTTTAGCAGTGCCTTGGTTACCTCCCTGGCCTTTTCTGTACATGTGAGGTATGCTTTGATCCAGCCTGAGAAGGTGCAGATAAAAACTAAGAGATTTATGTCCTCTGATTGATCCTGTCTCAGTGAAGTCTATCTCTAAATCTTCAAAGGGAGTCTGGCCAGAGCATTGAGTTTCTGTTGATCCAGGAGGACCCTGTTGGTGTTGTTAGGTGCACAAAGGATGCAGCGCTGCATCATCGAGGCACACAGAGGGATGGCAGTTAAGAAGTCAGGTAGTGCTGGCTTAACAAGGTTTCAAAAGGAGTTTTAGGTGAGTAAGTTCATGTTGCTGCATCTGCTTGGTAGTTTCCCTCTGATATTGAGTCCTTTCCTTTCTGGTGCCCCTTGTACTGTATGACTGCTGCTTCCTTGGGCTCCCAAGGAAGATATATATATATATATATATATATATATATATATATATATATATCCCCATGTACTTGAAGAGCGGCAAAAGCATAGCACAAGTCTGGTGTAGGAGTTGATGTGTTTATCCTTGCTGAGTGCTAATGCCCTGACTAGGGCCCATAGCTCTGCATTCTGGGATGACCATTCCTCAGGAAAGGCTTTTGCTTCTATAGTCTCATAGTCCAATACAATTGCATACCCAGCGTGTCTCTGTTGGTGACCACCTGCAGTGAGAGGAAAGATGAGGGTGCAGGCCACTGAGAGGGCGTGTCATCCATTTCACCCATCGCCTTGCTTTACATATGCAGGATGGTGAAGTTCTTCAGCTCATTGTTCATTATGTACTTCTCAGGCAGGTGCTTCAGCTTGTGGATGAAGTTGATCATGTACTCAGAGTGGGGACCGGTGGATGTGGTAGGAGTAGTGGCCATCCTCATATCAGGCATACTGTCTCCATTTTCTCCATCACCTGCTTCCCAAACAAGCAGAATTTAGTGGAACAAATGATTATCATGTTCTTGGGACTCGCATACTGGCTGGAGATGCTGTAGAAGGAGTTGCCTTCATCTTCAATGCTGGTGTTGAGGTTTGTCCAGAATTTCATGAGGTAAAAGGCATTGGAAGGTCCCAATTCAAAGAGTTCCTTGAGTTCGCTCTTCTTCAAGAATTTGTCATAGATCTGGCGGATGTCCATGGGTTTGAGGTAGGGGGTCACTGTAGCTTGGGCTTGACTGGCGTGTGTGCATGAATAGGTGCTTGTTGTATTTATCAGGATCTTGCTACTGCTACAAGAAGGCAGAGAATCCAACACAAGGGCTTGGAGCTGGCCACGTTGCGGCTTTGCCATGGAGGCACTGCAGGTGCTGGGGCAGGTCCTGCAGGAGATTTAAACCCTCACAGAGGCAGCAAAGACTGGACATTGTAGGTTTTTTGAGAGAAAAGTTTCACATCATGGGATGTTCCAGCTTTGCCAGGCAAAGCTCCTTGCTAAAAATTCTGAGACTGCTGGGTAGCTGGGTCCCAGGAAAGGGCCGTTTCACTGTCTGTGCAGACAACATGGTACCCATGTTCTGGGGCCCCCCACAGTAACAGGCAAGAAAATGGCAGAGTTTAAGGTTTTTATAGCTTCCAGTTGCACCCATGGGTTTTGCACAAGAATTCTTGGTACTGGGTCAAGCAGGTATGAGCTAGCCAGTGTTGTCCCTTGACATCCATGAGCATGATGACAGACTGGGGCACTTTCGACATCTAGATTTTAACCCAATGCAGGCTTGCATTGGGTTAAATCAATCAATAAGACTGTAGCTGTCAAAGGCCTTAGGAAGGGTGGCCATCCTCAAGCAACTGAGTCAAGCTGTTTTGACAGGTAAGTGCTCCATCTCTGCCAAGGTCCACACTCTTAAGTCAATACTCCCAGAGTTACCCATTGTTCTCAGGTACAAACAGGTTGAAGTCCCATGCCACATCTGGGAGTTTCAAGACTGGTGCCTCAATGAATTTCTTCTTTATAGTGTGAACACCTTTTCTTGTTCAGGTCCCCAATCAAGGGATGCCGTCTCCTTCCTTTGAGGGTTTCATATAAAGGCTTTGCCAGCTCTGAAAAACCCTGGGATCCCTATGTGACAGATTTCTGCTGCTCCTAGAAACTCTTGGATCTGTCACTGAGTAATAATGGACACTGAAATGGTACATACTGCCTGTTTTCTCACAGTACTTAACCTTGTTTCCCTTGGGTGACTCAGAAGCCTAAGTACTTGACTTCTTTCAAGCATATTTGAGCCCTTTTCTTAGAGACCTGGTAGCTGGCTTCAGTCAGGAGCTGCAATAGGGCCCTTGCTCCTTTCCAGCACTGAGCTCGAGTGGGGCTGGCTACTTCTGCTTTCATTTTAGTTGGAAGATTTCTATCTATCAGAGATACTGGGCAGTCTGGTATATACAAAAACTGATGGACTACTTATTGGCCTTCCATTGGTAACTGCTGGGGCCATAAAATGATCTGCAAGTCTTGGCTTGGGTATCCCCTGTGATAGTGGCCTCTTGCTCTGAGAGGGGTGCTAACCTGTGCATAATAGCTGAGTGTTCAGCCCCAAAATCGGCCATAAGGTTTATAGTCTGGCATCCAATTTTCATTTTGCTCATGGGCTTGTAGGGTCAGTTGGAAACAACACCATCTTCCTAATCAGAGTCCTTTTTTTCTTTCTTTCTTTTCTTTTTTTTCTTTTTTTTCAGTTGCTTGTCTCAGGATCAAAGGCAGTTAGACCCTAGAAGCCTTATAAAGATTCTCATAAAATTCTGCTGGGCTTCTTAGCTCTTGCTTGAACTTCTGGAGGAAAGCCTGGTGATATCTCTCCAACTGATTTCTTTCTAGAAGATTAATGGTCTCTATTTCCTTTCCTGCCTGGTTTAAACCTTGCATTGTCCTAACACAGAACCGGACCTACAGAAGCTTAACTTGGGCAATTTCTAATCATTGATCTATTATATGGAAACCAATCAGGATGACACGGGTCTCCTGTTACAACTTTGTAAAAAGTCCTCATTGTGGGGAGATTTAAGGTCCCTTCTGATTGCCATCTTACCCTAAAGGCTAGCTACTTTAATGCGGGGTTCTCTGGGGCACAGTTTCATTTCATAATCAACTGGAAATCCCTGCAAAGTCTACAAGTCTTTCCAGACAGGCAGAGGGGTTTCTCAAATAGGCGCTGGAGGGCACCTGCGCTCAACCACTAGGTAAGGCTTTTAGGCTGAGTGGTCTGTGGAATGGGCGCCTCTGTTGCCCCTGCCCAGGGAAAAGGGTGAGAGCAGCAGTAAACCCAAGCAGGGATCCAGATCTTTTCCTGCAGCCAAAGGTTTCCAGCCTCCACCAGCGGGAGGAAGAAGGGAGAAAGGCAACGCGGAGAAGCCCTGACACCAGCCTGGCGCAGCCCAGGAAAAAGCCAAGGCAAATGTTGGAGGGACCTGGCCTGAACCACAGCAGCTGTGGTGGCCTTCAACCTCCCCAAAAGAGAGGGGCAAGGGAGGGAGGCAGTGGCACTGGCAGCTCTGCTGTGACACAGGTGCAGCCCTGGTAAACTGCAGGAGGGGTGGCAGTGCCTTGCTCAGCTGCTGTGCTTACTTAGTTCCGCCCTGCGCCCCAGCCCCCAAGTCAATCCCTTTTCCTTCTGAAGCTATTATAGTCTGAGACCCTAGGTTTGCTTCTTGTCTCAGTCCCTCCCCTGCACGATGTAGTGACTGACAAAGGTAGGGATGGCCACTGATGTGACCCATTCAGAAGCCCAACTGGCCACATACCGCAGCACTGGGGCCATTCTTGCCCTGTAGCTTAGGCAGTGGGGTGACAAAAAACATTCAGGAACAGCACTCACACAGAGGTTAAAAACAATTTCTGCAGACTCCCTCTCCTGCATCGCAGACCAAGAGACTTCCGGCAGTCTCATCCTGACTGAAACTGCTGGCAGTTTAATGGGAGGTGCTCAAACGTCCCTTCTGTCCAGTGGTTCAGGTCTGGGGGCTCTGAAATCTTGAGATTTTACCTTATCTGCGACCATTTCTGGTGCCTGATCTTTCCTTTGAGAGTCCGCAATTCAGGGTCAAGGAGAGGTGGTTGATGATGGGTCCTTTGAAAGTGCAACAGGGCGTGTCTATCCTCCCTGTCCTTTCTCGAGGGCCATGAGCCATTTTCCCAAACAGTGGCTAATAGCAGCATGATTAGAATTTCTCAGCCAATGCATAACATGTTGTGGCTCTCTGGGATAAACCAAGAGTGCACATTTAGCGGTATTTTAGGCAGATTTATTTGCGCAGGCTCCGCAGGGGTCCTTCCCCCACAAAGGCTGAGCACAGGCTTCCAGTTAGAGCCCATTTACTTTGGCTCCAGCAAACCCAGAGAGGGATGTAAATTAGGGGAGGGGGATTCAAGAGCAGGAAGTTCTTTGCTGGCAACTTTCCAGCAAGCCTAGGTCACAGGATGTTTTTATGGCTTTGTTTCATGAGGTGAGCAGACCTTTTTCCTCCCCAATGTTTATTCATAAAAAGTATTTCAATAGTGTCACAAAGTAAATCAGAGAAAATATTAAGTGGAATCTTATCTAACTTTGAATGTTTTTATAGCTATAAAAATGTACATAGTGAATTATTTTTCAGTGAAATACATATCCATGAGAAACTAATCAAAGAATAAATTAAAGATTAATAAAATTAATAGTATAAAGTAAAAGAAAGCACAAATAGAAAAAAAAAAACTCATAAAGAGAAATTCACACATCAGATATCATTCAAATGTGGCATATAGAGAAACCAAACAAATCAAATCCACAAGATTAGTCTTTTTGTTGGTAGACTTACATTAGTGGTTACCATAAGGGAAGTAGAGAGTTAAGTCAGAGAAAAGAGGTCAATTATGTTGTGAAAGATATGATTGGACTACTAATGATAAGAAGTGTGTTTTCTACAGATACAGGTTTGTATTTATAAACTCCCTTAAACTATATGGTATTATATGGTATATATGTGGTATTATGATGCCATATTTTCTTAAAACATTGCTTAAAAAGGTAACGTAGAGGCATGAAATTAAAAAAAGGACACAAAACAAACACAGAAAAGAATCAGAATTAGCATAAATCCATTTATAAGGCATAGCAAGTAGAAGACATCTTCTTATGAATAATCTGTAAATATTTTATAAAAAGACAGTAGTAACCCCTGTTCACACTGAAGGCAGGCGAAATAAAATCATCTTGGTGTGGCAAATTTTCTGATCAGATTTATGGCTTTAAGTATTCAAATTAATTATTACATTATCAGGCAATAGTCATAACTGGCCAGATAAGATTCTTTTGTTGGACATAATGAATATTGAAGCTTCATATTGCAAACAGTCCATGTTCCATTTGCATGTGCAATTGTCCAATATATGATGCACAGGATTTTAATTGCAAGAGGAAAAGTTAATTAAAATGTCAGCATTTGGTTTTTGATGAAATGATGTTTTTTTAAGCTTTATTATTCTTGAATTTTGCCTAAAAAGCTGTGGCATTTCGGGCCTATTCATATTGACATTTCATTAGCTCTTTTGTAGATCACGTTTCTTAGGTGATTTGTCTCCTCCCATGACCTATCTTCCCTTCTCTTGGATGATAATAGTAGTAATTCTCCAAATCTCCACTCTGGGAACAATCTGTTTTCTCCTTGGCAGAATTATCTGTTATCATAGTATAATCTAAATTCATAATCTAATTTCATCTGATATTCACAGAATTTAAATCTAACTTTTATTCAAATTGATTCTTGATCTTCATCACTCAGCATTTACCTTGTGACTAAGTAACCATCCTTCAAAACTCAGTATGTCACAAATGAAAATTATTTTTTTCCTCAAAAAAATTCTCTGCCTATTTCTGCTTCTGTTGATTGCATCTTCATTCTACAATTACCTCACTTTGAAAGAAAGTCTCATTTTACTTTTTGTTTTCTTAAAGTTCTCTGTCTTTTTGACTTCTGAAATTTACCTATCATGTTCCTTCTTCCTTTATTTTATTCTTCTGGTTCTACCTTGAGGTTATTATCACAGACTGGAAAGAGTTACCTTACTGATATTTTAGTCTATAAACTCTGCTATTTTCAATGTATCCTATTTGCTATTTACAGATTAATCTTCCTATAATATCTATCCTGTTGTGTTACCTGTCATTCCAAAATTTAAAAAAACACTTGCTATTTCCTCATTTTAAAGTTTACTTATTTTGATAAAGATGGTATGCATTTAGGTATACAACATGATTATTTTATATGCATATTCAAGCTAATTAACACACCCAACTCCACATAATTTTTGTGTTTGGTGAACCCCCGACATTTACAATATTAGCGATTTTCATGTATTTGATGACTATTAACAATAGTCTTCATATTGTATATTATATCTCTAGACTAACTTATCCAATATTAACAACAATTTTGTACCCTTATACCAATACCTCCCTATAATTTACACCTCCTGCCACAGGTATTGTCTTTCTACTCTTTGTTTTCATAGGGATCACTTTTATGAGTTATACATATAAGGGATTATCTCATGCAGCATTTTCCTTTCCGTGTCTGACTTCTCACTTATAATATACTTCAGGTTGATAAATAATTTGAGGAAATAAAATCAGCACCTCAAAGATATAACCACACTTCTATGTTTATTTCAAGATTATTAATAATGAATAATAAAGGAATAACTGAAATGTCCCTTAATGGTTTGTTGGATAATACATAGATTATATAGATGAAAGCTAGCTAGCTAGCTAGATGATAGATGAATACAATAGACTGATAGATATTTAAATAGATATAACTCCACCTTAAAAAAGAACATCCTGGGTTCAAGAATGTAGCTTAAGAAGAATCAGAAAATAAACTGATCTCACATCCTCAGGGACACAAGAAATTTTAAAGTACATGTAAAATAATTTATAAGGAAGAAGGATTGAAAGCTGGATAAATAGAAATTCCACAAAAAAGGTTAAAGGACTGCACTGAGACTTGTAAAAGGGTCAAAAATAAGTCTTTAAAAGGAAGAGGGGTCAGGAGAGGGAAGGAGAGAAAAAGAGAGAGAGAAAAAAGGAACAAAGGAAGGAAAGGAAGGGAGGGACTGACAGACAGACAAAATAGAAAAACCCTTACAGGGTAAAGGAGATCAATAATGTGGTGGTGTATGGAAATTAGATTTTTGGTGGGATCATAATGTAATATATATGGATGGCAAATTATGCTTTATACCTGAAATGTATAATGTTATAAACCAATGATACTCCATACACATGTTTAAAAAACATATCCTATATCTCTGTATTTGTGACAAAACTAATGAGCTTTTAATTTTTTTTAATGACTTCTAAAATCTCACATCCTCTCGACTACACCTCCACTATGATCCTTTATGTACTTATTCCCTGTCTGCAGTCTTATAGTTTGCTTTAGCCTAAAATTATTTTCCATTTTATTTCTTCAAAATCCTGCTTATTCTTTAAGACCCACCCTTTAATATTTCCCTTTGATAACTTAACACTTGCTGACTTTTCTTTCCTCTCACCTTCACAACACTTGCTGACTGCATCAAATAGTTTGGCTCTAACTATACCCTCTTGAGTTGTTTGCTGCTGTATGGTGCACTGAATACAGAATATTATGTTGGTAAGAAACTCGACAAAAATTTCAGATCTTTCCTTTTGCAATTAGAAATTCCAAATTTATCACATTTGATATTTGAAAACTTATTGAACGTGGAAAAATATTGTATAATTCTTCTGTATTCTGCCCCCTCCATGTACACATTTAGTCCAGTGCTGAGAATCCACAAGATAGTAATTAATTCTGATATCCAAACTGTTTAAGTGACTTGGAAAATTCTACCTTATAGAAATAGACTTTTTGATGGAAGCTTTTTGATGGAAGAACATTTCATAATTCACAATTCTTCCATACCTTGAGCATACCAATTAGAATTAAGGACATATAAGGCATTTTTTTCCTGATTTTATGTAATTGTCTTTCATATGTAAAGTATGCAAGCATTTAATATATATGATACAAATAAATATTCCCTCATGCTATTCATGTAGAATCTAGTAATACATATCTTATAAGTGGTGAATACCAAACATAGATCAGATATCAGAATTAATTCATAATTTTCACAATATATTTTCACTTATATATTTAGCAATAGTAGTTAATCTTTGGTGCTGCTTCAGTTAGATTGAATAGATAGCTTGATTTTCAGTTCTTTATGATAGCAAAACAACTTTATTGGACACATTTTAAGATGAAATCTATTCTAGTGAATTCCAATAAGTAAAACATGTATTTCAGAAATAGCAATTACTAATATGATTTGATAGTAATTGGTATTTTTGTATGTTTAATTTAATTTAATTTGTATCTGTCATCACATATGCTAACTGATTCATTTATTCAGTTTCCAAGAATTATAGTACACAGTTCTCTAATGTATATATCCAATTTGGTGAGATTGAAATGAGTGATAGGTTAGAATGTGTTGCTGCAGTTTACATTTTTCACTCTTGTTCTTTCACCTAAACCCCACAACAAATGTTTAATGGTTGAAGAAATAATTTATAATCGTTGTTACTTATAAATATTTACTTTGTACCAGACATGCTTTTACATAATATATTATTCTTTTAAATAGTATTATGTACTTTGTAATATGCAATGATCTATGGCAACTTTATTTATGAGATATGGTAGCTGATCCAAGACAACAGAGAAAGAAATAGCAGTGCCAATATTTGAATATAAACAGTTTTGATTTAGCATCTGTCTTCATAACAACATAATATATTCACTTACAAGGACTTGATGAAAAGTAAACTATACATGTTTATGACTAAAGTTACTTTATACAGTATGGTATTTGAATTGTTAACAGTATGATTTGTTAATGTTCTTATCTGAGAGAAAGAAAAATTACTCACAAGATACTATCACAACTAAGGATTTTATTATAAATGAATATCACAATTAAGATTGATATGAATAAATATTTGAAAAATATATTTGACTATTTTGCTTCATAAGAATAGAATTGGTGACTGAAAAAATGTGGGCACTTGTACAATCTTTCTTTTTCCATATTTTCTCATATTATAAATTTGATTTCTTTATCATATCAATTGCAAAATTTCTTGTTTATTTAATCCATCACAAAGATTAGTTTCTATTGTCTATTGATTACAAAAAATATATTATTAGTCAATGGATTTAAATTATCTTAAAAGCAGTGATTATTAAGCTAAATGTTAAAATTCAGATATTTGGTAAGCAAATATTTAAGCTGAAACTTGAAGAATAATAGTATTTCCTATAGATAAAATGTGCTAGTAAAGGAGAGGAATGTGTAACATGTAGCATTCTGATTTGGTAATGGTGTATGGTGTCCCATTTGCTGACAAAGGGAAAGTGGGTTTAGAAAGCTAATTTGAGAAACTATGAAGACATAAGATGTGGTGGTTACAGATGGGAGCTGCTGGGTATCTATGTCAACATGCAGATTCTGACTTTGTAATATCTGAGAATGCTAATAAATATGGAAATACCCAAGGATAGGGTTCTAGTACAGGTGACTAAAAAGAGAAAATCACACAGGGTGAAATCCCTTCTGGTAACCACTACTTTGTTCATATAGACTGAGTCTATTTTTACTTCATTTGGTGCATTTGTGTGTTTGGTTTCTCCATGTATCACAGAGTGACATTGTATGATGTTTAAATTTGAAGGTATTGCAAACATTGTTTGCAAAAGGGGAAAGGATATTATCTTTTCTGTTTGTCCCATTTTGAATTCTGTTCTTATCCGAAACTCTGAATATATGACATTAGTAATTCAAATTTAAGTTAAGTTAGGCTGAAGTTACAGAATTAAGAGTGAGGACATATTCCATAAAAGGCAGAGAGATTATGAAACTACATAATAATAATAGTACTTTAACTTGTTTTTTGAGGTATCTAACAAGAATCCAATTGTATATGCCTTTTACCAATTTTGCCCAACCTCCTTCCCCTTTCCCTTCAGGTAACCACTAATTTCTTTCTGTGGACTAAAATTCTACTTTTGTTTATTTTGGATTATTCCTTTGTTTGGGTTATATGTGTAACACTTATAAGCAAAACCTTGTTATGTTTTTCTTTCTCCTTCTGACATCTCAGTAGGCATAATAGGTCTATCCACGCTGTTGCAAAAGGCAGAATTTCATCATTTATTGATGAAAAAACACCCCATTCCCTCTCTCTCTAATTACATATATTTATAGCAATTTTATATATAATTATATATACACACATATACACACCACATCTCCTTTAATTACTCATCTGGCAGCTCTTAGGTTGTTTCCAGCTCTTAGCTATTTTAAACAATGTTCGCAATATACATGACTGTGTCTAAACCTCTTTGAATTTGTGTTTTTATGTTTTGTGGGAAAATATCCAGTGGTAGGATAAAATGATCATACAGAATTTCCATAGTCAATTTTGAAGTATCTCAAACTCTTTTCCATAATGAACAACCCAATTAACACCTTGACCAACAAGGTGCAAGGGTTCCTTTTGCTATACTTCTTTAGCAACACTTGTTTCAATCTTTTGGATAATAACAATTTTCAGTTGTGAATTGATATCTCACTGCTGTTTATATTTGTGTATCCCTAATGTCAAGAGATGTAGACTATCTTTTCATATGCCTGCTAGACATTTGTATGCTTAGAGAACTGTCTATTGATATTAAATGTCAATTTTTAAATTGGATTATTTTTCTTCAGTTGAATTTCATGAGTGCTTTATATATTTTAGATATTAAAACCCTGTTGGATATATGGTGTGAAAATATCTTCTCCCATTCAGTAGGTTGTCTATTTTATGATAATTCATCACTGTTCTGAAGTATATTTTTTTCCTTTTGATGTAGTCCCGTTTGTTTATTTTAGCTTTTATTTCTCTTGACATTATAGTCAATTTTCCAAAACCATCTCTTAGGTCAATATCATGAAGTGTGTTGGTTTCTTCTATGTATTTGATAGTTTCGGCTCTGACATCCAAGATTACTAACTTTTTAAGCGTTTTTTGTACAAGATGTAAGTGGACTAACTTAATCTTATCAAATGTGACTGCCCAGTTTTCCCAACAATATTCATTGAACTAAATGTGCTTGCCCCATTTCATATTCATGTCTTCATTGTGTTAAATTATTTGTCAATGTATATGATGGTTTATTACAGACTCTCAATTCTACTCCACTGTTTTATATCTTTATTCAAAAACCATACTGATGTGATTACTATTAGGTTTGATGTCAGGAAACATTCTATTTCCAGTTTAGTTATTTTCCCTTAGGATTGTTTTTGTTACTGGAAGTATTTTTCTTTTTCCAAAGAAATTTTATTATTCTTTGAGCTATTTCAGTGTAAAATGTTTTGGTATTTTGATTGATAATGTATTAAATCTGCATGTTGCTTTCTGTAGTGTGGCCATTTCAGCAATGTCAATTTTTTCCAAATCAAATTCAATTTGGAATATATTTCATATCTCTGTGTTTTTCTATTTCTATTAATGTTATTTTATAAATTTATGTCTTTCATTTCTTTATTCAAAGTTATTCCATTTTTATGCAATTGTAAATTATTTTGTTGAGTTCTCTTTCTGCTAGTTTATTTGTGTGTAAAGACATTCTAAGTATTTGTATGTTAATTGTGTTGCTTTTTTCTCTGCATTGCATTCATTTATTATTTCCAATATATTTTACTGGAGTATTGGGGCTTTTCTATATAGATTGTCATATCATCCCCAAATAGTGGTGAGAGTGGACAAACTTGCCCTGTTCCTGATCATAGAGGATCCCAGTTTATTCCAATTTAATCTGACATTTTATATGGGTTTGTCATATAAAGCTTATTTAAAATTTGAGGTATGGACTATTCATGCTTCTTTGTAAAATTTGTAATGCAAAGTATCATTATATTTTATCAAATTATTTATATGCATCTATGAGATAATCATTATTTTTTTGTTTTTTCCTTTTGTTTATGCTGTGTATCACCTTTGCCGATTTAAGCATTTTCAATAATATGTGCATCCTTGAAATTAATTCAAGTTGATCATGTTGTATGATTAATTAATGAGTTCCTGAATTCACTTTATTATTTTTTTATTATTGCATTAATATTTACCAGATACGTTGGTCTGTAATTTTATTTTTTGATGATGAATTTGTAAGGTTTTAGAACAGGAATAAAGCTGGCTTTATTAGAAGTATTTGCAAATTTTCCTTATTTTTAAATTTAAACTGTTAGTATTTGAAAACAATTAGTAAGTACACTTGGAAAATTTACTTGAATTCAATAGTAAAACCATTTGATCATGGGCTTTTGTTTTTGGAGAGGTTTTAATTATTATAGTGTTAATTTTGTTTCTCATTATCTCTTTCTACCTGCTTTAATCTTGTATTTTGTATGTTTTAAGAATTTGTTCATTTTAGCTAGAGTATCCAATTATTGCCATGCAAGTTTTCATAATACTCTCTTTGGTTCATTGTATTTCTGTAAGTTTATGCTGTGAATTTTCTTTAATTCCTTATTTTAGTTACTTGTGTTTTTTCTGTCTTCTTGAATCTAACTAGAGGTTAGTCTATTGTATTAATCTTTTCACAGAATCAGATTTCAATGTCATTGATTCTTTGAATAGAGTTTTGTTATCTGTTTTGCTGGTTTCATCTCTAATTTTTTATTATATTTTTCTTTCTATGTGTGTTCATTTTATTTCATTTTAATTTCATTTTTTTGTAGATTTATAGGTATTTCATTTGTTATTTCACTTGGAATTTTGTTCTATTTTCTGTGGTATGCCTGTATTGCCAAAATCTTTCTTCTTAGTAGTCAAATTTTTATTACATCTCAAGATTCTGAGAAATAATGTCTTCTATTTCATTTGCCACCAGATTTTTTTATGTCATCTTTGATTTCCTCAGTAATACCTCTCATTTTTCATACCATGTTGTTTATTCTCAATACATTGCAGTTTCCCCCCTCTTTCAGTTAATTTCAACTTTCATTCCATTATGATCTGAAAAGATGTTTGATATGACTTCATTGAGATTTGATTTGTTTTCCAAAATATGCTCTATCCTTTGTAATGCTTCATGAGCACCTGAAAATAAAATGCTCTCTATTGTTTGTGGGTGAAATGGCCTTTAGATGTCTTGAATCCTTCTAATTTAGTTTCTCAGTTAATGTTATTATTTCCTTGTTGATTTTCTCTCTGGATGATCTAGCTGTTCATTACTGTGAATGGGATGTTCTTTCTTCCTATTATAACTGTATTGCTGCCAAAGTCACTCATTAGGTCTGCTAGTATTTACTTTAGCATACCAGTGCTAGAATGTGTGGTGAATGGATACTAATGTTACTTGTGTTGATGCTTTATTTTTAATATTCATTTTTGTATCTTGTTACCTTTCTAGTCTAGCAGTCTATTATATCAGATAGAAATATAAACAGTTCCTGCCTTTTATCATAAAGTATCTATTTGCTTAGAGCACAATTTTCTTTCATTTCATTTGTTTGTTGCTTAAGTAGGTTTCTGACAAGCAGCATATTTGTTCTGTTTTCTTTTTTAATCTAGCCTACTCCTTTATGCTTCTTGAGTGATGAGTTATGTCAATATAAATACCGATGACTACTGATATATGAGGGCTTTGTACTGTTATTTTGACACGTTTTCTAGTTTTTCCCCCAGTTATTGTCTTGTTTTATTTTTTAAACTTTTTGAATTTAGATATAATAGCATATTTTGACTTTAAGGCAGGTCATGTGGCAGCAAAGTCTTTTGTTTTTTGTTTGCCAGGAAAAACTTTCTCATATCTGCAAAGAAAGTTTCATGATATATTATTATTCTCTGGAAGTTTTAATCTTAGAATATTTAAAAATGTTCCATCTACTCACTGCAACTCACATAGTTACTGCTGATATGAATTTCAGTGATGCATTTTAATAACATTTGCTTTTCTTGAACATTTAATAGTGGTACTAATAGGTGTCTTTGTGTAGATTTCTTTACTTTCATATAACTAAGACTTCTTTGACTTCATTGGCTTTTATATTATTTTTCTTCCCCTAATTTGAAGTTTTCAGCTATTATATGTTTAGATATGTTCCCTGTTCTCTCTCTTCTTTGTCTAGATTATCCATTAATCATATTTTATCTTTTCTAATGGAGTCAGATAGCTCTCAGCTGTTTCTTCATTTTGTTATATTCATTTTTATTTCTCTTTTTCTGTTTCACATCCTTGTTTCTCCATATTTCTAATGTTAAGTCTATTTTTCTATTCTTATTCTATTGTTTTCCATAGTCCCCTGATTTTTTCTTTATTTCCCTCTTCACATTCTGAATCTGTTCATTTCTTAATTAACAATCCATAATTCATTTATTTATTAATTGTATTTTGTATTTTGCCTCATTTGCTTGTTTTTATTACTTCAACAGATTTCAAATTGTTTTTGCTGACTTCTAAATATTAGTTTGCTTTCTTTGATGGGCCCTCTTGTAATTCTTTGATTTTTTTTTCTGAGTTTTCTTGGCTATCTCCTTTTTTTTAATGATTGCTAATTTAAATTATATATCTGTTAAATTTTACAATTGTCTGTCTTTGAATTGGTCTCTAGAGATATGTATTTTCTCCTTGTACTGTCATCCTGTCTTGAAGTCTAAGATGATTTTTAATTGTTTTCCTTCTTATCTGAAATTGGAAATTCAATCTTATTTTGTTGTAATAGCAGGTCATACTATGGGTTTATTTAGTTATTAATATTTTATCTGTCTTTCAGTCTCCTAGATAAATAGCATCTGAAGAGTCAACTCAGTGAAAGATGACTACTGAGTGAGAGCTTGAAGTAAGAATTATTTCGGATTGGGAAGTTTTGCATGGATGACATGGGAGCCAACCCTACTCTCTGAGATTCCAGGCCTATTTCTCAGTGAACTATATGCTGGCCTGGAAAGTGTACTTCACTATGTGAGCAAAGATCTAGCATTGAGAATTCAGGACATGGTCCAGAGTGCTTTCTGTTGTACTCTGTGCTATTCTCCCAGTTTGAACAATGGTATCTCCAACCTTTCCTCTTTGAATTTCATCCAAACCAATTGTGTGTATGCCACTATACACTATGGCTCCAGGGTGGGCTGGTTATCCTACTGTCTCATGGTCACCTGGGTTGCAGCCATAGAATCCTCCACTCATGTTTTTCCACCAAACTTCCATCTTAACAATGCACTTAATTCCTCAGGCGTCCTCTTTAATGCAATCCCTACTGGTATCTGAGGACCTGGAATATCACATCTTTACCATGGAACCATTGAATTCCCTTCCTGATGTTCCTTTACTGGAGGAATGTTAATTGTTTCTCTTAGAAAAACAGGAGATAACATTCTCTATTGTCATCTCAGTCTTCTTAATCTCGTAGTTTTCGATTTGTTTTTAATATCAAAGTGATAAATGAATGCAAAAAAGTTGCTGAAATAATATAAGTAACAAAATAATGTAAAACCTAGTCCACTGTAATACCCCTTATCATCATTGTCACATTTCACAGAGGCTACATGATTGTTTTTTTTTTTAATTTTTACACGAGCAAAATAAATTCAGTAATTGTTAGATTAATCTAAAATTAAACAAGTGATTATAATTTGTTAAGCAGTTTGAATAGGATTTAGATATTTCTGGGTTTTACTATGGAAATTTAAAAAATTACAAACCCTTCAGCTATAATGGTCAGAAAGGATTTGTGCATTTTCTCCAGGGCAAGAACTTTTCTAGATCAGTTAAGATTTTGCAGAATAATTTATACAATCACCTGTTTGGAATACACATTTTTGATAACTAGAACTCTGGGACTAAATGGGGGTACTAAATGAAAAAAATGGGGACTTTTTATATGGAATATTTTACAGCCCTTCTCTATGATATGATTCTTGTGTTTTCTAACTTGAAGAACATACTTGTATTCTTCAGAATTTAATAAAACTGGTTAGAAGAAGTCTTTAGGTTTAACAGATTGCCATTCAATTCTTCTGTTTTGTTTTCCTGCATCTACACACACGTACATTTTGTTACATGCTTCTTTAACTTCTGAGAATTTCAAAAGCTACAAAGTTTCATCAACTTATCAGGAATGCTTTCTTCTGCATATGTTAAGTTTATCTATGTAAAATCTTTTTGGCATTCTTCCAATAACTGTCTTTTTATTGCTACTTTAATTTAATTTTAATTAGTATGCATTAATGAATTCCTTTTTACTATTTATATTTTATTTTACATCTTTGATAAAGTAAAATACATTATAACATGTAAGTTTCAAGTGTGCATCGTTATAAATCAACATTTGTAAATACTTCACAACTTTAGTGGCTCAATACTTTTGGACTACTTTCAGTCATTATACGTAGTGATGTAGGCTTATAATTGTCTCATAGTTTCATCAAAGTCACTATTAGTGTTTCCTGTTCTCTGTTCTTGAGATGACATTTAAAAATAGATGGAACATTTTTTTTTGCTTTACTATGTTAATATAGGTTATTTATGTTTTTATATTAATTGAAAATATTTGTTAGAATCATTAGATTAAAGCAATATTAGGGAAGTACAAATCACTGAAATAAGTGATACTACTTCAAAGAGTGAGAATGGTAAGAACAATTTTTAAGTTAAAAGGTTTGAGGACAGGAACCAAGAATGATGCTAAGCCTCACACAAAAAACAAAGATAAAAGATTAATTTATGAGATCAGGAGAAGAGCTGATTTAAGATGATGTAGAACTTTACATTTTATTTTGAAATTTGAGTTGCAAATCACAAAAATCTCTAGAAGAAACTTCAGGAAGACTTTTCTGAACACTAAAATCTGAAAGAAGAAAAACACATGTATGTATATATATTCATATTTTCTGGCTTTAAGGTAATTTGACTGGTGGATATTTTTTGTGAAATTGGCTGGATCATGGTTCCAGTTTTTGGTCAAGCATGTTCTAGATGTGGTTGTGATAGTATGTTTTATAAAAGATGTGATTAACATTTATATCTGTAACCTCCGAGTAAGGCACATTTCTTACATTTCTCCCAATAATGCAGTTTGAGCTCATATAATAAGTTGAAAGAGTTAAGAAAAAAGACAGAGGTTCTCAAAGAAAGAGAGAAGCCAAAAGACTTGAACTTCAACATCATCTTTCATGAGTGGTCAGCTTTATTTTACCAGTATGTATGAGAAAAAAAAAAAAAAAACAGAAGATAAAATGCATGCATGTATATTTATACATATACATGTATACATGCATATATACCTATATGTATATACACACAAGCACATGCACACACATACATATATATATACATATATGAATGATAATTTTGACAATTGACGATTATGGTGACTATATTTTTGGTTTATAAGAGATCTGAATTTAACATATAATATATATAGATATCTATATATAGCTTGTTGTTTCCAGATGGAATAATGGCTTAGTCAAATGCCTCTGGCCTGAGTTCAGCTCACATACAACCCAAGGAAATGGTTTTGTAACCCAGACTGAGGAGAACAACCAAGATTAACCACTAAATAAAAATAAAAAAAACACTTCTTTCTCCTCAACTTTCCTGCCTGCCTAACAACTTGCCTTAATTTGTATCGGAACCTTCCTTAAAAAAACAAACATTCTTCTTATAATTTATAACTCTACAACTATATACAAGTGTTAGGGAAAAATTAATGGACATCTCTTGTGTTCACAGGGAACTATATTAAATGAATAAATATCCAAGTGCATTGTGCTATATACACCAAGCATGTTCTATCATGAAGAATTATAAACACACATTACTACAATCTCTGGAAGGTACATGTTGTATGTATTAAAGCTGAAATATAAGACTCTAAATCTGATTGTTTATTTTAAGAATTGGATTGAAATACATTTTTTTTTTGTCTACATCACCAGGATCAGGATATTGCTGTATTCAAATAACATATTATAGTAGAAAATTGCGAAGATTACACAAAATATATTTAGAAATTTCATCTTAACATAGACTAAAAAGTATTTTCAAAATATTTTAAAACAAACCAGAAATATAACAAAAGTTCTGTAAGTAAGTTTCATGGAAATAATCAGTAGACTGGGGACAAAAGGAGCATGAAATGCTTTCATTTAAAAAAAGTTATCCATTTATTATCATTGATGGAACATTACATCATCATGTTATATAGATATGGCTACATCATTATAAATCAACCTAAGTACATTAATTTTACAAAAATCAAATTCTATCCTTCTGTATTTGCCTTTAATGGAAAGCTTTACAGTATCATTTTGCAGCTGGATTTCGTATTTGTAATTTCAGTTCAATTTTCCCTTACCTTAGTTGGATAAATTAGACAGCAACATTGCATTTAATAATGTTCATTAGTCAAGGGGCAACATACATTAAGGAACATGTAAACTCCTATTTAAAAATGTTTTGTATTTATTTCTACTTATTGACAGATAAAAGCATGTACCGTTTCATGTTTTTAGCAAAATTTCGTAAGTTGATGTCCATGACCATACTGTTTATAATTATTGTGATTTTGCTACTAACTTCTAAAAAAATTCCAAAACATTTAAAAATTTGATAAAGAATAATGATTAAGTAAAAGATATTCCCCAAATGTTTTTTTCTTTCCTCTTCTTTTCTTCTACTTCTTTTTGTTTTGATAAACTACCAACATAAACATTTATACTAGTAATCTTTTCAATATACTAATTTGCATATATACACATACATATATGTATATAGATATATATCTTTTAACATTTTATTAAAATATTTTTGTGGTTAGAACAATGCCTTAGATATCTCTAGATCTAGAATTATTTGGTAACTGGAACTTTTTTAACACTTTGTATAACTGAAAAAAATACAAACTATTATTAATCATTAATATAATTTATTTTAATTGTTGCTATCAATTCATTTGTGCTAAAGTAAGACTTATTCATAGTATGTGCCAGACTCTCTTCTAAGTAGATTATATCTGTTAATCTGCATGACAATTTATTTAAAAAATTTCTCCTTTATAGATACATAATTGATATAAAACACTGTTAGATTTTAAGATGTCCAATTTGTTGATCACTATACTTATATATTGCAAAGTAACTGCCACCACAATGTTAATAAACCCTCTGATTATATCACATAATCCGTTTTCTTTTTTGTGTGGCGAGAGCATTTGTTTTACTAAAAGATGAGCAATTTTCAAGTGTATCATATAGTATTTTTAAACATAATTACTATGCTGTGCATTAGATCCTTAGATCTCATCTATTCAGTTACATCTAGACACTTGTACTTATGACCAACATCTTGTTTTTCCTCCATACCCCAGCACCTAACATTCTTTTCCATGAATCAAGCTTTTTTTAGATTATGCATAAAAATACATGGAATTTGCTTTTACTGTATTATTTCAATTAAAATAATTTTATTGAAAGTATATCACATCACATTATATAAGCTTAAGTTGTGCATCATTGTAAAGTAACATCTCTATGTAATACATTAAGGTTACCATCACCAGTCCAGTTCTTCTTCACCATATAAATTCCTCCCAATTGCCTGCCCTCCCTCTTAACCCTCCTTGCATATGCTAATTTGATTTTATAGACTAAAATTCTGTTTTTGCTGGATTTATTTTATTTTATTGTTTTTTTCTCAAATTTTTGCATGCAATGTTGTGATGCAGATAACTGTGATGCAGATAAAACATCTGTTTTACACAGGAATGAAATGAGGCAAAGATACAGTCTATAAACAGTGCAAAAACCTTTTATTAATATGAAAAAAATATAATCATAAACATTTTATCTTAAAACCATGTTTAAGATTTAAGAGTTTTAATCCAGTATTTTTATACTACATGGGGAAGCTGTTAAATTTAGGACTAACTTTCCATTATCTATGCAAATGGGTATTAGGATAAGGACTGCTTAATTCATGTCAGTTTGCCATTCAAAACCTATAGCACAATGATTATATATATTTTCTATTTCACTATCCGTATCGCTATACTATATTGCTATCCGTCTTTCTACTTTGTAGTTAGAATCTCTGTATTTATATATTATATCCTCAAATTAATAAATATGAAACTTTTCTAAATTTTAATTTATTCTTTTGAAAAAAATATTGAAATAGAAGATAAAGAATAAAGAGAAAGTGTTGAAACTTGGAAGATAAAAGGGAAAATAAGAAAAAAATATAGGTGATGCCTTAAAGCAGTTTTTCTCAATTTGAGATGATTTTTTTCCTGAAGAAAACTCTTGAGGATGAGTGAAGAAATTTAGTTTGACTTGTTACATCGTATAGAAGGTGTACTATTGGTGTTGAGAGACAAGAATTTTGAGATAATAATAGACATAGACATTCTATAATTCACAGTATAACACCCTCATATCAAATTCATAATGAGAATAGTGATATGGTTTAGAAGCCATGATGTAATGGAAATTTTAAAGGAAAAAATGAAGTTAACACATGATAAAAACAAACAATGTCTAATGGTATACTAGAACACCTCATAATGGCTTACTTACATACTGGCAGAAATTTTCAGTCACTGCCCAACTTCAATTGTGTGCCATCACTTGGCTGGATTGAAAATGGTTACACTAGGAGTATTTGCACCACAAAAATTCACAAAATACAAATCAAAGTTCTAACCCACCCACTCCTTGTCCAAGAGAATTGCTTGTTAAATATTTACTAGTTACCACTGCTTAGTACATTAACAATTGTAAAAATGTTAGCTATTATTAAGCACTCTTGATTCATCTGTGAAGCTCAATCTAGACTATTTTTACTTTTCCCCATTGTAAATAAATTGTTCGGATTTCATTTCTCCTGAAAACTAATAGACATCTAATGACACATCTTTTAGTCACCTCCCCTCTACACTTCACAATTTAGCCATTATTTATTGTGGGGAGCAAATGAAATCCTTCCTCCCTCCTATTTTATATATTTCAACACATTTCCACTACTTAAAAAAAAATTATGAACTCATTATTGTAGCATAATGGGCTCTTCAACCTCACTCCAGAGTGTCCTACAAATCACGTATCACATACTATTCCAATATCTATAATAGTATCTATTTTATCACACATCTTGCATTATATCATCCCTCTTCCTTGTCGAACTATTTTAAGCTGTGATTCTAAGATATTACTATGTTTGTCATCATTTCATGGTCTAATTTTTTTACATGTTTAGACAGATTTAAAAATTCTAAAATCAACCGCTTGACTCATTTCTGAATACTTATATCCGAGAAAAGTAAGAATAGAATATTCAAAATACTTTCAGAATAACAACAAAAGGTTAGAATAATTAATAAATAAATAAATACTTTGCCTTGTATTTAGCATTTTGAACATCTTTACATTGTAAATTCTTCAATATGAATATCCTACTATATGTTGCATATAATTTATATTATTAAACTGTCCAGTACACTCCTGAAGACCAATAAAATGTTAAGTATAATAGTTGTCATAGAAAGAAAATTGCTGGACAATTTGTTCATATGAATCTCAAAATTATTTGGAACAAAATCCATTTAAAATACAGCACTATTATAAAATCTAAATTCAAGTATTAGTTAATATACAGTTTATTTTGAGCAACATTCAACATAATACAAAAATATGACTCTACTGATGTTTTATAAATGTTATGCTTTGTGACTTTCCCATCACACACAAGAATGTGAAAATAAAGATAGACTTGTAAAAAATACTTTCCCCAGCAGGATTTCACTTCTTAGAATTGCTATAATTAAGCTAAGTGGATGAAGCCTTGTGCACTAGTTCTAATAAATATATTTTGCTTCTCTGCAGATTATTTTTTGATTTAACCTTTATAATCAAGCATGGCAAAATCAGACACAATGGGAATTTTTCCCTGATTGATAATACAGTTGTAGGCATTTGGTGTATTGTTATTACAGGAGAATGATACAAAAACCTGTATTGCTACTTATAAAGATTTCATCACTTTCAATCATAATACATTTGCTTAGCATCATAAAGTGTCAGGGTAGAAAAAAATAATATATGTTCTTTGCCCTTGAGGATGTCAAAGTCTGCAAAAGAATATTGTGTAGAACAATCACAACAACATGATATATGAGTTATTAAAAGAAATTAAAATATATGACACCAGGGTAGGAAAAAGATTCCATAAAAAGAAAACCCAAATTATAATGCAAAATTTAAACAAATTAAGAAATACGATTATAGCTATATAAGTATAAATATAGAAATCCAAAAACCATAGGGTTGTCCAAAGAACATTTAAAAGTTAATGGCCCCCATTCTGTCCCTCTGTTGTTCAGGTGGTTATGGTGCAGGCTATGAAACATGGATCTGGGTTCAAGACCAGGAGATGAGGTGGGAAACAAATTACTGTTAAAAAAAAAAAAAAAAGAACTGATAGCTACTGTCATTGCCTTGGTGGAAATACATGCAAAACATGTAAAATATAAATTAAGAAAAAGAAAAATTGAACAGTAGAAATAGGAAGAAAGCAGGAACACATAATTTATTAGAAAAATTATTAACAACAGGCTATGTTACTAAAAAATAAATAAATAAAAGCACAATTAGATACCACGTCATATCTATTCAATTAGGAAAAAATAAAATAAAAATCTAGCAACACCTTGTGATACAAACATGAGGAACCAATGGAAATTCTTTGTACTGTAATTGGAACATCAACTAAGAAAACAATTTGTTAATATTAAAAATTAAAATAAAAAGATGCATATACTAGATATTATTTATTCTACTTTTTTGTACAGAACCTACAAAAATATTTCAAGTAGAGGTAAAAGAAAATTAGCACAAAACTTTAACAATCTCAAATTAGAAAAATCTAAAATGAATATATGCATTTTTTCTAATGGAAGGATGCCACGTTTCCTCAAAAATATATATAGCAAACATATTTAATCAACTTAAAAAACATGACATCTGTTGAAAGGACACACAACACACAGGTATGCACATGCATATATGTGTCCAGACATGCATTTATTCATACATATATGCATACATTATCAATTAATCTTTAAAATTTTATTTTATAAACATATTTAGGGATATACAATTACTATATTGATAGATGTATAATAGAGAGATATAGATATAAAACAAATGTAGCTATTAAAATAGAAACTATAACTGAGAAGGTAACTTTTGTTGAACTGATATTTTGTTTAATGAATAAAGTTCTTAGATAATGAAAGGCACACTTTTATTTAGGCAATTGACTGTCACAAAATTTTATAATGTATATCAAGTGTGACTAACAAGGTGAGAGCAAGGGTAAGGAAATAATACATTTGTTTAGAAAAGTGAAAAAACGTTGTTTGAGAGATGTATTTAAGGACTTATTTAAAAAATAAGTGGCAATTTAGTATGAAAGAGAAAGGAAATAATAGAAAAATTTTGAAGCCAAGCAGAGAGAGGGAACACATCCAAAAACAAGCATTATGAAAGAATGCTAACTTTTTAGGGTCAATGAATAAAAACTATTTGACCATTAACCTATAGACCTTAAAACAGACAATAATGGTTAATGCTGAATTTGGACAGGAAAGATGAAAGCATATAGATGTGTACATTATATTTTCAAACTCAACTTGGGATGAATTAAAGCTATTTAAGTTTTTATGTAGCAGAGTATATGATTATTATTTGGTTTGCATAGAGGTTACATAGAATGAGAAATTAAAAACATCTAGTGGAATCTTGGTCGAAAAAAAATTCATCATGAAAAGGACAAATATTTTTGTGTCTTTTAAGGGACAATGTAGGGTAATGACAAGTTAATATCTATTTTGTTTTTCAAATGCATAGAAATTTTATATGAATTTGGGGGCATGAATGACTGCATCTACCATCCACTTAATGGGGAGAAATATAATATAGCAATTAAGATAATGAGTCCTGAGGCAGACTTCTTCAATTTGGATTCTAGTTATGTAATTTACTAGAGAGTAATCTTACATAGGTTACCTAATCTTGTCCTGATTTATCCGTAAAAAGAGGCTGATAGTACTGTCTACTCTAGAGGACTGCTAAAATAATTAAATGCTGTAATGCATAAAAAGTACTGAGACTTTTTTCTATCAAAACAATAATCACAAAAAAGGAATTAGCTGTAATAAAGGTATTTATCTTCCGTGTAATATAAGGAGAAGGCACAATTAAATGGATGTTTTTTCCATGCTTCAGAAAGATTATGTTTTATTAATACCAAAAGGAGAAAAAAGCAGCAGGTATCCTTGACCACTGGGCTTATAGAATGAGCTTTCCCAATTCAAATGCAGTGTTTTGTTTTTGTTCTTTTCACTAGTTATTCAAATATGTATCTCTAGGTTTGATGATTTGCAATACTTTTTGCTCTGTTTTGCAATTTTATTAAGCATTTCTTTTGAATTTGGATCAATAGTTTGATTTACTTCTTATATTTAGGTTTTCCAACTTTTATTTTTTATGCAGCAACTTTGCTTTACAAATTAAAATAAACTCATATATGTAGGGTCCCATGCAAGTAGTTTCCCCATTCCTTAGGTATGTATTAGCACACCCTGCTCTCCACCAAATTGCCAGCATTCTTCACCATTGTCCAGTGACCTCTGACACCACTTACCAATACCCCTGCCATCCCTGTTCCATTTCCTGTTGGTAACCTCAGTTGTGTTGTTAAGTTTCCGAGGGTTGGTTTTATTATGTCTGCCCCTTTGTTTTGATAACTCGGATTATAGTATAAGTAAGATCATATGGTATCTCTTTTTTTTCTATTGATCTATTAGCAAAATCCCATCTAGATTAACCCATATTGATTCAAATAACAATATTTTGTGTCTTCTAAGGGTTCTGTAGTAATTCGTTGTATATAACACCATATCTTCTATAACATTCATTTGATGTTAGGCACATAGGTAGTTTCCAGTACTTAGCTATTGTGAATAGGGCTGCAATAAACACAGAGGTGTATAAATCTGTAATAGTCAGTGTTATTGTATCTTTCAGGTAAATATATGGAATTGGGATCATGGGACAATATTTCCATGTTCAACTTTTTGAGTCATCTCTATATTATTTCCCATAGGACAACACTAATTTGAACTCCCATGAACAGTGAAAGTGTTGCTGTTTCTGCACATCCTCACCAATACTGTTTTTTTCTTACTTCGGGATAATGGCCAATCTCTCAGGTGTAAGGTGATATCTCATTGTTGTATGATTTCAAATTCATTGATAGGCATCAAATATGAACGTCTTTTCATGTGCCTCTTAGTCATCTGTATATCCTCTTCAGAAAAATGTCTCCTCAATTCATTTTCTCATTTTTGATTTGATTGCCTGTTTATCTGATGTTGAGTTTTACAAGTTTGGGGCTATTTTAGATATTAAGCCTTTGTCAGAAATATGGAAGGCAAATATCTCCTCCCAGTTAGTAGGTCGTCTTTTTGTTTTGGTGATGTTTTCTTTCGCTATGAAGAAGCTCTTTAGTTTGATGTAATCCCAGTGTTTATTCCCTTGATTTTTAATTCTCTTGATTCTAGAATTGAGTTCATGAAAAGACTTCTCTAAGGTCTTTGGAATCATGGAATATCTTCCCTATGTTGTCTTCCAAGAATTTTATGTTTTCCAGTATTATGTCTAAGTGTTAATTTTGAGTTAATTTTTGGTGTTAGAGAAAGGTCTAACTTCATTCTCTTGCATGTGACTCTCCAAATTTCCCAAGACAATTTATTGAAGAGACATTTCTTTCTCCATCCTATGCTCTAGGCATCTTTTTATAGATAGACTGATTGAATATGTGTGAGTCAGTTTTTGGAGATTCAATTATAGTCCACTGATCTATTCCTCTGTTAAGATAGTACCAAAACATTTGATGACTATTACTTTGTAGTATAGCTCAATGTCTGGCAGTGTAATTCTGACATCATTCATTTTTTTTTATGATTTCTTTGTTATTTGGGATCTTTTCATATAAATTTTAAAATTGTTTATTCTATTTCCTTATAGTAAATCCATGGGATTTTAATAGGGATTGCAATAAATCTGTATTGTTTTTTATCTAGTTGCTATTAAGATTAATTTTTAAATGTCTTTTTTTCATATTTTGATGGCTAGTAAAATGTGTCTATTTATAAGTCTGATAGGCTTTCTTTTGGTTGGAGCTCTTTGGGCTTCCTGAATCTGGAGGCTTGCTTTATTTTTCAGGTTAGAAAAGTTCTTAGCTATTATTTCTTCAAATACTGTTTCTGCCCCTTTTCTTTATCCTCTGCATCTTGCAAATGTTGTTCCTTTTGATGTTATACTATAGATTGTAAATTATTTCTTTATTTCTTTTAAATCTTATTTTCTGTTTGAGGTTTGCCTGAGTGCATCCCCCTCCTTATCTCTAATTCACTGATTCTGCTGGAGGCTTCATGCATTCTGCTCTTGAGTCTATTGTGTTCTTTAGTTCAGCTATTGTGTTCTTTATTTCTTTGATATCGTCTTCATTTCTTCTCTCTGTTTTTTTTTTCTTTTTCTTCCTATATTGATTTATTGATTGCTATGAGTGTATTTATCACTGTTGCCCTAAATTCATTCTCAGATTGTTTGCATGTGTCTTCTATATTCATATTTTCCCCTGGGGCTTTGATTGTATCTATCATTTCACCTATACTTATCTGTGCCTTTATTCTGTTTGGCATTATTTTTTATGTTTCTGTGGGTTAAGTTTCCCTACTATAGGGTGTGAACTTGCACCAGAGAGGTCAGGATTTATTTTGAACATTGACAATTCTTGAGTTTTGTTGCTTTATCACTGGTTGTGCAGTCTTCTGCCAGTGTTCCAGCTCTGAATGATAACAACCACTTGTTTGATGGCCTACAACCAGAAATCAGGTCACAGTTCTACCTCCACCCAAAAGGGTGGCACTAGTTGGTAGCACTGAAATTTCCTCCCTTCTAGGTGACAATTTTTCTCTTTAAGTCTGGGGGTTGGATTTCAGTGGGTGGGTCCTGGGACTCTGGAGAGATATAATGGGAGCCTTGGAGGGCAATTCTCTAGGTCCCTTTGGTTACAGAAGAGTCCTGTATAATATGCTTCAGGTGCTCCAACTCAGACCACAGAGACATTACTACTCTATCCACCTGGGGTCAAGACTCTCTCTCTTGACTCTTTGTCAGCTGGGTGGGCTCTTTGCTGCCCTCAGAGTGACTCCTGGGAGTCCCTGTTTTTGCCTTGGTCTCTCTTCCCTTGTTACTTTTCCTCCCAAGACTTGGAGACCAGAATCTGTGAGGCAGCTCTGAACACCTTTGCCTTTGCCTACACTTGTGGTGGTGACCTCTACTGCTTTCCCTGAAGGTCCTAGGCCAAACCTCCCATGCCATTTGTTTCTATAGAATAGGTGATTTCTAGTTATTCTGTGTGGGAGGAAATTCAGTATGTCCTACCAGGCAGCCATCTTGATTCTAAGCCTCCTCTTCCCATGTATTTTTAACAAACTTTTAAATCTAATATTTTATTATTTACAAAACACATTTATAAGTTAAAAATTGCCCATTCAGTTTAGTTTTACAAGATTAGTATAATGATAATACAGAGAATTTCCATACCCGGTTTCTCTTAATATTGATATTTTACTTACACATACATACAGAGCTGTCAAAACTAAGAAGTTGTCATAGTACTACTAACTGAACTATCATTTTTAGTAGCATTTCAATAATATTTTGATGAATGTTTTTCTTCTTTTCCAGCATTTCATCTCAGATACCATATGGCATTATATAGTCATGTGTCATTTGTTTTTTGTGGTCTATGATGATCTCAGTCTTTCCTCATTCATCATTGACTTGAGAGTTTTGAGGAATCACAAAATATTTGTCTTCTTGCAGCTGACTTATTTCTGACATAATCTGTAGATTCATCCATATATTACAATCCCCTTTCATTTTGTAGTTGAATAATATTACATTTACATATGTCATATTTTGTTTATCCATTGATCTTTTAATTGGCATTTGGTTTGTTTTCATATTTTGGTATTGTGAATAATGCTGCAATAAATATTGATATGTAAGCATCTATTTAAGTTTATATTTTCAATTATTTGTGGTGTAAATTTTGGATTAGAACTGCTAGGTCCATACAATAAATGTATGTGAGAGTCAGAATGAGACATCAACATTAATTTTAAGAAATTAGTTTACATAACTGTGGAAATTAGCATTTCTAAAATTTGATCTTAGACAGGCTAGCAGGATGGAGCCTCAGGAAAATATTTATATTATAGTTAAAAGTCAAAGGCAGTCTGCTGGGAGAATTCAGTCTTCCTTAAGGGATATAAGGTTTTTTTTCTTTAATTCCTTTAGCTAAATGCACCGCCCTACACATTTTGGTGTATAAGCTAGTCAACATCTAATGATTTAAGTAATTAAATCATTTAAATCTCATCTAAATATATTTTCATTGAAACATCAAGAATAATTTTGGCAAAATATCTGAGTAACATGACTTAGACACTGTGATTCACACATAAACTGTAACAGCTTTTGAGACCAAGGAATGACAAAACATGGAAATGATATCTATTTATCTAGACAGACATTGAAATAATAATAGATAGAGATATAGATATGTGACTACTTAGATATTTCAGAAATAACATTGTAATACTTATCTGTAACAGATTAAAAATATTAATGTGAAACTGCAGATTTTTTTATTGTAGTGACTAGTATCTTAACCAGATAATCTTCACATCTAAACATTTCATTAATCTGTAATATCTGTACAAATTAACTTATAAAAGTAAAACATGAGAATTCCAAATTTCATAGCTGCAAATTATTGTATTGTGTGTATATCATTCTTCTTTATATATGGATATTTAGGTTAATGGCTATTCAGGTTATTTTGAGCTCTTGGCTATTGTAAGCATTGTTACAATAAACGTAGGTTATAAACGTCTCTTAAAAATGACATTTTTGTGTTTTGAAGGTAAATATTATAGCTGGAATGACTGAATCATATGGAATTCAATTTTTATTTTTTTGTGAATCTCCAGAATGTATAGATAGATCTAGACGGTATTATGCTTATGGAAATAAGTCAGATGGAGAATGACAAGCATCATTCATATGTGGCATCTAGAGAAACCCAATATACTAATGGAATAAATACTAAAAGCTAAAGACTGTAAACTAAATTATTGGTTACCAGAAGGAAAGTGGGGAAAATAGATAGGAAAATTTTGTAAAAGAGGTCAAATAGCAAGGCAGGATAGAGCTGAACATTTATTGGTGAACTTAATGAAGTGTATACAGATGTTTATTTGTATTGATGTAGAACTAAATCCATATATGTTACAAGACAATTTTACTTACACAAAAATATATTAAAATATTATAGTCCAAAATTTATAATTGTAAAACCGTTGATATATGATACATGAAAGTAAGATTGATATTATACAATGCACGTTTATTTATTAAAGGAAAGGTACAGACAAGAATGAAGACAAATAGGCAGGCAGACAGGCAAAAAGAGAGGAGGGAGAAGCATTTTATTTATTTTATTGAGTTACTTATTTGTTGTTTCCCCAGCCCCAAGTTATGAACAGGGACCTTGAGATGTATGTGAACTGCCTGATTTAACTCGCTTGGCCACCAGGGTGTAGTAACAACATACTTTAAACAACATTTGGAATGTTGTTGAAATAGTATTATTCTTATTTCTAACAGTGAAATAGCAATCAGATCATCACAGTAATGTACTCTATTATATTGTTTGTGATGATTAGTTCATTTTTAATATGTATAATTTTGTATTTCTTCTAATACTTATATATGAGTATAATATTAAAAGAAGAAATGATTAGAATTTATAGGAAAGGATGACCAGTCTTGTCTTCTTACTTATTTATTAAACTTAATAAAAATAATTTATATAATCAATTTTTATGGGAGAAAAAATGAATCAGAACTTGGTTTAGATTCTAGGTATAGCTCAGCAATTAAGTATTTAATTCAGCTATAATATTTGTGACTTTAGATGTTTTTATTTTGTGCAAGGTTATTTTAATGAAAACATGGAGAGTTTACATATAATTGTGAGTTATATTGGGGCACTAATTATAAAGGAATTGAGTAGTCTAACATGAATCCTGGGAATGAGAGTTGAGTATCAAAGGAAGGAAAATGTTGAAAAGATGGAAACTCTCTCTAAGTTTGGGATTCTTGTCATCTGGAGAAGGTGTAGTTGTTGTCCATTGGTGTTGAAGAAAGTTGCTGTATTGTCTTGGGTCAGGACTAGTTCATAAAAAGTACACAGAAGCTGACAGGCAAGAAAGGGACATTTACACCAGGCTGTTGATGAGTTGTAATGATGAACAAAGACTGAAAGCAAGAAACTATGCTGGAGGTTTTAATTTGTCGAAGGCTGTCAGACGATTCCTGCTATGGTATATTTGTTGTCTTAATGTTTTTCTGTGAGGTTTCTCTATGCTTTATAGAGTGTCCTTTAATATTTTTTTTGCAAAGTTGGTTATGTGGTGATGTACTCCTTTAACTTTTGCTTATCAGAAAGGGTTTTTATCATTCCTTAACTTCTGAATGATAATCTTGCTGGGTATAGTATCCTAGGTTGAAATTCCTTTACTTTCAGCACTTTGAATATATTATGCCATTGCCTTCTGACCCATAGAGTTTCATTTGAAAAGTTCACTGACAATCTTAGAGGCACTCCTCTGTATGTGTTGTGTTTTTCTCTGGCTGCTTTTAATAGTCTTGATCTTGTACGTTTGATATTTTGATGATGATGTGTCTAGGTGTATTTCTGTTTGGGTTTCTTTTATTAGGAAATTTTTGAACTTCCTGAACCTGGAGGCTTGCTTCCTTCTTCAGATTGGGGAAGTTCTCATCTATTATTTCTTCAAATATGGTTTCTGCCCCCTTTTCTCTCTCTTCCTCTGGGATCCCTATGATTCAAATGCTGTTCCTTTTGCTGTTATCCCAGAGATCTCAAGTGCTATCTTTGGTTCTTTAAATTTTTTAACTCTTTACTGGTTCGCTTGGTTGAATTCCAATGTCCAATCTTCCTGATCACTGATTCTTTTGGAAACTTCATCCATTCTATTGTTGAGTCCCTCTATTGAGTTCTTTGATGCAGCCATCCTGTCTCTTACCTGTTTGATGTCTTGTTTTAATTCTTCTCTTTCTTCCTGACATTCTCGCTTACTGCCTCTACTGATTTCTGGATTCCCATGAGTATGCTAATCACCATCACCTTAAATTCCTTATCAGGTAATTTACATACATGTGCTATACTCAGATTTTTCTCTGAGTTTTTGATTGAATTAATCATTTCACATGTATTCCTCTGTGCCTTTGCTCTATTCAGCATTCTGCTTATATTTCCGAGGGTTTGATTTCCCTGATGTTGTGTAGGTTTGACTTGCTCAGTATTGACAATCACCTGCAGGTTTGCCTCTACCCACAGGTGGCACTAGCTTGTGGTAGCACTACCTTGAGGTTTGGGACTTCCTTCTCAGTGTAATCCAGGGTTTGGGACATTGGATGGGTGGAATTTTTGGTGGGTGGGATTTCCATTAAGTGGACTCCAGGCTCTGGAGTGAAATGGTTGTGGGAGGGATTTGAGCTCTATGACAATTTCCAGTTTTGGCCATGCCTAGCACTAGCTCACAGTGCAGACCAGTTCAGCTCCCAGTACACTGGCTCTACTTTAACCCCTTCCCAAGTCGGCCCTCTGTTGTTCCACAACTCAACCCCACTAGGCCCACTTCTGGCTGCCCCTGCTGCTGGTCCCAAAAGCCCTAGCTTTCATGGTGAGACTCCCTAGCTCTGTCTCAAATTCGAATCTGCGGCTTAGCTCAGAAACATGCCAGTGTCCTCACTCACCATTAGTCCTTAGCTGTTCTGTCTCCAGCTGACGTGCCTGTCATTTCTTGGTGTTTGTCTCAGAAAAATACATATTTTTTTGTGTCTGTGGGGAGCAACCATCCATAAGTCGGTAGCTAGGTAAGTTATTTAATACATTTGAGCCTAAATGATCTTATTTGTCCAATTATAGAATAGGTTGTCCTACATTTTAATAAACATGAATATCAAATCATTATTTATATTCTATAACATTTTAATCAGTTAATTAATATAATAGAAATCAAAGAACGTTTTATAATAACAGTAAATGCATTGTGCTATATTAAAACACATGTTTTAAGCATTTGGCAATTAATTTATGCCCTATAGCCTTTCCCTTATTTACTCTATCATAACCTCCAGAATGGAATGTCACCCAAGAAAGCTTGCGAAAATGATTCAAGTATAAATTCAAGTGTTTTCATTTGTTTGTTTCCTGAATTTTTGAGTTTCAATTCCTGAGGTATCTGATCACAAATTGTACTAAAAAATCCTATGTATTTTCAATAAAGCATGATAAGATCAGAGTTAGATATTTACCTTTCTCTGACACCAGTCTGGATAGTATCCTCTTGCTATTTCAAATGATTTCAAAACCTTTTTTACCGGCTGTCTACCAAAAATGTGTACCATTGAGAATGTATCAGTAACTCTCTGTCAGATCAGAGAAGAAACATAGTCAGAGTTGTAGCCCACTTCCCTAAAGGTCTGTTGCTACTTGTTGCCATTTTTTGGAGCATCCTTTTTTTAAAATGATAAAAATACAGCCCACCTCTTGGACTTTCACAAGGTGCTTATGCCTGTTTCCCAAACAATGTTCCATTTGTCTCCTTTGATCTAAACTGACTAATATTTTATCATTATGTTCAGTTATGGGTGATAATGACATCCTGTATTGGTTGAACCAAATATCATTCAAAAGCAGTCTCTGTCACATTCTCCATAATTGTTCAATTTGAGTGTGTCACTTTTCCCTGCCACTACACTGGTATGGTTCCCACTGATTAAATATTTATGGACTGAATTATAGGATGGAAGAATTGACATAGGTGTGAGTATATGTAAGAGAACATTAATCAAATGAATCTAGTCTCTGTCTTTGTGTTTGCATGTATTCCAGCAACCTGATAATGGCCCACTTTTTTTGCTATGTCACTTGCACATCATTTAACATTTATCAAGGCATGGAACATATTGATCAACAGATTTGATTGACAGCAATATTCTATAGAATTTGGAGATGGTTTGCACCAACTAGTCATGTTTATTGATAGCAATGAGATTTATGGTTTGCTCCTAGTTGTGAGCTTTCTGGAATAATTGGTCTTTGGGCTTGGTTACATATAATATTTTTGCATCACCATCAGAATTCCCACGTGAGTACCAATATAGGTGTAATATTATGATTCAGATGTACACATGAAACGTGTGGATATATATAGAGAACTAGGTTTAAGGAAGCTTTGTGATTGGGAGGAGGTGCCAACAACATTTTATAGAGCTTTACTCTGTAGATTTTATGGGAAGATGATTCAACAGATCTCCGAAGGATATGGTGAAAATAGCAAGAACATTTATAAGCTCCAACTAGGTTACTATTTTGTCTCAGATTGTTGAACCAACCATGGAGTGAAAAAGGCCTAATTTGACTGTGGAAAGCATGTAATAGATAAAAATTTTCATTATTTATTGGGTTTGAAGTTTTCCATCATTTAGTGCAATCGTTTATTTATTAATTTATTTCATTAACAGAAAAGTAAATCTACATTTGCAAAACCTGATTTTCTTTTTAAGAGAAAGAAAGGTAGAGGATGAAGAAACATTTAATGAAGGAAGAAAGAAAGAGGAGGATAAAACATCAATATTTATTGATTTAGTAGCTCATTTTGGTTTTTCACCTTGACTCCAGCTCTCGAACCCAGGTTCTTGAGCTGTAAGTGTACTTCACAAAAGCCTCACAACAATCTGAACTACCCAACATTTAAAATTCTAACCTCAGATTGATATCCATGTCAAATACTGACTTTTATCCCCCATGCTACACAGTACACTCAATTAATAACCTCAGAGAATTATATGCAATAAGCAATATTTTAAAAATACATGCTGACTATAGGTAGAAAAAATAAGCGATAACAAAATCAATATAATCTTATTGAAAATAACATGAAAATCAAATAATCAGAAAACATTTATTATTAACTAGTGAGTAAATCTGTTGAATTATAAATACAAAGAATACAGTCCTAGGTATCTTATTAATGTGATTAGCAAGGTCAAGACTCGTATTACAAAAATGGGCCAATTCTGTCAAAGAGATATTTGTGAATGATCAAAAAAAGATAGGCATGTTAGAATGTATTAAGAAGAAAAAGAGAGGGGCATATTCAGAAAGTTAAAAAAAACCGCGTTGTCAAATATCTTAGAAAAGAAACACTCTATCATCTCGACAACATCTAATAATCTTTCTCCTGAGATGTGTGGTTCGTAAATGTGTGTGTGTGTGTGTTTTGTGGTGTGTATGTTTCAGATCAACCACATAATAATAGGAGTTCTTAATAAAGTGAAGGGATTTTTTTTTTTACTTTTGACCAATTATAAGCTTGAGTTTTTCTAAGACCAAAATAGATAACAAATAGCACAGAGAAAATGCTCCTTTCACTAGAAACAAACTGAATTAAAAAAAAAAAAACTCTGAGGAAGTAACTTGGAAACAGCATACTCCTTGTCCTACTTATTTTACATATGTCAATGGTCAAACATACATAGATCTTACATTTTATTTCAAAGTTGAAACTATGACAGACTAACCACAAGTTTATAGTAATCAGCAGAAAGGACAAATATGGGCTTGGATTTACAAGGAATTGTAGTTTGGGGGAGTTAAACTTTTAATAATAACAGTAAGTCGTCTAAGTGATTCATGCAATAATGATACACAATGTTGAAAGATCATTTAGGAGGAAGCAATTAATAACTATGCACATGTACCCACACACTGTTTCATAGGTTTAATTCATCCTTGGAGTCTGGGGATTTGCAATCATTAAATCAAATATTCCAGCATTCAAGTAGATTCATTCACAACACTCAATAGACTATTAATATAATTTTAAATATAAAGATTGGTTATTATTTTATTATAAAAATGTAAATATGTGTAAAATAAGTTGTATAATATATAGACTATGCAAATTTAGTCAATTAAAAGGTGAAGCTCTTGTTACTTTCAGAAGGGGGAGAAAAGGAGTAAGGATAATCTGGTCATGTCATGATTAAAATAAACACAATACTTAAACTGATGCCATCTATGAAAGACAAAATTATACTCTGTTTATCTTTGTTCTTTTTAGTCTGATTTTTCTCAACCTTAATATTTGCTTAAACTCTTTACCCTCCCCTCTCTTATTCTCACATCTATGTGTTGAATGTTAATAATTTATGAAGATATAATTATATAATTATGAGTTGCTAGAAGACACATTAAAATTGATTACTACTTCATAGCATTTTAAAGCCAAAATATATTAGTGATATATATTAAAATCTGTTAGGGTCCTTTCATGTTAATCTTTTTAGTACCAATTGATCGACTTAAGTCACCACTCACTATAAATGTCAGAGACTTGTTTTAAGAATTAATTTGCTTATAGGAGATAATTATGATTAGACTTTAGAGACATTGCAAAAGTATTTTAAAATAAAAATCAAATTAAATCAGTCTTATGAGTCATCATATATATAAAAATATAACTTGGCTTTAGGATGCATCTTTTTGCCTGAGGCACTGAAACTGATAGTGTGTGGATCCTGTGAAGCCCAGTAACCTTGGGTTGATATGTATGTAGGCTGAGCAGTGAGAAACCAAAATTAACAAATAAATCAACAATGCTCCTCCCTCCCTCCCTTCCTTCCTTCTTGACTGCTTGCATTCCTTTCTGCCTTCATTCCACTTTTAAAAATAAATAACAGCATGGTTTTGAGTCATACACATTTGTGCCACAATCCTAGATTACTACTTTTATAGTTCTACAATATATACATTATATATTGAACTGAAATATTCTCTTTATTTCTATAGTAGGAATAATGATATATAACATTCACAGTAAGTTTAAGACTTCTAAGTCATAAATTTGCACACCTAAATTAATATCTCTCATAGAATGTATTTAATAATATTATCTGTCATCTAAAATCTGACTATAAAAATGTACCAATAAATGTATCAGAGTTAAATTAAGATAACTGTCAATTTTGTTAGAACATTTGCACATCATATTTTTGATTTTCTACTTATGAATTTTAGTTTCTCAAATAACTTGTGATAATGTTTTAAGTATTAGGTTACTCCAAGACAGCAATCTATACAAATAATACCTAAGTGTAGTTCTATCAGATGCTTTAGAGCTGTCCATAAGGTACTGGCAACTTTAAATTATACAGTAATTGATATGAAAATGTATGCTACTATTTGACAAAAAAGTTCTCTTAATTAATAGAACTAAAATACTTAGTTCTTTTGGAAGCATATCATCATTGCTTTAAACAACTTGATTTTGTATATGTATATGCATTTTGTATATGTAGCCCAAACATTAGAGACATGGCTCTATGTATATGGATCTTTTGAGTTGTTCCTTATTTGACAAAAATGTTGCATATCTTTGTGGGTAGTAGTGTGTGTGTGTGTGTGTGTGTGTGTGTGAGAGAGAGAGAGAGAGAGAGAGATACAGAGAGAAAGAGAGAGACAGAGACAAAGGGAGAGAATATTTTTAAAAAGGACAAAATAAAATAAAATAAATTGCATATAATGTATTAAAATAATAATAGGAAATATTTAATAACAAAGTTACTTGTTCTTTTTTTTTTTTCCTGAGAGGTGTGGAAATTAATGGGCATATGATATATGCCCATAGTGGTAGTTATCAAAATTAGAGTATACTTATGTTTAAATGTTCTATGATTTCCAAAACTCATATCTACTATAATCTACTATCTAAGAAATAATTTTTTGCTGTCAGAATTGAGTTAACACACACATTATTAAATGTTAAATTCCTCAGATGCATAAATCCTCTCCATTCAAGGGTATCTTAAAAAGTCACTGTCCAGTAAGGATTAATCAGAATCTTCTCATGTTATTAGTTATTTATATACCATTTTCACAACTGAGCATCCCCACTGCCATAATGACCTGAATGCATGCAGTGCTCAGCTGCTGAAGCAAAGCTTACAAGCTGATTTTATTGCTTTAGACACATTGAACAACAGAAGAGCCCATAAGCACAGGAACATTAGGATGCCAGAAGTGTGTTCCTATCATTTGAAATAGGAGATCACTCTATAGTATTAATATATATCAAGCCTTGTGTCTTCTTTTTCTTCTATAACACACAATAGAAAGTGTTTTAGCAGCAGTGACAAATTTATTCTCCCCACTGAATTGCAAATGATGTCTTCATTTGATATTTAAGTAGAATGATCTTCACCCAACTAGTGGTTTTATAGTTAACCATTTTACTTTCTTAGCACTACTGAATATGGGGGCGTATTGAATTATCTTCTATGGACTGAAAATAGTCTTTGTGTCTGTGATACAGAATAGTACTTTTATTTTGGGGGTTAAGTCCCAGACAGATCTTATTCTTATAGTAATTTAATTTGTGTATCTGATGAGTCATTGATTTAGACAGCTGTTCATATAATTGTGTCCTTGGAAAAATAAAAGATATTTATAAATATGTATGTACATATACATACATATTTTGTGACTGCAATATTTTACCATTTCAGAAACCAAAATTAAGATGGAATAATTGTCTCTACGTCGATGATTTGAGTCTAAAACATTTATCTCCTTTGAAATTTCACATGCACAGGTTTGTAGCTATTATGGTTGATAACTTCATTTTATGATGTCCTTGTCTTATGCAAAATATAACATATGCTCAATGCCATATTACAATAGTAAGCTGAACAAATTACAATTTAGTCTTAAAAACTATCACTCTAAGCAGCTACTTCGAGATAACATTTTTGCAACATAAACTCTCAGAATGTTAGAAGTCTCTAAAATATCTATTGATTGTCATTGCTTAATATGGAGAGAATTAATCTATATAATTTAGTTATGTAAGCTAAGTTAAACACTCATTGCGTTTAAATTTATAAAAATCAAGTTTCAAAATATCTGATAAAGCAATTGCAAAGTGACTAACTCAAAAAGTAAAATTTAGATGTCATAATTCTATTTTTTATCAGGATAGCAAACATCTATATATTTAATGTATGAAATTTAACAGTTTTAGAGATTTCTTAAATTAATATGTTGACATTGTCTATTTGTCCCTATCACTATGACTTGATCAATTTAACAATACACTTGTGAATTAGTTCTTTCTTCTGTCTTAATTATGCAGTGCTAAATTGCAAAATATAATTGCTATAAAAAAGACAGATTGAGATATATGATTATGAAAAATATTCATTTTATAATGAGAAAATATCAGAGAAATACATTGAGCATAAATTGAGTGGTTGTTACCGATAGAATAATAATTATTGTGGCATTTAACAAAGTTCATAGTTACACATACTGAATAATATGCTGTTGATAAACTAAAAGTCAATTATTAAGTGATGTTTATAAAACATGAGATAAATATCAAATATATACATTGAAAGTTTTCATGAACTTGTTGAGCAATTAGAATATAAGAATTATTACAATTAAATAAATATATAAAAATTAAAGCATGTTTCCTTTTTCCTGGGACACTTGAGATAGTAGAATTGATTTAATATCAAAATTATTTAGATAAAATGATGTTTGGAAGTATTCTGTTAGATAATAAAATTCACTAGATTTAGATGTGGAAGGGCAAGTATGATTTATGGCATTGGCAAGATTGTCAAGCAAGGTGAACCATAAGTGGAAGTCACAATAGAAATAAAGGGCAGAAAAATAAAACTGACTGTGAACGCAAATGTGAAATTGATTTTACTATCCAGTTCATAAGATGTCATAAAAACACATGGATGTTAGTAGATGCATTTTCTCAGTATTACTGTCATGTTGACCAGGACTTTCGAGAATTTTAAAGATCTTGGGTGATTATGAAAAAAAGAACTTGTATGTTCTAACACTGAAAAAAACACTGTATTAATTGAATAAGTAGCAGGTTAGCCATACTTTAAAAAGTTGTCATGGTTTAGTCCAGATAAGTAAAGTAAATCATTTTATGCAAAATCTTTAATGGCAAAAGTTGGTGAAATTACTATATGACCTGTAGAAACCACAAAATGGAAGTTTTCCCTTACAGAACTGTTAATTTGTATTATATTGCCATCTTCATTTGGTGAGTAATAAGTAAAGAAGATAAAATTAAATAATACAAACTAAACAACTAATCCAAAGAGGTCAGAAAAAAGGGAAAAGGGAAACAAAATCATATGAGATAATACCAAAAATCAAAACAGCATAAGCTGAAATGCAAACTCTCAGAGTGCTAGCACATACATAATAACATTAAATACAAATTGTCTAAAGACTCTGATAAAAAGCAGATAATGTTATACTAGAGCAAAAACTGAGGCAAAAATTATTAATAGCTAGAAGCCAATTATAAATATAAATACACAGATTAAAAGTAAAATAATGCAAATTGATATACCAAATTCATAATTTAAAGAAGTTGGTGTCATCATATTAATATAAAACAAAGCAGAAGTCAGAAAAATTAATAAAAGCAATAATGAAAGCTATTTTTTAATGACAAAGTTCACTTTTCAAAAGTAATGATGCAGAATGGATTATATATATGAATATGCCAAAGTAATAAGTTCAGTGCAAGCCTTGTTTCTTATACAAATGCAAATGGAAACTCAAGATAGATCATAGACATAATTCTATACCTATAGTAAAGACTACAAAAATAAAATAAAATAATATCTGTTACATTGCGTGACCAAGTTTTCTTAGATATTGCCTCACCAGCATGACCTACAATTAAAAATTATAAATGAAATTTCATCATCAAAATTTACTTTGATTTTAAATGTTACGTGCATAAAAAGACAAAAAAAGATCTGTAGAAGGATAGAGCACTTCCAAATCATATACTTAATAAAATTTCTAATCCCAAAATACAAATTTCTGAGAAATAATAGTGAAATGCAATAAAGTTCAACGATAAAAAAGAGCAAAGTACTTGACATTTGGATATCAAATTATATTTTTAAAGCAATGAAACAAGTGCAAAGATATTGAAAACATGGTCATTAGGAAAACGCTAAAGAAACCATAGTAGGATAAATCAATATCTCAACTAGAATAGCTACAATTAAAATAACCATACTAAGTATTGAAATATGGAAAAACTTGAATTCTCATACAACAGTACAAGTAATGTAAAAATATTCCATCATGTTAGAAACAATTTTCAGTTTCTAAAAGTTGATTGCTATCCACACAAAACTTGCATGTGGATTTGTAGTAACTTTATTCTTAAATTATTCTTAATATATCAATATATGTATTACTCTTAATTATATACATATGTGTATATAATTAAATAAACCAGTCTGAAAGACTACATACTGTGTGGTCTAACTATATGACATAGGGAAAAGAGTAAATTATGGAGAGAGTGAAAACATCATTAGTTACCAGGAATTCATGGGAAGAAAGGAATAAATAGGTGAAGCACAGAAACATTTTAGGAAAGTGATATTCTTCTGTATACTATTATAATGGTTTGTGCATGTCATTTTACATTTGTCCAAACTCAAAGATTACATAACACCAACAGTGAGTGATAATTTAGACTATACAATTTCAATAATTATGCTTCAATGTCATTTCATTAATTTTAACCACTCCTGTGAAGGGAGACTATGATTGTGTCAGGGCATAGGTATATCAGAAATCTCTCTACCATCTACTCACTTTTGTGTGAACCTAAAATTGTTCTATAAGAAAAATAAATCTAAAAAGCCACTTTAGCATGTTTTCCAGCATTAAATTTAAAAAAGGGTACTTGAAAAAATAAAAAGTCAGTATAGTGGCAAAATAAATATATAAAGTTTCATCTTTATGAAAAGCACAGCTTTTAAAGTATTTCCCTGAAACCATAAAAGAGAAAAACCATTGATTCACAGAATCTTGCATTTCACCAATTCACTCAGCAAGAAAAATAGTTATTAAAATTCCATTCAAAGTACATTCTGTGTCATTAATATTTGGCCGTATTCTGGTCATTTCTCATAACTACACTTCATAAAGTGGTGAAAACAATGAAGTTTACCTTTATTTGTGCAAGTGTGAGTTTTCAAACATTATGATATCAATAAAAAGCAGAAGCATATCTGGATATTGAATCTGTTATTCAGTGTTTGCTTTCTTTTATCTGGCCCAATTTTTAAAAAAGGACATGATATTTAGAGCAAGAGGATTTCATCCATTAGTTAGAAAACAGAAAAAAAAAAATATTTTCCAAAGTTATAGGATGTTTGGTGTCTAAATATATGTAGAAATATTATACAGCAGAATGCAAATAATCTCATGTATGATGAAATTCTTATGGAGGTTTATTTCTACTTCTTGTAGGAATACTTTAGTGGAAAAATGAGAAACATGAACATGACCTGGTGGAGTAGGTATTGAGTGCATTCTACATATATTCTAAGATCCCGAGAGTGTGTGCCTTGAGAATAGCTGGAACAACCAAGTTAACTAAATAAAATAAAAATGAAGCTTTTCCTCCTCTGTCTTCCTGCCTGCATCTACTGACTTTCATTGTTGTCTGTACCTTTTATTAGAAAGAAGAAGCATTCTCAATAGAACTATTTAGAAATTAGAATACTTGATCAGTAGTAGTTTAACGTAGGAAAGTGTAACTAAAAATGGCATACTAAAAGATCTGGTATCATTTTGGTTAGAGTGAACCATATTGAATGCAAGAAGTCAACATTTTGGAATGCATTAGAAGAGAAGACTTGTATGCCCTAGGAAGCAATTCTCCTGAAATAGCCCAAGCAAATCCCCATGTTGACTTTGCTCTGGAAATAAGGTGACAGATATTTACTTTTGAGACATGTGTAGAACACTGGAACACTGAATTGAATCTTTTGTTTTAACTTAGTTCATTCTATCTCAGACAGGATTTACTTTATCTTTTCTCTGTGAAATGAAAATTTCCTGCCTGGAATTTATGATATCCAAGAACTATTCTTGCTCCAAATTCTGAGTGTCATGTCTTATTTTATACATTTTCCCTTCATCATATGATTTAATGGATGATCATTCTTATGAAAGTATTCTGGGTATTATGCCAACCTTCATTTTCAATCAGAATAAAAAACTAATGATAGACTATATAAAAGTCAATCACTAATCTTCTATAAGACGTAACGATCCCATTTGTAGGTATTTAGCATTGAAAAATTAAGGCAATATCATCAAAAATACTTATTTTACTTTGATAGCCTTATTTACTTCAATAGTCAAAATATGAAAACAACCCAAAATAGGTAAATGGAATAATTAAAAGGTGTAAAATCAGACAAATGAATACCATTTGGCAAACAAAGAAATGGGATGTTAATATAGCAACATAGATAGAGCTAAAAATAATTTTGCTGAATGAAATAAGTCATATTGAAATAAAAAATATAGAATCCATGTATATAAAATACACACAAATCTACTTTAACATAATGTCAACCACTGAATATGTAAAGATGCCATTACTTGTGAAGAAGGACAGGGAATAAAGATTAAAATAAGATACAGGAAAACTTTTTTGGTCAAACTGACAGAAAAATGATACTTGCATGAATTATTTGTCTGAATTATTTGTCTGACTTTTTTGGTGGGGCTTATCTGATTATTGAAGGCTGGAAATGAGGATACAGGAACAATCCATGTTCCAGCCCATTAATATAAAATATAAATGAACATTATTTCTCCACAATGCCTATGAATTATTGTCAGGAAGCTTATATTATTTTCTAAGATATGGTCCAAATTTGCTAGGGTAACTGACTGTATGAATCGTGGAATCCAGAAAAGAGGAAACAGCACTTTAGCTGTTCATGTCAACTGTTCCCCTTAGTCCCAGATCTTGAACTCTGATCCTTGATACATATGTGGACTATGCCATGGTGGACTTTTCTGCCAGTCCACCAGGGTGCACCGAATATTACTTTTAAAAAATGAAGAACTCATATTAATCAACTTTCAGATGATGACTTGATAGGGCACATTTTCGGGTCATTCCTCACAGACACCAAATAAAAACCAAAAAATCATCTATTTTCCTTAGACAAACACCAAGAAACAATTGGCACTTCCACTGGAGATGGATCGACTGATGAATAAGGAGCTTGGGATCCAGTGAGTGGAAATCCTTCCCACCTCACATCCAACCAACCGAAATCTGGCCCATTAGATGTCCCACCCCCTGGAATATAGTGAGAAGGTGGCACAAACTTCAACACTACCTGCTAGTGCCACCTTGTGAGCAGAGGCAATATTGCAGCCTGATTGACAATCTTAGGCAAGTCAAACCTACACAACACCGGGGAAGTTGAACCCTCAGAAATATAAACAGAATGTCGAATAGATCAAAGCCACAGAAAAATATACGTGAAATTATGGATCCAATCAAAAACCCAGAGGAAAAATCTGAATATAGCACATTTATGTAAATTGCCTGAAGAGGAAATTAGGGTAACAGTGATTAACACACTCATGGAAATCCAGAAATCAGTAGAGGCAGTAAGCGAGAGTGTCAGGAAGCAAAGAGAAGAATTAAAACAAGACATCAAACAGGTAAGAGACACAATGGCTGAATTAAAGAACTCAATAGAAGGACTCAACTATAAGATGGATGAAGCTTCTGATAGAATCAGCGATGGGGAAGATAGGACAGAAGAATTCAACCAAGCAAACCAGCAAAGAGATAAAAAAATTCAAAGAATCTAAGACAGCATTAGAGATCTCTGGGATAACAGCAAAAGGAACAACATTTGAATTATAGGGGTCCCAGAGGAAAAGAGAGAAAAAGGGGCAGAAACCATATTTGAAGAAATAATAGATGAGAACTTCTCCAATTTGAAGAATGAAGCCAGCCTCCAGATCCAGGAAGTTCAGAGTTCCTAATAAAAGAAACCCAAACAGAAATTCACCTAGACACATCATCATCAAAATGTCACAAATACAAGACAAAGAAACACTATTAAAAGCAACCAGAGAAAAATGTGTCATATACAGAGGAGCTCCCATAAGACTTCTCAAATGAAACTGTGGTCCAGAAGGGAATGGGATACTATATTCAAAGTGCTGAAAGAAAAGGTGTTTCAACCTAGGATACCATATACAACAGGATTCTCACTCAGAACTAAAGGAATGATAAAAAACCTTTCCTGACAAGGAAAAGTTAAAGGAGTTCATCACCGCAAAACCAGTTTTACAAAAAAAAAATTAAAGCATGTGTAAAGCATAAATAAACCACACAGAAAAACTGTAGGACAGCAAATATTAAAAGTGGGGAGGAGGAGAAGAGAACCAAAAATGTGGAGAGTTAGAATGAGTGGAAGACTAATATGCTTTCAAATAAAATTAGATAGTAAACTGAGGCAGTGAATTGCTTTCTGGCTGCTTCTACAAAGTTTTCCAAGGCAAAATTTCTCACAGTCAGCAGAGCAAGAAGTAGATAAACAGAAAACTGCAAACTAAGCCTCAACCTTCAATGTTGCTATACATTCAACTGTTCTAAATAGCAGGGAAACAGCCTATGCATACGAGTCTGTCTTTGTCTTATTCTCATTACCTCAGCTGTAATCCAGTCCTATGATTTAAGTAAAGGAGCCAGACTTGGTGTAACTGTCTCTGAAAGGAGGGAAGTGTCCCAACTGGTCACTGCTTTTCTAGATGTATGTGTTCTATTTTTTCTTTAGACCCCTGTAGCCCCCTCTCAGGGACCCTGTTGATAAGCCACAGGTTGTAGTATTTGGCACCCAACGTGGACCTCTGAGAATGGGTAACTAAATAAACAAATAAAGATTAAGAGAAGAAGAATTCAACAGCGAGCCATTTCCTGAAGTTGTGCACACACAATGGACAAGGTCCAGGATCAGGTAAGAGCGCATCGAATTTCATTTTTGAAGTTTAGCCTGGTGTAGAAAAAGGGGAATACAGGTTCTTCAGAGAGAACATTATGTGCAGATGTTGAAATCTATGTTGTCAGCTCAGGACAACAAGATTTGCACTGCAAAGATAGAGCAACAGTTTCTTCGGAGCCCTCTATGTGCAGATGTTGCACAGATGGAGTAATCAGGCTCTTCACAGAGAATCCTTCATGTGCAGATACTGAAATCTATGATATCAATAGGGGCAGCAAGAGTCGCACAGCACTAATAGACTAATTCTTAAATCTTATACAGCAAATTTGCCCCTAGTTTCCTGAAGAAGGGACCATAAATGAGAATACTTGCATGAAAATAGGACAGCAATTGTAACAACATTGTATTGTTGAGGGTTCACAAAGTATTCCTGCTACTACTTTTACTCTTTGGGCTTTAAAAAAGAATTCACTTTACCCTTGGAGAGAGGATATAATATCTGCAGGCAAAAGCAAGTCTTTAGTGGCCGCTGTAGAGGGCTATATCAAGCTTCTGCCCACTGCGCCACCTGAAGAATGTCAGAGGGTGGGAGAGAATGAAACATTGCCATGTGACATGGCTAGGGAGCTAGAAGATAAGGCTCTGCAATTTCATAAATGAAAGCAGGTGAAGAAAATGGGGAAAATGGAATTTTTAGAGGAGAGGGCATCATAAAATTTTCCATATACCCTGTGATTGAGAGGCCAGATCCTAAAAATTCTTCAGTCTTTGAGTTATCATGACCCTAATCTTTTAACTGAAGACAAATTGCAGGCAGCAGAGTTCTTAGTAAAAGTGAAGTTAAAGGCAAGTCATATTCAAGAAACTTTAAGTCCTTGGAACACTCCAATCTTTGTCATCCCTAAGAAATAAGGAAAATGGAAATTGCTGCAGGACTAAACAGAGATAAATAAAATGATGCAGGTTTATAGTTACATTGGATTTACTTACGCAACCCTCTGCTCTCTAGCTTCATAACTGTGTCTATCTTGTTTTAGGGAGTGAAACAGTTACAAAAAAGCTGCTCCTAAATTCTTTCCCACAGAAGATTTTTCCTGTTGTCCTTTATGTTCTGCCAGCTCCAACTCTGACCTTGCTCTGCTTTTTGCCCCCAACAGTTTTTTTTTCTTTTAATTAGTCTTTTGTTTTACAGCTTGAGCAGCAACTTTTTTTTTTCTTTTAATAAAATTTTTGTTTTGCATCTTGAGCAGTAACAATGGTGGTAAGCGCAGCCATCTTCATTTGGGTAAAAGTTCAGATTTTGTGGCTAACTCCAGAATGTGTGGAGCAATAACAAAAGTAAAATTGATAAAGGTAGAATAATAATCAGAGTTCTATCAGCCTCAGATAGTGCAGGATGTTGAGAACTGCAAGATCAATCACAATGCCTTTTACTAATAAATCAGCCTCAGCAATCAGCTCTGGCAAATGGATGTTAATTCCAGAATTTGGTAGAATGTGATATGTCCATGTCTCTATAGACACTTGCTCTCACTATTTTTGCTACTTGTCAAACAGGAGAAAGTGCTAAGCATGCTATTATTCATTGTTGAACAGCATTTGCCAATATGGGGAAGCCTAATCAAATCAAAATTGACAATGGTTCAGCTTATACCAGTGCTAGCTTTCAAAGTTTTTGTAAGCAGTTTGGCATTTCACACAAGTCTGGAATTCCTTATAATTCCCAGGGACAAGAATGAAAAGAAAGAAACAGCCAAACTCTCAAAACACAATTTAAAAGAGTAAAAAGGGGGATATCTAAAGGTTTTTACACTCTTACCTTCCAAGAAATTAAATCTAGTCACTTTCCAAGAAATTAAATATAGCTCTTTTTACCTTAATTTTTTAAATTGTGATGATCAAGGCATGGATGCTGCCAAATAGCATTTGGGGCACTGACTCAGAAAGCCATGGCAATGGCAAAGTAGAAAGATCTCATGGAATGATGACACACATTTGGTGAAAGTCTGATACGCTATTCATACCACTCCAAAGTCTAAAGCAGGCTTTAATTTCTCTGGTTTAAGTCATTCTGTACCTGTTTGCTTTTCTTCTCAGTCTAAAACTGGTTGCCTCCAATTGACTAAAGAAAATCAGGCTGGAGTAGACAAGTTTACTAATTTAACTGGTCCTTGGAATTCTTTTAAATGTACGCAGATTATCTCAAAATGGAGTTTTTCTAATAGCACACGAGTGGTTCCGTAACATCATCCTTCCATTCCTTATTACCCATAGCGCCCAAGTTTGTGTAGATGCATAATGAGAAGCAAATTTGAATGCTTTAGAATCTGTTGTAATAAACCTTGGGAAACAATCAGAGGCAGAATACAAAGCACAAGGCTCTTCCTCTTCTCCTTTCTTCTCGTTTTTTACAAAATTGAGCATTTGCCCTTGCCTGTGTAAACTGATAAGGACCAGGATTGCATAAAGCTATTTTTGCCCTGGCCAGAAGAATGTGACTTGGTTCTCCTAAAAAGTTGGTCATAACGCAGAAATATGACCCTTTATGACCCCTAGAAGGCTGGTTAGCCAGTGATGGGTAAGAACCCTAGAAAGAGCCAACCTAAGACAGGCACAGTCACATGGGGTTCAATTCAAAGCATTATAGCTTGATATCAAGCACTTTTCTCTGCCAATAGGTAAAGAAGAATTTATCAATGGCAAGGTCTTAAGTACCGTTGCATACAGCTGATTATGCTTACACTTATTGCCACTGCCTATTTAAAGGAATAAAAAGTGGGGCAGGGTGTAGTAAGCGAATTGCTTTCCAGACTCTTTGGCAGTTTCCAGAGGCAGAATTTCTCACAGTCAGCAGAGCAAGAATTAGATAAACAGCAAACTGCAAACTAAGCCTCAACCGTCAGTGTTGCTATACCTTCAACTGTTGCCGACAGTAAGGGATAGTCACTTTCTTTTTTTAATTCCCATTACCACATCTGCAATCCGGCCCTATAAATTAAGCCAGACTCCAGACTCGGGTTGCTGTCTTTGAGAGGATAGAAGAGTCCCACCTGGCCCCTGCTTTTCTAGATATATGTTGTCTGTTTTTTCTTTAGGCTCTTGTAGCCTCCTCTCAGGGACCCTGTTGATAAACCATGCGGGTAGCGGTAGTAAACATAGCTTTGAATACTGATTTCAGGATAACCTCAAAATACATCCTCAGGGACATAGCAAAGAAGAAAACAAAAAGCAAAATCAATTAAAACATAACTTCACCATCCAACCTAAAAAGAGAAAGAGAACAAAGTCATCATCTGGAGCAACTTAAAAAAAGACAAATTATAAAATGATACAAAATTGAAAAACTTTTCTTTCTTTGCTTGCCTACTTCCTTTGGATAAAACTTCCAGTACTCTGTTGAACTGAAATGGTGAAAGTGGGTATCCTTGTCTTTTTCCTGATCTTAAGAGGAAACCTTTTAGTCTTTCACTATTGAATTGTGATGTTTGCTATGGATTTTTCATCTATGACTATTATTATGCTGAGGTATTCATGGTTTGCTGAGTGTTGTCATGAATTGGTGCTGACATTTGTTAAATGATTTTTTTCTTCATTAGCACAAGAAATAATGTTTTTATCTCTCAAAAAAAAAAAGGAAATAGTGTACATTAAAATTCTATCTGGAGAGACTGAAGCAAGTGTGTTGATTAATACTTACACTATATTATCACACATGGGCAAACTCTAATCCTTTCAACTGATGCTTCTTGAGTGCAATTAAAAGTCATTTTATTATTCATTAATTCCAACAGGTAAAAGACCATCAGCGCTCCAAGAAGGAATCATAGTGAAATGAGGAAACTGAGACAGTATCGCTGAGAGTGTGATTTGATCTAGGGCACAAAATGTGGTCTGAATTTGTCACTGGCTCTCAAGAAAAGGGTATCATGAAATTTGGGGGGACTTGGGTCAGTGCAATGACTGTAGAGTTTGACTGGTTTTTGACGGGCAGAGGCCAGTTGTTGGAGATGCCTTGCAGTGCTCAAAGATCTGTCCTGTGCTTGTGTGACCTTTAAATACTTAATTAACAGAAGATCAAACTTGTTTTACATATAAACACAATGTACCCCTTGCACAGATTTAAATACAATTGACTTAAATAGCACATGGTTTGATTTATTTTTTAATTTAAAGGAAAGGTGCAGGCAGGAATGAAGGTGAGCAGGCAGGCAGGCAGGAGAGAGAAGAGGAAGAAACATTCTTAATTTTGTTTAGTTGTTCACCCTGGTTGCTCCTCCTGGTCCTAGGTCTTGAACCTGGGTCCCTGTGATGTACATAAACCACATCCACTGACCTTATTCACTAGGCCACCAGGGAGTGTCTACAGGTTTGATTTAAACCTTATTGAAGGAACATTATATAAGTTTAAGGTGTGCATCATCTGTATATAATACATTCAGCTCACCACCAACAATCCAATTCTACACCTCACCATATAATTTCCCTCCTTTACCTGACTTGCTCTTCCTTCCCTTTTGGTAATCACCAATTTAATCAAACACAGTAAAACTCTGTTTCTGTTAATATGGTTCATTTTTTGTTTGGGTTCTAGGAATTGTACATATGAGTATAATCACACAATGTTAAAAAAATTGATATGTGAAAATCCTTATATTTGCCATATACTTGCAAATACTTATATTTGCCAATTTAAAAATATTAAGATTATTTGTAATTGAAACTAGAAAACCACATTTTCAGAGATGAAAATTATAGCAATTAGCAAAAATATCTTGTAATAAATGTTGATCAGTATAGAAGATTCACTAGAAAATTCTCCCAAATATCTATAGACAAAAATGTCATAAACTTTTGTGCTGCCAAGGCGCATTGATATATTCCCATTATGGTATGATTTTAATCACTACATGAATGAATCTACAGTTATTTGAATGTGCATATCTCTTCAGATTGTATGTTTCTCGAAGACAGAGATCATACATTATTCACACAGGTATATTTAGGTAAATATACAAAAATATGATTGGTGAGATATATCAATCATATAGTATGTAATTCAGTAAATTCACTTTAAAAAGGGATTAACTATAATTGACTTACTAGCACTACTGATACTAGAGCTTGTTGGTCTTATTTTGTCTCCAACTGATGCAAGAATTTGTGGATTGGTAGAGTTTATGTGCCATGTTAGGGCCTATAGGAAGTAGAAGCATAGGAAGAATTGAATATGAACAAGATTAATTAAAGGTAATGACTGGTAAAACTGAAGGTGAGAAGAGAGCAGAGATTGACAAAGGAAGATTCTAATATAGATCTGATATTTATGAAAGGAGGTGATAAAAGGTGAGAGCCGTCCAAAGAGACTACAGCCTTGGTGCTGCAAAAGATTTTGAAAGAATGGAAGTTGAATGTTGTCTCTTAATAGCTGTCAGAGGAGATAACTTACTTGAAGGGAGATCTGAGTGGCATATCTTCACATCCACAATACCTAACTTCTTATATACCCCTTTGCTGCTCCAGTCTATTTAACCACTCTTTTTTTTTTTTTTTTTTTGGGTGAGTGGTTTATTATGATTTTGCGAGCCTTTATTTTTACCAGAAACTTAAAAGAGGACAATCAGTTGAGAAAATTATAGCTTATGCTCCTAGGACTGATTTAGGCAATGCAATGCAATTGTTAATCATTCTTTCCTTTCTCCACTAACTTCTTAATTTTACCCAGTTCAACTATCAATCCTGATGATCTTATTGTTTTCTTATTAATGTGATCCATACTTTTATGTGTGAGTCTTCTTAATATTAGATAAAATTATCCTCTTAACAACAGAATTGTTGCTTTTGTCTACTAACAGAGACAATTAACAAGAGCAAATTAAGTGTTATATAGGTGAATTACTGGGGGTCTATACTTTCTGATCTCCACTGTGTGAAAACAGCAGTCTCCTCCTGTTGATCATTCTATTATTTCTGCCTAAATAGTGATTCTTACCTACTGAAGTGGTAAATTGTAAAATTGTGTAAAAGAAATCAGAGGTGAAGGATATGATTTGACTGTTGGTGGTAAGCTTGATGTATTATATACAGGTGCTGATATGTGACGAGAGACAGCATAAATTTATATAATGTTATGATTCTCTATTTCTTCAATAAAATTAAAAATAAAATGAAAAAATAATAGAGGAAATCATACATAAAAATAAAATTAATTCAAAGAGTTCAAAGTATTCAGATGGTAGCTGTAACATGAATTTCAATGGAACTCTTGGTATGTTCCCTGGCAATTGTTGTGACCTTTATGGAAAAGAGACTTCTACCATTCAAAACACAGGGCAGACAGGAGAGTAATGCAAAGTTTTCCATTAGGATATCTGTATGAAATGTAAATATGGCTATTCTTTCTTCTCGTTTTGGTTAACATAATACTACATACCTCGTATTAAGAAAGTATAGTATCATAACATATATTTTAGCCTAAAGAATGGTATTGCCTTTTTTAATGTATTCTTGTATGTTTGTGTATATTCTCTGGCACCTCAATCATCTCTCCAACAGGCCAGTCCAAGAATTAATCAGGTTGATTTCTTTTGATAATGTGCACATGATACAACAAATAGATCCTTTGTTCATATTCACTCTGGGCACCATTATTGTTGTGAAGTGCATCCCCTGATCAGATGCTAAGTTCTATAGGTTCTAGGGCAATGGGTCTGACATCTGCTAAAACTTCAATCTATGGTGATAAATTCAATTCTCAGATAAGGAAAGGAAACACATACTCATAAAAATTACTTGTTCCTGCAAGAATGAGCCCCTAACTCTTGGTACAGAAGAGGTCTGTAACCAAATGACTCATTAGTTTCCTTGAAAAATACTGCCAGACCAGGGGATTCATATTGATCAAACCTACTGTCAGAATAAGGTACATAATCTCTCATGATAATTAAAATGTTTTATAAATAAATGTGCAACCTTTGTGTCCATTTCCATATGTCCATTTCCATACTTCTACCCCACACCTTAAACCTCCAGATTTACAATCCTTCTCTAAGATTTTGCATTCACTCTTATTTTAGAAACCGACCAGAAGCTCATGTCATCAATCACTGCTCAGACTTCTGTATATATTCTCATCTCAGAGCCTTAACTTTGACATAATGTGGATGATCCATGCACTTTTTGAAATTCTATTCATTGTTGAGATTTTTATATCAGTCTTATTTCTAAAATCAAAAACCATGTCTCACTGACATTCCACTTTTCTGTTCATCCACCCAATGAACTGAGTCATACATTAAAATATCTCAATATTATTCTTCCTCATTTAGATGTTTTAAATAAAAGCCATCCTCTTCTTCGTGGCCATGTGTGAACTGAGGACTTTTTGATGTCATGTTAGTTCATGGAATTACTGACTACTTACTTATACAGTCTATTCATGTCCTCCAGTCTTATTTGTGTTTATGAACTATTTACATCTCATGAAGAAATACTTTTGGAGTGGTCTAACTTTTTCACTTGATAGATCCAAAAGAACCCAATAAATGATGAGGAGTGAAATATGAGTGATTAATTAGTGAATCACCATCAAGTATTTGTCTCTATCAGAAAACAGTATCAAACCAAGTTATTTTAAGAAAGATGCAATACTCTACTTCTAAGCATAACCATCTTCCAGAATTACATAATGATTTTTTCACTGCATCTGTCCATACAGTCCACACTGGATAATTTAGCAACAATAATGCTTCTAAGACTATAAGGGATAAACCCAAATGGTAGATCTATTTGCATTGCAACTCTTGAACAGGGCCCTTTTTTGTGTTTGGTTCTATTGAAAACTAACAGAGATCCATGTAACAACACTCCTAGGTCTATACCCAGAAAATTAGAAACAAAACAAACAAACAAAAAAAAACAACTGACAAAAACGGCAACACAAAACTCTAGTCAGAAAAAAAAATCTGCCCCAATATGCTCATAGTAGCAAAATTCTCAATAGCCATGATATGGAAATGTCCACGAACAGATGATTGGGTAAATAACCAACAGCAAATATACCCAATGGACTTCTATGTGGCTGTTAAAAATGCAAAGTCACACCCTTTACAATAATCTGGATAAAACTGGAGGGGATCATGTTAAGAAAAATAAGTCAGAAAGAAAGAGAGGTAAGGGATTTTTTCATTCATATGGGGAATACAAAGAAACAAAACACATGAACAGATAAATTGCAACAAACTCTACAGGATGCAAGACTATTGTTATCAAGAGGATAGAGAAGAAAGGGAAGGATGGAGGGAAAAAAGGTGGCGGTAAATGGGAATAAAACTGTCGATTGGTGGGATGGGAAATATACACTGCTTTACATGTGGTTTTAATATCCCCAAATTAATATATCAATGCAAACAATAGAAATTATAGCATTATCTAAAAAACATCAAGGTGTTTATCTTCCCATTGTGTACAATAACTTAAATAAATGTCCATAGGTCCTTTTGAAAAGTGTTGGAGGAATCTTTACAAACCTGCTTAAATCAATGTGCTCTAGATTTGAAAATAAGCTCATGACTAAGAAAGAAGTAAAAGATAATTTTTTATTGGCAAAATGATCCTCAGATTCCTGCTTTTCCGTTCATGCTTAATTCTAATTATAGGTATTAGACAATGTTTTCATTCACTATTTCCCCCAATAATTTTGTGTTCTATTAACTAATTCATCAACTCCCTCTCAGTGAAGTCTTCTTTACCATTCTGCTGACTTTGCTGACCCTTACAGCAATTTTTTATTCAAGTTCCAGGTGGATAAATAACAATACCAGTTCTCTATTACTCTGAGGACACATTATTTCCCTTTCTATTACAAACAAGGTTTTTGGCTTTATCTTCTACTATCCCTCTGGTTTGCATAGGAGAATCTCCCCTTATTGATACTACAGTCTCTCTAACCAATATTTACTTTCTGGTTAAAGCAAATATTTGGGTCTTATGGAAAATACCCTTATGTGGGCTGCATGATACCACAGTATATGATCATTTTATCTGTATACCTTAGAGAATTTAGGTAATTCAGACATATTACCTCATTCAGTATCAACCATTACTTCCTTCAGCTTTAAAGAGCCACCTTAGCAGGCAATTTTCATAATCCCCGGGGTCCTTGTGAGAGTATTAAATCTCATGTTCCATAATAGTGCCCTTAAATCAACGAACTCTTGCTTATTTAATTTATATTCCAGACACCCTGAAATACAGCAGTAGAGTCCAGGTGGTGCTGCTTAACCACCATAAAAGTCAGCAAGGTCAGAGGAGCAGTCAAAGAGGCTTTACTGACAGGAGGTTGATGAGTTAGTTAATAAAACAGTGTAGCCAGGGGAAAAAATCCAATATCAGGGGGTGCTCCCTTGAATCCTGTTGTTACATGTTAGCTAATTTTTGCAAATCCTTTGGGTTGTAATCTCTTTCCTTCCATATCAAATTTAGCAGATTGCCAGCCTAGTTATACTGATATTCAACTATAATTATCCTTTTTGGACAGCTCTTGAGGGGGATGTCTATGTGAGCAAGGAAAGCAGTGGTTCTTAATACAGTAGATAGGCCACTTCTGCAGACTGTAGGTGTTCAGATAAGTCTGAGGAATACCAATCATCAGGGGAACTCACCTTGATTTCTCATTGATTGCTTTCCTGTGTTAGGTAAGAGATCTTCTTTGGTTGGGAATTTGTTTACATCTGTATCTCTGTGGAGACCATTAAAGATACAACTGGAACATCTTCCTATCTACCATGACCCATGAAGCTTATCAACAGGGTAACTGAAAGGGGACTACAGGAGCCTAAAGAAAAAACAGACAACATATATCTAGAAAAGCGGGAACAGTTGAAGCTATAGCAACATTGAAAGTCGAGGCTCAGTTTGCAGTTTGCTATTTATCTGCTTCTAAAATGTGCAGATACATGTTTCTATGAAAACCATCGTAAGTGGTAAGCATTATAAAATTAAATTTGCATAGAATTTGTTTCAATAGAATTTCCCTTTATCACTAAAAAGACAATAATTCTCCAAGACTTATTTTTAATCTGCCTACCGACCTTTGAGCATAGAGGAAATAGAGTTAATGCTACAAATGTAATTGTATAAAATTTCTAAGACCAGATTAACAATTAAATGAGTACCTTCATTTATGTAGGAGTTTTTGGCAATAGTGATTTGCTTTCATCCTCCAGTGCCAAAAAAGTTTATCAGAAATTATTTACATAAATTAATTAACCTCTACTTGGTTAAAATTAGGATTATCCTGCAAATTCAAACATTTTCCTTGCTATTCTTGTTTTTCCCAGTCCTAGGTCTCAAACCCAGATACTTGGGATTTACATGACCTATATACCTTAACTGCTTAGCTGTAAACATGAATCCACTATGACGTATTTTATAAAAAAAAATTTTGAGATATTAAAGTTTTATAATACTTTTTCTTTATTTGGAAAAATAATAAATTGAATTTAAAGAAATGCTCATTAGGTCTATTCCTTAATTATCTATAGTATTGATTGAAAAATTATATAAGAATGCCATTGGTTAGCATATTTAAAAATAAAATTAATGACTTTCTGCTAAAGATGGCAATGCAGGAAGATCCTTGTCTTAGCTTCTCTAGAAAACAACTTGAAACTAAGGATATATATTATACTTCTTCTGAACAGAACCTATAGAATTTACATATCAGATTGAAGACAAAAACAAAAAAAAAAAAACCATCAAAGAAGAGGCAACTTGGAGAAGGAAATACAGGCCAGTGGCCCGGACCTCACAAAATGAACACAGAGTGGAGATCATGGAGGTTGTGTAGATCTCTATTTTCTCAACCCTAGGGAGCAAAACTGAGTGACCACCCACAATGACTGGAAAAAAAGCTAATCACAGCTGGTGAGAGAACATTCATGAGTACCCCTTCTTCCACCTTAGGGGAAAGTCTGCTTCCTGAGTTCCAGTATAGGCAATCACAACTGTCTGGGATTCTGCAGGTGTTGTGTACTCCTTCCTTGCCTTGTATGGAAGTAAAGAAGGTCCCCAGGCTCTGGTGTGCAAATTCCACAGTTGATCCAATTTCAAACTCTGCAGGTGGCGGAGTAACATTGCTATGTTTGTGATGGAAAGTCAATTTCCTGAGTTCCAATGCAGGCAGCACACAGCTGTCTTGGATATAACAGGTGAAAATATGCCTCGAGTCTTACCTGAGGGGAAGGTCTAGGGGTTCTGGTGTTGGCATTCCACAGACTGGCCTGGACAACTGCAGGTGCCTGTGTACCACTACCAGATTTCTTAGTGAAAAAAATCTCCAGCGTGAGTGCACCCCCCAATTATCACAGGTACAGCATACCTCTCCCTCCTATCTCAGTGGAAAGTCCTCTTTCAATCTCTGACACTACATACTTCACAGTCCCAGAGACCACAGCCTTTTTTGTACCATTTCCCACCTTCTGAGGGGCAGAAAGTATTCTACTTAAGCTCCGACATGATCATGCCCCTGTGCATTTGTGCACATCTCATTTGCCTGGACATCACAGGTAGGATACCACAGGAGTGTGTGCACCTGTCTCCCAGCATGTTGAGAAAGTGAGTTCTCTGCATCCCTCAGCGTTCACGCAGCACAAATTGCACAGAAACCACAGGCACATACATAGCCCTTCCTTACCTGAGAGACAGAAACTACATTCCCCTTCCCTAATTCAATGTAGGAAGATATCTGAAGTAAAAAAAAAGTCATAGTACTGAATTCAAGAGAGAAAGAAATATTTGTTGAGACAAAGTCATCAAAGAAAACACGAATGGCCCCAAAAGAAGAAGCCAAGAACTCACCAGAGAAGAACTCCAGGATATGAAATGGGATAACAAAAGAGATAAAGAGTTCAAAAATAGTTACAGAAAAGCTAAATTAGATGTTAAGCTATAGATAAAGCTACACAAAGGAAAAAAGAAGTGACAGGTCATAGAGAACATATCACCAAAGAGATTGAGGACATGAAGAAGAAAGTCCTAGCAGAAATGCTAGATATGAAAGATATAGGCAAGAAATCAAAGGGAAACATGGAAAGCTACATGAGCAGACTAAATCATGCAGAACAACACATCAGAAATTGTAGAAAGGATGATATAGGTGATCCTCATTGTAAAGGAGAGAGAAAGAACACTGATGAAAATGAAGAAACATTATGAGAAATATCATAACAGCATAAGAATATCATGAAAAAACGTTTTGAGAACAAACATAAACATCACAAGTGTCCCAGAAGGAGATGGGAGAAAGAGGAAGAAAGGAGTAGAAAACCTATTTAAAGAAGTAGTAGCAGAGAATTTCCCACATCTGTCACACACAGATTCAACGAACAGAGAGAAAGGACACCAAAATACATAAATGTAACAGACCTACAATGAGACACATCATAGTGAAATTAGCAAGAGTCAATGACAAAGAAAATCTACTCAAAGCTTCTAGAGAAAAGAAAAGCCTAATCTATGTCTTCAAAACACTAAAAGGCAAAAATTACCCACCAAGAATGCTCTACCCTGCAAAATTACTGTTTTAATATAATGACAAAATAGAAGTCTTCCATGACAAAAAATAATAAAATTAATGGATTTTTCCATCTCCAAGCCTTCCATTCAAGAAATCTTGAAAGGGACTATTCAATAGGGAAAACAAAAATGAAGCTTCACCAAACCCCTAGAAGGTGATAGACAGGAAGTAACAGCAAGAACAAAGATCAATAGGAGTGAACAAAAAACACTAAAGGGGGAAAGAAAGGTAGGCACTCTATACAAATAAAAAAAAAAAAATGACACTGCATCAGCTCTTAAAATCCTAGAGCAGGACAATTAGAGTTAACCCATGGGACAGAAACAAAACCCACTTTTAAAGAGAAATATAACTGGGAAGCAGAGAAAACTGACAGAACACTGAATACCTTCCAAAGGAAAATGGAAGCCTAAACCAACAGGACATAAAGCAACAAACAGAGAACATCAACAGGAACAATGACTCAAATGATAGTAATGAAGAACTGCATTTCAGTCACCAAGCTAAATGTGAATGGACTGAATTTACCATTCAAAAGACATAGAGTAACTGGATCTATAAAAAACAAGACCCGTGTATATTATGCCTGCAAGAAATACATATCAGGTCCAATGATAAACATTTATTCTGAAAGTCAAGGGCTGTGTACAAATATACAAAAGCAATAATGATGAAAGAAAATCAAGAACTGTAATACTAATATCAGACAAGACAAGCTGCCAACTAACAATGGAATCATGAGACAAGTGTGGACACTACATTGTGGTCAAGGGATAGTTCATCAGGAAGAAATAGCTATCATAAACATATGCAGCCAGTAGAGGAACATCTAAATACATGAAACAAATACTGACAAGAGCTAAAGGCAGACATTGTAAACAAAAAGAATTTCCAATAGATAAATGAATACAAAAGCTGGTTCTTTGAAAACAAAAGTTAATACAACCCTAGCAAGAGAAAAAGAGAATGTTTCTACACTGTTGGTGGGAATGTAAATTGGTGCAACCTCTTTGGAAAACAGTGTAGAGATTTCCCAAGCAAATGCAGATGGATTAACCATTTGACCCAGCAATCCCACTCTAGGCTTCTGTATCCCAGAAAATACAGAATCACTAATCAGGAAAAACATCTGCTTCCCTATGTTCATAACAGTACAATTCACCACAACTAAGACATGGATACAATCTAAATACCCATCTACAGAAGACTGGATAAAGAAGATATGGTACATATACCCAATGGAATTCTATGCTTCTATTAAAAAATGTGAATGTGTGCCCTTTCCTACAATCTGGATGGAATTGGAGAGATCATGCTGAGTGAAATAAGTCAGAAAGAAAAACAGAAATACAGAATGGTTTCATTCATATGTAAAGCATAATGAAATGAAACAAGTGAACATACAAATTTGAGCAAAAGTAACAAAACTCAGGCCTGGTTATGGGGGTTGGGGGGGTTGAGGGGAAAAGGTGGCAGTAGGGACACTGGAACACTGGGTATGGTATGAAAAATAAAGCAAGATTCAATTTAGATACAATTTAGCATTATGTACTAAAGAAATAATAAATATTACTAAAATATAGATAAAAATTAGCATTAAAATTTCTATTTTAAATTCTATAGTTAGCAGAGAAAATTTTATTATATTGTCTACTTATGCATATTTGCTTTTGATTTAGATTTTTTTAGTTTAATTTAGTAATAGTGCATTGTAAAGTATATTTTCAATGTGCTTCACTGTAAGTCATCATCATATGCTTGACTAATGCACCACTAAAAGTTCTGTTCTTTACCTATAATTAACACCTTATACCCATTTTTTCTAAATCCTTTTACTTTCCATTCTGGTATCTACTTCCATTCCGGTAATTAGTTTTATAGTCTAAAAGCATCTTTTTTTTTTATTTAGTTGTATTTGTTTATTGATTTCTTTACATACATATGAGTGAAATATAAGATTTTTGTTGATTGCATCTAGTTTCACTAGGCATAATAACCTCAACTTTCTTCCATGTTGTTCCAAATGGCAGAATCCATCTCTCTTATTTTAATAACTGAGTAATATTTTGATATTTTGTATGCAACACTGTCCATGAAAATTCAGTTTCAGTTCTTATTTAATGTAAATAGTGTGGTAGTAAACATGGGGTTAATACACTTATGTGAATTATTTTTTGTGTTATTTGGATACTCAGAAGTGTTAACAACTGAGTCATATGGATTTTTAAAAGTTTTGTGAGATATCTGACTTCATAATTATTTTCATATTGTTTTACATAATTATTTTATCAATTAGCACTCTTATAAACAGGATTCAATGGTTTCCTACTGCTGACATCCTCTCCTTGTTTGTGTCTTTTAGATAATAACCATTCTAACATGTGTAGTGTGATATAGAACTGGCATTTTTTAAAATTTCCCAGATAATTAGATGATACACATCTTTCCATGTGCCTGTTTGCCATCTATATGCCATCTTTGGGTGAGTTTTTATTCGGATCCTTTGCCCTTTTTTCAATAGCATTTTATTGAAGGAACATTACACTAAAACAATATCTAAACCTCAGTTGTGTAACATCATAAAACAACTGCATACTACAATAAAACCATAAATAAAAGTCCAATTCTACCATTACCCTTAAATTTACTACTCTGATGTGACTCTACACCTCTTTTCCTTCTTTCCATATTATAACCACTAGTATGGTCTTATAGGCTGATTATTGTTTAAATTATAATTTTTTTTAAATTTATTATATGAATGAGATTACTATTTTCTTCTCTGGCTTATTTCTTCAAACATAATATCCTATAACTCTATTCATATTGTTTCAATGGCAAAATGTCTTCTTTTTTAACAGCTGAGAAGTATTCCATTGTGCAAGTAGGATATATTTGCTTAATCTACTCATCTGTCATGGAACACTTAGGTTGTGTCTAATTCTTGTTTACTGTTATAATACTGTAATAATTATGGGTTTCATATAACTGTGAATTAGTGGGGTTTTTTAAATATATTTCAGATAAATAACAAGAATTGGGGTAGCTGAATTATATTGTTTTTGATATTTATTCTTTCAGTAATCTTCATAATGCTTTCCATAATGGCTGGGCCAATTTATACACCCATAACAATGAGTAAGAGTTTCCTCTTTTCTATAACCTCTTCAACATTCATTATTTACAGTTTTGCTTTGTTTTGTTTTGTTTTTGGATGATAACTGTCTTCACAGGTTTAATTTTGCATTTCCCTAAATAAAAGTGATGAACATTTTTTCATGTACTTGTTAGCCATGTTTGTGTCTTCCTTGGATAAATGTCTGCTCAAATAATCTGTCAATTTTTAAATAAAAAATGTGATAGTCATATTTATTGTTGCTGAGTTTTATGACTTCTTTATACATTTTTAACATTAACCCCTTGTTGATGTATGATGTGCAAATATCTTCACCCATTCAATGGGATGCCTTTTAATTTTTATGATAGTGATTTTCATGGCCAGAAGATTTCAATTTGATGCAATCTCATTGTTTATTTTTGCTTTTATTTCCCTTGATGTTGGAGTGGAGTCACCAAAATTAACTTTTAGACTTATGTCAAGGACAGTATCACCTATATTTTATTCTATGTATTTTAAGGTTTCAGATCTAGTATCCATATCTATTTTAAATTAATTAAATAAATAGGCAGTTTAATTCTCTTTTGAGTAACTCTCCTGTTTTCCTAACATCAGTCATAAAGATTTTCTCTGCTTTGTTGTATGATCTTGTCTCATTTGTTGTAAATAAATTAGCCATATATGTAAGTATTTAAATGTGGATTTTCATTCATGTTTCATTGATTTGAATGTTTTTCAGTCCAATACCATTCTGTTTTAATTATTATTATTTAGTAGTATAGTTTGAAATTTAGGGATATAACAGGTCACTATGCTTCATCTTCCAACACTTCAGGATGGTTTTAATTGATTATATTTTGTAGTTCCAAATATAATTTATGATTCTCTGCTCTATTTTGATTAAGCATGGAGTTAGAATTTTGATGTAAATTTTGTTAAATATGTATATTGCATTTTCTAATATGATCACTTTAATGAGGAAAATTCTTCCTATACATGAGCATGAAATGTTTTCATAGGTTTTTGTCTCCTATTTATTTCAACAATGTCATAATTTTTAATGTACAGATCTTTCAGTTTATTGGTTAATTATTTCCAAGATATTACATTTGTTTTAATGTTCTGTACTTAGAATTATTTTCCTGAATCTTACTAAAGTCTGTGTGTGGTCCTTGGCAATGTATCCCACAGATTATAATTCAAATTTTCCTTATTCAATGACGTTTTAAAGTTTCTCTCTGTCTCAAACTTTCACACGCAAATGCACACACACCTCAACTATGTTTTATATTCCTCCCAGGAAACACCATATCCCTTACATACTACCTCTCATTTCCACATATCTCAAGGTCTAGAATGGAAGAGAATCTGTACACACTAAAAGTTCGGTGAGTTAATCTTAGTATAAGAAAGGTTATAAAGAAGAGGAGACTTTCTCTAAAAGAGAAACATAATGAGGAATGTGGCAAACATTTTCCTATGATAAAAATTATTATTGAACTCACTCTTTTCTTACTTATTTAAGTATATATACTAAACGAATTTTTAATTGAAAAAGTATGTAAATATATTTTGAATTAGAATTTTAGTATACATAAGAACTATGATATAGTCAAGATGACATAATTTAAGATAAATATGAATAAAAGAAAATATATTTAAACATTTTAAATTTATAATCACTATTTGATTGGGTTCATAAAAAGTTATTAAATTCTGTTCATTAATTTATGATGTTTTCACTAATTCATGAATGGCATGCCATTTACTTGACAGAAGATTTAAGGATGATGCATTGTAGATCTCAAATGGACAGGACAATAACATTTTATGCTACCTAACACTACAAAATTTAATACATTTAATAATAATTGCATATTAATTTATGTTATTAAAATATAAGGACTATTCTTTATGACTAAGAATAAAGGTGTTTTTAGCTTATTTATTTAACTGAACTATAAGATCCAATTTTAAGGAAAATGTATTGAAAGAGTATTCAAATATAATATAAATTAGTCCCTTGGAAAAGATAAAATGTATAAATATTTTAAATGCTATTATTAACCATAGATAGCAGTAGCTATTTTTTGTATATAAAAATATCTTAATTGTTTCAAACATGTTAAATTAATTTTCAGGAAAAGAACATTTCAAGACCAAATTGTCAATCTCATGAAAATTACATGTTTTATCATTAAGACCATAAACCCAGAATCCTGACTTGCATTAGGATAAATATGCATTATTATGCCATTTAATATTTTATTTTCATAAAATATTTTTATGTTGGAAAAATCATGTACAAAATTCCAAACATTGTACATGTAAAATATTATTTATAACATGCCAATGAAAATAAATAATAAAATATTATCAGATTTTCAGCAAATGCTCAGTGCTATAAATCTTTTCAGTTTCAAATTTGAACTCTTTCCAAAAATGAAAAGCTTCATTAACATTTGATCATCTGAGTATTCACTATAAAATAAATCAATACTATACAAAAATATTTTATTTACGGAAGTTTTAGTTTTACTTGGGAAGAGAGCATTGCAAACAAAGGCGTGGAGGGGGGATTAGACAGATGAAAAGAAAATATATAGAAGAAAGATAACACAATTTTGTGACTAATGATTTTTATTAACATCAAAGATCATATGTTCTTGATTATTTTCTTTTGTAGAAATGAAGTGGCAAGAGTTTTACATAGTAGTTATGATGTCAATCTGAAGAGTCTCTTCCTTGTAGGTTGGAATGAAATCTGAAAAATAAAATGCAAATTGAGTAAAAAGTAAATAATTACTGAAAAATCTGAACTACTATGTTAAGTGAGTGCATCAAAGAACAATATATCTTTAAATCGTATATATGCATATATGTTCACATCTGTATACTCTATTGAAAATGTATGTAATATACCTTATTTCCTTTTCTCTCCTCAATTTTAACTCTTCCAGAGGACATTTTCTTATTTAAAATAATAAAACAAACGTATTTCTCAGCAAGCTAAAGTAGAAACCTGTGTTAATTACATGATTTTAATAATATATTTAAATTATGTTATTTTAATTGCATGTATACTCTATGATTTGTTCGTTTGCATTATAAAAGATTTGAAATTGCATTTAGTATGAATTGCTATCAATTACCTTATATTTAAGCAGCTGTTCTAAGACTTTCCTTTTATGAATATATCTGCTATGACTACAAAACACCTGAATCTAATGTTTAATTAGAATATTAGGTCTTCGCTACCTGAAATTCTACCTTAATAATTCTGAGACTTGATCTATTATTTTTTTTTTTAATTATGTCCTGAAATCCAAGGTTTCTGATGCAAATTTTTAGTTTGGAAGCACAAGGAAATATTATAAATCTGATACTCATGTCCCCTTTAAAAATATGAAACTATTTCACCTTCTTATTTCTGACAGGGGGATACAGTATGATTTAGACTTCTTTGGTTCCAAGTCTCAACTAACTGAATCAGAAATAATTACATTTCACATTACAATGATTGACTGAAAATATATACATGCTTTTATAGTTGTATGAACACACATATTGCTTATAGTATTGCCTTTTTAATTTCTAATTTTAAAAATTTGAGATTTAGCTCTGCTTTTTTGTTAAATTTTGTCCATTTATATGATCCTGTCAAATATTCAGAAATAGATATACAGACAGATATTTATTTATTAGTTATAAATGAAATCATTAGTTATAAATGCATATCTATCAATCTATATATCCATATTAAGTAATAGGGGGTTGGAATGATTCACAGAGGATACTTTGAGACTGAAGAGCAATATTGAGATGAAAATTTTAAAGCAAGATGACACTTATTATCAAATAATATGGAGAAAATACGTATGTTGATGATCTTAAATTTGGACTGAAATCGTCACTGAATAGTAAGAACAGTAACGAAGATTAAATGAAATTTTTAAAAGTATCATTCATCAATCTTTTCCAAGAGCAGATGTAACAATAAAAACAGCATCATATTGTCAAAGTATTTAACATATTCCTACAAATTAATGTATCTTTAAAAAGCCCATTTTTATTAACATAACTCTTTATTTGACAAGGTTTGACTACAAATATCACAAACCAACTTAGCTAGGTAAAAAGTATTAAGTCAAAACTTTTCTTAAATGATATATTTGTTTAACCTTTCTCTAACAATACCCATCTTTTGAATTTGAAACTCCCTGTAAGAAACAAAGCAGTGTTCATTTAAAATCATTAACTGGAGTATTCTGGCAATCTTTATTGTTTAAAGGTATAAAGATTTTTATAAATATATTATAATGCCATTTAAATATATTAGTGAATTGTTCAAGTTTTTAATTATACATTGATTTAATGAAACTTACTTTTAAAAAATGTGAGTTCTTGATCTTATCAACTTAAATAACAATGTTTCTATTGTCCTACATATTTATGACAAGAATTAACCCCAGGAAGTAGTAATCTCCAGTAGTTTAAAGACAAGTGCAACTTACTGCTATCTAAATCCCAATGTGAAAATACATCAGACAATCAGTCACTGGAAAAAAAATAGGAAGGAATGTAAGTATATGAGTTAATAATGATATTGTAAATTAATATGCATGACGAAATTCAAAATTTATCTTGCATTCCTCCGTGAATATAAATTTAATAGAATAACTTCATATTTTTTCTTCTTTAAATAATTCCCTGTTATCGTCCTTTACATTTTTAATCCTTAAATTATGTTAGACTTCTTTAACAGTTTTCCTTATTTTTTTCTTATCTTATATTGTGGGAATCCAAACATTAACCAATATAAAAAATTTAATGAATCTCTTTAATACTAGTACTATTGTTAGTGCTAATACTAATACTAATACCAGTGACACCTTGAAAACAATAGTTTTGTTTTCTATGTTCACAAAATCACATTGGGGTCAAATTATTTCTTCTACAAATAATTTATACAGCTCTGTTAAGTGGATAGTAAAATGTTTAATATATTAAAGTCCTAAAAAATAAATTTGTTTTTATTGATGGTTTCCTAATTAACCTGGAATTGTTCCTTTTGTTTCTTAGTTAACTATCTCAAAATTAGTATCTTTAAATTGTACTTCTAGTTAGATTAAGATATCCAAATCCAATAATTTCAAAATTACTATTTTGTGACTAGAATTTCTATTCCTACTCATCCACTCTGAAAAGTGTCATTAATATAAAATGCAGACACTTAATTTATATTTAATGCAGATTATAGAGGTTAGCAATTTGGTTACAGCATATTTTCTACATATGTGGTAATCCAGAATATTTATCTGTAAAAAATCATACTTTTAGATTCAACACCCCACAGTCACTGGGTTGGTTACCACGTATTGACCAAGATTCCTCTTTTGTTTTTGAATATGCATACTTTAAAATTACATTTGCATCAGCCCTATAAGACATTTTAATAATGATATCATACCTATAATATATTCAAATAATATTTTTAGTATTTATGCTTTTAATTCTCGCTATTTTTTAGATCCAGATCAGTTAGCATGTTTAAAAGAAAGTTTTCTTATTGTCCCAGTCTACCTTTAGCTTATTTAAGAATAAATGACTAAATCTTGGCAAGTGAGTTATAAAGAAAAGTGATATATATAAACATATATATGTATAAATACATATATATATACATTCCAAGCCAATTACAATAAAGCATTCAACATTCCATCATACTTAACTCAATCTTTGTAGTTTCCAAACATCAATAAATTGAGTGATTCTCAGAAGAAATCTGTGTACCCAGCTATAAAAAAAGCATAGTCTTTATCTCCCAAGTCTCTGAGATCTTAAATAACCCATGAAACAGTACCAAATCTAATCACAAACAATTGAGAATGAAAAATAAATATACTGTGTGAAACTATTATGTTAACATGGAGTTATCTGCTATAAGAACATGTGTTACCCTAATACATACCCTTAATTATCATTAATTTACTTTGTATCTGTGTTTTTTTGCTATTTTTTTCATTTCAAGAGTATTTTTCATTTCATTAACCAGTTAATCTCAAGATAACTGTGAATCATTTATGTTATGACTGTATCTAAAATTAGCGTTGGAAGAGACAGGATTGACAGCGAATAAAGTCAACTGTGGTTGTAGCTATGCTTTTCATTTTCCTCACATTTTGAATGTTTTTTTTTTAAATTAAAGAATACAACAAAAACAAACTAATATTACTGAATACCTATTATGTTAAGCCTCACGGTGCCATTTGGTTTGTCTGTTGTTTGTGTACGTGTGTGTGTGTGTGTGTGTGTGTGTGTGTTGTTTTGCTGTATTTTACATTGGTTATTCATTATTCTCTTAACAATTATGTTATATAAAAATAAACTGAATTTTATCAGCACTGAATTAATTGTAAGTAGGTTTGCTGGCAATGAAATTACACCAGAATTATGATTATATGTTATTAACTTGAATCCTAAAAATGCAAATGTTAAGGTTTCCTAGTACTGTTTTCCTGATGTATATGAAATTTAAAATGTGATGTGGATTTTTACTTTTTTTAATTTTTCTTTTCTAATTCTTATTTTCTCAAACATGAAAGAGTCATAAGTATTTTCCTTTCCTTGTAATCTTTATAAAATAACTTCCTTTACATATTTTGCTGCCTTCTACAAACCATGACTGTTTGCAATTGCTGACTGCCACCATTCAGTTGATAAATTGTTTCAGCATCATTTAGCCTGGTAAGCATTTGTTTTTTTATTTTTCTTCTTGGGATGCATAAAACTTGGAAGTTGTAAAACTCATTTTTCAAAAATGATATATTCATGGGAGTTTCAAATATTATTACTCACGTTTAATTTGCATTTAGAAATAGGAACTGAGAACATACATTTCATATGTTCTGCAGGTTCAATAATATGCTTTCTGTGAGATTTTTTAAAGTTTTCATTAATATGCAGAGATAATATATTCTATGCACAGAGTAATATTCCAGGGGAGAGTCACTAAAAATTATATTGGAACTAAATTTCAATAACTAACTCTATTCTAGTTTTTAATTCTTAGTCATCTATTTCTATCTGTAGTTATTGTCTACATACAAAAGAAAAGAAATTCATAAATATTTATTTGACAGCAATGCTAAATTTCAAATAGATGCTCTAAGAAGCCTAGTATCAGAATCCTATTCCACCCTCTCATTACCATTTAATATATTAGGTTATTCACTAAACAGGCAACATCCTTTAACATTTGACATTAACTCATATTAATGACTTCAGTTGCATATTGAAATCAACTTGATTTTTTTTTCCTTTTGACATGACTATAAAGCTTTTACATGTTTGGCCGCTAATTTTCAAATAGGCTATGCTTTTGCATCTGTTTCAGACTTTTCTCATAATTATAAAAGGAGCAGATTCAGCAAACTGAAAAAAATTATTAAAAAGAAAACATAGTTATGATTTCTCCCTATGCATGTAAAATGACTAATTTTCTTTAAGAAGAGAACAGATGGGAAGAAATAAATGTGTAAGACAGTAGTTTGTTCAAAATTAACACAATCTCAGAATTTAATTTGACCATATTTGGGAAAGCTTTACGATAATATCATTACCATAATTTATTCATTGTATATATTTTATGTAACTAACATTATTAGAGTAATATGCATATGTAGTTATATTATATACAAAATACATGTATATGTCTATATATGTGTATATATATGTCATATATATAAATCAAATAATTCACAAAATAATAGATAATTCAATTTCATGGTGTTTCTTTTCAATTTACAGATCTATACCTTTCATTTTAGGTTTTTCTATTATCCGAATACCTGCCCTGATCACTTGAGTTGCTTTTATTTTTAAAGATACTAAATAGATAGGGAGCATCTTCTCTAATCATATTCTCCATTTATTACTTTCTTTCTAAGCATTATTTTCTTTTTAAATTCTATTCAGATAAAATTTCCTTTCCATTCCCTGGTATACTTACTGTGCTTTTTGTGGTGTGTAATCTGTTCTTATTTCTTTCTAATGGCTTTTAATTTTTTTTATATTTCCTGATTTTTGTCAAACATCAATTTTAATCTCTTATTATTTATATATATCATACCTAAGCAATCTTGTTTTTTATTTGTTTTTATTTTTGAGCACAATATAATTTTGTTTCACTTCATTTAAAATATTAGATAATTTTCATATGATGTGTATACCCTATTATTCTAATGTTCTAAATTTATATTGAAGAAAATGCTATTCAACTTTTTTTCCACATACTAACTTGGCATAATCACTTTTTGTCCCCATGCTTGATAATATTAATTCTCTGTGAAAGGGATGGCAAAGTCAGTGTAGTAATCAAAGTTTTACAATTTTAGTATTTTGTAATATATCATTAATATAAACTATTCAAAATGCGACTTGCTTTGAAGTCAATTCAAGATTAGGTTCATGTTTATTAAAATTATTTCTATTGTTGTTCTCTATATGTTTTCCTACCTCCAGACTTTCTTAAAAATATTTAGGTAACATGTCTTTTAAGAAGTTGCTTTCAGATTTATGGACTGGACTTTATTTTCTCTATGTTTTCTATTTTCTACTGTCTGCATTCTTTTTACACTTTCTGCCTTTAAAATTAGCCAGTTCTAATCTATCTTTATCTCATATTTTCTACCTTGTTGAATTTAATTGTTGCATATGAAGTGATTTTTATGTCCATTTGAAAAAGAGTATTTGATGGATATTTCTGATGTCTTTAAAAGCTCTGATAACCATAGCCTTATCTGATTGTGCAACTTATTCACAACCAAAAATGTTTGAGATTTTTCTCTCAGTACTTTTTTTCCCTGTCAAAATACTTATGTTCTTATTATGAAGGCATTTTCTCCATTGGGACATGAGTATTGTGGGAGGGTTTATTATCCAATGTATTTAACTCCTAGCAGCTTCTTCTCACCATTCCTACACATAACAAAAACGCTAATGCTGTGCAGTTTCTGATCTTGGGAATTGTGATTTGGAAAATCTCACCAATTGGTATAAGGTATAATATATGTGGAATATGTGTCTAATAAAGGAATTCTCATCTGATAACTTCTATGTCTCTATAAATTGGAAAGTAAAATTCCAGTGAGATATAGGAAGAGTTAGAAGTTCAAAATGAAAAACAAACAAAACTATACATGATTGTGAAGAGTTGGAGAAATATTAGAGGTGATAAGACAGCTTAATATTTCTGAGACTCTCTATTGATTGTTTTCCATGAATTCATGGTTGAAACAAAATGCTTTTGGTATGATATTTTTTTTAGAAGTTCTAGTTTGTTTAGATTCCCACGTACAGAGAATATACAAACTTAGAATCATTAATATTGGGATTTTTCCAATGAGATTCAGTAAAATTTAAACCAACAAAAGAGCTTTGTGAAATATATAAGAACTAAGATGGATAATTAAATAGTTAAAATGTGAGTAAATTTAAAAATGTTAATGGAGTGGGGAAAACATAGAGAGATGGGCTTCTTATCTTGATATGGTAGAAAAGGGATCACAGAGAAATAAACATATTGAGAGTTGTCAAATGTGAGTTCAGAGTTGGACGCCTGAATTAGTGGATGAAATGAATTTGATTTATTATTTTATTACAATTGTATTTGTGAATAGAATTGGCTGATTGAAATGGAGTCGTTTATTGGTTGTAATGAACACACTGAAAATTTGACTAGATAGAGGAAGTGATGGCATACTTGTCTGATCATGAGGGTTTCAAGTAATATAGCAAGGCTTAAAGTTTAGAGACAGTATAATTTTAACATCAATGTTTTAATTTCTGGTAGTAGGGGTCAATAATACTTAACTATAAGGATGTCAGAAGAAAATGGCATATTGAGGCTTCCATAACAAAATAACACAGCTGGGTATAAGGTAACTTATACACAACAAAAGTTTATTTCTCAGAGTTCTTCTGGAGATTGGAAATACAAAGTCAGGTACTAGCACTGTCAGTTTATTTAAAAAATAAATCTTTTTATTATGAATTTTTATTTATTTACTTAATATTTATATTCCTTTAGTTCACAATGCTAAATTCAATTTAGGATGCTGAAGTTACATCAGTCTGTATTTCACATCACACCCACCAACAGGATTCCAGTATCCCTTGCAGTCACCATTTCTCTCTTCCCGCTATCCCCAATAAACAATCCAGTTTCTGATGATTATCTTCCAAGTTGAAGACTTCATTGCATCGTCACACAGTGGAAACATCTACAGAATTCGGGAGAATCCCTTTTATCATCCATGTATCACTAATTTACAAAATGATATATTTTAAGATAAGTGCATACCTCTTCAATGTGCCTATCACACTTCACCAAAGTTTTACTACCATTTATCATATTAATTTCACCCCTTCTGCCTGTACTTCCTTATCTCCCCCTTTCATACAAACAGTTTTGCTGCTTTCAGCCTAAGGATTTTTGTTGAAGGCTGTTAGCTTACTTTGCTTCTTTATATTTAACATAAATAAAATAATCTGTTATTCTTTCTTTTTCTGGCTTATTTTCACTGAGTAAACTCACCTAATTTCTATGAGTTTCTTTTGTAAAAGCGCTGATAACATTCATGAGAATTAAGTCCTCATGACTTAATCACATACCAAAAACCTCACCTTCTAACAGTACATATTTTTAAAGGGAAGTATTTCAGCATATGAGTTTTGTGGATCACAAGCATTCAGATCATGAATCAGAATTTATTTATAAATTTCAGATTGGGTGATAATTTCTGAATGTGTCTGCAGAAATATCAGAGATCACTGGCAGCAGATACCAAAAATCTGTAAAAAGTCACTCAGAACATCATAGAACACTATTCAGTGGTGTCCTCAATGGTATGACATTTAAAAAATCATGGAAATGGAGAGACCTTTACACAAGAGATTAAAGATATTGGGAAATTTCTTAGTTATAGCAAACAATTCCTGAGAGAATAGTGGGAAAATTTGGATTTAGGTAATTAGGAAGCTTAGATCACTTCAGCGTGATAACAGATAGATCATCAGGGTTACATATATAGTTAATATTAATTGAGAAATGACATGATAACTAATGTGGAGAAAGTAATCTTTCTAGGAATGAACCCTAATCAAATATCCAGAGATCCTGCACCTGTCTATAGTATCAAGAAATGATGTATCTTGAAATACACATACTTTACTATTGCAGGAACTATGCAAGGTTAAAAATGTTACTCTATGATATTTAGTTTCTTCATCTAAAAAATGACTATAATATCTATCACAAATGAAGTCATATTAAATTTAATGATCACTATTGCACATCAAATGTGCTTGACATTTTATAATTTACTTTTGGGTCTCTTTTTAATTGCATACCTATTTTTTTAAAAACCTAAAATAAATGAGTATGGAAATAATGAATTTATTGTGCATTTCAGAGCCTATAAATCATGTTAATTATATATTTAGAAGGGAAAAATAACTGTATTTTAACCTGAAAGACAGATCAAGGTACACTTCTGTATCTTGAAACTAGATATTTATGGTAGCACCCTAGTAGTTAGGGATTGGGCATAGTTCACATACACCCCAAGTCTCAGTTTCACTTCCCAGGACAGGGAACAATAAGATCAACAACTTAATGAAATACATAAAATGTACATACCCAAAGTTAATTTCATCATCCAAGCCATTCAGCTTCTTTCATTGTCAAAGCATTAGAGAGAGTAACTGTTCAAATATAAGAAATATAAGAAAATTTTACTGATTCTAATAATAAATATTGAAAAGTGTAACCATGATGCTACATATGAAAAAATAACAAATTAGTTTTCTAACTCAAATGTATTAACCACTTTGACAGCCCAGTTTGGGATTTTCCAAGTAGAAATTTTAATATAAAATATATTAGCTTTCATACTGAAAGTCACTCAGGGTCTTCTTGTAAGACTAGCTCAATTTTTTAGCAATACATTGGTAGAATTTTCCTTCTTATGAGATGTGTAGCAAATGATCAATAAATAATTTTTCCAACTTCAACATATGTAGGAAACTTTTAATGCAAAAATTCAAAGATAATGCTGCTCCATGTGTAACTTCAAATGTCTTTGCCTATCAATGTTTATTCCTTTGAACCAATTACATGACTTTGGAACAAAGACATAATGAATGGGAGGATGCTGTGGGAATACTGTCAGTATGAGAAACTGACCTTTATTATGTAATAATTTACTGGTTAAGCTGGAGAGTTAGAGCTAAAAATGCATAAAACTTAACAAAAGATAATATATATGCCACAGCACAAATAAGAATTTACCTTAGTTGTCCCAGTTTCACTGAATCATTTCCCCTACAGAAAAAATAGTTTTTAATGTGTCATTCCTCAACTGATTCTTAAAGTGCACAACATAATTTATACATTACTGTTGCTTCCAAATTCCTTTACATCTTTAATAGTATTTCTTTAAAAATTTCCACTTGCTCAAGTTTTAATGAAAAGCCTTTTATTTGACATTAATTTATATGACATTTTCTATATTTGTTTTTCGAACACAGAAATTTTTTAAATCTAAGTCTATATTTATACAGGTTTCTTTGTAAATGGTGGTCATGTTCAGATGAAAATTCTTATGGATATTCATTTCCTGACATGAGAAACACTAAATTACCAACACTACCTCACACCTAAATTCACTAAGACTGTAGACCAAAGCCACATAATGCTGCAAGAATTCTTCTTGAGGAATCAGAAGACCATGAATCATTGTATTTTGGCCATAACTGGGTGACACTGAAGAGTTTTTTTTTTATCTCTTGTTTGTCTGGACCTCAGTTTTATAAATAGTTTAATGAGAGTTGGAATGGATGCTAACCATGGATGACTCAGTCCTTCCAATAGTCTCATCTTTTTTTTGAAGTTGCCTTGGAATAGGTTTGGGACATTGCATTGGTCTCAGAACTACTTACTATAACTTTTTCTAACTGTAAAAGACTTGGGGCTACAAAATAAAAATCACTTAAAAATATGTCTAAGAATACTCAATTAATACCATCTAGTATTAAAAGGAGTGCAACTGAGTATGAAGAAATTAAAGTTGTTTACTTTTCTGTTTTTTAAATGGAAAATTATATTCCTAAAATGTTACATATAAACATGTTATTCTTAAGAAATCATGAAAGAGTTAATGTGGATTTAGTCTTATAACAATATTTAGTCTAGTCACAAATTCGATAACATTAGTGATTAAACATCAATTTCTAAACTAAAATGTTTTAGTAGTTTAAAAAAGGAGGAAAGATCTGTACTCTTTCTGTGTGCTTACAAGCTAGCTGCTAGTTTACATGACTTACTTTTAAATATTTTTGCTTTTCTATAAAAGTGCCTTTTACTAATTTCTTCCCTTTTATCGCTTAATTTATAAGTGAACTACCAAAATTTATTTACCAATGCAAAGAGCAATGTTTTAATATGTTTAAATTCTCTCAATGTTCCTTTGTTTTATTTGTGTTGTATATTTTAATGATGTATTTTTCAGAGGAATAATGCAAACTTAAACATTACACTGAAATATACAATATGACTTATTCGCTGTTTTATTCATTTCAATATTTCAGTAACCAGAAAACTTACTTGACTATAAGTGACATGGTTGAATTTATCCAATGGAGGTTTTGACACAGTAATCCACAAATTTTTCTGCCTCCAGGAATTAAGTTGTGGTTAAAGGAATAAAAATGAGTGGTGATGGCACTAGAACTCTGGTGGTGAGTGCAGTGTGAGTCTATTCTCCTGAAATATATACAGTGTTGTAAATTAACAAAGTGTTAATAGGTGAATAAAAGCAAAGAAAAGTGATTGACCAAAAACAAGCTGCCTATTATGTTTCATTGTAACTAGTGATATCTTCATGTTACGACCATTTATGTTTGGGAGAATATATATGAAGTGAGGATCTAGAATTATTGTAGAATTACATTCTCTCAGTCCACTTATGTTTTAGTCTGCTTATTTTAAACTGTTCAGAACTTTTGTGTCTAAATCTAATTAGGCATTTATTGGTTTTAATTATATCTCAATTCATAGTTTTCTGTAGAGAATTATGTTTCTTTTTCTTATTGTCCAGAATTTTAGTATCTAGAGTGTGGCACCTTTTACTTAAAATACCTACAATTGTTCCTCAGTTATTTCATTACTGTAGCCATTGCATAAATCATGGAAAAATATACAATGCTAGAAGAATTTGAGTTTTAATGGCTTAAAATGAATACATTGAATATATTTACTTTGCAAAATGCTGTCTGTGAAGATGTCATAAACTTTTCTTTTCAGTGGCAAAGAAATGTTTGTAGAAGTCTTTTGACTTAGAGAGGGTAAAGATGTATTCCAGACTTAAATTTGTAATTTTTCATTTAAACATTTATTAGTACATATTAAGATGCATTATTCTGATTCTGGGATATTTCTTAAGAAAATTGCTGTGGTATTTCTCAAAATTGTTTGGTCACATAATCCACAGACTGTGAAAAGGAAATAGAGTATTGTTCAAAGTCTTTTCATTTTGGCATGACTTTTTATTCAATATAAATAACTGAAAAAATGATAGCCCTCTGGTTTTCTTTTTTAATCCAGCTATTTCTAAATTTCCACAATTAAGATATATTATTTTCAATATAATAACAAAATATCAAATATTTAAATATCTCTTTAATTGCTGTAATTATATTATTAAGTTAATGGGTACAGCGTATTTCCTTGTTTTCATTTATAGGAGTATCTCTGTCACACTTATTCCATGTCCATTTTATGTATGGAAAATTTATCTTATATCAAATGAAATCTGATATGATTTCATCTCTATGATCATTAACTGTGTATAAGTCATTGGTTAAAGTTCAAACATTGCTAGATCTTTGATTAAAATTAGATAAATATCTAATTTTACTCTTTAATATTAAAATGGATGTATTAAATTAGAGACACCTATTTGAAATGCAGTGAAATAAGAACTATGTTTTACAAAGAACTAACCCTGTGCCAAACTGTCATATAAGCAAATTAAAGGTATTTCATTATTATAGCTATTGTTAACATACTATTTTTCTATTCCTCTTACATAATTGGAAATAGAATCCATGGAAAAAAGTAATTCTTGCAAGATAACACACATTGTAGATTGTGTTACCAAACTAGCAAAAGGGTGCATACGCTAGTTAATTGGCCTAATATTAAAGCTACTTTGGTCTCTTTGTCTTAGTTTGCTCATCTCTAAAGTGGGAAAAATAATCTACCTTACAGGATGTGAAAAAAGATAGCTTTGAAAGAATCTGGCTTTAAACAGTACTTAGAAATAAGTCTGAAATTGAATAAATAGTTCACTAAATGTTAAAAACAGTAAGAGAAATGCTTCAAGCATAAGAAAAGTTGAGATAAAGAATATAGTACTTCAATGTTTAATGTCTTATGAGCCTGTATAATAATGGTGTTGTGAAAAATTATTGAACTAATAACAACAATAACTGAACCCCATATCAAGCAGCTGCCAGTCATTGAAACTTGAGTAAGTCACTTCTCTTTTATCCTGTTTCTACAGCTATAAGCAAGATTAATGTCTCTTTCCCACACTTCAGATGTTGACTAAGCAAACTACATGTATGTGTTCGTGTGTCTGCATGTGTATATATGCATATATAGGCAATAGAGCAAATAAGTATAATATAAATATTCATATTAAGACAAATATATGAATTCTAAATACAGTGTGAAGAATCAGTGTTTTCTCTTTGCTTTTTAATTATTTATTGCAGTGAATTTGTTTTACAAATTAAATAAGTTCAGATTTGTAGGTTCTTCCTATGTGCAATTTCTCTTTTCCTTAGATATGTATAAACATACTCTGCCCTCCACCAAAACACTAAGTGTACTTCATCACTGTCCAATGGATTTCGTCACCAATTGCTCACCGCTACACATCTTATTACCTATTGATAATAAGTTAGATCATCTGAGTAAGATTATGTTTGGAAATGTAAATCTAAAGAAAACATATTATTAGACTAATATCTCCGCCTCAGATTGTTTGTCATTGTATTCTTTTACGTACTTAAATTTATTTAGGTACGATCATGATCAGTGTAGAAAACGGTAATTTGGACCCTTGTGCTTATCTTCATAGACCACAATCTCTTTAGATGGATATCATTATGCAAGACCCAAATTCTATAATTTTATCATTGTATCATTCAGTGTTTTAATTAACTTACTACATACAGTTTTTCTGGTAATTTTCTTTTCTGTGATATTTGTGAATATGTCAGTAGATCTTAATTTACATAGCTATTACAAAACAGAGCTTAGTCGTCACTGATGAGAGTAGAAGCACAAGTTAGTACATATATACAAACAAAATCCACCTTTTAATATACGACCTTTATTTATCCATCTACTTAATCTGTTAAAAGTGAGAATGACTAAACAATTTACTAGGAAGAGGAATCCAAAAATGCACAAGTTGTGGGAAAACTGGTATGTAACGAAGTCCATATAAGATAGTGGAAAGGACTGATTGACAATCAAATTCAGTTTTGTGCCTACAAATTCACTATTTGAAAATGAAGCATATTGTTACATAAGGTGCCACATCTATACATAAATGATACCTATATCAATTTTACAAAAGGTATTTATTGAATGCCATTTTGCAATTTGTTTTAAAAAGTAATTTGGTGAAATTACAGCAGAATATTGAAAGGAAACTTGTACATAACCTATCATAGAAAGCATACAAACACAAGTATGTTGTAAATAAACACAATATAAAAGAGAAAAATGATAAAGGAACAACTTCTTTTAAGCAGGAAAAAGTTTCATGTGAACACGTCTGTCAACTGGAAGAAGAGGCAGTGATTTATTTTTAGATTGGGATGAAGACTTAGAACTCCAGGGCTAGCCAAGAGAATGAGCCGAAACTCAGTTGAGAAAAAAATCAAATCAATATGCTGAGAACATACAGGGAAGTCTGCTATGACAATAGAAGAGAATAAGGATGAAATCTTATTTTCTGAGGATTTATGGGAACAGTAGAGTATATGAAGTGTTGAAGATTATGCCTAAATGTTATGGATTTTCAGACTGATTAATTTATTATTCCTTTGATTTATTTGTGAAAACTTGAAAAGCACAGTTGCTTGGAGCCAATCGATGTGTTAATTCTTAGAGAGTCCTATATGGAAGACTCTCTAACTGGGGAAAAATACACACTGAGTGATTTTATTTAGAAATTGAAGCAAATGAAAATTCCAATAATTGCTTATAAATACATTAGCATATTTTAAAGTGTTTGCTTTTCACTTTTTTAAAAAAGGTAACTTATTATTAGAATGTACATACATATAATAATTTGAAATAGAATATTAGTTCTTCAAATGATATAAATGCTATAGTTTTATATTATTTTATTTTTTACTTTATGAGAAAAGATACAGATAATACTACTCATCTTTAATTTAGACTTATGATGAACTAAAATCCTTTAAAATAGATTACTTTTCAGAAATAATACAATACTGACTAACATATATTTCATTTCATTACAAATGCATATCATTTGTAAATAACCAAATACTGCAAAATATAAATAAATTGCATATGTTTGTAGTTGTTTTCATGTATAGCATTGGTATTACAAATGCTACCTCAAATCTCTATATACAACAAGAAAAAAATCTGTTTCTAGTGTGTTATTGTTATACTAGGAAGAAGTAACTATACTACCTGTTAATTTGTAAATAGATTGCTCTGTTTAGGAACACAGGGATTTATAATGTTATGATATGATCATACTTGATTATATTCTGGCCCATGAGATAAAAGTATTTAGTAATATTATTTTCTAATTTATTTTTCGTGCTTCTGTTTTGTCCTAACCTTTTGTGGCTTTGTGCTAGCTGACAGATAATGTCAATGAAACTACTTGTCATAACTACAAGGTATGTTTCATTACAAATAGGTTGTCATAATAGCAGAAAGCAAACAACTTCCAAGAAGCTAAATATAGTTAATTGAAAACAGCTTACAGTATGTCAGTGCAGTGGAACTGCAAAAAAGAAATGGAAGTAAGAAACAGTCACTTATACCTAAGACACACAAAATTAACTAAAAACACATACTTGCAATATAAAAATAAATCCCAAAATATAGAAAATGCATCTTTGCTCATCTATAACTATAGTATTTGTTGTGCCTATGTTCAAACACTAAGATTGCTCTGTGAACAAAAGGGGAAAAGACAAACGTGCCTAGAACAAATTTGTGAAAATGTAAAATTTGTAAATATCATAGTTTTTAATGGAAGAAATTAATCTGAGTACATCATAACTGGCAGTGTTTGTCCTGAATTTTGTCATATGAATAGCGCTCCAAACTTTACAAGGGGTCATTCACTATCATCAACTATTAATTAGAATATGAAACATTCTTTATGAACAATTTAAAAAAAGATTAAATATGGCTGTGTTGTGTGATGTGCACAGATTGATGTGTGAAATCAACATCTTGAAAATCATAATGTAAACAAGATGAATTATATAAAATGTAACATTATATAATTAATCTTTATTTCCTAGTATCAATTATAATTCTTGCCCAATAGCTATTATTTACAAATAATTGATAAAAATAAAGGTTAATGATATATTTAGCCACAAGTCTTTGATTCATCATATTCAGTGCCACCAACTTTGAAAACACATTCTTACATAATTCTCAGACTATCTCTTAGGAAGATATTACTTTCCTCTTTCAGTAATGAGAATAGATGGTACAGAAAAGTTGAATAATGGACTCAATGTAAAATGATTATTGTGTTGACATTGCAAGATTTAAAATATAACAAGATATAAGGGGTAATTATATGGAGGGACTAAAAGTAGTAAATAGAGATGTTGAGAAATGATGCTGCTTAACTGAAACATAAATAATGTTATAATGTGATATTACTTCAATAAAAATATTTAAAACTAAAAATTTTAATTAAAATCTTCTTTGAACTCAAGTACCACCTCCTCCCAGACACCTTAATTTGGTTGTTTTTAAGTGAACCGGTGGATAAATGAATGTTAGGAGTTCTGAAGATTTCTCAAGTCTCATCTGTGCTGGGATCACTCCCAGTGAACAGGGGACAAAAGGGAGTGCCAGAGGAGATTAAGAATCACAGAGAGAGATAGAAAGGCGGAGTCAGGGGGCTAACAGCCTCATTAACTGAAAGCCTTGAATACCCTGACTTCCACCTATTTATTGAAGTCATACATTGAATAGCCTTGAGCAGCTTATGCCTTGAGCAGTTTACTCCTTGAGCAGCTCAAACTAGTAGTTTTATTTTTTACATTGGATTTGTTTATTCAGTCTTTTGTTCTTTTGCTACGTGATTTATCTTCTTGTTCTTGGGAGTGAACAGTTACAGTAACACTGCCCCAATGGTTTTACACTGTGGCCTTAGCCTGGTTTTTCAGATGAGGTCTTCCTGATGATTTGTAAGCTCCCACTTTGTCCTTGCTCTGCTTTCTGCTCTCAACAATTTCCCACTTTTGTTTTTCAGCTCAAGCAGCAACAATGGTGGTAAATGTGACCATTTTCATTTTGGTGGAGGTTTGGTTTTTTGGTTTTTGTTTTTTTGGCTGATTCTACAAAATGCACAGAAAAATAATAGAAGTAAGATTAAAACAAGTTAAATAACAATCAGGGTACTGACTGTCTGATTCAGATGTGGTAGAGAGTTGAGAGCTGCAAGGTCATTTTGCAAGCTATCCATCAAATCAGCCCCGGTAATCAGCTCTAGTTGATGACTAAAAGTTTGTGATTTGATATTGTAGCCACTGCACATCTAAAGTATGTTTCTCCTGTCCCATCAGATATCTTCTAACCCAGTCTCAAGTGTTCTGAGTCAAATTATAAGGGTGTGGGGTAACACAGAAATGAGTGTAATTCCAATCACATTTAAGTCTCATCTGTAGTTGTAGACCAGTGAGCTGATCCCCAACAAGGAGGGCAGTTTGTCATAAGTCCACCACCTTGGCCACAAGTTGGCTATCAATATGTCTCTGTGAATCTCATAAAGTACTACAATTTGCATGCCGTTGTTGGAAAAAATGTGCAGTCTGAATCCCTTGGAGTAGGGCGACCCTAGCTACTGTAGCCATGGTGGTGATGCTAATAATGCCCATAATAACTGCGATGAGGAACTGCGTAGAGCAGTGTGATATTTTAGTGAGTACTTGCTGGAGATTATATAAGGAGGCAGAATCCTACCAGTGTCAGGACGTATGCACTGAAAGCCATTGCCTGTCTGTGCCTTAAATATAAGTGAACTCAGTGCTGCCATTAAACTGGATTGAGGAGTTGATACATGTGTATAGTCTACATTTGGGGCAGCTAAAGTCAAATTTTTCTGGTTAGTTTTCGATGGCCTTATTAGCAGGACAAAATGAAATTTTAGGTAGACCAGTGTAAAAATATATGGCATTTTTGTGACGCTTATCGTGCAATTGCTGCAGCTATTCCAGTACTGTCTGATCCATGTGTTCAGCGACCTCATTGCTGCCGATGAATTCCATAATTCCTCATGAACAGGAACCCAAGGTGTTTGTGGAGTAGGGGGAGAGAGTCCCCTGCCATGCCATCAATTGGGGAATGCTGGGCATTAATGGAAATGCTATTCTTCCCTTTGGTCCAGAGGAGTTAAGAGTGAGCTGAGCACTTAGGGCTCCAATCAATGATGTTTCCATAGGAATTATTGACAAGCACTCACCCTTTCTTACCTGCATAGGATTCCCATTGTACCCAATCAGTAGCATGGTTAACCACCTTCTGCTGACATGGGATCAAGACATGGGGTCAAGACAGATTAGTCAGACAGGTGGTATTAAAGGCCCATAGAGATAACTAGAATCACTTTAAAGGGGAGGAACTATCCCTCTTTGCTGCAATCAACCAAACCTGGTGGTTGTATTTACATAGTGGTCTTCATGACAATATAGATGGGAGGTCCGTCAAAACCAACAGTGCAGTTATCTCTTTTCCCTCTTCCGAGGACACCAAAGGGCCCCGGAAGTCATATGGACCAGGCAACCATCTAGTCTTACTGACAAATACCAAAGCAGTCACATCCCCCATGTGATTAGTCTATTAGTGGGGTGTTTGAGACACAGGACCAGTGATAATATTCTGATGCCGAAGCCATTCTTACCACCATACTGACTACCAAAAGCATGGCCAGAAAAAAAGGATACAGGTGTTTTAGGTGACATTGTGGCATTCAGAATGGTTTCTGCTCCCTGTGCCATTTTCTTAAGTTGTCCAAGTCAGCGGCATGGCTTTCCTGGTGCACAGGAAGAGGGAAGGGCTTTAATGGTGTAGGCTGGTGCACTGTCTGTTTTAATAGTATGGGGAACCTCCGTAATAGCAGTGGTTCCACAACATGTTGAACTTGTTCACCATTCAACAGGGAAGCCCACATAAATCCTGAACAGGAGTCAACACATACATGTACATATCCTAATTGGCCAAAGGTGTTGACGTGTGTGACGTCCATTTGCCAAAGTTCTTCGTCATTAAGACCCTACAGTTAACTTTGGCCCCAAAAGGGGGGCTGAACAATAGGAGAACAGGTGGGGCATCTTAGGATAACTTCCCTTGCTTGCTGTTTGGTGAGGTAATACCTTTTTTGAAGTCCTTTGGCATTGCAGTGAGTTAGTTGATTCCAATCAATGACTTCCTGAGCTATTCCAATTAATAATGTATCTAAGGTAGCATTGCTTTGTACAAGAGGCCTGGATAAGGAGGAATGGGCTCATATGTGCGTGATGTGAAACTTCTGGGTTCTGTTTTTGACTGCATTCTGTAGTTGTTGGAAGGAATTTTCTAACTCAGAGCTGGGTGAAGAGACTGTTATACTCTCAATTACTTGGTTTACTTTTGTAACATATTGGGGCTCAGTAATTGTGTTAAGTGGCTCAGGGACTTTAAGAAGTACTAAATGACAGCTGAAAACTTGGCTTTTTGGACTGATTTGTATGGGATTTATCAGATTTTAACTTTAGCTCCATAGAACCCTGTCTTTCTGTTACTACTTCTATCAGTAAATTATGTTTATGCCAAGTTAAGTGGCCAAGGGACGAAATTTTTAGGCAAGATCCAGTTAGTCAGTTTCAGGAACTGAAATAGTTTGCTCTTAGGGTAATGGTTACGAGATTACGAAAATAATCTGATAGACTGACCTGCCAGCTAAGGTTAATTTGGTAGATTTCCTGCATTTGTTGTTTTGTTAAGGGTACTGTAATTGCAGCCGGGTCCACTCCAATTAATTGTTGGAGCCTATGCCTTCCTGCATGAACTATTTTTCCTCTCTTATCCAAGAATGTTTCTAATTTCCTTTGTTGCTGAAGTAAAGATACTACTTCACTATGTTGTCAGACTGTTCCAAAACTCCAGTAGGACAATATTAGGAGGGAAATATCAGAAGGGAGATGCCTTCATTAGGGTCGACATGCTCAAGCTAAGCTTTCTGTATTTTTTATGCTTTTTATTTTAATTCAGTTTTGGTGAAGCTAGAGTGATATAATAAACTCTTTTTATAGAACCAAAAAATAAAACCTAGGCTTATCATGTTTACCATTAATGTTTGCATACATATCTTGAAATTCCAAAAATCACATAATTTACCTAGAACAATAAATATTTAGAAATTTTACTATCTTCTAACATTTTATATTTATATATTAGTTTAAAGTAGTACTTGGCATTATTCAAATGTTAATCGTAATTTTCTATTTCAGTGACATGCATTGTAACATCATATGACTTTCAGATTTTTATCATCATAAATTATCATCTGGGTAACTTTCATTACATTTATTTCTAAAAGAACAATTTATTCTTTAACATATAATTGACTTCTTTTGGCTGATTATCTCATTCTTTCTCCTTCCCTTTTGGTAAGCATTAATTGGACTTATAATTGAAATGTTTAAATTTTATTTAATTTAATTAAGTCTTTGTGTCTTTTTCTATTCCTTTTATTATTAAGAGATGTTGTCTCTGGACTTACCATATGTGGCCTGTATTATGTTGAGGTATGTGTCTGATAAATCCAAAATGGATTTATCATATTTACACAGTTTCTTATTTTAGTATTTAAAATAATTGGAAGTTTCATGAGAAGCTGAGAAAAAAATGAACACAGAATTATTCCGTAAGAAAGTAATTAGTAAGAAACAGTTTATATGATGCAGGTGAAATTTGAATCAAGCAATCAATACGTTAGTGTGTCTACATGTTTAGGTTCAGTTCACAAAAATAAGAGCATTAGGCAATAAAAATTATTGGTCACAAAAACAAAAAATTATCACTATCTTCTAAGAATTAATGTTATCTTTTATAGACATTTGTATTTTCTTTTATGCTGTCTTTTTAGCAAAGGAAATGTTGATATTAGATAGGAAATTTTTTTAAAAAGGTCTATATATATTACTGCACTGATGTTTAATTTTACCAAATGTTTCCCCACGAAGTTTGCAAAAATCATTTTTCCCATAAATGCCAGCACAAAGTACATCAATATGCTACAGTAAAGTAAATAACAATTTTTAAATTTGCATCAAAAAGCTTTTTTTTAAAGGTATTGCTTTATGTCCAAATTGTAAAATATGAATACTGTTTTATTTTATAAGAATTTTATTAATATAATTTTAATATGATTTTTGAGAATATCAGTATATTCAGTTATTCTATCAGATATTATCATGTGTTGATACTGAATTATTCTTTCTACAAGTTTGTTATTAGATTTGGAACATAATTAGATAATAATAGAATTAGAATATTTGTATAAAATAGAAAAAAGTGAGTGTATTAAGAAATATATTAAAAGACTTCAGTTATATTTAGAGATTTGTTTTATAAAAACTATTCCATAATATGGTACTCCACATATCAGGTTTGTCAATTATGTTTGACATTAGAAGTGCACTTGAGTCCTTGAGTCTGTAGAGAATAGTGACCTTGATCCCTCCACAATAGTTTTTGTTTTTCAGTTAGTCAAATACTTTGTCTGCATAACTTTGTGATTTATTTAATTTCTGCCATCATGTCTTCAGAGCAATGGTTTTCAGTATTTTAAGTTTCTAAAATAAGGAGACTTTTCAATTACTTTGATGATGTAGTATTTTTATTTTCTTTGCAAATTCATGCTGCTACTATTTAATTACATGCAATGATGTATAGCTATATTCAGTTTGATCATGCTTAGTGCAAGTAAAAACTGGTCATAATTTATTTTACATAGAGCATTTTATTTGTATGATTGCTTAAAAATAATACCTGCATGGATATTGATTATAGGGCTTGTTTTGCTGTCTAATGGTTTCATCTTATGAATTTATATATTTTCCAACTTTTTCATTGTTTCTTTTTCTTCTATATAGTTACTACCTTGTAGTACTATCAGTCATTATTTACTATCTTCTATCACTATTTTAACTTTGGATATAACATCCTGTGATACAGAGAAAACTAGTTAATTTTTGTAAATACTTTTACTCTTTGATGTTTAAAATATAAGGCAAATGAAAATTTAATATGAGATTTAATTCTTCCTGTGAAAATTAGAGAAGAAATATCTTATTCTCCTTTTTCATAGATATTTACTTTAGAAAGCTAGTAATTATTTCTGTCTCTTTAAAATGTATGTAAATATATTTAAAATTTAAATAATCCTTTTGTCAGTCTAACAATTCAGAAATATCTTTCTCTAGGATCCTATCCTGCCAAGATATCAATAACAGTGACTGGATACAAATATGCTTCTGAATCCCCTCTTTGTTGGATCTCCTGAATTCCCTTTTGAATTCCAGACATGGGAACAATTAATGTCTCTCCAGGAAGGTCCCTGGGGGTATGGGTTTCCAGAATGGGCTGACAGAGCCAAGGCCAAGCTTTTCCTTAGACCTGTGCCTTACTGAGTCTCTCCAAAAGGAGTAATGAATTCTTAGCACTGAGGATGGGTGTTACCAAGGGTGCCTCTTGTCCCCTGCTTTCAGAAACATTTACTCCTCACTATTCAACACTTGGTGGGCTTCTTTCTCACTCTCTCACTATCAGATTATCGGACTGCAGGGTCTCTAAAGCAAGTGAAATCAGATTGTGCAAGGACCAAACAAATTGGTGGGCTTCCCCAGTCTCATGAGCCTTTTCAGTTCAGACACTAGCTGCTTTCATTGATTCAAATCTAATGTCCTTTGAGTGGGAAGCCAATAGCAATGCTCCTGCACAGCAGGGAAAGGTTGCTCAAACATCTCCCATCTCGCTTTAATTCTGGAAGAATGCAGTAGGGAGTGAAGCAGCGTGATATTTTCTGCATGCTTTGAGTTATCTTGCTCCATTGTTATCTGGATTATAAGATCCCTGAAAGCCAGTCAACTTAGTGTGTCCCGGGGAACTCCCCTGTGCTCATCCTTTCAGGTCTCTGCGGTGTTATTTTCTTTCTTTCTTTCTTTTTTCTTCTTTTTACTTTACTTTTCTGATCGCTTGGACACTTCCCTCCTCAAGTTCCTGTTTGGGTGCCAGTTGCCAGGATCGCTCCTGGTGAGCGTGAGAGAAGAGGGGATACCACAGGAGATTAGGAAACACAGAGAATATAGAAAGGTGGGGTCAGGGGGCTAACAGCCTTGTGAACTGAGAGCCTTAATATCCTGCCTTCCACCTATATATTGAAGTCACACACGGAATGGCCTTGAGCAGATACGCCTTGAGCTATTTACACTAGCAATTTTATTTTTCTACATTGGATTAGTTGATTCAGCCTTTTTTTCTTTTGCTACATAACTTTATCTTCTTGTTCTTGGGAGTGAACAATTACAGGAAGACTGCCCCAATAGTTTTCTACTGTGGCCTTTGCCTGGTTTTCCAGACAGGTGTTCCTGGTGTTTTGCCAACTCCCGCTTCATCCTAGCTCTACTTACTGCCCCGAAAACATCTGTATATGTATGAGTACACACAGTATTATAATTTAACACTTAATAAGTTCCTATAAGAAGCAGAGACATGTATGAAATGAATTTTTGAACTTAGCAGATAAATATTAATTCTTGTTCAGATATACTTGAAATATTTTGATGTATTCACCTTGACCTGATCACATATGCTTTAAATTTAGCTCCTGAATACACACACACACACGTACATACACACTGATATATCAAAGGAACATAGAAGTCAACTGAAATAAATTCCAATAGCTGAAAGAATGAAAATCAGAGAAATGAAGTAGTATAGACTTTTAAAACAAAGTACAAAATAAAGTCTACACTGACTTAAAAAATAGAATAACTAAGTAGATAAATAAACAAAAATCCAAAGCAGAAAAGTTACAATAATGTATATTGATGAATTCTATGTAAGAAGCCCTGGGTCTTTTTGTTTCTGTGAGTTAATTCTGATTAGCAAAAGAGTATAAATTTAAATATACAATTTCACTCACCATTAAATGTATTATTCACCATACCCACCATCAAACTACCGTAGTCACTCACCACTAGTTATTGGAACACCACCACCATTGACTCTCACTGCTACCTCTTTTCCCTCTGGTAACTTCAGTTCTATTGTCGCAGTGTGAGTGTTGGTTTTGTTTTGTCTTTTCTTTTGCTTGGTTTCTTTATATTTCACATATTGTGAGAACATCGCATATATTTCTTTCTCCTTCTGATTTACTTCACTTAGTATAATCCCCTCTACGATCCATTCATGCTGTAACAAATGACAGGATTTTATCTTTTTTAGGTATTTATAGTATATATACCACATCTTTTTTTTCCCCATTCATCTGTTGATTGGCACTTAGGTTGTTTCTAATTTTTGACTATTGTAAATACTACTTCGATAAACATGTGGGTGCATGTATCTATTTGAATTCACATTTTTCAGATAAACACCCAGAAGTGAGGGATGATGGGATTATAGGGAAATTCCCTTCTCAATTTTTTGAGGAATCTCCATATTGTTCTCCAAGTTGCATCAACTTACACTCTTACCAACAGTGTAAAATTATTTCATTTTTCTCCAAATTCCCAACAGCATGTTTTTTCCAGTCTTTTGGAGAATAGTTATTTTCATAGGCATTAGGTGATGTATAATGATGTTTTGATTTGCATTTTCTTAATAGCCAGAGATAAGGAACATCTTTTCGCTTATCTGTATGTCTTCTATGGAGAAATAGCCATTCATATTAAGAAAATCTAGATCTTAAAGTATGAGCTGTTCATACTGACTTCTCTCAAGTAGTACAATAAGCAAAGGAAGAAACATGAGTAGCTTTAGAGTGAAAAAAAAAAACTAACATAGCCATATACAAGTCATCAAAGTTTACATTAGCAGTACTTAGTCATGTTAACGTTATATACCTTTTATATGATAAATAGTAAATGGCACTTAATCTCTATGGTCATCCTCCAAAAATCTGTCCACTCTCTAATTTTAAGTGAAATATTAGTAAAATCCTAACAGATGTACATTTTACTAAATACTTGACAATTTAGTACACGTTAAAATGGTCAAGGTCATCAAAAAAAAGAATATCTGAGATGTAACTACTTCCAAATGAGTGGAAGAAAGCAATTACTAAATGCAAACTAGAATCATGTGCAGACCCTTAGGGCAGAAAAAAGGATATTAGAATATTTTCTTTAATCTGAAATATTTTTAGAACTTGGTGATATGGTTAATTTAATTATTTTGCATACATATCAGTTCATTAATTATTACAAATGGACCACTCTAAAGCTATGTGTTAATTTTAAGAGAAACTGAAGGCATAGTTTATGGGAACTCTATTCTGCAAAATTTTTCAGGAAAGGTGAAATTATTCTACATTATGGATAATATGCTTAACTTTTTAATGTTCTTATCACAAAATTTCCCACATGGGAAGAGACAGGATTTCCCATGCAACCAAGCAATTATTTGACACCAGAAGGGCCTGCTACAATTTTACTCAATCATGTCACTGTCATCCCAGAAATAGTGTCAGTCCCAAAGGTTAAGGGTCCAATTCTACAAAACTGTCCCTTTTGTCCAGATACAGTTCATAAACCCTGATTGCTACCTGTGCTTCTTGTGTGTGTGTGTGTTTGTGTGTGTGTGTGTGTGTGTGTGAGAGAGAGAGAGAGAGAGAGAGAGAGTGAGAGAGAGAGAGAGATAATAGACATATCATTGCTTTTATTTCAGGTGCACAGAATGATGATTCAGTATTTGCATACACTGCCAAGTGATCGCTACATTAAGTTTAGTTATCACTTGTCACCAGGTATAGCTTCACGTCTTCTTATTGTGATGAGAACTTTTAAGACTTACTGTCTTGGAAAACCTTCAAATATGCAATAGAGTATTACTAACTAGACTTCTGACTATTAATCAGAGATCCCTATGTGACTTGGAGAAATCAGAAAACCATTTTACGAACCAAAAGAGCCTATTATAAGATAATTTGAATCACAAGCAGTCTGATGGAAAAGAAACATGGGGAAAATTACAGCAAAAAGTGACATAGATTCCATGTTTTCCCTGAGCACTACACTCTCCCCAGATTTCCAGGTGTTCAACTGCCTGAAGTTTTCAGAATCCTATCCTTTTGGGTTTTCACTACAGAGGCACAAATGATTAAATTATTGGCCATTTATGGTTGACTCATCCTGGTCAGCTTTTGTACTCTGCTACTATTGACCATGTCCTTAGCAACCTGGTCTATATTATAAGTTGTATAAGAATAGGAACAGTTTACTTCTCTCTTTCTTGTGGTGAAAACATAAGTAGAGCCATTATCATATTAGACAATCTATATACACAGTAGACAAATATAATTAGTTCTACATATAAAATGAAACAATACCATTCTTATTTTGAAACTACAATGTTTTTATCTTTCTAAAATCGTATTGAAGGAGCATTTTATTGTAACAATATATAGGTTGAAGTGTACATCACTGCAAATCAATGTCTTTAAATAATAAATGTTTACTACCAACAGTGTAATCTATCCTTCACCATATAATTTGCCTTTTTACTCAATATTTTCACTCCTTCCCTTTCCAATGTATTCATTCAGTATAAAATCAATATTTCTAGCATATGTTGCCATACCACCTATGTCTAATAATCTACAAACTATTTCATCAACCCTAGGATTAAGTAACAATAAACTTCCAGTATCTCAGTCATGGCAGTCAATTTAAAAAAAAACATTAGCTGTTTTTACATACCTTTTGTGCCTTGATTAGAATTTGCTTCGCTGTGTTCTCCTCAACTACATTACTATATGTATTAAATTACTGAGTTAAATGCTGCCTACTCAATTAAAATTCTCTAGTTTTGCAAGTCAAATAAATCATCTTTTGATCACATATTATATTTTTGGCACCTAACAATAGAGTTTCTACTTTTAAATGTACTTGCCTGTTTGCTTATTTATCACATTGAATTAATATTCACAAGAAAAATAATTTCTGCTTCATAATTAAGATCCTATGGTCTATTAAAGTTCTTAATATATGGCAAGTACCTTGTGACAGAGTTCAAGGAGAATGGGGATCAGCTCTGAATATTCGTTAGAATTCCCTGGTGAAACCATCTGAACCTAAGCTCTAGTTTCTTGGGAGTTTTTTTTTATTATTATTATTGCTTTAATTTCTGTGCTTGTGATTTGTATGTTCAATATATATGTGTCTTCCTGGTTCAATCTGGGGAGTTCATATACTTCTAGGTATCTAGTCATCTCTTTATGATTGATAAATTTGTTTGCATACAATTGCTCATAATAGTCTTTCATGATCCTTTCTATTTCTTTGCTGTCAGTGATAAACTCATCTCTTTCTTTTCCGATTCTTGTTATAAGGGTTTTCTCTCCACCCTTTTTGAGTCTAACTAGTACTATATCATTTTTGTTTATTTTTTCAAAGACAAAATCTTAGCTAAATTGCTCTTTTGTATTATTTCATTGTTTTCCATTTTATATATTTTCTACTCCAATTTTTACTATTTCCTGCCTTCTGTTGATTTTAATTTTAATTGTTCTTCACATTCTAATTCACTCAGTGTGAGATTAGGGATTTAATGTTGACTCTCTTGGTTTTTAATATGTGCTTATATGGCTATAAACCATCTCAGAATTACTTTAGTCATATCCACATGTTCTGGTAACATTTATTCACTTTTTTTGTTCCATATAAATCTCAGTTGCATCTTTAATTTCATTGATGAGATGAGTTGCTGAGCAGCATGAATGTATACAGCAAAATGGCAAGTTTAAAATCAACACACAAAAATAGCATTTCTATATGCAAAAAATGAAGAAGAAAAAAATTAAGAAAGGAATCGCACTCATAATAATACCAATAAATATCAAATATTTGGTAATAAATTTAACAAAGGAGGTGAAAGAATGCTGCAATGAAAACTATAGGACTTTAATAATAACAGTAACAAAAATAGAAGAAATGAAGAGATGGAAAAATATTCCATGCTTATGGATTTAAATAATTAACATAGTAAAAATGGCCATTTTTACTCAAAGCAGGTTTAATTCAATTTCTATCTCAATCTCAGGGATATTTTCAAGGAAATGAAGCAAGAAATACTGAAAATAGAATCACAAAAGACCTGAAATAGACAAATCTATTTAAGAGGAAAAAAGAAGAGTGGAATAATCACATTCCAGGATCTCAAAACTACACTATACAGTAATCATGATCAAAACAGTATGCTACTGGCATACACTGGTGGAGCAGCAGTTAGGTCAATTACCTCTGAAGGATCATATGCCACATACCCTTAGGTTCTATTACTGAGTCTGGGGGTTGGGGAAATGAGTGTGAACAACAGAAAAAATATAGTGCTTTTTCAAAATCAAAACAAAACAACAAAATAAAAATAAGAGTATGCTGCTGAAAAAAACACAGACATGTTGGTAAAAAGAATCTTATTGAAAGCCCCAAAATGTCACAAATATCTGGACAGATAATCTATGACAAAGGTACCAAGAATGGACAATGGAGTAAGGATACTACATTTAATAAATGTTGTTGGGAAAACTGGAAAGACACCTGCAAAATAAATTAATTTAATTAAAGAAGAAACTAGATTACTCATCACCACACACACACACACACACACACACACACACACACACACAGACACACACACACACACACACACACACAATGCATCAAAAACCAGGGTAAGGACCTGAAACCATAAAACACTTAAAATAAAATGTGAGAAAAAAACACTTGACTTCCTCAACTTTAAAGAGATCTTCGAGGAAGGAACAGCTATGGAAAAAAAGAAGCCAAGTAAAATTAAGAAATTGGGACTACATCATACTAAAAAAACTTCTGCCCAACAAAGTAAGTTAGCACTAAAACAAAAGGATTACCCATAAAACTGCAGATACTCACAGAATATATATCAGATAAGAACTCAAGCTCCAGAGTATAGATAGAGCTCACACACCTCAACAATAAAAAATCAAGTGACCACTCTAAAAATGGGCAAAATAATTGAACAGAAATGCATATAAAGAAGATACACAGATTGCCTACAGAACCCAGAAAACATGTCCTACATCTCTCATTGTCAGAAAAAATCAATAAAAATTACAATGAGATACCTCCTCACAAATGGGAAATCGCCTATCAAAAGGACTTAAAATAGCATATGTCCGAGGGGATGTGACAAAAAGAACTTTCCTACACTGTTGCAGGGAACGTATTTTGATGCAACCAACCTCTCTGGAAAACTGTATGGAGATTCCTCAAACAAATAATGACAAATCTACCATTTGATCCAGCAATTCCACAGTTGTACATGTACCCAGAGGACACAGAATCTCTAATCAGAAAAAATATGCACATCCATCTGTTCATTGCAGCATAGTTCACAATAGCCAAGACATGAAGACAACCTGAATGTCCATAAACAAGATAACTGGGTAAAGCTGTGGTGCATATGTACTCAATGGGATTCTATGAAGCTGCTAATAAGTAAATTAATTAATTTAATTAAGTTAAATAATATAAAATAAAATAAAAACAAAACTGTGCCCATAGCAACAATCTTGATGGAACTTAAGAGGATCATGTAAAGTGAAATAAGTCAAAGAGAAAAAGAGACATACAAGATTGTTTCTATGATATGTGGAATATAATGAAACAAAATGAATAAGCAGATAAACCCCAGCAACAATCACAGGACACAAGATGATGGCTGTGAGGGGAGTGGGAGTGGGGAAGGTATGATAGAGTTAAAAATTGTGGAAAAGGACCCTGGAATTCTGGTGGCTTGGCTGGTGACTATTGTGTGAAATATGGATCGAGATGTAATTTCAGTATCCTAAAATTAATATACCATTGTGAATAAAAAATAATAAACATTATTATGTTGATATGGACATTATTCAATCAACATTTAATGAATGAATGGATACTGAAAATTTCAAATTGAAATTATGTCTAAACATCAACATCATGTTTTAAACAAATGAGTCACTAATCTCCTTTGAACTTGTTTTCATATTATAGTTATTTGCTATTGTATGAACAGGCTTTGACATAGAACGTCTTTTAATATTTTCACGTAGAGAGATTAATTACTTAGAAAACAACGTTTGATATCATCTATTTTGATGATATAATAGGCCATTGATACCTGATATTAGAAATATAAGTGATTTTTATACCAGTGCATAAGTGATTGTTTTACTTTTAGAGATTTGATGAGAAAAATCTATTTTTTTCTTATAGATTTGTTTTTATTTTTCAAGTTATAGCTATAATTTTTAAATGACTGATATTTACATTTATTTTATTGCAAAATTATTAAAATATGCTTTAATTATGAAATAGCTTTATTTTAATAATTAATTTTATTGAAATGCTATTGCATTATAATATTAGATAGTTTTAAGGTATATATGATGGCAAATTAGAATCTGTATTAATATAGAAACTTCACCACCATTTCAAATTTCTTTTCAGTCTGTAATTAATCCCTTATATGCCATTGGTCCCTTGCCCATCTTACTCTTCCTGCAGCATTTGACTTGCTTTCTTTTGGCTAAAAGTTTATTGCTGTTCCATTTAGTTAAATGTCAAGCAAATGGATGAACTTAATTAGACAAATATAGACCTTATATGAGTATTTTTGAAACTTGGATATTATAAATTATTGAAATAAATGCACCTTCATGTTTGGTGTGTATGTATTATGTGACACATTTGTAAATTCTTATTGTAATTCATACAAATATATTTTGTAACTTGACCTGGGTGAGTTGTGAAATGTTAGTCAAAGAGTATAAAATCAGTTATAAGATGAATAAGATATGACAACTTAATATACATTGTGGAGATTATAGTTAACAATAGTAAAATGCTATATATTTTAAAGTTACTAAGAGAGAAGATATTAAATATTCTCACCACACACAACAAGATGATTATGTGAGATGATGGAAGTGTTAACTAACCTTATTGTGGCAATCATTTCTAATATATGCTTATATAAAATTATTTTTTGTATATCTTTTTGAAGGTATAGTCACAGGAAAATTCAAGTATATTTCAACAGAAAATTAAAAAGTAAACAGTAGAATGAGAGAATTTATGACAACTCTGACAGATGGAAATTTGTTAATAATACACATAAAAATCAAATATACATAGTGAAAACAAAGCATTTATTAAATCCTCACAATGTTGTACATAAATTTAGTCTGAGTAAAGCTGAAAATTTTTTAAGAAATAAAAATATACTGTGTAAACTAAGCCCATTATAAAATACCATTTATTGCATTTTCCGATTTATAGCGAATGTTCATAATAGTCTAATCCATAGAATAAAAGTAGATTAACAGTGGTACTGGTTTGAGAGCATAAACAGATACGCGTAGTGACAGCTGGTGTGTACGGATTTCCTTTTTAGTGATGAAAAGTATCCTAAAAATAACGGTGGTTGCACAAGTCTTTGATTATACTAAAACTCATTATACTGTACTCTCGATGTGTGGTTTACATTCATGTAAACCAAATTACACACACTCCCAAACCAGGGAGCTGCAGGTTTCAACAGAGGACAATTAAAAATCTTTGACTACTAGAATGCAGGGACCTGACTGAGAAATTCCAGGTCTGCCTCCAGAGAATATGGTTGAGAGAGAACAATCCTCCTGTCTAAGACTTTAAAGTATCTCACCAAGACCGAAATAGCTTCCTGCTCACTGGCAAAAGAGTAGGGATAGGGAGTGAAGCAAGAACAGGACAAATTACCCAAGCAGCTACTGAAACTACAAGAGTATACACAGCAAGGACCTACCTGTGAGCTTCCTACACCATGTGTTGTTGAGCTGTGGACTCCAGAGAACTCCAAGAGTTTGCTTATAAACGCAATCTGTGGATTGGAGATCTTATATTGAATGGTGTTCAAGAAAGAGTTGCCCCTCATCCCTTCAGTAGCTAGTGGGAAGCACTGAAATAACATCTGTGATCACCAAAAATGAGCATTTCAGAGAGGAGAATAGGCCTATAACCCACAGAACCCAAGTGTAGGGTACTGAACATGCCAGGATCTGAAATCACATATCAAGAAGAAATCTAGCATTACTAAAAGAAATCCACAGTGTCAAACCTAAGACAAAGAAAGTGATTCCAAATGCAAAGTCACCAAAAACAAGTATGACTGGCTCAAAGAGAGGAAGATGCCAAGACATACCCAGAAAAGAACTATATTGAGATTGAATGGGACAACCTAACAGAGAAAGAGTTCCAAAAATAGTGATAAAAAAGCTGAAGGAGATGCAGATGTCACACACAACTAACCAAAGGCAACTATAAGACATCAAAAAGGGAGTGACAGATCAAAGGAAAAATATCAGTGAGGTTGTGGCTATAAAGAAAACTTTAGCAGAAATTATGGAGATAAAAGACAGTCAAGGAATTCAAAATAAACATGGAAAGCTCCATAAACCAACTCAATCACACAGAACAATGAATATCAGAAATTGAAGACAAGATCATAAAGGTAATATGCACAGAAGAGGAGAGAAACAAGGCTGAGGAAAAATGAAGAAATATTATGATAAATATGAGATACCATGAGAAGAACAAAGATGAAGATCATCAGTATCCTAGAAGGAGAGGGGAAAAAAAAAGGTACAGAAAATCTACTCAAAGAAGTCATAACAGACTGTCCTGCATCTGTCACAAAAAGCAACAACGGGGGTTGAAGAAGCAGAAGGAACAACATTTTTGAATAAAAAAATAGCTATTCCTAGACAAATCATAGAAAAACTAGTAGAAATCAATGACAGAAAAACTACTCAAGGCTGCTAGAGGAAAGAGAACTATAACCTACAAAGTTATGCCATCGGTATACCATTAGGCTTCTCAGCAGAAGCCCTAGAGTCCAGAAGAGAAAGAAATGATGTATTCAAAATGCTGAAAGAGAAAAACTTTCAGCCAAGTATGCTCTACCCTCAAAGCTATCTTTCAAATATAATGAAGGAAAGACGGTTTTCGATAATAAACAGACATTAAAGTCTTTTCAAACACTTAATCTGTTATTCAAGAAATCCTGAAACTCCTATGATAGGACAAAGGAAAGCAAAAATCCACCAAACCAAGAGAATGGTAATAAACAGGAAAGCAAAGTCAGAAATAAAGATAGGCTCTACAGGAGAGAATAAAACTCAACAATGGGGGAAATAAAAATAAGGAATATTTATGAACATATAAATATGATATGGTGACAGTTCATAAAAGACTATCAAGAATATATAAAGACAGACTAATACAGATGACAGCTAAAAAACCTAACTCCAAAGACATACATAGCCTTGAATTAGATGAAACAAAAAACAGACACTGAAAACCACGAAAGAAAAAAAGTAAATAAAAATAAATGGGAAATAAAGCAACAGACACAGAAAACCAGTATAAAATAAAGTCTCAAAACAGCAATAAAGCCCTATATATCAACTATCACCTTAAATGTGAATGGACTGAATGGACCCATCAATAGACATAAAGTAGCTGGATGGATCAAAAAAAAGAATGCTTACAACAAACTCATTATCAGAACCAAAGACAAATACAAGTTAAAAGTTAAAGGCTATGGATAATTTATCAAAGCAATAGTTACTGCAATATTAATTTCAGACAAAATTAGCTTCCACTTGAAAAAATACATATTGGTAAAAGAAAGGGCACCATAATATGGTGAATGGGGAAATTCACCAAGAAGTACCTATCATTAACATAGATGTATTCAATGTGGAACCATCTAGTTACAGAAAACAAATACTGAAAGAATTAAAGGCAGATATTGCCAGTAAAACAATAATAGTAGGGGGAATTATTATTCCATTTATATCAATAGATCATCCAGAAAGAAAATTAGCAAATAAATAATGACTCCAAACTAAACAAAAGAGAACATGGACCTAACAGACACATACAGGGTAGTCTACCACAATAAAAAAGAATATACATTATTCTCGTGTACCTGAAACATTTCAAGGACAGACCACATCTTGGGATACAAAACAGGTCTCAGTAAATTGAGCAAGACTGAAATCATGTAAAGTATTTTCTCTGACCACAGGGGTGTGAGATTAGAAATGAACCAGAAAGACAAAAAGCCTCACCAAAATCCTGGAAAGCCAAAATCAATAACACATTAAAAGGTGAATAAATAAACCACAATGAAGTGGAACTGGTTCAACACAGGTAAATCAATCAATATACCATCCACATCACAGCAAAAAAAGAGATAAAATATGATGTGTTATCAACAGGTAAAGAAAAGTATTTGACAAGATTCAAAATCCATTCATACTTAAAACTTTGCCAAAATAGGAATAGAAGGAAAATACCTTAGCATAAAAAGCATTTTACAACAAATGTACAAGCAACATAATACTCAGTAGTGAAAAATGGAAAGTCTTTTCTTCAAGATCTGGAACAAGTCAAGGCTCCTAGCTCTTACCACTTCTATTCAATATAATCCCAAAAGTCTCGACCAGAGATTTAAGGTTAAAAATGATATTAAAGTATTTCAAAGTGAAAACAAAAATCATTATTTGCAGATGACATGACATTATACTTGGAAAATCCTAAAGTCTCCACAAGAATACTGCTGGAAACACTAAATGAGTATAGCAAAGTGGCAGGATATAAAACAGACATTCAAATATCAGTAGCATTTTTATATACAAATAATAAAGTGGAGGAAAAAATAATGAAGAAAGAAATCCCACTCTCAGTAACACCAAAAAAAAGAAAAAAATCAGATACCTGGGAATACCCCCAACAAAGTAAATGAAAGACTTCTATAATGAAAACTCTAAGAACTTAACAAAATAAATAGAAGACACACACATGGAGCAATATTTCATGGTCATGGATTGCAAGGATTAATTAAAACAACCATTCTATCCAAAGCAAAATACATATTTAATGCAATTCCCATCAAAATTCCAGAGATATTTTATAAGGAAATCAATTCTGAAGCTTATTTGGAATCACTAAAAATCTCAAATAGTCAAAGCTATCCTGAGAGAAAAAAGATAGCAGATAAATCATACTTCGTAACTTTAAGCTATACACAAAGTGACCATCATTAAAACAGAATAGCACTGGAACAAAAACAAACACACTGCTCAGTGGAACCATATTGAAGCAAAGAATTAAACACCACCTAAATGGACAGTCAATTTTCAGCAAAGAATCAAAAAGCATACAATGGAAGAAAGAAAGTCTATTCAATAAATAGTTTTAGAAAAACTGGACATACATATGCAAAAAATTAACTAGATTATTCATTAGTGCAGTTCACAAAAGTTAACTAAAAATGTAACAAAGATCTGGATATAAGACCCAAAACCTTAAAATACTTGGAAGAAAATGTACGGAAAACATTTCAAACTTCAAAAAGATCTTTGAGGAAAGAACAGTTACAGCAAAAGCAACAAATTAAAACTAAATAATTGTGACATGGAAAAATGAAAAGCTTCTGCACAGTGAAACAAATCAATCTCAAGACAAAAAGAAAACCCACTGAATTTGAGAAACTACATCAGACAAGAGCCTCATCTCCAAAATATGCTAAGGGCTCACACATCTCAACAAAATAACTTAGATAACCCATTCAAAAATGGGCAGAATATGTGAACAGATACCTATCTAAAGAAGACACACAGAAGGCACACAGACACATGAAAAAAATATTATACATCACATGTCACTGAAAAAAATACAAATAAAAACCACAATGAGATATCACCTCACACCATTGACAATGGCCTATATCCAAAATTCAAGAAATAACAAATGTTGGAGTGGGTACAGAAAAAAAGAAACATTCCTTCACTGCTGATGGGAATGTAAATTAGTTCAACCTCTCTGGAAAACTGTATGGAGATGCCTCAAAAAAGTAAAGGTGGATCTACCATTTGATCCAGCACTCCCATTCCTAGGCATATAATCAGAAAGTAAAAAATTCCTAATTAAGAAAAATACCAACACTACTATGTTCATAAGAGCACTATTTGCAATAGTCAAAACATGGAAATGCTCCAAATGCCCAGAAACAGAGAACTGGATAAAGAAGCTTTGGTATATAGATGTAAGAATTCTATGCAACTACTACCAAAATAAAAGAAAATTGTTCCTCAATCTGATGGAGCTAGATAAGATCACATTAAACAAAATAGATTGGAATGACAAAGAGAAATATAGGATGATTTCACTCATATGTGGAATATAGTGAAATGAAACAAATATACAGCTAAACTCCAGCCAAAACTCAAAATGCATAACATTATAGTTGTCAAAGGGGGCCAGATGGAGAAAGAAAGCATAGAAGGAACAAAGTGATGGCAAGGGTCACTAAAACTCTGATGGTAGTTGTAGAGTGTAATAGCTGTTGACTGATAAATGAGTTCAACATCTCTAAATTAGTATGGCTTTGTAAACAAAATAAATGATAATAGAATTATTGCATTGTTAAAAATATATATGTCCAAACACTTATGTGATTAAAAATATTCAAACTTTTTCATTAGCAATGAACCCTCACTGACAAAAATGTATTTTCATAAGGGCTCAGCTCACATAAATTTAGGACACAGTATAATTTTGAGACAGACTTCAGAGAAAATGTAGTATGAAAAGAAATTAACAATAATTTCCATTTATTTTCCATAAAAATGTTACTACACTATCAAAAAAGCCATTACAATAAAGCTATGTAGAAAAAACAAGCAAATAAATAAAAAAATCGAACAAAAAAAGACATTTAGTCTATAGAATAAATTAATGGCTACCCAAAGGAAAAATGAGGTGAGCTAATTAAGAAGACGATTATATAATGAAGGATAGAACTTGACTGTTGGTGTTTAAGTAATGAACAATTACAAAAACTGATTTATAGGCCGAAAAACTTAAATCTAAATAATGTTTGATACAACGTTCTTTCAATATTTACTTAAAAAACTTATTTTTATAAAAGGTAAATTAAATTTCATTAACATTTCTATGTACATTGAAAATCATATTAAGTAATTCAATTGATAACATTAAAACAAAATGTGTTTTTGAGATGCCATTGTCATAGCATTTAATTATTTAAAAAGTTAACCCTCTGCTAGTGGAAAAGACAAAATATTTAGGAAAAAGAAGGAGTGTGATTTATAGTAAATCAAATGGTTACAGAGTTACTCATAAAATTAGATATCTAGAAGAGATTATAAGCTATAATAAGTACTAAGTGTATTCCTAGCGGACAGGTAGTAAAATAATATTTATAAATAGCGCATGTTTCTTCTTCCTCCTTTAAAATCATACTGAAAAGTTAGTAATGTATTATTTTGTTGTGTATACTTCCAATGATAAAGTATTGCGATAAATATCATACAGTTTGATAACCTTGAATTGGATTGACAAGAGGTATCAAATATGGAGACAGGTAAAATTGAATAAGACTTTAAATTCCAATGAAGAATAGCAGTGAATCAAGGACAGAAGACAAGGGATTGTGTGATTATTCTCCATACTGAGTGACTGATACTCTGATTCCTCTTTCACAAATTGTTAATTGCTATGTTTCTTGTTTCGTAGAAATCAAGAGCATTATTTATTTGAAAATATCAACAACCTTGAACACAAGATCTTCACATATTTATACTTAAAAGTTTACCCAATTAAAAAAATGTCAGCTCACTTGTTCAGTCAGTCTAGAGTAAAGCCTCAATAGTGGACATACTTTTTTCTTCTTTTTCTTGAAATGCACATTTTCTAAGCTTTTCAGTTTTTTCTTACAAATATTTTTATTGAAATAGCACTGCCTAATAATATTTTCTGAATTTCATTATGTGCATCATTATGTATCAACATTTGTATATACTACAATAAAGTCGTCACTAAAGTCTCATTCTATCTTTCACCAAAGAATTGACCCTTTCATCCAAATTGTCCAATTCCTTACCCATTATCTCTGGTAAAAAGACATTTTTAGATTTTATTACCAGTGTTTTTTTTTTTTTTTTTTTTTTTTTTTTCAGAATAAATACAGGCGTAGGCAGGAATGAAGGTGAGTAGAGGCTGGCAAGAAGATCAAGTAGGAAGAAGCATTTTATTCATTTTATTTAGTTGTTTGTCTTGGCTGTTTCCCCAGCCCTGTATCTTGAACCTGGGATCCAGTGATATATATGGAGCTCTTCCCAGTGTGTACTATACCAATAGGGCACCAGGCACACCCCTTATTTTTTTTTTTAATGACTCACATTTTTTATATTGGAAAATATATACATAGATTTTTTTCATACTTAAAGAAATTTCTACTGGAGATATTAAAAAGTCAAGTAGACAAATAAAGTTCTCTGAAGTATAGCTGGCAATTCAAAGCATACAAGAAAGTTTAAAAATCATAATATAAAATAACACTGTATTGATTATGTTTAGATAGTACTACTGTTTGAATTACATTCAGACATTTAAAAAATGGTATTTTCTGAATAAAATATAGTTGAAGAGCAAAATACTTTGGGAGAAAGAGCCCAACAGCAGCAAACAAAAGATAGCAAATAAAAGAAGGAAATTGAAAAAGATAAATCTCTGTAGGGAAGAAAGTGAACACTGATACTGAAGTGGAGGGAATTATCAAAGAATTCATGAAAAAATAACAATGAAAATAATCCAGAACTGAGATAGGAAATATCTTTTTGAAAGTATAAAACAAGAATTGAGAAGAATTAATAGAAAATAATGAGATGCTAAATACTTCAAAAGAGAAAGGCATAGACATATAAATACAGGAATACTAATAAATACAAATCACAGCAATGACTGTCTTGCAAATAGCATTTAGTAGATGCTGAAAATGGAGAACTACAAGTATTTTTCCCAGAAGGTAAATGCAATCAGTCAATATATCAAATATATCAGTCAGATGTGAGATTATATTAAAGGCATATTCTTATACATAAATTGTTAGAATGTAATATTCCCAGTACCTTTTTAAAATAAACTCTTGGAAGACTTTACCTTAGCCACAAGAGAATGTTAATTAGGGAAAAGAAGGTGTGGCCACCAAGAAGCAATTCAATGAATTGTGATTAAGAATACACTTACATAATTAACACTCTAGCCAAAATAGATTATTTCCATTTTCATTGAAACTTTATGTCTTGTACAACAGGATGATAAAGATGAAAAAGTTCATAAGATTTTGAGAATTGCATTGGATCAAAATGGATGAGAAAGACTGAGGAATTTAGTATACACATGTATGTATGTATATGTATATATATATATATTACTGCAGGAAATAAATAATCACATAGTTAAGTTTTGGGGAAAATCAGACTTGTAAAAAATAAATATCTAAAATGGAGCTATTCGATCAAAATGGCTTTTTAAAAATATACAAAAATAAGACAATTATTAATTTGAATATAAACAAAATATTGCAGTACTTCAAATAATAAGAAGAATCACTGTGCTAAAAGGAAACCAAACAGTGAACTGGGACTTAGAAGAATGTTATGTTAACATGCTGATGCTAAATAGTTGTCCAATTGATAGCTCTCCAAATAGCTATATAAAATATTACCTAGAAATATTAAGATAAATACCAGATCACATACGGATAACATAATTAGAAGTGCTTTGTCAGAGTAAAACTATGAATGCATCAGGATGATATGAAAGTTGTTTTTAAAGTTTTATACTGCTAATCATGTATCTTAGGTAAATAGTATTTATATATTTATTAATATAGCATGTACACAATTGCTATACATATATTTATATTATTGTAGTGAAAATAAAATTATTATCGGTTTACTTGGTCATTTTCCAACACAGTTGCTAGCATCAGAAAGCTGTCCAATTGGAGATTAGTGGCGTTTTTTAGATTCAGTGACTTTGGTTTATAGTTTCTAGATGCAACTGTGACTTTCTTTCTTAGTACACCTGTCAATCTTAACATTATCATTTTGTTAGTCTCTTCCTTTCTATTTAATTTCAGTAGTTCAGTGAATTAGAACAAACTAGTAAACAGAAAGGGACAAGGAATCTCTCAAGCACACTCATTGAACATCACCAAGTAATTATTTTGCAGTAAAATTCTATCATGGCAAATCAACCTTTAAAATACATTATTTTTAAGTGAGATTTTATTCTTTTTCAATGAATAAAGAAAAGTTGAGTCACTAAAAAGTGACATTATCAAAAAGATTTCCTGCTAAAACACTGTGAATTAGATTTTATCTCACAACTATTTATATTGGAATAACTTTATCAATATAGATAAGACTTACATCAAGATATTTCCATTAATGTTAAGTAAGTTAGTCCACAGTAATGAAATATTGATATAAATTAATTTACATTAAAATGCTTGATCAAAATGAAGAAGCTTATTTTTTCATTTGACTTGTGAAATTCTTTCAGCAAATAGCAAGAACCATTGAAGTTGTAACAGAAGAAAGCAAGATAGGCACAATTCAAAAGCATGCCACATTTAATAATTATTACTAAACAAACAATATATAAATACTCGAATGATTTTACTGATAATCATTACCACATTACACTAAAGCAATGGGTAAGTGGGTACTCATATTATTAATTTTAAAAATAGAACAGGTAATTTTTTTCACTTTATTCATTTTTTTCAAGTCAGTTGTTCATGCTGATTTGGTCTCCTGGGATGTATGTGGACCACACTCAACGGAACATGACAGATTTAACCACTTTTCTACAAAGGAATACTGAGAATTGGTATATTTTGTGATCTAGAGGATGTTCAAATTTTCACAAAAATAAGGAGCCATCCACTTCATCATCCAAAACAAATATTTGGTCAATTAGTTCAGAAAAACAAATACCCTCAGGATTTTTACAGGTGTAAATATTCATTGAGAATATTGAGGTTGAAAGACTCCAACACTTAGCCACCATGACTTGGGGACAATTGGACCACTTTTGTGATCAAAACTGACAGATAAAAGTGGGCAAGCATTTCATTAACCAGAAAACAATGATTATTTCAGACATTTATATTTTCATGTTTGTTGTAAGTAGAACAAATCAACTAAGAAACATGGAGAACAGAGAAGATGCTGTTAGAGACATTGGAAGTGGGCTGAAAATCTGTTCTTCAGAGAAAAATAAAACCTCAGAGAAAGAAAGAGCTGTCTCTAACTTTTAACATATCATTAAATTGACAAAAATAAGACTTCTGAACTGACACTAAGGGATTGTCAATTTATAACATATGTGTTAAGATTGCAATCTATTGTCCTAAATGCAAAATAGAATTTCTGAGAATAAATATCCATATTTTCAAGTAAACAGGAATATTTGAGCCAACATGAGAAAACAAACTAGGTATGCACAACCCTGAAGAAATGTGGATATGGACAAAGAATTTTCAACATTCACATACCTGCATATAGGTCAACAATAGAAATTCATAAGTATATAATTTATTCAGGCAAATAAATGTAATGAAAATTACACAGTGTGAAATGCTGAAAATTTTGATTGTGGATTTTTATTCTTTTTGCTGCTAGCTTCTTTGTTTAGTTGTTTAAACAAAAAAAAAGTTTGAACTAAGCATGTTAAAACATAATGGCATTGCATGTGTGAAAAGAAGACAATGTGAATAACACAGGTATTGTGAAGGAATGTAAAAGATTTTATTCAACTAAACTTTTAATTTCTTTTTTTTCAAAATACGCCGAACATAAAAATATGATTTCTGCATGTTTTAATGGTAAAAGCATTTTAAGATTATTTGTAAAGAAAATGTTATGTTCAGATTTATAGCTAGTGTACTCTGAATGAATTGCACCACACAATAAAAAGAAGGAAAAGAGATATATATGGATGTTAGTTGAACAAAACTCAGTCACTGTTTTAGTTGCTCAAAATATTTACAAATTTAACTAAATCTATTATCATATTCAAATTTTTATATTGCATAAGTTCTGTTTTAAAATTCTGTTTTAAAATTCAAAATCTATCAGCATCATGTCATAAATCTAAAACATTTTAATACAAATGCAGCTATACACACTTTCATGAAAAAATTTATTTTCACCATTTTTTGAAAATAGAGAAACGGTTATGGAACATATAGACACTTTAAAGTCAACCTAAATTTTTGAAAACAATATGGAAATAATGTAGCATGAACATAATTTATTTTTATGGAATGCTAAATGAATATTTCTCAGCATTAAGGAACAGATATTGCTATATAGATGTATTAATAATTATGAAAGGAACTTCAGGGTTTGGTCACAAAATTTGATACCTTGACTATGATGATGACTTTAGACATTATAGATATATCAACAATATTCAGAATGTACAATTTAAGATGTACAATATATTATACATATATTAAACTTGATAAAAGTTTTAAAATAATTACTTAAATGAGATCAAAATCTATATTCTTCATTACAAAATTGATTTCTTTTTTTTTAATTTTCTTAAAACTTCTGACTTAATGGGAATGGAAAGATGGGAGAAGCTAGGTATCTTGTAATTATTGTGTTGAAATAACTAGACTTTTGACCTACACAGACTCAATTAAGCATCTAATTCTAAGTACTATGTTTCTCCAAGGGGATTACACAAATATTGGATGTACATATTGCTTTGGCAACATGTATATGTAGAAATAAGGAGCACAATAAGGATCTCTTATGCTACTCTGCAATATAGCTGAGTACAGGCTCATTATGAAAAATATTTCCTATCCTGATAACAGATAAGGATCTATAGTGAATAAGTGCTTACCCATTTAGTAGAAAGCAGAGTCAAATGCAAATGAATTCCTGGGATGAGAAATAAGAATTAGATCCATCTAGTAAGAAACAAGGTGGAATTAGTTGTGGAGAATAATAACTAGATATATAAGAACATCTAAGTAGTCAATAACTGAAAATGGGCATGGGAAAAACTATATACATATTAAATACATACACATGTATACGCATATATATGTGAGTATATATATATATATATATATTTTTTACTCCAAAATAATGTCCAAGTGCATTTTACTCAAGAGAGATACTTTAAGTATATATTGATAAATTTATAGTATATAAAATAAAAGGACATTCTATGTAGATGAAAAATGCAAGTATAAAGCTGAAGACATAAAACTATGATATGGTCTGGAAATAGAGGTAGATGAATATTACTATAAGTAAGAAAGAAATCTGTGGAATAAAGATTGCAAAGTTAATAAGGAGACTGTCAAATAAATATTTAATTTCATTTCTAGAACCTTAATATACATTTTATAGTTACAGAGGCCTTTGAATTTTTTTAAGCAGAAAATTACGATAACTCTATTTGCATTTTAGTAAGAGCATCCCGTTTGTAGATGAGAAGGGACGTTTACATGTAAAGTTGCATGACCATGAGTGCATGACCAAATGGTAGCTACTATGATAGGAGAGGCTAATATGTGAGATTCTTATGCAATTAGAAACAGCAGAGAAAGAGGAAGAATGAGAATTAGAAGAAATATATAAAACCTACACAGAATTGGTTCTGAATAAACAAAATAAGAGAATGTTTCAATAGTAAGTTTTGAATAATGGTTTCAAATGTGCAAATAACAAATGAAGCATAAAGATTTAAAATTAGTCACTACATAGACAACTAGGTAACTGATGAAAGACAATAGAACAATATAGGTCAAAATTACATCTGTGGGACCAAGGTGTTTAGTCTGAATTAGTCTTATTTGACATTGAAATATGAAGAAAAATAGTCAACGAAAGAAACACAGTATAGCATTTAAAATATTTTCTCATAACAAAGATTATTCTACATTAGGTATTATTTTGTTTACCACACAAGTAAACTGACTACATTTTTTTTTTTTTTCATTTTCTTTAGTAGGAATTGCTTGAATGTATCTTGGTTGTTTAGTTTCAGAATCAGAAGTTTTCCATTCAGCGAGATGGTAAAGATGAGCAAACTCAAGAACTAAATAAGAAATGAGTGAATAGGTTAAAATAAGTTGTAGAAAAGGCAATATTTTATCTTTTTAAATATAAGTCATCAAGCAAGAGACTACTGGATGGTTTTACTCATATGTGAAATATAAAGATATAAAATGAATGCAGTAACAAAACAGAGAGCAAAATTCTCTTAGACTGAAATCAAGACTGATTATCAGAGGTGGGAAGGAAGATTGGGAAGTGAGTTTGAGGTTGAAGTAACAAAAATGATGATGTATGACACCAGAATTCTTGTGGTGGTGTGGTGTTATACACACATTGACTCAGGTGTGAATTTATTCTTCTACAACTCATTGTAAAGAGAGAGTCACTAGCTATTGACATGAACTCATTATATAATTTATATTGATTAGTTGTGGTGTGTTTCCTCTTTTTACGTAGTATCTAACTCTTTTTATATAGTATCTCATTTGATTGTAATAAAAATCAAATAACTATACTATCATTTGTTTTGTTTTGTTTTAGGTGAAGATACAGAAGTTTTAGGGACCCCAGGGAGGTGATTAGTTTCATTATTCTGTAGTTCAGTACTGGAGATTTTATAAGGAAAAAAAATGACTAAAGATTTAACCACGTATTTGCCCAATTTACTCAAGTTTAAGGGAAAATAGAAAGTATGCAATATCTGTACTTGCATTCAGGTTATCACTATTTTACCAGTACACACTCCTGTTAGCTTAATGATTCTTTAAAAGTGGACATTTGAAACAGGGAGCACAATTATATGCATTAAATAAGACTGGAGAAGTTACACAAGGCATGTGGGCATGGATGATGAATCATAGTCACGAGTATAAAAGCAATTGCTGAAATTTTGAGATACTTTGTTAAATCAGTTTATTAGAAATATTTGCAAAACCATTCTTTTCATCTTGGCCTTACTCGCATTTGGGTATTTCTGTTCATATCCTCCAAGATATGATCTAATAAGAAATATATTGTGATGTATTATTTAGTCTTGGAAGAATGATGGATTTAGACTTAGAGTTAGTCTTCACTATTGTCCAAACTTCCTCAGATATATTATTGATTGTCAATTTAATATGATGTTGTTGAAATAATTGTATTTATTAACTGATTTACCTGATGCCACTTGTTCCTCTATCACATAACCTTGGATAAGTCACTTGACTATCTCTGAGTTTTATGATTTGTATCCATATTTTACAAGAAAATAGCTATTCTGACTACTTCTCTGGACTATATTTAAAATCAGATAATATAATGAAAATATTATCAATGGGACATATATTTGAAGTATTTTTTTTAATAGTAAAGAGCACATGCTAATGGATCAAACTTTAGGTGAAATATAAACTTTGTTACTTCCAAATTATGAAATCTTATAAAGTACCTTATCATCTCTGTATCTTAGCATATTTATCTGTATAATTAAAATATAAGTAATATTGATAATAAAAAAATAATCTGCCCAATTCTGTTTGATCTGTGTCTACATTATGATAAGGGCAACTAAAATGTTTGATGATGATGATGATGATTTTGTGCTACACAAACTAGGATACAACAATGATTAATTTAGTTATTCAGTAGGAAACCTGGAGAGACACAAAAGTTCAAAATTACAATGAAAAACTTCTATTAATAAAATTTATAAATTAAATAATTTGACATAATTGACTCATAAAGTCTAAATATAAATTTGAAGTTCCTCAACTGGTTTTCATGCTGTATCAAAATCTAAACATGTTCAGACACTCACTTTTTTGACAGAAATTGCCCCATCTCAGGCATTAAATTTCTTGAGGGAAATGAGATATCGTGAAAAGTTTCAGGATCTACCTCAGACAACTTTGTGTTGCAGTCTCCTCAACTGGAAAGAAAATCCATTGAATAACATGTTTTCTTATGTTTACTTCTGGTTGTAATTTAATGTGCATGCAATTTTTGTGTGTAATTCTATAATTGATAACATAATATTTGCTACTTTAAAGATAGTATTAAATGTGACAACACAGGGTGAACTAATGATTTAACTCTTAAAATACTGAAGATTAGCATGCCTACATTTTTAAGATACTTATACAGCAAAGAAACTAAAAGGCAGTTCTATTAGACTAATTATTTGGTACTATTGAAAAATCTTATTACTCATTATGAGTAGGTTTACTGAATATCCTGTAGATCTGCTATTTATTATCAGTGCCCCTTTCACTCTCAAAAATGTTTAGTTTATATGCAAAATAGTCACTTAATTTATAATTTGTATACAAATTAAATAAAATACAAATCAAGTCTATATAGCTATATTTATCTACCTATATATGAATTTGTACAGTGTAATTTTAGAGACAAAATTGCCTTGGATAATGTTAGATCTGCAAAGGGAAATGCAGTTATTCCATAAAATAAAAATAAGTCAAATTTTGAGGATATTCAAGCTATACAACACTGTTCTAACAGTGTCCACAGTATTAGCATCAAATATTTTATGACAATTATGAGTACATGATTATGATGATGTGACAGAGACTAGAATACAATGGTTGAGAATTTACAATAATTTCTTTCAATAGGTAACAAGATTTGGACATTTATTATACATAGATGTGGATTTACTGTGACTCACACCTTAAAGTTATATGTTATGATACACTGTACTTTCAATAAAGTTTATAAACTAACTCAAAGTGATTCACATTAGCTTATATTTCTGAAAAGATAATTGATGTAGCATAAAAAGAATGTTTACTGATAAGTATTTAACATAACAATCGTAGTCAGCAAGACTCTATCTCATAATGGTACATGAGTCTTCTAAGTTAGACATGTTAATTTTAATTTGGTATGGTTTAAGACTTTAATTTGTATTTCTCACTTTCATATCTTGGGACAATTAACTTTATGAATCTTGATTTGATATTCTATAAGAAAGAGAATTGTTCAAGTCTCTTGAATAGATTGGTATGATAATTGAATGACTTACTGCCAAGCTTTTAGCAGACTGAGAGTGCTCATCAGTTAGTAGATATTGTTACCAATTATGTGACAGCTTATTATCAAAATCACAAAAATAAACACATAGGTGTTACATTTTGTTAAGGGTAAAGAATATACTATAGACAAAATGCTGAATTTTTCTTTACCAATAGAAAACAGGCATCTTTGTCAAGCATTCAAAATATAATGCAGTTTAAGTATTTGCAAAATCTAAATATGACTAATTAATCCTCAAGATTGTTATAAACATTCAATAACAATTTAGAATATATTCCCATAATAATTTGAATATAAGGAATGTTTCTCATACCAGTGCTTTTTGCTTTTCCATAAAATAAGAAAAGATTTAATTTGTACATTAAAAATAATTTCATGATCACTTCAGTGAAATTGATATTCTGTTTAGGATTATCAGAATATATTGCTGATTTTTTATTGCAAATAAAATTCAAATTATAGTACACAGTATTACTAATACTAGTAGAAGGAGGTAGAAGAGATGCAGTATTAACATTAAAAATAATACACAATAATAATCAGAACAGTATTTTGCATAGTGCTTTATGATGCCTAATATAAGTATCTATCTCTATAATAATCCTCCGAGGCAATCTCCATTATTATCCTATTCTATAGACAATGCTTAGGGACATTTTTTGCATAAGTTCAAAATTCCGGTTCTTAACAGGCTGAGATTTGAACTTAGGAATTTTTGTCTCAAGGACTCATACTTTATATGATTAATTACACCACAGATCATTTGTAACATAGAAACATGTATTAGAATTAGAGTGGTAGTTTTGAGAAATGAGTGCTACTTGATTAAATATAAAATCACTAGACTTTTAACCATTTTTCAGGCAGTCAAAATGTAAAAAAAAAAAAAAAAAAAAAAATTAAATACCATATATCTACCTCTTGTTTTGTTAACTTGTAATATAAGGATTTTATTTGTTTAAGGGCAAAAAAAGTTAAAATGGATAAATAATTTGAAATGGATTCAAGTTTGCCTTTTGAGTGACTTAACTATATAACAAGCATTTGCTCTTAGTATGTTTCTATTTTATTTACCAGTGGATAACTAAGTAAGTAGTTATAAATAAATTAATAGTTGTGAAGAGCTTTGCAATTAGGGAGAAAATATTAAAGTGGAAATTATCAATATAATAATTGAAAGTATTGTGATGTTTTCTGCTCTCCAAGTTCTATGCTTTTTATAACAACTATTTCCCTCATGATTCAGGATAAGAAAAGTTATTTTGCCTTTACGATATTAATAGATTAAGAAATTGTAATTGTTCCCTCCTCCCTTGTCATTCCTTCACAGATGGTTCTAGTTTATAATAGAAGCTAATGATATTTTTCAAATTATTAAACCAAAGGTTTACTCATAACATTCATGAAATCTTCAAAGACATGTCTTACTACAGCAGCACATGTGGGAAAAATAAGGTGATATTTTATTTGAACTTCGTATTTTCATAATATAAAAAATAGCACATTCATATGAGCAAATGTGTCATTGTACACATAATTTTTTATTGAGGATTTTGACAATGTTTCTCATTTTAGTATTAAGAATACATGATTTTTGCAATAAACATGGGTATCAAAACTTTTTTTAATTATCTTAAAAATTATTTTTTACAGTGGCTATTTTCACCTAATACACAAGATAAACTAACAAGAGACCTCTGTATCAATTCATACTTAAGAAATTCAAATTTGGGGGGGAAGTTATGAGTCAGAAATGTGAAAAGAGATATGTAATAAGAAATACTTGTTGATCATCTTAAAGACCAAAATAAATAATTATTTTAAATCATAATAATAAAGTGGTCTTTGTTGATTATTTAGCATTCAAGTAAATTGGAGTACATAGAATTTTTTCTGACCCATTTAGTCATTGGAACTAACTAGGGATAATTTTGTATTTAACCTTATTAATCTGAACCTTTCTTTTACCTTGGGTGACATGCAGAGATTCAAATTTAAAACCCTCATTATCCTAAAAGTACTTAGAAATTCTCCAGTAATATTTTGAATGGAACAAAGGTGCAGCAGAGTAGAAACAATTTTAAACCTCAAATTTTCCAGAGAAGGTTGACAATTATAATTTATCAAGCAAAGCTTTTATTATAAGAACAATTATTTCTCTCATGCTAAGTATGTTGAATAGGCAAAATATGGAGATGAGAGTGTTCAAAATGTTATAGGCACTTCTTCACTGGAATCTTGGCATGATGAAACTAAAGAAAAAAAGAGAATCAGGAATGGTTTATTTTATAAAAAGAATTTTCACGAGTTAAAATGTCATATTGATTTAACAGCATCTGTAAAATGTAATATTGATAACAGATTCCATTTAAAAATATAGAAATAAGACAAAAATATTTTGAGTTAGCATAACAATTTTTTTTATAATTCACCTTCACTAATGAAATTCAGAGAACTTTACAATACCTGGAGTAGATTGACAAAAAATACTTAGACTATATGAGATAAAATCATGTACATATTTAATAGAAGAATTAGTTTCCATTATATTATTTTTAACTCTACATGACAATTTTTATTCTTTATTTTGCAATGATTGTTTTATATAAATTTGGATTTATTTTGTTAAATATAATAGGAGAACCACACATGTTCTAAGTTTTTATTTAAAGTATTTGAAATAATTTCCTAAATTTTTGAAATACTTATATATTTAAATTTGCTTTTATTAAGGTATAGTTAATTTGATTATTTTATAAATCACAAATGATTGCATTATGGCATGACAATTTGGTTTTCCAAGAAATGAATCCCTATGTATTTTATTATTTTACTTAGCAATCAAATCATTAGGTCATCATGATCAAGCAGATTTTATTTTAGGAATTCAAGTATGGTACATTTGGAAATTCCCACCATCCCACCCAATTCAAAGTATAATTAGCATAATAATATTTTAGTCAATGAAAAGAAGACATTTGATAATATCAATTTTTTCTAATCCCTTTTCCACAGTTTCAAAATTGGATTACAGATAACTTTTTCTTAACTGGATGTTCACTTAATAACAATATCATATTTAATAGAGAACTAATTGAAAATGTTTACACTAAAGAAAAAAATAATAAAAAGGTGATACTATTTTCTATCAAAATTCAATAAACTGAAAGCTCTAGGAACTATCAAGGCAAAGAACAAAAATTATGCATATTTAGAAAGACAAAACATTATTTAAACAAAGACGTCTGACACAAATAATATGATAAACTTTTTCCTGGTAAAATTTAGTACGTTAAAATTAAAATTAATGGCTGTGATATAGTAAACAACAGATTTCAAGTACTAAGAAACCATTTGTCTTAATCTGAATATTGTATTTTTAATAGTAGAATTGAACTTTCTGTACTTGCATTGAAAGTAGTCCCACACAAACCATTTACTGTAGCAAAACAAATTTGCAAAAAAAATTTAAACATAAATAACCTATATTTCTCAAGCTGGGTAATTCATTTTAAAGTAATTCAATTTATATAAAGGACAGAATCAAATGTACAGTTAATTCTTTCTCTCTCTCTATATATATGTTTATTTATATATATTTAGAAAATATTCTGAAATTATGAACAATTGTGCTTCTATCTGGAAAGAGTGGAATTTGGGGGAACAAGATCAAAACAGACATTTGCTTTTTCTATATTTTTAATGTTTATGAAAATATAATTGCGTGAAAAATAATTTAATGAATATTTTTGTTTAACGGCCTTTATAAAATTTTAAGCGACGGATCAGATTTTCATAATTGCTTTAAAAGATTCTGATCACTTAGCAATTGAGTAATTTTACTGCAAAATTTATACCAACTCACCTGCCTTACGATATATTTCTCTACTAATAACTCATCTAACTTCTCTTCTGCTAAACTTTGTTCCCTTATTTTTTTTTTTTTTTCATGAGAAGGTGCAGGCAGGAATAAAGGATATCAGGGGACAAACAAAGGCAAGAACAGAGGAGGAAGAAGCACTTTATTCCTTTTATTGAGTTGTTCCTCTTGGTCTTTCTGCTAAGCCCAGGTTCTGGAACCTTGGGATATTTATAGAGGGTGCACCAAGCCTTGTTCTTTAAGCAGAATATTTGAATCATTCTTGATTTCTCCTTTGCATTTCACAGTGTTTGATCTACTAGTAGTTGTATGATATAAATTTATAACTACAAAATGATTTTCTTTGGCATGTTATTCAGCAAAATTCTCTGATAAATGTCAGTCAAGTTAAAAGTCTGAGATATTGGTGTTCAAAAGACAATGCAAAACAAAAGTATATTCACACCAAGGGTATAAAATAGACATCTCCTTTTTATATAATTAAACAGGAAATTATAAACAGAGATATGCTGATAAAATAACTTAGCTTGCTTGGCCCTAATGAGCAATTTTTAAATATGATCAAAATGAAGAAATCTACACATTCTTGATCAACTATTGAACACTCATGAATCCCTGTAGGTAAGTTAATTACTTAGAAACTATTTATTTTGTGTATTCCCCATTTTCCAAGAGGTCTTATTGTGATCTTCTTTTCTTTACAAAGATTCATATTTATTAAGTATATTTAATTCAGCATTTTAATTTTGCACAATGGAAATAAGCGATTATTAATTTTAAATAACTAGTTCATAATCAAATTACCAGTAAATTATTAATTTATTTTAAATTTGTTCAAATGCCTGATAGCAGTAAAATGCCAAATTTTATTTATTTATTATTATGGTATAATGCAGCTGATTGTATGGTCTTGTTAAAATGAAAATACTGTAATTAAATAATGACCATCTGGCCTACACAAGTTATTCATTATCAGGAAATTGTACAAAATTTACCTAGTCCTAGTTAATAAGACTACTCATCTTGTAATTCTAGACGTTGAAAAATTCTCTTAAGGATCAATTAAATTTATCTAAAACTGAATCTTCCCAAAAGGTGATATTAAAAGATATTTGCAAATTCTGAGACCAATTCCTCAAAACTTCCTACAGAGTCTGTAACTTGTCTGATTATGAAATTCAATGATTTTAAAATAGTACACTGAATAAAAATCACAGTCTAGGGAACTCTGTTACTGGTTTAGAGCAACAAATAAATGCATGATTTTTGAAATACAATTCACCAGGACTCCAGGGAGTCCACACTCCTTCTAATAAGTGATTTAGCATTGTCTTCATGGTTAATGGGAAAGCGTTTAAAAGCGTATTTAATGTTACAGCATACTACTAAACCCTCAGAACTTCATCTGATTTTATAATAGAAAATCCGCAACATTCTTTTTTAAACTTGAAGGATTAATTAGAGTATGTTTTTTGGAATAGACTTCCTAAGTGTTCTGCAACAAATTATAATTTGTTATATATCTGTGTTGGTATTGTCTACTAATATATTGCTATATATAATTTATCTTTCAGAGATATAGAAAACTAATATACACATTCACATCTACATATTTACACTGTAAATGAAAATAAAATTATATGTTACAAAAAGTCTAAGATTTTAGGTTTGTTTTATCTGAAATAGCACAGAAGTCATAAGAAAGCATATTAGCAATGCATTATTTGTTACTTATACATCATTGACTTTCATTAACACTTCCAGAATTTCCAGATGCCTGTGTGTTTTGGCAGTTTTTAACTTGAAGTGAGTTCAAAACTAATGACTTAATTCTTGAAAATAATGTAGCTGCATTTGCATCAAGCTTCACTTTCATTTAGCTGCAATGAATGTTTTCACTTGGAAATATTAAGCTTTGGAAGGAGTTGTATCAATAAGGCTGGATTCTTAATTCTGTGTATTGAGAAATCAGAAGATAATACAACTTTGGGAGAGCTATCAGGTACATATTTGTTTTTTCTTATGAGAGATCTATGGAAGTATCCAAATATTTTTGTTGGATAGTTGTTTACATTATCAGCTTTAAGAATATGTACATGTTGGTTTAATTCAGAAAATAACGTAATTCCTAAAATGACAATTATTATGTGTACATGTCAATGCAATATATGTAAGCCAAAAATGGGGATTTATGAATAGAAGATTCAAATTCCTATTCATGAACAGGAAAGAGATTTGCCATTTTCTTCTTAAAGAAACAATTATCCACTATGACTGCTTGGAAGACATCTTGAAAGCACAGGAATCTTGTCTGAGATGAAGCTAAGGTTGCAAATAATAAAATTAAGACAGATGAAAACTTGGAACATTATTCAACTCAATAGTGTTTCTAATAATATTCCTATATATCTAAGGTGTTATTTAAATAAGGTATTACATTAAGTGAAACAGGGCCTTCAGATATTTTTGAATAAAAAATGATTTGAACACAAACAAATACTGCTTATAATGATTTGGTTGAAGTGCCATTGGTTTACAACATTGTGTAAATTACAAGAAAGAGCTTTATACATTAACAAATGTGCATACCACGCCACACCTGTTATCAAAGGTCTGTGTCTATCTATACTGTCTTATATACTCCTAAAGGGTTTCTCAGATAAGCAAAACTAAAAGAGTTTATCTCCAATAAACTAAACTTGCAAGAAATGTTAATGTGACTTCTTTAAACTGAAAGTAAATGGCACACACAAAAAGTAAACTTATGAAAGGAAAAAAAATATATTCTGCAGTAAATGTAGGGGATCAATCACTTATAAAGCAATCATGAAGACTAAAAAATGTACTAAGATTAACTTAAGCTCTAACAATTAGTCAATGTGCACATTTGAAATAAAGATATTAAGGGAGACATTAAGATTATAAATGTAGAGGAGAAAGCACAGCAAAAGTACTGACTTGGAATGTATTCAAAATTCAGAAGTTAGCAACCCAAACCAAAACATTTTACACATAGGTTGTCATAGCTATACCTCATGGTAATGACAAAGTAAGAACTTATAGTAAACACACAAGAGAAAAATCTATAAATATTTTTGGTTCCTAAGGATAGGAACATATCTAAACAACAATCATAAATAGGTGATAAAACTCTTAGATTAGTGATAGGAAACTTTATTAGCAGCAGATCAGGTTAACAATATCTGCAACCACTTGTGATGATTTTCTATTTATGCCGTGACAAATATCAAAAATTAAAATTTAACAACTTAAGACAACCCTAATGCAACATCTCAGAATTCTGTAGAGCAAAAGTCCTGGTCAGTTTGGCTGTTTTTGTTGTGTTTTATTTTTCTGCTCCAGATTTCATCAATCTATCTGACAGGGATTTTACTGAGAAACTATGGAAATAATCTGTACTCACACTCAGGTTATTGACAGAATTCAATTCCTTGTAGAGGTTGAATTGAGCTTCATTTATCTTGCTGACTGTCAGTTGGGTATTGTCTTAAACTTCTACAGGCCTTAACTCATATACAATTATTAAGAACATTCTGAAAACAGCTTCAGGCACAAAGAATGAGAAATTGTTTTCTATTTAATAGGGTTACAGAAGTGATTATCAAGATAGTTAAGGCAGAATGTAAGTTTTAGCAAATATTATGTAAAAGAGAAGATGAAATTTAGAGGGATGAAGTATTACCTTAGAAAGAGCTAAAAACCTACTATGTTAATGTCTAGGTGGTCAAAATTTTAGACTTTAAGAACCAAGAGGTAAAAATCTAGAGTAGTATACACACTTACATGTAAATCAAAACAAACAAAAGCAAAACCAATTTTCCAAAAATTTTGTTGAAATGAAAAACAACTTAATCAAGTTAGTCATAAGCTTTCATGGTATATACCACAAAGTGGGTGACTTAACCAACTGAATTTATTTTCTCATAGCTCCGGAGGCTGAAATTCCAGGTTTATGATGTTGGCAGTTATGTTTTGTTTTAGTTTGTTTTGTTTTTTTCTCCTTGACTTCTCTCCCAGACAGAGTTTATAGTCTGTTGCCGCTTCCTTATAAGGAATTTTCTCTGGGCCTACCTATCCCTGTTGTCTCTTCCTCCTATGAGAACAATTCTATTGAATTAATTCTATTGAATTAGGGACTCACACTTAAAATCATATTTAACTTCAATTACCTCCTTTAAAGACTTGATTTCCAAATATACTGGGAACTAGAGCTTCAGCATATGAATTTGTGGACAACACAATTCAGAATAATAATAGCAAGAAAAATAATTGAATAATAACCTTGAAATATGAGTCTACTAATAAAATATAGGAAGAGTATATATGGACAGAATAACATTTTACTTAAAGTTCAAATTTTGTCATTGATACATCAAAATGTATTGTGAACAGTTATTAATGCTAATCTGTAATTAGATTTTGATTTTCATATTTATTTTTAAATTTTGGAGACATATTGTATACTATAAATCTATTTATATATAATTTTAAGGTTAAGGGTCTGTATTAAACAATGAATACTCTCATATACACCTCTGATTCTTATCTTGACATATTTTTAGAGGACATATTGCTATATTAAAATGAGTGTTCTTGTTTGATATATCATACATAGATATAAATCATAAATACATAAACATATATATAATTTATTTGTATGTATATATATATATCTCATACATGCATATGCATTTATGTATATATGTGCATATATATACATATATATTACAAAGAAACTCTTAGAAAGGTTGTGTAACTTTTTATAGACTGAAATAATTCTGATTTTTTCATATTTAAAATTATATTTTCAGATAAGTAATACTTATAACGTGAAATTTCAATATACCATAACACTGAGAATGTGGGAAGGTGGGAGGGAGGAAGGAAAGAAGAAAAGGAGGAAGGAAGGAAGGAAGGAAGGAAGGATGGATTAAAGAACATAGTGATTTTATCCTCAATTTTTCTCCTATTTTCTTTTTAAGCTCTATTGAGTCTGCATTGTGATAACCACTGGCAGGGTAATAAAAAGTGAATGCATTATTTAATATAATTAAATTCCTACCTTAACTGTTAAATAGTTGCTTTGACTCCAAATGTGTCACAAGTATAAATTAAGGCAGGCAATATGTAATAAAACGGATTAGATTTAGAAACTGAATTACTAGAAATATATGTATTTCTAGCTAGATGTCAAATGTATCTCTGTTCGTTGTTTCTGCCACATTATCATTCCAATGGATACAGCTGGTTAAGGAATGTTTAAAAGTCCTACTACAGTTTTCATGTATATATTATATCAATAAAGGGCATTTAAAATCTCCCACTACTATCAGCATTTATGATATCTGTCTTATATTTTATAGAGAACATCATCAGAGACAAAAATATGCTAATATTGATGACTAAATTGTTGAAATTTTTTAAATGTAGACATGAGTTACTTTATGAAAATGTGATGCAAGACATTGTAGAAGAGCATTCTTTGAAACAGAATAGAAAATTTAATTTTCATATAAAAATTCAATAGAAAAATAGGAAACGGTTTCACAGAAATTTAGATTTCTGAAATATAATACATGTATTAAATAACATTTAACAAAAATATAAATATAACATTTATCAAAATAAAAATATCTATACTTTTGTTCTTTTCATTGGTATTTTTCCTCAATATTTATTTTCTTTCTTTTTTTAAGTAAGTTATCTTTGGTTCACAGCACTATATATGGCTAGGAATACATGTTTAAAAATTTAGATGTATTATATCATACAATGTCTACCATTTAAATAACCCTTCACTACTGCCCATTGGCCAATCTGTACCCATTTCTTTCACTTCTCCACAATCTCATAATGTCATTTCTGTTGTTAAACGTAAAAGTTTTGCTATTGCTCTGCTTGATCTGTTTGATTGAATATTTTATATTCCACATATGAATGAAATATCTACAATCTGTCATACTCCCTCTGATTATTTCAACTAGAGTAATTCCCTATTGCTTCATCCATGTTTTTAAAAAAGTTAATATTGAATGATTTTTATAGTTGATAGATATTCCATTATACATGATATCACTTATTATTCTTGTAATTGTCTATGGGCACATAGACAGTTTCTTTCTCTTGACTATTGCAAATAGTTCTACAATAAAGTTAGGGCACTTCTATCTTTATACATTAATGTTTTCATATATGTGTGTGTATTGATGGCTTTATGACTGGTCTTAGTAAGTTTTCATTATTTGGCAATTGACTATGATGTTAGTTGTATTTTATTAATATGGCCTTCTCTATGTTCCTTCCTCCCCCATTTTCTTGAGATAATGTATCAGAAATGGGTGCTGAATCTTGTCAAATCCATTATCTGCATTTATTCATATGATCACACAATTTTTGTCTTTTGGTGTTGTATATTGCATTAAATTATAACTATTAAATCACCCTGTATCCCTTTCATTAATCCCCTTCAGTTATGATGTACAATATATTTTTATGTATTTTTTAATTCAATTTGCTAACATTATGTAAGGATATTTCATCTATGCTGATCAAAGATTCTGATCTGTAGTTTCTTCTTGCAATGTACTTGCTTGCTTTCAGTATTTGGGCAATTTTAAAAATATTTTAATGTGTTCAGAAAAAATCCTTTATTCTTCAGTTTTTGGAAAATCTGAAGAAAGAAGCAGTTAGTAACTATTCTTTGAAAGTTTGGTAATACTCATGAGTAAAGTCATCTGATTCTGAATATTTATTTATTTATTTACTTTTATTTATTACTACTTCAAATACCTTTTTGTGATATGTCTGTTCAGATAGTTTATGGTTTTCTTATTTACTCTTGCAATGCTGTGTAATTCTAGAATTTGTGTATTCCTGTAAGTAATTACAATAGTCTCTTATGGTGTTTTCTATTTCTGTAGTATCTGTTGCAGCTTAAAATGTTGGCCTCTTAAAATGCATCACATCATTTTTGTGAATACATTCATTATCTAAATATATGATTTCTCTGTATATATGTTCAGATGGCTAATCAGGAAATGTATTTTTCTTAAATTATTTTGCACCTACAGTATACAGTATGCAGTATACAGAGTTGATAGCTTATTTTATCATTAAAGGTTCTTAGATTTTATTTTTTATTTCAACATTAATTTATATTATCTTTCATGCTAAATTGCACATGACAGTCTCTATGGTATTGGAAATCTGTTAAATATATGAATACAAGTCTTAGATAAATAGTTTTATTCATTTCATTCTGTGGTTATTAATTATTTAATAAATTCACAGCCTTAATATCTAAATCATCTAATGAAATTTTTCAATAACATCTAAGCATATTTTATTCCTATTACAGAACTAATATATGCTGATTATGTAAAATTGCATATTACAAAATATACACAGATGTATTCTAGTCATATAGAACAACTGCCAATAATTTTTTACATTCTAGCTTTTTGTTGTTACATAGACTTTCAAAAATGCTCATACACATTTATAGTGCTTCCTTTTCTAATGAAGTATTAGAATGCACTAAGTTCTAATTATTATCTGCAGTGTTATTTAATGAATACTATGTAATTCAATCAGTTTTTAGTTTTGTTTCAACCTCTATTTTTAATTTAATCTTCAATATTCTTTTACTGTTTCCACAACCTTGCTAATTAGATCTTCTGTTTCAATCATTGTTAAATATTACCTGCAAATGCTTTTTGAATTTAAGACTCCTAGCATACTATTATGTTTCTAAGATATAGGTTGTTAATGACTATAACACCAGAATAATGTAGAATTTAAAAGAATTCCACAATGTAGAATGAAAGATTAATGCTTATTCAGAAGATTGTTCATGCTGCATATTATACTGTAACAGTTTCCAAAAACCACTGTGCCATAATACTTTTATATTACCCTGTCTAAACACAGATTTCAACATAAAACATATATCAGCTTTTACTCAAAACCAGGCAAAATGCTAAATATTTATGAATATTATAAATTTAATTCTTAAAAAATGCACTAATAAAGGTAGTTTATTAGCACACACATTGGAAAATGAGTCTGATGATTTATTATTGTTATTAAAGAGATAAATATTTATGTCACAGAGCAAATGAAAAAGGATTTGGATATGAGACATCTATTTTAACTGAAAGGATGCAACTATATGACTATTTCTCTGTAAAATTGTAATTTCATTCAAATATCTGGTCACATATTCTCTAACAAAATATTCCATGCTGCTATGTATGTTTTATCTTCTTTCAAAACTTTCAAAAATTACTGTGAAATAATGAGAATTAATTTGGGTTAGAGCACTCAAAATAATCAAATATAAGTGGAGAAAGCCAGGAGAAAGGAGGTCAGTAACAAGATAAAATATGAACTAAATTCTCTAAAAATTTGTTCTGTTGCCTAATGACTAATTTGATCACTGATTCTTAACATATGAGACTAATATCCTTATGAAAATTGCTGATATTCATATCAGTATGTTTAGGGAGGGAGAGCCAAACAATTGATTCTTATTTAATGAGAGAAGATATCCAAGAAGATATTTATAGCAATCCTGACTGAACAAAATAAGTAGTGAAATAGGTAACTGACACTCAATATCTTACCTAATTTTGAAACAAATAATTCAGAAGAGAAATATTTGTGGTATTCAGAATAATGAATTCCTCAACTATGTCCACTGAACTTTTGATTCTGGATCTGTAAGTTATTAACTGTATGTTCTTTAATTGTTTTTAAAGAAAAGGTGCAGGTAGGAATAAAGGTGAATAGAGGCAGGCAATAAGGAAGAGAGAGAAATTAGCACTTCATTTATTTTATTTACTTGTTCATCTTAGTTCCCCTTGAGCTCAGGATGTGAAACCCAGTCCTTGGGATGTATATGGACTATGACAGTGGACTTAGCCATTAAGTCACCAGGGTATGTCTAATGTGTGTTCTTTTAAGAAACCAAGGTTGTAGCGAAATTTTTGTTTTTATGTGAGCAGTACATAAATGACTAGAATAACTTAGGTGTTTCACTATATCTTCAGTGGTAAATATTTTCAGCATTTTTATAATAATGTGTTATATTTAATAATTCTTATTTAAATTTTTTTAAAAAGTTTGTATTTTTCTGAAGTAAGAAACTTATTTCACTCAAATAATTAATTATAACTAGTATTCATTTACCTGTATTGATTATATGTAATTCCCAGTTATCCATAGATATATAGCTTAAGAAACTATATATTACTCTTTGTAAACATTCTGTTTTCCTAAATTATTTTAAAATATTCTACTTATGTTTATTATTTCTGCATTTTGATGTAATAATGCATGTCATAATGAGGTCAGTTGAATGTGTAGGATAATGTATTGTATCACTTTCTGTACTTATTTGTTTCTTCTTCCCTGTTCTCCTTCTTTCCTTATGGAAATCCAGTTAAAGATATTTCAGAAAGAAAGAAGTAATGTCACAACTAACATCTTCCCTCAAGTTTGCTCCTAAAAACAGTTCAAAGTCAATTATATTTATTAACAGTCCACAGTGGCTTTCCTTCATAGGACTCAGATTCACTCTTGGTATCTATACTAAATCGGATGAAAGAATAAGTGAATTCAATGAAAAAAGAAAGGATTAAGGATGTACAGACTGAAACAGCAGAGCTACAAACATCTGAGACTCAGACCTGTGCAGACTAACAGGAAGAGGCACAAACGCATCCACATATAGTGGAACAGTAGCACATGGGGCAGGAGAGCTTGGGGCAGAGGTATAAAGGTCAAAGAAAACCAGATAGGTAGCACACCAAGAGTCTGACCAAGCAGAGCATAACAAAACAGCCATATGATCCCTTACCCTACTGAAAGCCGGCATACTGCCTTGAGTGCTCCTTCACAGCTTACAATTGTCCTCTAATATACAGAGGGAAACATCTTTGGCCACAACAGCACATAATGGCCACTGATTAGAATGACTGTTCTTCCCATGACCAGTTGAAATACTTCACCTGGGGACCATCCAAGACCACCATATCACCAAGAACATCCCAAGGTCTAAGTATCCTACATAGGCATCTGCACTATCACAGCCATGGAATTAGCTGTGGCCCAAAAACAGGACAGAGAAACAATAAGATATAGGCAGCTTAGTTGAAAAGGCATAAAAATGAATCTCAACTAAAACTGGTGGGTTGAGTACTTTTTAATGTGGGAGTAAAGCACAATATATACAAATGACCAGTATTTCACACTCTTCAATACTAGATAATCTAATAGCTATATCACACATATATATATGATGCATACATACACACATATATACATACATAAATATACACATATATAAGACAGAAAATGAAACAGAGAAAAAGAGCATCATATCCTAATAAAATGGACCATATCCATATCCATATCCTAAGACACAAAACCTCTCTCAATTAATTTAGCAAGAATGATTTTATAGAAGACATCTTCTTTCAACCACAAATGCATAAAACTAGAAATGTAACATAAAAAAAAGAAACTGAAAGAACCACAAAGATTTAGAGATTAAACAATGTTCATGAACAATTCCGGTTCAATGAGGAAATTAAGGGTGAAATTTAAAATTATCTGGAAACAAATAAACAAATAAGCTACTAGAAAGCATGGCATACGGCAAAAGCATTTCACAGTTTATAGTGATACAAGCACAGATCAAGAATCAGAAGACATCTGAAGTCAAATATCTAACCACACATCTGAATGAACTAGAAAAAGAAGAATCGAAAACAAAAGTTGGTAGATAGAAGGAAATAGTAAAAATTAGAGTAGAAATAAATGAAATTGGCATGTCTTTTTGGATTAACAATTAGGTTTGCCACCTCTAGAACTAGAAGAGAATAACCAAAATAAACAATGGAATGCAATGAATAAAATGTTTCTTCTTCCTTGAAGAAATAGATATATTTCTAGAATCCTAATCCTTCCAAAATTGAAGTTGAAAAACATTTATAACTTGAATAGAGAAGTCACAGCAGCACAAGTTAAAAATTCAATTATTTCCCCAAACACAAGCTCAATATCTGATGGTTTCAATAGCAAGTTCTACCAAAACTTCAAAGACCTAGGATCCACCCTTCTTAAACTCCAGCTCTTGAGTTCAAGAATAGAAGAAGGAACACTTTCAAATATGATTTGCTACACAAATATTTCCCTGATTCCAAAATCAGACAAGGACAACACAAGGAAGGAAATTATAATCAGGTATCACTGATGAACACAGATGCAAAAACATTTGCTAGGATTCAACACCTATTAATGATAAAATATATCACTATAATGGGAATAGAACACAGATACCTTAAAATAATAAAAGTCGTATGTGACATACCTTCAATGGTGAAAAACTGAAATGTTTTCCCTAAAATTTGAGCAAGACAGCATGTTCACTCTCACCACTGCTATTCAATGTAGTTCTGGAAGTTCTGGCTAAAGCAATTAGACAAGAAAAAGGCAAAATAAATATAAATTGGAAAAACGAAACAAAACTATAATTATTTGAAGATGAGTTGCTATCACACCTAGTTTCCAATGAAGATATCCCCCAAAACTGTTAGAAACAATTAACACAGAAAAGTGGTGGAATGTAAAATCAGTATGCAAAAATCAGTGACATTTGACATGCAAAATATGAGCTACTAAAAAAAAGAAATCAAGAAAAAAAGCCCATTCACAATAGCACCAAAATGATAAAATACCTAGGGATAAACAACAAAAAAAGATAAAAACTTAAACACTGAAAATTACTAGACAGAGAAAAAATATTAAAAATCTGGAAATTATCCCATACTCAAGTATCAGAAGACTTAGCATAGTTAAAATTGACATCACACCCAACAGAATTTACAGATTCAATTCACATAAAATTTCAGAGAAATTCTACAAGAAATTAAAAAAAAATGAAACAATAAAATTTTTATGAAAACTTGAAAGATCTCTAATAGCCAATGATATCTTCAAAAGAAAAGAGGAAGGGGAGAGAAGAATCACATTTCCTCATTTCAAATGTACCACAGAACGATTGCCATAAAAAAAGTATAGTATTAAAACAAAAAGAAATGGACCAGTAAAACAAATTTGAGAGCCCAGAAATAAAACCATGTTTAATCTGAGAAAGGTGTAAAGAGCATTCAATGGATAAGGAAGGTCTAGTCAATAAACCGTCCAGGAAAATTTGAACAACCACACGTGAAATAAGTGAAATTAAATGATGGTTAGTGCCACACCCAGAACACACAAAATAACAAAAATGAATCATGTATCTGTTTCTAACACCAAAAACAAACAAAAAAAATTCACAGAGGAAAACATAGGAAAACTGTCCAATACATCAACTTGAATGATCTCATTGGTAAAATTACACTTATTACACAAGAAAATAAAGGAAAACTAACCAACTGATACACATAAAACTAAAAAGTTTCTGTATAGGCAAAGAAACTGCCACTAAAAGAAAAATGCAAACTTACTAAATGGGAGAAAATTTTCACACAACAGGATTAGAAAACTTTTCATTTTCCAAAATATATAAACAGCTCATCTACCTCAGTACAATAAAGCCAACAATTCATTCAAAAAACTGAGCAGAACTAAATTCAAATACTTAGAGAAGACACATGATACAGATACAGATACAGTAAAAAATGTTCTATATAATTTGCCATCATTGGAATGCAAATACAAATCAGAATGAGAAATCCATGACTGTGCACCTGTGAGAAAGGCTTGTATCAAAAAGAATAGAAACAACAAATATTGGAGAGGCTGTGGGAAGTGCCACACACACACACACACACACACACACACACACACACACACACACACACACACACAGAGTAAATTAGTTCCTCCTGCTTTAAAAACAGTTTGATAATTCTGAAAAAACTAACAAAAAAATGGAACTACTTTTGATCCAGTAATCACGGTTCTAGGCATACACCCAAAGAATACAGAAAAAAAATGTATGTACCCCTATGTTCATGGCCGTACAATTCATAATAGCCAAGAAATGAAATAGATCTAAATGGCTCTCAACAGACAACTAGATAAAGAAATTATGTTATGTATACTCAATGGAGTTCTACAAAGCTATTAAATACATGAAATTGTGCCTTTTGCAATAATCTAATTAGAACTGGAAGTGATTACAATAAGAAATTAAGAAATGTAAGCCAGAAAAAAAGAAAATTACAGGATAGTTTGTCTCACATGGAGAATAAAAATAAACAAATGAACTGATAAAACAACAAAATTCATAGGAAGCAAGACTGGTTACCAGAGGGATGGGAGAAGGGAGGGAATAAGGGAATTAAGCAGTTATTATAGTTCTGGTGATGAGTGCTTGGAATTTTGTTGAGGTGTGTAAGTGTGTGTGTTATAAAATGCTGAGAAATTCATGTGCAAATTCAATATCCTTAAAATCATATATCAATGTACAAAAATGAAATAATTAAAAATATTTTAGAAGTTGTGAACTTTCCTAAATAGACTTTAACACCCTATATATAGTTTAAATTACTTTATCCAACTTATTTCTGATTTTTTATACCTAATTATCACCTGACTAATCTTTTTAATCTCTGTTTAATCTACAAAATCACCCAATGATTTATTTACATCAAATGTTCTATTTCTGTTTTATAACTATCTTTAATTTGTTTCTTCTTTAGTCTGCTGCAATACCCAGTGCTGTGCTAATATTTTTTTTTTCTATTTATCACCTTGAACATAACAGTAATTAAAAAATTTGCATTTAATAATAGCAACATATGAACTTATTCAAAGATTTTGCAGGAGTCTAAGACTTTGCAGAAATCTAAGACATTGCAGAAGAAGCAAACTGTCAACAGACTCTGCTGTTTTTTACTGTTAGGAAAACAATTCTCTTGCAGCTGCCCTGCTGGAGGCTTCATCCAGAATGCAGACAAAAACAATGCTATTTGGAATAATATGTGGTCAAGGGCACTCTGAGAATTGACCTTTACAGAGACTGTTCAGATCTTAAACTTCCCTACTCTAGAACCATATAAAAACTTGCTCTTGCTAAAGAAAATTGCCATTTTCATTTTAAAGATGGCCCACCTGAACGCGTCTTAATACATTTTAAATTCTCTTTAAAACTTTGGTTCTTCAGGTCAGCAGCAAAACAAACCTAACGTCATTCTATTTTTTGATGTCTCTGTTGCTTCTCACTTAAGGTATTACAGTCCTTTTATCTCTGATTACCTTTATTGTGTGCTTGTCTTTGTTTATAACTTTTTATTTATAGCAATTACCAGAGACCTGGCACACCCTGGTGGAGAAGCAATTATGTGAATCATCTATAAAAGTTGCAAGTCACATACCCCTGGGTTAGAGTCCTGGGTCTTGGGCAGGCGGGTGGGTGGGAACAACCAATATGGACAACTGAAAATGGAAGTAAAATAAAAGTGCTTCTTTCTGTTCTTTTCCTGTCTGTATCTTTCCTTTAAAAAAAAAATTACATGAGGTTTAAATTCATTATCAATATCCTCATATCTTTCCTGATCCCAAAGTACTGATGAAAGCAATCATATTTCTCTACTCCATCCCACCAAAAAAGAAAAATAAAACTAATTTCTAAGATTCACCCACACGTATTTAAGATAAATTTCAGTTTATACGAGATCTTGATTATTTTTTGGTTCACACTTGAACCTAGAACACATCCTTTCTAGATAAAAAACCAAAACAAAACAAACAAGATGTTTACCTCTATCCTAATTCTTGGCAAGTAATGGATTATATTTTTCCTATAATAATTTAACACTTTAGGATTTGGAGACCTAGAAAGACCACTTTGCACAAGGAGCTTTGCAAAAGAGAGAAGTTTAGAAGCAAATACGACATTATCAAATGTTTAAAAAGTTGAAAAACAAAACTTTTGTGGAAAATTTGAAGCATTATTTTTATATAGTTTGGAAGGATAAAATCTAAAGAATATTTAATGAAATTTTAATGGATTTGTAAAAACAGGTATGTACTTAAAACACTTATTTTCTTCAGATTGTATAACAATAAAAATCATTTTGGCAAAGCTTTATGAAAAAATGGGGGCAGTAAAACAATAAAGAGATTAATCTACATAAAGTAGGAAAGCACTTTCATATGTTTGAAATCACAGAGAAATATTCTACAAAATGAATGCTTTTAAGTTGTTTTTAAAATACAACACTAATTGAAAGAATATATATGCTTTTATGTTCATTATAGCATTATTTACAAAGGCCAAGTGTTGCAAACAGCTTGTGTCCATCAGAAGATAAATGGATCAAGAAGATGTAGTATTTTTACACAGTGAATATTAATATCAAGTATTAAAAAAATATGAAATCTTGACATTTGCAGAAATAACGGACCAAATAGGAAGCATGCTTAGTGAGATAAGTTTGATGGAGAAAGACAAAAATCATAATTCACTTGCATATATAGAGAAAACAAATAGATCAAATCAAACAAAAATCGACCTTTTTAATCTATAAAATTAAGTTAATAGTTACCAGAAGTAAAAGAGGAAGAGGGAAGGCAAATTGGATAAAAGGTGTCAATTGCATGGTGAAGGATAGAACTAAATTGTGGATCGTAATCTTAATGTATTAATCTAATGTTAGGATGCAATATTCTTTTCAATAAAATCAAATTTAAAAAGCACTGTTATTTCATTAACTGATTTATCTCTGTGAGTTTTATAGATGAAAATGTTTATTAACCAAAATGAGTCAAAAACTGAAAATCAAAGCAGCAACTCATTCCGAGTTTCATAACTACAGCACCATGATGCTCTTGCAGTGCACCTCAAACCAGGGGTTTGAGGTAAGGGGTAGGGTTTATAATGCATTATTCCCAATGACATAAGTTGAATGTCATAATTTATAATTGGTGCTATCAAATAGAATCTATTTTAGTCTACAATGGATTGGTTACTAAATTAATCTAAACAGAAAATGTCCATTGTCATCCACTGGTAGGGTCTCTCAGGATGCTAGAGTTTCTTTTGGTAGAACCTTTAATGCTCCTTCCCTTCTTTCTCTTGTGGTGGGGTCACTCTTTCCTAATGTTTCCCTGGCTATATTCAATTTTTGTATAAATAGTTACTTCCTTGGGGGATCTTTCCTTCTACATCTGTATCAGAGAAAATAAATACCCATCAATCCAGGATTCAGTAAAAGTTATTCTTAAATATTTTAATGACCTTTTTTCATAGAACTAATTAGAATATTTTTGATTTCATCATATAGACACATATTTATACTAATTACCCCTCAAATAATGTATAAATAAAATAGATAAATAGGTTATCAAGTTAATCCTTTTTAATTAGAACATACATGCTATCAAAATTGAAGATATTAAATGATATTTAGCTGTTCGGGTTGTGAGAGTGTTTAATTAACAATACTTATTTGTTAACTGTGAAATATTTATAGTTATTTTCCTATCAATTGTTAATTTATATGTATTTTTCATGGTTTGCATTGATATACAGTTTTGATATTGGTGAGGTAAGAACAGTTGTTAAAGTTGTTAAAGAATCAACAGAATTTTGCAACAGTGTTAAGGACCAACAAAAGAAAATAAATGTGTAGCATTAACAACTTTTGAGCATGTGGAGTAAAACAAATAGATATGAATAACATACAAGGAAATTGAATAACATACAAGGAAATAAGAGAAAAATTAAAATATTGATTTATATTTTTATTTTTATCAGGAGAAAAAGTTGTAACAACCCAACCCTTCTCCTGCCCTTTCATGCTCAAGGTTTTTGCTGAAGATCAAGGTCAAACCTTAAAAAACACTTGAAAGTTGGAAAACATTCTACTTTGTGGTTTCTTTGACATATGCTGTGCTAAGTCTTTTGGATCACATTTTAATTAAACAAGTTAAATGATGTCTTGCAGTGTTAAAAACATCATGTTGGGAGATAATGGAAATAAAAAGCTAAATATGACACAGTCCCTGACCTCAGGGTTTGCAATGTTGTGGTAAAAATAAGACAAAATGCAAGCAGCATTGCAAATATTTTAAAAGAAATGCAGAATATTATGATAAGTGCCATGACCAGAATGTAGCAAACCAATTGCTTAAATCAGTAAATTTTAAGATGTAAACTATTTGTTATAAAATGAACATGATAGTTATTTCTTTAAATCTTGAAAAGTAAGTTCTGTATAACTGGCATATTCCAAGCAGATATGTGTTATCTTGTTTAACGTTATGGCAATTTCCAACAAAATTATATTTATACCCATTTTCTAGGCATTCTAATTTTAACTTTACAAATTTTTTTTTATTTTACACTATTATTTTTCTAAATATTACTAAAATATATTATATCATATGTCTATATAAAGTTAAAGTAAAATTAATATTTCATTAAAATTTGAATTAAGTTAATTCAAAATTCATATCCTGGAAAATGTTAAAAAATCTAATAAGTTGCTTGAAATGGAACTAGAAAGAGCAAAATTTATGAGCAATGAGAAAAGGTTTAAATAAATTTATTATGATTATGATAAATGTCATTTTGTATTTTGAATAACACATGGTAATTCTGTAGGAAAATATGATCAATGAATGAAAAGCTGAGAAACCTGTATAATCAGCAAATAAGAAAATTGTCTTTCATAAAGATAATTCACTGTGACTAAAATAATACAACTTATGTTAAGTGTGAATATATAACCTAAGATAGGTGAATCCCAATTTCAGGAAAACTTTTTTGAATTCACATCTCTAATAAGATGCAAATGCCAAATCAGAATAAAAATTCTTGACATCCGTCTACTCCAAATAACTTGTCTACATCAGGCTGATTTTATAATTTACAATGCTCCACACATCCCATGGAAATTCCTGTTCACTTTAATCTTTTTTCAGTCAGACTGATTGTAATTTAAATTTATGTGATTATTTAGAAATTTCAATCTAAGATAGTCTATTGAGTTTCTGTTGCACAAGTTCTTAACAAATCTTGAATCAAGTAACAGCTGAGAGGCACATTTTCCCTAGAAGTTTCAAAAGGTCAGTTTATTCTAATGAAGGAACACTAAATGTTCAAAAATATCCAAGAGAAAGCACACTTGGATTTTAGAAACAGAGAGCTTATTTGGCAATCGTGCACAGAATGCTTCATTCTCAGTTAAGGCAGTTCATCAGACCTCCAAACTCAAACTCCCAGAATCACATTGCTTATCTTTATTATTTTCCTGTACCATTTAAATGTAACCTCATATTCCCAAACCAAAACTCCCTAAACCTTATTCCAGTAGTTAGTTTCCAGGATAGTTCCACTCCAGGAGCACTGTCAGAACAAACAAAGATGAGTTACGCTTTTGATATTGTTTATTAAATGTACAGGAGCAAATATATATGTATACATATATATATGTTTTTGAGGTCAAATTTACATAAAATAAATTCATGCAATCTATATATATTTAGATTTGAATATATTTAGGTTTAAATAGTTTTGGTAAATGCATATCCTCAAGTAGTATGAATGTCAATCATGAAATGGGAAATCTTGGTAAATCAAACTTTTTATTCACCTCTTCAAATCAATTCAACCATTTATTAAGCTGTTATAATAATATGATCTATGTCATTATAAATTAATTATATTTTATTTTTAGCTTCATATAGTTAGGATATTATAAGAAGAAATCTATTGTATTCAGCCTCTTTGCCTACTATATATAAAATTTAGCCATATAGCAGTAGTCCTTTTTTTTTATCACTGAGTAGCATGAATATTCCAAAATTGCTTATTTACTTGACATCTGGCTACTTACTGCTTTTGACTAGTTTGAATAAGGTTTCTATGAAAGTACTTATGTATGTATTTAAAATGAAAATATATTCCCATTTCTCTTGGGTAAATAAGTAGAAACAGAATTTATAGGATAAATTAAATCAAATTAATGAGTTTGCTAGATTTCTTTCTCTAGCTATGTTGGACTAACAGAATACAGACTTCCTTTATCTTCACATATCACTAGAAACAGACAATTCGTATGAAATAATTGGTTTTAAATATTGAAAAGAAATTACAGACAGCTTTCAACTCAAAGGAGGCCAAGGTACACCTTTCTTAGGTTATCTTGCATCTGATTTCTTTCGATGCCAGCTATTTCCCAAATTCTACCCAAGGAATCAAGTCAGATATCTAAGGTGACCTGGTAAGAAATTCTGTACTGTATCTATTCAGGTCCTCAAAATCAGCTCCTGAATCTATATTTAAAAAAGTTGGTGATTACATTGACAAATTAACTGGTGACTGGAAGAGTCTTTACTGTAAAACTGACCACTCAGAACAGATTGAGGTGGTACCTTTGCCTCTGCCTTCAGGTAACCACCCAGAGACAGAAAGAAGCAAATACCGGGGTAGGTGATATTAAGGATAATTAAATGATTACTTTTGGTGAGATTGTCAGCATTGCCTACCAGATGCCTCACTGTTAGTCAGACAGCTCTGTGGAACCATTACAGAGATCTTGGGGACTGCCAGTCTATGCCTGCCATGTTGATGATGTCATAAGTGGCATCTACAGTAATGTAACTGAATGTCCATTTAGTTAAGAACTATGAAGAAAACATTTCAATGAATAATCATTCACAGGCAACAATCAACTCCTCAACAAAAAGCACAGAGAGCAAGAACCTGTGATGGTTATGGAGTAAAACAAAAGAGGAAAGCACATGACCGTCTCTGTCTGAAGGCACAGACTGAATTGTACTTCAGAGAGAAAGATCCCTAGCAGAGTGGAGTGAAGCTAAGATGACTATCCAGGAAGAAAATTTAAAAGAAACTGTGGTTCATAAATCTGTGTTTGATTTCTGGAGAGGAGGTATTCACTCAGAGAAAAGATCTGCAGAATTCTACATAGAAGGGATTTTGAGTTTTTACTAAACACCAATTTGTGTATGTAAAGGAGAAAATCCTTAAAGCATTATTATATGTTACACATATTTTTAAATGAATATTTACTATTCTATAAAAGTCTTAATAAAACCTGAAAGTTTTCCCATCAATCAGTCTGGAAGTACAGAGATGCTGAGTCTCAGTAATATTTGTACCCAAATCTCACTGAGTTGGTAGCACACACTTTTATCATTTTCTTTTCTCTATAATTTAGACAGTTTCCTAAGTTTGGTAGAGAAACAGTGTCACTGCAACTTCATTATTCTCTCTATTTTTCTTTTCTAATATCACCTACAAACCTTCTAAATTTTCTTTTCAATTTCACCCCAAAAAAATATTTATCATTCCTACTAATGCAAATAGAGTGTAATCACACCAGTTCTATTGATGTGGAGGTTCTAAATCTCAGTTCTTGTTTAATTGAAACACTATATTATAAAGAGTTCAAAGGAAACGATGTCTCATTCAAGAAAACAGAGTGAGGCAGACATGCAAAGAAGCATTGAAACTGAACTCTATAGAAGCTCTGATAGGACTACGTAAGTACAGGTAATGTGCACCAGAAAAGGGAATTCTAAATTTCCCCAGAAAGTTCTTAGAAAGCTTTATAAAATACATCATTTTACTGTCTTGAAATATTTTATTATTTCCTTCAAATAAACAAGTGGAGACACATGAGAAGTGTTATTATAAGAAAAAGAACAAGATGAGTGACAATATTGGTATTCATAAAACAAAATAAAGGCACAGTCTTGTATAGTTAGTAATTTAAAAATTGCTTTCTCGACTTCATTTAAATCAGTGAGGGAGGCTGGGGAAAAGGAAGGTAAAAAATTAAGAGAGCTGAGGCAAATTTCTAGCTAAAAATAAATTAAACATAGCAGGTTTTCATGTGTTAAGCACTCTGAACAGTGGAAAATATTTGGACCCTTTAACAATTTGTAGATAGAAAGTTACATGAGATCCCCTTAAATGTTAAAATCAATTTTCCATATCAAAACAGGTTGCCTGTTTTATACTATATCTATGAATAATTTCAGGATAATTGCATTTTGAGGGATAACACTGATTGTTATTTTAGTTTTACTTTGTGTTTACAACTCACACTGAGAGATTGCTGTCTATATTCTTGTTCCATGTAGTACTACATTTCCACAAAGACACTCCTCTCAAACCAATTTAAAGACCTGGCAAAGAAATGCCTCCCAGAGGTAGGAATCCTATTATCAGTCTTTTTTTCCCCTAATGGTCTTCTCTGTACATGAAGTTCCTAAGCTTAGGAATTTAAAATATTTATTTCTGCTCTGGTTTGTAAAACATTCACTTAGACCCTGTTAGTCCAAGACTATGCATCCTTTTATCATATTTATACATATGTGCCAGAAGGAGACTATTGCTAACATAGCACTTCCTGTAGTTTTTATAAATCAGGAAACTGTTAACACTGTAGTATTTAGGAAACATATTAAATATCATATCTATTAAGTGTCAAAGGTTGTGGGGATAAAAGAGTTTACTTAAGGAGATTTTACCAAATTGCTCAAAGCATCCAAATTAATGGAATTTGGGGGTGTGTCTAAAAGTGCATATTTCTAAGTCCCACTTAAAAATTCTAATCCGTAGTTTAGTGCTGTGACTTCTCATGTTTGGTATTCTCCCTAGAAAATGTTTATCAATATTGTAATGTGGTGGATGTGATAGAGCATGAGATTGATGGGTTTCATAGATTGTTTTTGATTTTTGTTTCTTTCTCATACTCACCCATTTTCATTATTAAGAGAGGGCATAGAAGCACTCAGGAGGCAGACAGCGAGGGAATATCATTCGGATCTGCTTAGAGTACTGGAAATGAAATGAATTCATGGAATCAATGACCCCATGTTAAAGTTTTGATGGCAAAGTGTATTCCAGGTAGAAGAGACATACACAGAGATACATTATGGAATTTTTTATATAAAGATGAATATAACAAACTGACTAAAGAATAGGGTAAGGAGTATAATGGGAAGAAAAACAAAAGATTACACGGGACCATGATGTCAAGTTTGAATGACAGATGTGCTAGTGTGTTCTTTCGCAGCTACACATGTATGTATGTATGTATATATATATATATAAAACATGTGATGCATAACACATATATTATAAAAACTGCTAGTTTAAACAACACAATTTTTTTTTTTTTTTACGTAAGTTCAGAAGATAAATGTTATTGACAGAATGGCATTCTTTCCTGCAGCTTTAAGAAATAATCTATTTAGTTTCTATTTAGTTTCCTTTTTCAGCTCTAGAAGCTTATTGCATTTCTTGGCTCTTGGTCCCATCCAGTAAAGGTATTCCACTTCTGTTTAATTGTCACATCTTCTTCAACTTGGACTCTCTTGTCTTACTTTTCTGCGTTTATGTATACCTGTATTTACAATGGATCTTCTATGATGATAAGATCCTTGGCAATCGTTCAAAGACACGTTTGCCATATAAGGCAGCATATTGAAAGACTCTGGAGATTAAATCATGGATCTTTTAGGAGGTGATTGAGGGGAATTATTCTGCTTAACACACAAAATTTGGATTATATAATTATTGGATAGATAGTGTTGAACCTTGCCATTTTTTATGAGAAAAGACATCTCAGAAAATTTGTTCTGTGTTGATATGATTAAAAAGACAGAAAAATATTTGGTTTAAATATAACATTGTTTTATGAGCAAACTATGGTTAACACATTATTATTGGCAAAAATTAACATATCGTGTTATTTGGAAAATCCTGTTTTCCATGCTACTTGTATTTTGTGGGTTAGACATATAAAATAATTGATATTAAAATAAACTTATCAAAATTAGAATATTAAAAATAAGTAAAATTTAACATGGGATTTTTATGGATCTCAATATGTTATTTAATGATAAATATGAGTCTTCTTTGATCAAAATAGTGTTAAAGTACAAAAGTATAGTGTGTTGCGTGCCCTTCAAAACATGACTGGGGCCAGTTTAATTTTTTCTGGGTTGCATATGAATAAGAAAATGGGTGTTAGCATTTTTATGAGGTCACAAAATGTCATTTGTTGAGTAATGGCTGTGGATAAATATCCAGTCAACAGAATTTTAATCATTCTTCTGTTGTACTTTGAAGGAACCAGCTTGGTAATGAATAGGTATTACTAACTACCATTTCATTGCCAGATTCCTTTTAAAATCTCACTTTGCTACTTAATATCCAATTCATATTTTCATTCATTTTACATTCAAATGAGAATTATCTCTTTGCTACTTAATTACCTTTACTTTTTTGGCATGGTTGATGAAACAGTGAGATAACATATTGATATACACAAACCAAATTGGACCATAATTAGTGTAGTAATATTGCTTTATTATGAATAGTGTTGGAAATCCTACTTTATTTTATGGTGTGCTGAGAGATCATGTCAAAGTAATCACATCGAGAAAAAGGAATGAGTTATATGCTATTGAAATTTAAGAAGACAGATTTTCTCTACCAGAGCTGCTTCAGATGAAATATCACCTACTGAGATACTATTTTTCAGACAGGTCTTTACCTCCTTGTTGTACAATCTGGGCTATATTAGCTGATAATTTTACATTTGGAATTGCAAGAAGAAGACATGATATGGTAGCTAGAGAAGTGGACTGATGAAAATATGGAAGAATTATAGTAAGGGAATTATTTTAATAAATTACTGAGAGAAAGAAGTTTCCCTTGCTTGTCCTTTCAAATATTCTTTGCCCATTGCTTTATAGCTTCAGTAGTGATGAATCAAGATGAACGAATAGAAAGAAAATTGCTACTGCATCCAGAGAGGCTGAGATGAGTGCTGGACCCTTTATCATATGGAAACTTCAGCAATCTGCCTTCTTTATGTTTCACTATATAGGGATAATATTATCAACATTACAAATTATTGTGAAGACAGATTTACATGTGTAAATTGATAAGATTATTTAGCAAAAAATAGATCTAATCAAGTGAGAATATTTTCATTGTCACCTCCTCTCAATTGGTTCCTAATTTTTATTTTAAGCATCATCATATCTTTTTTATTTTAAAGACATTTTCTCTAGTCGGTAATTTCTTAATTACCTGTGCTAATTTTTATTCTTTTAATTACTAAAATGCCCAGAACATTGCTCCACCTCCATTTCTTTAATACCTACTGTCTCTTTATCTCTTAAAATATGTATTTTGCTCTTATCACCCTGTAGAACATGCTATTTAAACTTTTTAGGCCATACTTACCCACCCATTTTCAATTCTAATACTATTATTTTCCTTTCCAAACCTTCTCTACTACAAATCTTAACTGCACTATTTTAGTACTCGCACCAGACTCTTCTTCATCTTGCCTACTTGCTTGTTAATTGTGGCAAAAAAAACATATTTTTGCTGGGCATCATAATATAAAATATTTAGATTATGACTTATAGCACTGTATACTTGAAATCTATAAAAAATTATAAAGCAATTTTGTTTCAATAAAAATAATTATAAAAAACCTTTTCTTAACTATAACACTAGATATTTTCCAATTATTTATTTAAATTCTCTTCTTTGAGTAATTGACTTAAACAATTTCAGATAGCATGCTTATGTTTACTTTAATGCTAACTGATTTATTGAATGTAAAACTATTATTTCAGATTGTCTGAACATTTAGCTTGGATATACAGACATCACATAGCAATTTATCCAAAATAAGATGTTATTGGCTATCAATAACTGATTCTTCCCTTGGATTCTGTTTTCAGGTTCAAGGGTCTCATTGTACTTTTATACCCCTAAATAGAAATCTTTGGAAATTTTCAAATTTTTCTATTCTTGGCAGAAATGTCATTAAATTTTTTTTTTTTGCTATTTTTTTTTAGTTTTGAACTGATTCCTTTGCTTCAAGTCAATATCAGTACCATATTGTTTTTCAGAGAGATATTGAGCTTCTCTACTCAGAAGTCTTCAGTTTCCTGAGAAAAATATCAAATGTCTTTAGTTGTATAATTTTGCCTGTTATATGTGAAATGTTTTATTCAGGTATTCTATGTTCTGCTAATGTGGAAATATGTATATTTTGTATCCCAAACATTTCTTTCTTTCTTATGACATCTTTTCCCTTATCCATGCCTTTAATTATTGGTGTTACTTTCTTTTATTTCTTGTTTTCCAGATATTATAAATTGGCCTCCTCAAATCATTCAGGGAATTGTTCAGCCATTGTGAAATAGTCAATTATAATTAATTGCTATTTTTAAATTAATATTATAGGCAAGGTAGTGTTTTAAATCATTTTCCTTTTTGGTTTAAATTCACATGGAACATCATTTAATGAATTATTTGTGACTTCCTCTACCTGAAAATAAAATTTGATATCTATGTTCCAACCCTGTCCTCAATACACCATAAATTTTTATACAGAAAATGTTTTATCAATTGATATAAGAGTAGAAAAAAGGCAGTATGGAGTCAAATATCTTAAATGATATTTGGTAATTTAAGGAGTAACAGACTTTTCAGTAAGGCTGATATTTTATTTTGGAATAAGTATGCACTATATCATCATCCTTGTACAAAATTTAATGTCAAAATATTGAGAATAAATGATACTCTATCAAAACTGATATAAAACTAGTACAATTAAATAACTCAATAAATATTGTGTATTTTAATTGTGAAAAAACGCTTCTCAGTCACTAGATGTATTAATTGATAAATATGTATATTATTGACTTTTGGGAGAGGTATGACTATGAATAAAATACTGTCTTTCTTTAAAAGAAAAAAAGATCAATGTATCAGTGCAAAATATTTTATCTCTAATGCAGTTAATTTGTTAAAGTTCACAAAATTCTTTTTAGTATTTTAAATTATAAAAGTATTTCACTTTCTTCTATTAGAAGTAACAGAATGTTACTGATATTCTAGTTCACTTCAAAATCAAGTATTCAAAATGTATACATATACCTGTTAAAAATCAGTATGAATGACTGATTTTCTTCAAATCATGACTTTTTAAATCTTCATTAACTCTTATTCTCTTCATTTTCCTTAAATTATTATTTTTCTTAATAGTGTATTGTTTCTTCTTCCTTAAAATATAGATCCCCCCATTTAAGATTAACTTGTTCAGGAAAAGAAAAAGTGGTATTATATTATAATATATTATCATTACTTTTTGCTTCTCTAATGCATAATGCTGCATTTGAAGTCATTCCCTATGCTTTGTTGTCAATTTTTTTTATTAATCTAAAGATTAGGCCCTCTGATAATGTCTCAGGTAACTATTTGCTTGTCTTCCTTTTTGTCTTTAAAAATTAATTTATGGCATCAGAATTTGTCAAGTTGCCCATGTGGATAGAAGATTGTAATGGTGGTGCCATGAATGTATATGTCTGCTTATTTGTGGTAACCTCATTATTTTTACTACTATTTTCTGAGTTTTTCTCTCTTTTCCTCTGTCCCACTTAGGTGTTTTGCTAAGTCAAGCAGGTACAGATAAGACTAATGAGTTAGAGCATTGGGATTTCTCTGCTCTCCCAACCTCTCCAAAATCCAATTTGCAAGCCTAAACTTTCGAACAGATACTGTGGGAATTTTCCTTCAGTAATGTCTGCTAGAAGTACACCTTTTCTTAATTAACCAACATAACAGAGAGAGTAATTTGATTTTGTCTCAGTTGTATCATATATTGCTTCGCCCTCCCCAGTTGAGCAATCTCCCTTTCATTTTCATTGGATCTTAGATTTTCTCTATGTGCCCAGTCTCATCATATCAATGGCACATTGGAAAACTGAATGTGTCTTTCCTCAACAACTCCATTTAGGGATCCTGAAGAAGGGTGAATTTACAGAAGGTCCTGAAAGTTTATAAATAGAAGTAAGAGTCCTAAACACCTGTGACATGTTCTCATTTACATCAACACTTCATGTTATATTCTCTGCATTTGTAAAGACGAGTAGCTGTTTCTTTTTACTCTATAACTCCATAATCAGAAAATAAAAGTGATAGTGTAAGAATAGTAAGGTAGAGTTTGTACTTTGTTCTGTGTGAATATTGTCCATAAATTAGCTACTGTCCACTATCCTCTAAATGACACAGCAACTGAAACTAGGGATATATCTTCTCATATTCTTATTATCATTCTTTATATTTTAAGCATATATCAACAGACTAAGCTGTTCTCGGATGAGTATTCAGAAAACTGACTCTCACATCTCTAGAGTTCTCACTTTGCCAAATCCCTGTTTAATGTGCTTAAGTAGTTGAATTTATTAGTCATCAAATACATTGGAAAATAGCACATACACAAAGTCCCTCTTTGGAGATTTACAGCAAACACTATCATCATAAATCCTCTAAGCACACCCATAGTAGGGAATTGCTTAACTAAGTTAAACACAGCCTTCCTCAAAATTATTTGAATCTAAATTCTATTGTTTCCTATGCATTATCTCAGGAAATTAGGGTACTATAGAATAGATTCTAAGACAAGATATTCTATTAGAAACATGGCAGGTGCTATTTAAAAGAGAAAAAAGTGGAATAAAAATAATTAAGTCTATAGAAGAGCATTATTACTAAATTGAAAAAAATCATACAAGCTTAACTCTTCTGTTCTTTCCAATTAATTTTCTTGTATTGCCTTTCCTGCTTCCCAGAAGAGATCCAAATATTAGGGGAAAAAAAAAAAAAAGCAGAACACATAAGAGATTATGAACTCCGAGTCAGCAATGTATTTGCTTTTTCTAGTCTTCTTTTGATTTTTGAGGTTTATTTTGTGTTTCTTTTTTTATTTTTAAATATAACAATCAGGTTATTAAGGACTCCATGTTAACCTTATGTAAACAACATGGTATAAACACTGAACTTAAAATATTTATTGATTTCTTAAATAACTAATTATTTTTAATAATTGATTTTATTGAGGGAATATTAATTTTAACATTAACTAGGTCTAGGGTATACATGATAGCAAATTTATATCTACATATAATACAGTAAGTTTAACATTATTTCCTTTTTTCCTTCCCTATGCAAATAATCTTTTCTGTCCCATTAGTCCACCTTTCCCATCTCTTTCTATACCCACTAATTTACTTTTATCTCTCAAAAGTCTATTGTTGCTTGATTTAGTTCAATTTCTAATTCTGATATTGTTCAATTTAGTTCATTTGATTGCTTGCTATCTCTGTATACCACATAAGAATGATATAATATGATGTCTATCTTCTTCTTCTGCCTTATGTCACTAAACATAATTCCCTCCAGGTGGTCCATGTTGCTACAAATGTTAGAATTTCTTCTTTTTGATAGATGCATAGTATTCTATTATATATATACCACATTCTTTATCCACTCATCTGTTGATTGGCACTTAAACTGTTTATAATTCTTGGCTATTACAAATAGCCCTGGAATTAACAAGAGGATGCATATGTCTCTGAATTAGTGTTGTGTTTTTAGGTTAAACACCAAATAGAAAAATAATTGGGTCATATGGGATTTTTATTTTCAATTATATGAGGAATCTCCATACTGCTTTCCAAAATAGTTGCACCATTTTACACTCTCATCAACATTATATAAAAGCTCCCTTTTCTACACATCCTTTCCATCACATATTATTTCCATTTTGTTGTATGATAGCCATCTCGCAGAGATGTTATCTCATTGTGGTTTTGATTTGAATTTCCCTGATGATATGAGAAACAAAATATCTTTCCATATGCCTGTTGGCCATTAGTATGTCCACTTTAGTGAGGTGTCTATTTAGTTCATCTGCCCAATTTGAATTGAATTGCTAGATTTTTTTTCCTGAGTTTTATGTTATTCATATATGTTGGATATAAATCATTGTTAGAGTTTGATGTGCAAATATATTCTCACATTCAGTAGGATGTTGTTTTTTTTAATGCAAGTTTCTTTCACTATGTAGAACCTATTCAGTTTGATATAATGCAATTGTTTAATTTGAAGTTTACTTCCCTTGCTTTGGAATGGAGTCTCCAAAGATATCTCATAAAAATTTCCAGTAGGCTCTTCCCAGTGTTTTATTCTATATATTGTATGGATTCCTGCATTAGATCTAAGTCTTTAACCCATTTTAAACCTTTGATGAATATTGATGCGAAAATCCTCAACAAAATACTAGCAAACCAAATCCAGCAGCAAATTTAATGAATCAAACATGATAATTAAGTGGGATTTATTTCAGGAATGCAAGTATGGTTTGATATACACAAATCAATGAATATGACACACTATGTGAACAAAAATGACAAAAAACACAGGATCATTTTAATAAATGGAGAAAAAAAGCATTTGGTAAGGTTTAGCATGCTTTTTTGTTAAAACCCTCCAAAAATGATTATCGATTATAGAATGTTATTCAACATAATAAAGACTAAATACGGCAAACCCTCAGCCGACATCATAATAAATGGAGAAAAGCAAGCCAAGGATGTCCACTCTCACCACTATTATTTAATACAGCATTAGAAGTCCCGGCCAATGCAAGAAAAATATATAAAATATCCAAATTGGAAATGAAGATAAGAAACTATCATTTTCTCTTTATTTTATTTTTTATTAGTACTTAGTTATTTTAGAATGTTTTGGATGTATAGGAAAATTGTGCTGAAGGTACAGAGATTTCCTATACTCCTTCAAACTATATATTCATAGCTACCCCATTATCAACTTTCCTCAAAAGAATTATATCCTTTTGGTCTAACTGATGGACCTATACTGACATATCGTAATTACTAGCAGTCCGTAGTTTACATTGTGGTTCACTTTTGTTCTTGTATATCCTGAGGATTGGATACATGTACAATAACATGTTTCCATCATAATAGTATCATACAGAGTATTTGTCCCCTGTGCTTTGACTATTCATCCATTCCCCTACAAACTATTTTATATTTTAATAGTAAAGTAAAAATATAATTGACAATCTTATCTATTAGTGTACAATGCTCTCATAGTTGTTCAGCAATAATGATACAGCATTAATCAAACTGTACATTGAAACAAAATGCGTGAGTTGGAAATTAAGGTATGCAAGGTAATAGACAAGCAATTTATCATTTTAGTACATAATTGTTTTCTATAGTTTCTTATTTCAATAATAAAATTTATTATTGAGCTTCTAAGCAATTGATTTTTAACCTTCAGATTTTATCCCATTAAGTTATTTTAAACATTTTACATTACAGAGTCCTCTTTTCTGTTGATGCTTATTAGGTTAATCTCTTTACGGAGCCATTTATTATAATGAACTAAAGCTATTATTTAACCTGAAACCCATAAGGACTTTCTTATTCATGAACTTTGCTTTGAAGCTAACACCTTCATTTTCTTTTTCTTTTTTCTCCCATTGATCAAATTCTAAAATTGATTTAAAGCAATAAAGAAAGCTGTTAGCAATTGCAATTCTGATTTGCATTAATGTTTCAATTTTAAATAGTTATTCTTTCAAAGTAATTTACATTGTGGACAATGTTGATCTTATGGAGGGGAGGTAGAGTGATTTTTTTCCATTCACTTCAAATTGCAGTCCTTTCCTTTCAGACCAATACCACATCTATTTGCCATTTTAGCTTTATGAAGTCTGCCAGGTAATCTTATAATTAACAGGAAATTAGGTGTATATTTCAAAATACTAATAATAAAGTGATCTTTAACTATTTATTAAATTACAAACTTTATACAATGTTTATGGAGATCCAAAAATATATTTTGCATGTTATTCATGCAGTCAATGTTAAAAATATTGCAGTTTGAAATAAATTTGTTTTCCCTTGACAGTACATCTCAATTCAACTCAATTCATAAGATATATGGAAAAATTACCTTGATATCATCATATACTTCAATAGTATTGGAATATTATAAATAATTAAGTCACTTTATTGCCTCTAATTTCCTCCAGCCTATGAAAATTTATAAACATGAAAAAATGATGGTAATTTTATAATGAATTCTAGATTATCTGCCTTAATATTTAGGATATCACAAAATAGGAAATTCCACTATCACAATTCCTCAGAAATAGCTACCAACTAGAGGTCATAGTGAACATAGACTCTGAAGAAAATTTGTTCTTCATTGTTGTCTAGTATTTCACTGGAAATATTTTACAAAATATGTAAGACCTACCATATTTGTGTCAGTAGAGAAAGATGGCATTCAGTAAGGATATTATATTGTGTTCTATAAGAATAGCTACAGAGAATAAAAGATGAATCTTTAGGGTCATAAGAGCAAGTAACTTTAATAAGCAGCAAGATGAAGAAAAATAGAGCTTCTCTTTAATGTTTAAAATAATTCCAATTTTATTCTTCACATTTCATAGTGAAAACTATATCCCTTCATCACTTTAAGGATTATGCCCAAGAGTTTAATTTCTTACATAGTAAAATTTTTAAGTTCCTGTATCAAAAATATAATCAATATAATTCATTCAAATAATTTTATCTTTTTGTAATTTAGGTAAATTTGATTTGCAAAATAAGGTTAGATGTCCTGTACTTTACTCACTAAATATATAATAGGCCATGTCCACCACCAATTTCCAATAGACCGCTACCATTTTCTATTGAATCCTCACCACCACTTGTTCCAACATCCTACCCCCATTTATCTAGGGTAACCTTAGTTCTATTGTCGGTGGCCAGTGATTTTTTTCCTGTATATTTGCTTTGTTTCTTTATGTTCTGCATATGAGTGAGGTCATCTGATATTTGTTTACCTCTTTTTAAATTATTTTACTTAGTTTTATCCCTTATAGTTCCATTCATGCTGTCACAAATGGTAGCACTATCTTCTTAGGATAGTGCAGCATTCCATTGTATTTAAGTACCACATATTCTTTATACATTCATTTGTCAATAGGCATACTATTTTCTTATTTCTTGGATTTTGTAAATAATGATGTGCTAAACATGGGGGTGCATATATCTCTTTGAATTACTGTTCTCTGTTTTGAGGGTGAATACCCAGAAGTAAAATGCCAAGATAATGAATTTCCATTCTCAAATTTTTAAGGAGTCTCCGTAGTGTTTTCTATAATGGTTTCACCAGTTCTGATGCCAACATACAGTTAAAGACTTCCTTTTTCTCTGCATATTGCCAACATTTATTTATTCCACTTTTTTGCATACTAGCCATATACAGTAGAGAGAGAGAGAGAGAGAGAGAGAGAGAGAGAGAGAGAGAGAGAGCGAGAGCATGCTGCTATCTCATTGTTATTTTGATATGTATATCTTAAATGATGAGACGAACATCATTTTCTGTGCTTTTTGACCATCTGCATGTCTTCTTTGGGGAAATTAATATTCAATTCTATTCCAATGTTTTCCTGAGGTTTTATACATTCTTTTTATGTTTTTAATATTAAACCCTTGCCAGATTTATGTTGTACAAATATCTTTTCCCATTCAATGAGATAGTATTTTTCTTGGTGATAGTTTCTTTTTGCTGTGCTGAAGCATTTTAGTTTGACGTAGTCCCATTTGTTTACTGTTGCTTTTTCCCCCTTGTCACTGCAGTTGAATTTCCATAGATCTCTCTATCTCTATTCCTGATGTCATGTGTTTATTCCTTTTTGTTTTGTTTTGTTTTGTTTTTAAAGGAAAGGTGCAGGCATAAATGGAAGTGAGTAGGCTAGCAGGCAGGAAAAAGAAACATTTTATTCTATTTTTCTTTAGTTGTTAACATTGGTTTCTCCTCCAGAACCAGGACAAGCATCCAGGTACTTGGGATGTACATGGAAAGTGCTCTTCTTGAGCTGACTGATCTAACCATTAATCTACCAGGACAAGTCATATTACTCGTTTTATTATGTGAATTTTTGTGGTTTTTAGTCTTACATCTAAGTCTCTATTTCAAGACTTTGCTAAAATAAATAAAGGAAGATTCAAAGAAGTGGAGTGCTTACAAGTTGACTGCATAAGAAGAATGAAAATTGTTAAAATGGTTATCTTTCCTAAATCATTATAAAAGTTTAATATAATTTCCTCAAAAAATTCCACTGGTGTATTTTCAATGAAATAGAATAAAAATTATTTATATGGAACCACAAAATACCCCTAATAATCAAAGAAATCATGATAGATAACAAAAATCTCAGACTTTGAACTATACTACAAAGTAAGGTAGTAATAGCTGTATAGAACTGGAATAAAATATATGCACAGATCATTAGAATAGAATTGAGTCCTCAGAAATAAGTTCATCACATATATGTTCAACACATTTATGATAATGTAGTCAAAACTATATGATGGAGAAAAGAATGTCTTTTCAGAAATGGTGCTGGGAAAACTGGAGAACTATATATAAAAATAGACAAACTAAATCATTCTCTAGCATCATACACAAATATCAATTCAAAATGGAGCAGAACATACAATTTTGAAATTTAATTTTATAACATTAGAAACTAAAGTATAATCAAATAAAACAAATATTTGCATCAATAAAAAGACTTTATATTGGTATTGAACTCTTTAGCAATTCTATATAGTTTTCTAATACTAACTTAAACCATAAAATCCAAGCACAAATTTTAAACATCAAATAAAAATTTTCCTTTTTAAATAAAAATATTTGGCAGTTATTCTTGATTCTCCCTTTTTCAAAGCATTCATGCATTTCATCAACAAGTTCGGCAGTCCATTTTTCCCTCCACAAGATATCTCAGAATCTATTTCTTTCTACATTCATGGCCCTCTCTTACCTATATCATCTAGATTGCCACAATTCTTTTTTATTTCCATTGATTCAATTTCTATTCATAATTCCCTAAAATTCATTCCCTACACAAGTTAAAAAGATATTTCCAAAATATAGAATTACAGTTTTATTTGTTCAGGTAAATACCAAAAGTGAGATAGTACCAGAATCATATGGAAATGACATTCATATTTTTGTGGAATCATCAAACCAATTTACATAATGATTATATGTATTTATAGTCTTAACAACACTACCTAAGAGTTTCCTTTCTCTGCATCTTTTCCATCACTTCCAGTATTGTCTTTTGGATAATAGCTATTCTCACAGATGTGATGCTACATCTCCTTCTTTTGATCTGCATTTAAACATTAATTCACAAATATATATATACATACCCTTTGCTTATGGCAACATTGTTTACAAAGCCAAGAGCTGGAAACAACTTAAATTCCATTGACAGATGAAGGGGCAAAGTAGATGCAGTCAAAATGAAATACTACTCCCCTACACTTACTTAAAACGATAGTCTTACAACAACATGAATGGAAACTGAAAGGGAATTATGCTTAGACGAGTCAGAAGGAGAAAGACGAACAGCATTATTTCACTTATATGTGGTATATATAAAAGCCAAACAGACAAATGAACCAAGTTAAGCAAAAAGACTTTCATTCTATAAAATCAGTTTAGTGCTTACCATGAAAGGCGGTATTCAATTAAGGGGTCAATTGTATCATGAAAGGTAGAAATGGATTCTGGGTGGTAAACGTATGCTGATTTATAATGATGTAACCCTTAAACCTATAGAATGTAATAATGCAATGTTCCTTCAATAAAAATGTGACTATGTATACACACATATATACATATACATGTATGCATGTGTATATATGTGTGTGTGTGTGTATATATATGTATATATATATATACATATAATTAAGTCAAGGTGAAAGAAGGAAGAGTGAGAGAGAAAGAAAGACAAAGAAGAAGGAAAGAAAGAAAGAAAAAGTATTTCAAGTTTTCTCTGTTACTCTTCAAATCATTGAAACTCTATGGCTCCCTAATAGCTTAGAGATTTAGTTCACCAGATGTAGTTCACACACATCCCAAGAGCATTGGTTCAGGAACTGGGGCCAAGGGATAAATCAGGATGAACAACTAAATAAAATAAACTGCTTTATTCTCCTCTCTCTTTCTGCCAGCCTGCATGTTCACTTTCATTTCTGCCTGCATCTTTCCATTAAAAAATTATCTGAACTTCCTACCAAGACCTATAGGTTCCTTTTAACTGTGTGTACGCAATTATCTCTAGTTGTATTGAACTGTAGTATATAGGATACACTCACTATGCTCCAGTTGTACAAGTTCCTCCAGGTTTCCTCTGTTCATGCACTTTTATAGTTGTGACATAGGCACATTTATTTTGTCTTTCTCAAATGTTCTCCTTTTAGTGTTGTGCTTGACTCATTCATTCTCAGATATCTCCATTAGCTGTCCCTGTTTGCCCTGTTCTTTGAAATTCGAACTTTCTGGAATCAACTTGCTTATATATTTTTTTGTTTGTCTCTATAAGTTACCTGAAGAAAAGACAGTATCTCTCTAGTTTACCACGTGGTCCCCAGAAGTCACCATCTATCTCTACACAGTGGAGATAAAATGCATATTTGTTTTGTGTTGATGATGCTAGAACTATTCAGTTTGAACTGTATACTACCTAGTTTGCTTTATTAAATACCTAGAATTGATTTATGATTATTTTCTTCACAGATGTCTCTGGTTTTTAAACTATTTAGCATATTTAGATAGCTAACATGACATGGTTTCTGGTGAAAACTGCCATTCATCATCAGATTATCAGCTTCCTGGAGAGACTTTTTTTTTTTTTTCATTTCTGCTTCCTATGAGAAAGCATAAAGCTATCTGTTTAAGTGTCCGGTTCTCATGTATTACTTCTTTAACTTGACATCCAAAGACCTTCCTAATCCTGAACCTACTCAGTTAAAGAACCATGTTTCACTTGGACTCAGAATTCCTCTTCAAACAGTCCTGCTATTTTCTTGTACACAGCTCCACCTTCTCAGGCCTCCTCTCTGAGAATTTCTAAGGGTTTGACTTTTACCCCTGAATTGTTGAAGATCAGACAAACAATGAAGTCTCCCTTCTATCTTTCAAAACAAATATTTTTAGCATGTCACACTTCACAAAATAGACACTGTCCTATCAAATGTAATTTTCAAACTTACTTAATTCTCAAGCATTTTAAATAACTTTTCATCAGATGAATAAGGTAACATTGATTTACAAGCAAAATAAACACATTTTTATTGTAGGCAAAAACATGTGAAGGATTCAACTTTTGCATTTACCTGTGTGAATGGCTAGCTTTTCAGCACAAACATGACATCAGAAGAGCTGACTTGCTAGAAATATTGTCAAATAAAAGTTTGTTGTATCTGTCTGAAGTACGAAGAATCTCTGAGACATGCTGACTTCTGTATGATGAACTACTGAATCATCTAGAGTGAAAATTATGTCTTATTCCTCATAGGCCATTTTAGAAGTTTCCAAAACAAGTATTTCGTATAAATATATATTAATTTACTACTTAGGAATCACTACATTATATATATCTTAGAAATATGATCACTACTAATTTCGCAACATTTTGAGAACTTACTTGTCTGCAATAATTTAATAAGCATTCTTAAAATGACAGATTTTTTTTTACAGATTTCAATGAATAATCCTAGATCAGGAAATCAATGTCTAGATATAATATCAAAACACACATTTTACTCAATTACATTCCTCCTTTTATATAGGCTTATATTATACAATCTCAATACAATTCCTAAAACTAACTCTATAGACTTGACATCTGTACATTCTTAGAGTCTATTTTATTTTTAATTTTCAGCATTTTTTAGTAAAGAATAGGTTAGAGAAATGATTGGGTGATAACAAATACGTTTTTTAGATAGATAAATGTTGATTTCTCAGCTTAATATGAATTTATTTATAAAATTTTAACTCATTTCTTTTTTGAAATGAATGTATGTAAATGTATATTTAAAAAAATGTTTAATATGAACATATAAACATATGTGCATATACATATTATACATTTATATATATTTAATGATAATAACAATTAAGAAAATGCATGAAGTATTTGAAAATGCAAATCTTTCAAGAATGTCATTATCCCTATTTTTCTAAGATAAAAAGTTTTTTTCTACATCTGCAACAACAGATGTAAGTATAGATGAAGATTTTTCCCAGCCTCACTCCAGTCAAAGAATTTAGGCATTTATATAAGAAAAAGCATACATCAGCACAGAGGGAAGTTTTAATTTTCACTCATTTTGTTTAAATATGTCATCTGTCTTTTAGTTCTTGAATCAGTATATAAATATAATGAAAAGATTTAACTACTCAAGTATTCCAGAGACAAAAAGTAATAAGCATGTTTTAAAGTGGGAAAAAAGAAAACGCAGAATCAACTGACTTTATAGAATTAATTCTTAACACTCCCAATGTTTACTAATCTTTAAATAGAGGCAGTCATTTGTTATGTCTTTTCTTCATGAGAAAAGCATACAATATTGTATTGGAAAATACAGAGAATAAACATTGACAATGATTGTTTCTTCTGAAAATAATACAAAGTATTTACAATTTCATAAATGAATGCATAAAACTGTTACATTTCCAGAAGCACTTACTAAATGAATACTGGCAAGCTCAAATGCATTTAGATAATATCACACATTTAATTATATCCCAAAATCTTTGTGCATATTATCATTAAGGCACTAGCACCATTTTTTTCTATTTTTCTTAAAGAATTATTTCATTCAATTTTATTGAAAGAACATTGCATTACAGTATTATATAAATTTAAGGCATCCATAATTGTAAATAATACTAACACCATTTTGCAAAGAAAAGCATGAAATTTAATCTTAAATATATTGACTTTAACACAATTTACTCAATAACAAATTCCCAGCTAGTCATTATTGTAGTCAACAATTGAATATATCCCACACTTTTTTATATGCTGCATAATTTTATTCTATATGCTCATTTATATATTTTATCTTTTGTTTGGTCGCTGTTGCTTTATCCTTCTCCAGTGTCATGTCGCAAATTCAGGTCCTTAGGCTTTACATGGCCTGCATCTTAGCTGCTGAGCCACAGAGATGCAGTTGATTGCATAATTTATGTTTATACTGCTTAAAAATACTTCAGCAAATACATACGAACTACCTATTATATTGGTGAGATACTTACTAATTACTTGTGTATGTTTTTTATATGTTGATGATATAGTAGCTAAAAACAAATGAAAATTTTACCATGTCCTATGTTTCCATGTCCTAAACAATTACTCTTCTACCAAATTGCAATTAAAATAAGTTTTAACAACTAATTTTGACATATAACGATCTATCTTAATTGCCTTGTCTCTTGTAATCCATCTCTCTTAATTTCTGAACTACTGAGAGCAATAAATATGTGTCTACTCATGTGACTCAAATCTGTATACCCTTGTTCCCAATGTTGCAAAATTTCCTTTCAGATATTGGTCAACTAGACAAGAAATACTTCAGTATCTATGATTCAATGTGTATTAAAACAAAATTTTATTTCTATTCAAAGTGATTGACCGTTGACCAGGCAGTATTCAATGTTCTCTCCGTTTGGAAGATAGTCTCTTGTCAAAGAATTTCAAAGACACTCCTCATACCAAACCAATCCATGCATGAACCAAGCTACTAATTCTTCCTCACTCATTAAATGTTTAGAAGAGAACCTTCATGGGGCATAAATGTGAACACCCTCAAAGATTAAGGTTCAGGTACAACAGTGTCAGTTGATGTAGAAGACTTGAGATACCTGCATATGGAGCACTTTGATGTCTTATGGTACTGCTTAGATGATATCTAGGAGTCACCACTTTGTCTTTTAGTATTTCATTTGTTTCAGTACATATGTGACCTATGGCTTGGTAGAGCTGACATTAGCCAACTCACGAGCAATTCTGATCACACTTATTATACTTAGTTCAGTTCTCTGTCTCTTCAAGATTCCAGTAAAATGTCAGGAGGTTTACCAAAGTTGTATAATTATCTGATATATATATATATATACATATGTATGTATATATACATATGTATGTATATATAATATTCATTTATCATTCATTATTAGCTGGTGTTATCTCTATTTCTCTCTTTGGCCTTCCCAAATCCCTTCTCCTTTTCAACAAACTTTCCTTTCTTCTACCCTTATCTCTATTCCTCCCTTCTTTTTTCATGATTATAGAATTTAATTAGAAATCTTAGCTATTCATCTATCTTGCCCTTATTAAGACACTGTTCCATTAACGTACTCTATAACTAGACTGACCATATTTCTTTGTGACAAAAACAGGACATTGGGATGGCAAAAGTGGGATGGAATTATGCACTGGCAACTAAGGGGAAGGGAAGAGGCAAAGCAATCCAAGCAGGAGCATACAGTCAGGTCAGCAACAGTTAAATAATATGAGATGTCCATTGGTGATCACATAGTAACAATGTGTGATCTGGTGGGACTTCATGCAAACAGTCAACCAGCCAGTACCAGTGCAAGGAATTTTAGCATCTTAGTCAAAAACTGAATGTGGTGCTCCTATAAGCCCTGTTCTATATGTCCTGCTTAAAACACATGCAACTTTAACCATTCCAGTTTCAAAATGTTCAAATATCCCACAGTGACAGATATAACACCCACAGTGCCAAAAATAATTCCCTTAGTGCTTACCTACAGCTTGACCATGCTATGGTGTTCTGCTCCCTTTGAAGAAACAGGTTTACTTGGGGTGGGGATGAATCCTATTGCCACTGCACCTCTTTTCTCACAAGAGGCAGGAAAAGCAGTGGTTGCAACAGCTCATCCTAGTCGTGCCATCAAGGACCATCTTTAATGTAGGGTAAAGGGGCAGCTGTTTTGGGGCCCCCTCAACAGACTGAACCTGGGACAATTCTACTGCCCCCTTACCCCATGTTAAAGATGGCCCTGATTTATTTAAAATGGCATAAAATTGACATTTAAATGAAAGCAAAAAATTTGGAACTGTAGTGTTTAAAATGGTATATATGATCTGCTTATCTATAACTCTGACAATTAGGCTTCTAAGGCTGCCACCCACTGATGCTCTGCTTTTCATTATAATACTTGACTCTGATGGTAAATACTACTATACAACATGAGGGGAAGAGAGAGAGACAGAGTCATATAATGACACTCAAATTTGGCTCTCTAGGATAATTTTTCCTGAATATTGTCTGTATCAAGCAGGTTCTAACAGAAGAGCAACCAATGAACTTTTGAAATTGGTAACTCCTCATCAACTGATTAAGATTTGGTAAATGATGTATCTTTCGAGGCCTGTTCGAGCAGTATCTTCATGGGTGTTTTAATCTTATATGGCACATGCACATAAAAAAACAAAAAACAAAAAACTAACTTTCATCCATTTGACTTTCATTATTTGTCATAACAACACTGGCATGTCTACCTCAATGTAATAGTTTTTTATTGCTGTTGTAATAAATGGCCACTAAGCTATTTAATTAAAAGAACATAAATTCATTTTCTTATAGCTCTAGTGGTTGTGAGTATCACTGTGCTAACTTCAAGATATTAGCAAAGCTGCCTTCCTTCTAGAGCTTCTAATGGAGAGTCTGTTTCATTGCTTTTTACAGATTTTACAGATTGCTTACATGTGACTCATGACCCCCTTCCTCCATACTCAAAGCCAATAACACTGCTCAAGTTCTTCTTATGCTGCCATCTGTCTGATTCTCTCTTCCACGACTGTTTTACATTTTGTAAATATCTTGTGTTTACATTAGACTTATCAGAATAATGCAGTATAACCTCTCTGTTTATGGTCAGTTGATTGACAAGCTTAATTCAATCTATAACATAATTCATCTTATCTACATAACCTATATATTACAGTTTCTGTGGCTGGGGGCAGCTTTGAGAGCTATTTTATGCAACCACAGCTAATGTGAATTATTACTTTTACATGTTTCTGATGGTAATCCTACTAGGTTTTCTGTATCATACATGAGTTTCTATCTTGTTGTTAAATTATATAAATTACTTGGATTTCAGCTATTCATACAATTCAATATTGCTATCTGGTGATCAGTCTTCTCTGTCTTCTCACTATATAGGAGATAAGAGCATTTTTGTATGATACTAAGGAGAACTTCTGATTTTGATAGTTAACATTAATTAATGGAATAATACTCCAAATTTCGACATTTTACTCCAAAGCAATCAGACTTAACAATTGCACTGCAATTAATGTTATTATCTCTCTCATTCTCCAATATCTTATACATACAAAAGTCTGTTCATTCCTAAAATAATTGCACCATCATAATTTTCCACAGGTGAAAGTTACACTGATACTTTTAGGCAGGATCCCCATTTTTCCACTCAAGGGATTGATTCTTAATCTCTAGCGGAGATACAAATAATCCAGCTTCAAATTACATCACACTGCATCCTTTCTGGAAAATTCACCAAAATTTCCAGGTTGTGATTCTCAGAAAGAGGAATATAAAGTGAAAATTATGAGAAAAGAGATATATTAGAGAGTATTCCTTTATTAACTCCTCTGGAAGGGGATAAAGAAAGACTGGACAAATAGATAAGGATTGACAATGAAAATCACAAAATGTGCTATGAGTTCTCAACTGAGTATGGAAGACTGAGGGCTTTCATCCAGGTGAATGACTTCTTGGAGGAATTGCTAAAGGCTATTGAAAGTAGTGACTGAGTAATAAATCATACATTCCTGTAAGAGATCTATGAGAATCACAGCATCCACCACATTATTGTAACTTACATTCTGTCTCTTTTTTTATTCAAAACTTCTTCCACTTTTGAAGTTTGATTTTATAAATAAAAAACCAGAAATCAATGCTAGAAACCCCTGAAAGGAAATAAGCACAGATAATGTTAATTGCTTGAATATCAGAAGAAAATAAGAGATATACACATAGGTTGTATAAATCAATAATCTACAATTTCATCAGCCATATTATATTCCTAGTCTTTAATTACTTTTTTAAATTCATTTTTTTATTGTAGTAATTATTCTACATATTAAAATAATTTCTTATGCATAGGTTCCCCATTTTTTAGATTTATTTCAGCACACCATGCACTTCACCAAATCACCAAGTGTTGCTTCCATTGTCCAGTGGGCTTCACCACCATATGCCCCCTCCCACCCCATTCCCTTTTGGTAACCTAATTTCTGTTGCAAATGTATCAGAGTTGGTTATTTTCATCTATTCCTTTGTTTTGTCTATTGACATTTCACCTATAAGTGAGGTCATCTGGTATCTGTCTCCTTTTGACTTGTTTCACTTAGCATCATCCCCTCTAGTTCCATCCAAGTTGATACAAATGACAGGGTTTCATTACTTCTAAAGGCAGTGTAGTATTCCGTTGTATATGTGTACCACATCTTCTTTAGCCATTCATCTGATGTTGGACACTTAGGTAATTTCCAGTTCTTAGCTATTGTGAAGAGGGCTGCAATAAACATGGGGATGCATACATCTCTATTGATGGGTACTTTTGTATCTTTTGAGTAGATGCTCAGAAGTGGAATGGCAGGGTCATATAGAATTTCCATCTCCAGTTTTTTGAGGAATCTCCAAACAGTTCTCCACAAGAGTTGTACCAATTTTCACTCCCACCAACATCCTCACCAGCATTTTTTGTTTCCAGACTTTTGTATAATAGCCAGTTTTTTAGGTATAAGGTGATATCTTCTTGTTTTAATTTGCATTTCCCTGATAACCAGCCAGTAGGAACATAACTTCATGTGCCTTTTGGCCATCTGTATATCCTCTCCAGAAAAGTGTCTCTCCAATTTCTCTACTCATTTTTTTCATCAGATTGCTTGTTCTTCCATTGTTGAGTTTTATGAGTTCTTTGCATATTTTACATGTTAAACCTTCGTTGGAAATATCAAATGCAAATATCTTCTCCCAGTTAGTAGGTTTCCTTTTGGTTTTCATGATGTTTTCTTTTGTTGAGCAGAAGCTCCTTAATTTGATGTAGTAGTCCCCATTGTTTAGTTTTCTTTTTGTTTCCCTTGATGGTGGAGTTGAGTCCCCAAAGTCTTCTCTACAATTGATGTCATGGAAGTCTCCGATATTGTCTTCTAAGAGCTTTAGGGTTTCTGGTTGAATGAATTCAGAACTCAATTGCACTTTTCACATATCTAAAGATCTAGCATATTTATTATGGTATTATTTATTACTAAAGTTCACTTTGAACCCACCCACATTAATCTAAAAATTGATATACTAGTATTGTTTAAAGGATTAGAAATTGTGGCAATTAACCAAAGGTAGTAGAGATTGATATTTTATATATAAAGTTGTTTTGTGCTTTTGTGTTAGATTTTTTTGCTTTACTTCTAGGTGCCCTGTCACACCTTGAATCATTTTTATTATGCTCCATATAATTTATGCTACTTGTCATGGTTTTGTTGTAATACTGTCATTACTAGGTAGTTAAATGAAAGGACCCTTTCAATGTCACTGACCAAAGTCATCTTAAAGTAAATGGATGATGTATATCACCAGTTATGAAAGAATTAATTATAGATACTGTTTTCATTTTTATACCTTTTAATAAAAAAGTAGGTCTATGATGATACCTAGAATTCAAAAGAAAAATAAAACAAAAAAATCAGTGACATATCTTGTGTATTTTAAGCATGAGTTAATAGCTCTGCCGGATGAAGTATTTTTCTGAATATTTTCATAAATTGATATAAATAAATGTAGAATTTGTATGCTTTAAGACATTATGAACTTCATCTCAGTTTTTTTTAAATATTATTTTATTTTTGTGAAAATATCTAATGAGATTTCAACATTTGAATAAAAACAGTACTAATTTTTAAGTAATAGATTTTAACATTTTACAGTTGCCCAGTTATCATTTTGACATCTTGAAACCCACATTTAGTAAAATATTAAAGTTTAATATGAAAGTTTATTAAAATGTTTTATGAAATAAATATGTTAAACTTAACGTCTTAATAATTTTTAAACAAGACCCCCATAAATAAATAAAATATATGATTGTTCTAATTATAGGTATAAAATGTATTCTAACATAAGACTGATTAGAGATATAAAACTAAACTGCTTGAGCATTTGTATACATTAGTCACTGAATGTTATTATTTTTGGACATAATATCTCACAAGACAATAAAAATGAGATATGATGCTATTTTATAGAGGGATTCCCTTGCATGCATGTAGAAAAATCCACTTTTAATAGCATAACAGCAATTTTCCCACATTTGGCTTGCATAGTCCACATATATCCTAATGAATCAGGTTATCAACCCAGGGCCAGGGGTGAAAACCAAGATGCACAATTAAATATATTAAAATGCTTCTTCTTCCTCTTTCCTCCTGCCTGTCTACCTACTGACCTTTATTCCTTCCTAAACTTTCCTTTAAGAAGAAAAACTGTCTACAAATTATCTGTCGGTGTTACAAATGCAAGATACAATATGCTAAGCTAAACTAGAAAAATAAGTGTAAACTCCTAAACTTGACAAACTTTCCAGTGTAACCTGCTTACTTAGCAGTTTAGTTCACTGGTGGCACAATCCATGTAGTTCTTGTCCCCCAGGGGAGCAATCAAGATGAACAACTAAACAAAATAAAGTGATTCTTTCCCTTCTCTATTCCAACATATTTGCCTGCTCACCTTCATTCCTGCCTGCACTTTTCCTTTAAAATATAAAAATAAAATGAATAAAACTTACACATATACATATACATACAATGTATACACATATACATATACATACAATGTATACAAAATTTAAAATGAATCATCTCAATTTATATGAGATTTCCTCCAATTGCAACATAATGTTGTTTAGCTACAAGGGCAGCTGCAACAAAAAAGTTGCCCCAACAAACAAGGACCTAAAAATATCAGATAAAATATTGACTCCAAACCAGACTCCAAAAGAGTCAAGGAACAGACAAATTTCTAAAAGAAACTAGGCCTTGAAATAACTAGATAAGGCAATATTTTTCTGCAGCTGCCCTAGTTGTCCAGACCAGCTATTGTCACAAAATCAGAAATTCAAAGCTACGGGCAACTGACCCTTACCTCATTCTAAGAGACTTACTATAAAGTTGTAAGTGGACTCATATATCAAGCTCATTATAACAGAATGCATTATGGGTAATGAGCATGCACATTTAGGGGAACAACTGTTCTTGGATAAGATAGCCTTTTTCCTGGAAATTTCAGTTTAGAAGTTCCCCTAGAGTAAAGGTGTGAATAATAGGTATTCTGGTTCCCTTGAGCCTGACTCCATCTCCTGCTCTGCAAATGTAATTGACTAGTGTCTTCTCTCTCTTTCCTTCTCCCTCCTCTCTCCTCTCTCTCTGCCACTTTCTCTATCACAAATAAAGATCTTTTACTTTTAGTGTGTTATTTCTGCAGTGATAATTATCCACAGAAGATGCAATAACATGCTCAAATTACATGCTAACAATAATAATGTATTTATTTCTTAAATATGTTTGTCAAACAATTCCCTACATTTGATTAGGAAAAATATTCATATAACAGCAACAATAAGAATCAATATTTTACAAATGCTAAAATTTATAATCAATTTTGCTTTGTAATTCAGTAATGTAACTAACATGAAGATACGATTATATTTATTTTATTATAATCTAATGTTTAGGGGAGAAGTACCTTTTGATACACTTTTATTGCAAATTTTTCAAAAAAAACACAAAAACTTTGTCCAAATAATCCCAAGCATATGGGCATTTTAATAAATTTTGCTAAAATACTATTTTTTAGTTATATTCATGCTAATACACATGTTGACTACATTTTAACAAATAAAACAAAGTTATCTCTTTGGATGGGTTCATTAATGATTTCCAGGCTGCTATAATTAAATTGACAGACCCGCGACAAAAGAGACCGAGACAAGGGAGTCAAGATACTCCGAGGCACGACTTTATTAACCCCGGTTCAGGCTGGGAAAGCTCACAGCCGAGTGAGAGAGAGTGTTCTGCCAAACTCAGGTTTTGGTACATTTTTACAGGGCAAATGACAGCTGTCAGAGTTGTTTTTCTTTGAGAAAAAGAATGAGGAGGAGAGTAGGGATGGGGAGTTTCATTAATGGGAACTGGAAGTTTCGGCAGAGCCATTGTGGGCACAGATGCTGTTAACTGTATGGCTGGTGTTGATTTCCATGTTGGCAGAGGGTCTCTCTCAAAACAGGATATGGGTCTCAACGTCTACTGAAACTGGATGGGGCCCTCATGTCTGCTGACTTTAACTTTCTTTTGGATGAGTCTTGTGACTGTTCAAAAATGACATAGGCAGGATGGCTTAAATCATAGAGATTTATCTCTCATAATTATGGAGGCCAAAAAGTTCAGGATCAAGGTATCAGAAAATTTCCTTGCTAATTAAAGTCTTCTTCTTGACTCGAAGAGGGCCACCTTCTCATTGTATTCTCACATGGGAATGTGAAAAATTGATTTAACCATTTATTTATTATATATTTTATTATTTATTAATGAATAACTGTTTGCCATATAAATATATTAAGGTTAAATATAAATCTTAAATTGAATAAAAATTTAAGATACAACTATGTTCTTAAATTGTAAGAAACAGCAGGTGTTTCTTTCATTCAGAGAATTATATCTGTCAAACACAATTCCAAATAAAATCACTTGTCAATTTTAGGTACCATAGCAGCATAATAACAAATTTATTTAAAATCAATTTTTGTAGATAATATTTTCATAATCCACATGGGAAATCTTAATCCATTACATACTTGAAAAAATTCCATTGCACAAGAACTTAAAGAAAGATGACTGAACTATGGTATACCATTTACCCCACTCATGTAAATTTCACTGCAGAAACTTCTGAAGGTGATAGATGTTCCTTTAATATAGAAGACAGCTATCCACCCTTCAATATAAATCGTTTTTTGTGGTTTTTTTTAGCTTTCCCATTAAATCTTTTCAAGGAAAGAAGTATCATAGTTCAACTCAGTCCTCTATTTCAAGAAAGGTTTTTTTATCTCATAAAATGGTTATATATGGGGTTTTGTTTTACACCTTTTCAATCATTAAGCAGTTGGGGTTGGTGACATAGGAAGGTGGGTAGGCAAACTGACAGGTAGATATGCTTTCAGAGGCAATTTGTAGAAAGGAAGAAAGGTCGCATCACAATTTCTATTGTCTTTGTTTCTAAAAAGGAATGCTGGTTTCCTGGGCGTCTGCACCCCAGCATTCAATTGAAAGCAAAGCAATTATTTTAGGCAAAAGAATTTCCAATGGAAATGTTCAGCTTTTCAATGCAAAAAGGAATCTTGTACTGTACCCTCAAGGCTTTGACTTCAGCTGTGTCAGCTGAGAGGTTTCTGATTCTGAATATAAAAATCTGATTCATAACAAGTTTGACACATGCTGCTTCAAAGAAGTAAAGGAGCTTCGAAGTCTCATTCAGAGCTGCAGACTGACAACGGTTTCATTTTTGTCTTCTAAGTTGTTTTTCTTTCACCCTTTTGCCGAACAGAAACCAGAAAATGACTCTGAGAAGAGCTGCACACTGCAACAGATGTATTACATATAAATATATAGAAACATACAGAGAGCTCTGGAGAATATAAGCTAGTACTAGCCACAAAATCTGTCAATTGTGAAAATCCATTGCAAACAGCAAAAATAAATATTATACTGATCTTGTCAATCATTATAAACAAAACTTTTACCTCCCAAGTAATAACTATGAACATTTGTTTGACAAAGAGAATATAAAATCCAAAAGTAAATCATTCCTATATGATACTAAAAGAAACAAGAGTTTATTTTTTAAGTTGATGTCTTTTCTTTTTCACACCCTGGCAGAAGCATTTGATTTCTAATTATTTACAAATTATTTTAATATACTAATTATTTTACTCTTTTAATATATCACTTTGCTTGCTTAAAATAATCCTGGTTCTATATACACTTCATTTTCCATAACTTCAGTTCACTTCCCTTCATTACAATAAAATTCTCTGATGACAAAAATAGATATGTCAAATTATTAATGCTTTACTGTGTGCTCTAGATTCAATGCATGTGTCACCCCCTATCCCTTAATTCATATGTTGAAAACTTAATCGCCAATGTGATGGTCATTTCTGAATTGATTAGGTCCTCTTGAATGACATTAGCACACTTACAAAAGAGATGCCAGAAAGCACCCTCATGCCTTCTACAAAAAGAGGGTTACAGTTACAGTGAGAAAATGAGTATCATTGAGAAAGCAAGCTCTCACCAGGCACAAAATCTGCCAGTGACATAGTGCCATGTTCTTGGACTTTCCAACCTCCAGAGGTGTAGGAATTTTTTTTTTTTTTTTTTTTTTTTTGCTTATAAGACTCCTGGTTTATGGTTAAAGTGATCTAAACAGATTAAAAAACAAATCGAAATACCAGTCAATCATTTATATTTCCCAGTAAGTTTTCACTTTATGGTTAATGCAATGTTATCCAATAAGGACTCTGGTTGAGATAACAAAAATCCTATTCTCATGGGTAGAGAAGGGAAGAAATCTTTAGTGATGTTTGAAAATCTTTTTTAAATGAACATATTTATTTATTCTGACTATGCTAAAATTTCACCCAGTTGAGCATTTGTCCTTTTAGAAGACTATTGTTCAAATTCTCATCACAATTTAATTAACTTGTATCATTAAATTATTTAAATTATTTTAATGTTATCCTAAAAAAAATGTTAGCTTTAGTATCCTGGAAAATAAGAAATCCTAGACTGAATATTTCTTAATAAATTGTATATGTACGTATATGCATATATATGTATGTGACATATTTGAGACCTGATTGAATTCAGTTTTTAGAAATGCGTGATGTGTGACCATCTAAAATCCTAATCAATCCAAACATATTGAGGACAGGAAATTTTGTCATTTCTCATTTCTTTATAGCCATGCAGAGCAATGTAGGACTTACATAAATTAATGATATATTTGATGTAAGGATTCTTCAGTGAGTGACCAAGATAGAATTCATAGGAGTTACAAAGTGATGCAACTCAGTATATTTATTAGAAAGATAGCAATAAAACGGGGACAGAGATTTGTGTGCAAGCAGAGAACTGTTGCACTGTGGGTACCCTGACTGAGCACAGGAAGGGGTGCTTGCAGGTAGATTGTGGTCCTAGAATGTTTAATTCACTAAAGGAATGTAGGAATAATGGTGATAAGGATTTCTAATGAGATAAACAGCTAGGGAGAGTATGCTGTGAACGTTTTCAAGGGTCTGTGAAATGATCCTTGACACTGTTGTCTCCAAGGAATTTATGACTTCTTGCTTCCTGGGAGGCTTAATTTGTTTAGCTCTGTCAGTTTTCATGTGAGTTTGAAAACATATAGAAATGTTCTATCTCTTTTAAGTGTATCCTCATCAAATTGAAATCAAAGACAAAAAACCCCAGCAAACTTCTGTTTCTTTGAGTACATGTGGGGAAAATGCTGCTTGGATAGGTGAAATACCCATTAACTTACTAGACTTATTAATTTTTATAAAATAATCATGAAAATATATGGCTTTGTATTAAATACCCGTGATGTATAAATTTGACTTGCATTGCAATCAAAATAATTAAGAACGTTGGGTTACGTGGGTGCAAAGAAGGCATAAAATTAATAATTTTCCTTGAAATATGTAAAAGGTATGAGTTAGAAATTAATCAATTCATGGTCACTATGTTATTTATTAGATGCAAATTTTTGAAAATTTATGTGCTGCATGTACATAAATTTCTAATATTGTCATATATTTCGCTCTTGTCTGTAATTTATTTCTATTTCATATTTCTCTAATTTTATTTCTCTTAGTTCTACTTATTTTATTAATATGGGAATATATTTCACATTGTGAATTATAATTAGGCTGTATGTATCTTGTTATTCATAATTTTTCATGGCAAGAAAACTCTTCCTAGACTGGATATTGGCATCTTCAACCCCACTCCTGCTCCCACAAGACAAAATCAAATCAAAATCATAATATGTAATAAGATTTCACTCTAAATTAAAGGGAAAAGTTATATTCTCAAGTATTTTGGGCAATGAAAGAAAGAAAAACAAGTGTAGGATGGAATGCATTTACTCAGGAATTAATAGATACTAATTAAAACCTGATGCTTTGCCATTTGAATTTTATATTCTGAAAGATTCCTTGAAGTTATAATACTGTTAATTTTATGAAGAAACTCTCTGTTTAGTGGATGTCTTATCTTTTTCTTTCCTCCGCTATTAATTACAGAGATATTAAGTGAAATATTAGCACTTATTTCTCTAAAAACATTTGATGAAAAAAAGAGGATGGCTATGATCTTTAATTTTATAAAGAGTTGATAAAATTATTCCTTGTGTAATGCCAGGGTAATGTGATGATTAGTGTTTTGTGCTAATGTAACTGGGCCGTAGGATGTCAAATATCATTCTGAATGTTTCTGTGAGGATGTTTTTAGATAAGATTTAATATTTAAATTGATAGTCTGACTAAAACAGATAGGTCTTCCTAATTGGAAAGTCCTCACTCAGTAATATGAAAGTATGAATAGAATGAGAAAGAGAGAGAGAGAGAGAGAGAGAGAGAGACAGAGACAGAGACAGAGACAGAGAGACAGAGACAGAGAGACAGAGACAGAGAGACAGAGAAGAAAGAGAAGAAGAAAGGGAAGGAAGGAAAAAAAAGAAAAGAGGGAGGGAAGAAGGAAGGAAAGAAGGGAGGGAGGAAGGGACGGGAGGAAGGAAGGGTATGACATTTTCTTGAGTTGAGAAAGAATTCTTCTTGCCTTATTACATTCAAACTGAAACAACTGTACTTCTTGGATGTTGAATCTGCCTGCTGAACATTGAAACCATACCATAGGCTCCTGGTTCTCAGGACTTTCAGTTGAGTTGAGGATATCACAGTTTCCCCTAAGACTCCAGTTTACTGACACAAGCTGGGAATCTAAGGACTTTTCAGCCTCCACATTTGTAGAAGACAATTTCTTAAAATATATTTCTTCCAATCATGTATGTATATGTATGTATTTATGTATGCATATAATATACATGTGTATACACACACACTTCCTATTGGTTCTGATTTTTAGATAACTGAATATAGATACTATTAAATAATTTCTATATTTTAATCTTACTCTCAGAAGTACTTCTGAAAATATTTGTTGAATTTATGCTTCTAATTAGTCATTAAATTAAGCAGATAAAAGCTAAATTGCAATTGATATTTATCAAAATTAATTCTACATCTACCTAATACACTTCGATGATTTTTTTTTTCTCTCTGAAGCTCTCTATTTGTCATGATTATCCAAATCTTGTTGACCAAAGCTTTGTCAGAGCTTCTGTAACTTGGATGATTCAGCCACATTGTGATAAAGGATACAATAGCAAAAAAACTTAATTTGGGGTAAAAATCTCTTGCCAAATATCCTTCAGTCTTTGCTGCCTGAGTGATTCTAGTCAAAATATGAAAAGACCTGCCCCTACCTGGTTAAGTGGATTTAGAAAGCATATAGATGAGTTTTATCTAAATTCTCACAAGATAGAAAACTGAATAAAAATAATTCCTTGAAAAAATAAACAAATGAAATATATCTCTGAAAAAGTAGTCATACCCGGAAGAAAGGAAAATGGTGATCTGACACTGGGCACAACTCTAGTACAACCACTTCTGACAGAAAAATTAGAATTGTTAAGTCATTTATGAAATTAGAAATTCTTCTGGCATATAACGTAAATATGAATTTATAACCACTTTTGTTAAAAATAAACATTTACTTGAGAGTGTGCCATGAAACAAGTAAATGATATTTAAAACCATTATATCTTCAAATAATTTAAAACATAGTTCTTTTTTAAAAAAAAAAAAACATTTCAACCTCACCATGGCCCAGAGTCTCGAATCTGAGTTCATTGGTATTATGTCTTATATCTTAGCTACCTGAGTCATAGAGGTTTACCTAAGATTTTCTCATTTCAATCTAAATCTTTTAAAAAGTTTTTTGATAAAAGTAGGTATGTGCCTCATAATTGATAAGTAAAATAAGTGTACACATTGTGAATATATTAAACATTTTAAGAAAATGGACCTACAGATTTGTAGATTATCATAGATGTCAGCATACAAGAATTTTCAGATGACTATTTAGGTGTTAGTTCAAATCTTAAAGTCTGTGAACTCAATTCTATTGATCCTGCTTTGTTAAGAAGCATTCTAATTAAATTAATAACTTAAATACCTTTTTCTTCATGGAAAACTATGAACTTTTAAAATTATTTTATTTATTTGCTTATTAAGTGTATCCTTCATACAGACATTTTGATGTTGCTAGTCAATGTTCTTTTAAAATTTCAAGAAATCTTATCAAGCAAAAACAAAAATCGTATTAATAAATGAATGAAATATATATTAAAAGTGAGTGTTTTATATCTGCCAGTTTCATGAACTAAGGAAATTCTAAGAATTATCAATACATTTTAGTGTATGATTTGTCAGTTAAAAAAAACCTTAGAATATGCCTAAGATAACTTTGGTTGAAAATATTTACTTTCATCTTAGAATGATTTCATTCACTCCATAATCATTCTTTGTCAAGAATATTGATTCTTAGTACATTCCTTCAGTAGGGTGAATTTCCAAAGCGATATCACATATTGATCTAATATAAATGTACATTCAGAATCTCTTGCATCTTCAAAAAACTGTCTACTTTAAAGTGAGACTAAATCGGGCCTTTAATATAAGGACAGTGGTAATAAATTCTAAAATTGTGAAATCAATGAAATGAACATCAGATGAGCACCTTGTTTTCATCATTACAGAATAAAGAATCCCATCTAGTTTTCCATCTTCATTGTTTCCTGTGAGATGTTTGTCATCCAAAATGATTGAACACATTTTAACAACTATTTAACTTTTCAGAGTGTTCAATCTATCAAAAAGTCTTGAAGAAAACCAGATTATTTTATTAAGCTCACCATATTCAATCTCAATAATTTAAATTATCCTTAGTGATACAAAGAGAGGGTCAGTTAGGATTTACCAATTTCGATAATCTACTATGAAGGCTATAATGATGTAACAAGTATTAAATACATATAATTCCTCATCACCATGATAAAAATGAGTATCTTTATGCTTACAATTCTATAACAGGAATAAAATAAAAATTATGATGTAATTAATATAAAAATTAGTATGATTAGTGTATTGGTATCATTATATTTATTTTTTATGCAACATAAGTTACTGTTATTCAAGAAAAACTATATATATATTAACCACTCAATCTGAAATTAGAAGGACTTGTTTGTATCATTCCATCTCACATGAAGTGGCACTTTTCTTTAAGGCCTATTATTCCGAACAGTAATGGTTATAATCAGAAGAGTATATATTGCTGCTCTAATGGCAATAATTAAGTACTTGATTAAGTATTTATATTTATACTGATATAATGAGTTTAGAGACACATATTTGGTTTGATAAGGTAATACATTCACACATTTGCCCATTTATTGATAGATGAAAATGGTTGAACTGTAATATAATCACAATTCAGCCTTTTGTTTTAGAAACAAAAAAAATGACTATCAGATTTCCTGAGTCAAAAAATGCCAATTTCTTTTCTGCCATAAATGGGAGAAATATGCCTTTTTTAAAATAGATACTGCTCAAAAATGTATTTTCATTTTGCAGAGGTGTGCAACTTTATTTACAATAGTTATGTTTTAATCTGGCCATGTATGAAAAACCTTTCCTCAAAAAACAAAAGTAAAACTTTGCCTTGTACATCCATAATGTAAGAGTGATGGTATTAGAGCACTGTTAATAAACATTTGAGAAAGTGTCTTCTAAGGAACTGGAGTTCAGAATATCTGCCTCATCTCCGATATCAGATGGGTCCTAGTTTAACTTATGATCTCATAATCATATAGTACTGCAGTCTAATTTCTTAGCTAAACGATTTTTATTTGTAATAACCTAGCATTATTTAAATTGATGCTAGCTAACTTCCATTTTATACATACCTTATTTAATTATTCTAAAAAATTATTCATTATAAATTCATTCCAAGATCGAGTAGGAAGTATAAGAAAAAAAATACTGTAATGTGTCTGATACAATGATGCATCTCACATATCAACTATGCATCTTAATACTAAGGTTTTGCAAAGTAAAACATTCCCCATAAAATGTTTTATAGTATGAATATATAAGCAAAAAATAATAAACATACAGGCACAAACATACACACATATCAAGATACATAGTCAAATTAAAAGCTGATAATAATCTAGAATCCAACATCATAGATGTCAAATAAGAGTAAAAAAAGGATAACACATTTGAGAAGTAGTAAATAAATTGGGAAATTAAAACTTAAGTGTGTGAATTTTTCTTCAAATTTTTAAATTACATTATTAGCATCAATTCTTTTTTATTAAATGTGAAAAATTAAGTTCACAGTGTCAGTTTCATTTGGATATGGTGCTGTCTTATCAAGTGAACTCAATCATTGCATATCTTTTTATTTCATGGGCCTCATTGGTGCTTGGAATTATGCATCTATAACTACCCTACAAACATTTCATATTTTTTAATAAATTGATTTTAAAATACTCAAAATACTATTATTTTATCTTATCATTGCTTCTTAATTTTTCAAAGAGGAATAATGATCTATTGAGTGCATAAGCTTAACCTAACTTAGTCGTAAGTCCTTGTCAAATCAATGTTCTTTCTTGACTATAGTCAGAAAAGACGTAAAAGTCTATATTACTCTGAGTGTGTTATCAAGATGATACATACTGGATAAGTATTGACCAGTTCAATTTATGGTTATAAGAAGAATAAAGGGTATCTTTGCCATTGAATGGGCCCAAATAAATGTTTTTATTTTTTGAATATTTTAATGCAAGTATTAATTTTAGAAATCTGTCATATTTTATGACTAGAAATTTTAATTAGGCATATATTATAGGAACTATAATTATGTTAATTATATGTTCATCATCTTTGTCATCAGTTGTTACTAAACATAGTCATATACAATACGGAGTCAACTAAATTTTCAGGGTTATACTCTATTGACACTCCTTTGAAAATCTCTTTGGTGATTTTATACTTTCAATGACTATCAAAAAATGAATTCTCCTAACTTGATTAGCTTATTATTTATATTATTTTCATAGTAAATTGTTATATATGTGTCTGTGTTATAATCATTGTTTCTCCAGATTTTTAAAAATATTTCTATAATTATGTTTATTCTATGCTTAAGCATTATTGAATTTTTGACTCAATTTTCTCATTTTGTTTGATAATTATAAGGACATTGATCAGGGTCTCTGAGAAGCAGAAACCAAGATACTGTTAGGAATATATGAGAGTTATTGAGTGAAAAGGAATATATATGCTTATATATGTATATGTATATGTGTATATATATGTGTGTGCATAGCTGTCTATAAATATACATATACATATATATATGGAGAGAGAGAAATGTATTAAAAGGGAAAAAAAGAGAGAAAGTTTATCAATAGATAGAACCATGTCTGAATTCTATGAAGCAGACAGGACCAGAAGAATTTTAAACTGCAGAGGAGTTCAAAGAAAGTTTTGTTCAAGCTGATGGACCATTCTCAAGCTTATGTCATCATTTAGAAGAATGTCAGAGTCAAAGAAATAAGCAAGACTTTCTGGTTCTACACTCCCAATTATATTTTGGAAGTAACCATAGGAACAAACCTGTAGAGCTAATGTAATAACAGATTCTGAGTGCAGCATCTGTGACTATTAATTATGGTTTCTCCATTATAAATTCTAAGACATGCATTTCCATGATCAGCACAGCCTACTGTACTTCTACTCATGTTAAGGAGCAGCCTCCTGTAGTGGTCTTCTTACCATGACGGGAACCTTAGAAAACAAGAGAACATTCAGTGGAATGAACTATAGTCTTATCTGATGCAGTAGCTCTCTGACAAATTAGCATTTATCATTTTCTTCCTATTAAATAAATTAAATCCTGAAGTCATTAGACTTTGGTGGCTTTAATGTCTAAGTAACTTACATAAGCAAACAGAAATCTAAGCCTGTAATGCTTCCTGGTTAAGAAATTTCTGGAAAAAGCCATTCACAAGTAAGTAGACATTCCCAATACTGCAATTGGTTTAAGCTATTGACAATTAAATAAGTTTTCTGCTTAACTTCCACCTCTTTGTAATAAGTACTGTCCATAGCTCCTGGAGCTCTTAACAATTTCTGCTTTGTTGTTCTTCCATATGAATTGATTTTTGTTAAAATAAACATTTAAACATTTTAACAAGTATTATATTATCATTTTGCACACATAATATCTTTAAAATTTTTCCCCACCATCAGTTATCATCTAGGCTTGTCCTCATGACTCATTTGAGGGTATAAAGCAAGAGTTCATTCCTGAAGTTCCTGAACCCTTTTTGGCCAGGATTGCTTAACTTGTCCATTCAGAGTTACCATGCTTAAAGTAATACTAGGAAGCACCCAAGCAGAAAAACTTTGTTCCAAAAGTATTCTGTGTCCAACTATAGTAAAAGCAACTTTACTTTCACCTGCTGATCAAGATCAATTGCACTTGCAAGTACTATGAGTCCTCTTTTCTCTTGCAAGTTTCTTATTAAGGGGAATTTAAATTGTCTTTCTACTTGTAATAATTTGTAGTTCAATGGAACTTTTGATTTGCGCCCTGGAAAAAGAGAGCACATCTTTTGATTAACAAAACCTCCAACCCTGAAGAATCCAAAATTGTGGATGAGAAGCACAAAATGCCTGAATAAGTTATGAAAGTGACAGAAATTGGACCTCCATCTGCTTTTGGCACTTGACTCCTAGATCACGGATCTCTTCTGTTTGGAGCAGAGCACGCCATCAAGATTTCATAGTCATGGAGTTAACTTCCCACCCTTTGGTCAGCTGAAATTTCCATATATACAAATATATGTGTGTATGTGTGTGTGTGTTTGTATGTATACATGAATATGTATATATATGCATGCATGTATGTGTGTGTAAAAAAGTATATTATATGTGTATATATCTGAATCTATACCTACATAAATATATACAAATATATATCTAGGGACAACATTTTGCTAGGTACATTTGGGTTGATTTTGCACCTCAGGATGTGTTTTACATTATATTTGAAATAAAAGTCTAACACATTTTCCTGATTTATCCAAATCTTAACAGTGTTGACCATTCATTTCTCTCAGGTATAAGAAATTTAAATGGACAAAAACATTCAATTTCAACCCAAAAGAAGGGGCTAAATTTAGGTTTTTCAGTGACCATGCTCTTTGATACATCAGCAGCTTCAGTGTTCCTCAGTTGCGTTTTAAAAAAATCTCACCTTTTTCTCATTTTTAGATTTTTTAAAATTTTTGGGATACCTTGGTAATCATGATAGACAAAAAAAAAAAAATTCAGAATTCTACTGGGTAATAGAAAAATCTGTAATCCTAGTATATTTTCCCTTGTCCTGTGACTATCCTTAGTTAATACCCAGGGAATTTTAACAAAAGGGCAAGAATAACACACAGGGCATCTAAAAATGGGTGTGTGCTAGTGTGATTGGCATGAATTCTCATATTCTCTGCATTGTTCAGGATAAGAATTGCACATGGATTCCTGAATCTTTTATTTTATTTTCTCCTTGTGACAGTTTTTCAAACAATATATGTGATTTGAAGGATTTCTTTACCTTGAGGTGAGTACCGCTGCTATCAGCTTTTCTTGCTTTATTTAGGTTTGATATTATAAGAGTACACTCTGGCATAGTTTAATGTTTTATGATAAACTGCAAGTTATAAAATTCTTAAATGTTATAAAACAAAGGAAAATTTATTTCATATTGAAAACCTTGTTGTGTTAAGCAGTTTTTTTAAGGTAATTAGTTTCAGATAGAAAAACAATTTTAAGGAAATTACTAGAATTGCAACTATTGTACGATCAGGTAGACTCAAGTGACAAGATTATCGAATGAAACAGATTTATTTGCTCGTCTTATGAATTTTAAAACTAAAATTTTCTGAAGATTTTTTGTTTTTAATTTTATCACTAGGAAATGCATTAAATATAGTAATAGAATGCCATCTACTTGTTACTTTGGAAAATGACTTGGTGCATGTCTGCCTTAAAAATAATGATGTATGAGAGTAAGTTCAATCAGCATAACTATTATAAAAGGTAATAAGATGATGTATGAATACAAAATAATCATTTATATTCTTTGGGATTTTTTCTCCATGAAATTTCATAAATCCAGCATTTCCAAGACTGACATACATTTTTAAACATATAATATCAGTTTTCATCTTCGAACACTGAAAATGCTTTTCAATATGTGAAATTTTTTGCATAGTAATTAAGTGCATTGATTAAAGGATAATGCTAAATTTAAATCTTCAAATTCAGTACTATATTAAAATGTCTTTATAGACTCATTCCTTTGTGCTTTATCAGCACAAAAAACAAATTATTTTTAAGACAGTCAGTGTTACTAATTAACTTGGTTTAAAACAAATTGAAATTTTAAATTTAAATTTCATTGATTTATTTTAATTCTTCTGTTTCCCACCATAAAGTTCAGCATAAAAATGCATTTAAAAAGTAATGTATATATATATATGTGTGTGTGTGTGTCTTTATATGCATCTATATAATTTGTTTTTTGTCTTTAAGGTGATTACTTGTCTTTTCTATCTAAAGGCAAACTTATGGAGGACTTCGTGTAATTTCTGACACGTGTTCTGCATTTTATATTTTCAAATAAATAGTCCTATTTTCTATACCTTAAATCTTTCACATTTCAAGCACAGGTTTTTTTTTTTCTTTTTTTGTCGCTGTTTATATAAAACTTCATCTTTCTTCTCCCAATCTTTCTTGACTGAGATGAGGGAATTATGCTGGATGCTGGTCATGTAGGAGACGCAGGCCTACCCAGTTGTCGCCCATGCATAGTGTGAAGGAAAGGAGACTAGATCATGTTTACTGACTTTTTCTCACTGACCCCTAACCCAACTGCCCAATCTAGTCTCAGGTCTCAAGCAAAAGTCCATAGACTTTGCATGGCCTCATCATGGCCCTGAGCCACAAGTGTAAGCTTCTTTATATAACCTCGTGTTTTGATTGTCTATATAACCTGCAACCTCTCAGAGAATTAACATGAAAAAACAAAGGAAAATAGTATTAAAAAAATAAGAATGATATATAAAAATAATATATTCAATTTTATGTGAAAATTTACTTTCTAAAAGTTAAAAAATATAGTCTTAAACTCTTTCTTAGAATTATAAATGCAGATTAGGGATAAGAATAAATCAGCAATTTATAGACACATGGGACTAAAATATGTTGCTATGTTAAATAAGATTACCATTCATATTCTATAAGCAGTTACTAATTAATATTTCAATCCTCTCTTGAGTGTTAAATGACAAGTGTCACAACCTACTTATGAAATAGAAATAGAAATTATTATCCTCTACATAAACTTTACTTACAGAAGGTATTGGAAAATCTAAGAAAATCTGAAATGTCTTCTCAGCATGAATAATACCTAACTGTAACCCTTGGATCAGGAGGGACCAGTGATAAAGATCTATTCCCAAATCTAAACGGCTTGTTCCTGCATCCGGAGCTATCTCCCCTACGAAACTGTGTTATAGCAAAAAAGAAAAGTGTTTACATGCTTGTGTGGAAAACCGAGGTTAGTATTTTGGAGAACAGTATGTTTCTTGGGAACAGAGATCTGAGAACACAGAATATAAGGAGTAAATACATGAAGACTCTATCTTGTGAACAAGTGAAGAATCCACAGCTGTTGATTCAAAAACTTCAGCATACTGAATAAAAAAGCGATAGCCTGATCATTAACAGAGACACTACTGAGCGTCTTGTCTAGATTTTTTTGTGTTTATGTTCCTGGCACTTAGAAAAGTCAGAGTACAGTCAGCACAGAGGGACAACTTCTTAGCTGTCCACCATCAACTTGACTATGGTGACAGCAACTTTATGCAATTATTTTTCTTGAAGTTTCCCATACAGACTCACCAAGGAAATAGTCAAAGCAATAGAAAGACCAATAACCTGGGTCACCATATGAGCCCTAAACTCTATGACCTAATAACCTAACAAAGCTATTATATAAAAATAAGAGATGAATCAATTTCTCCTAATTAATAGAAATAAAGTGTACCAAAGTAAAGACAGGAAAATTTACCCCAAATTATGAATCAAAGCAAAACTCAAGCAAAAAAAATCAGAATTCAAGATGAATAAGTAAACTAATTAAACAAGATTCCAAAGTAACAGTCTTAAGAGTTTTCACTGAAATTAGAAGAACAATGGATGAATAAAAAGAGAACTGAAACAAAAACAGAGAAAATCTGAGAGCATTCCAAAAATAAATCATAAGTTTAAAGAATACAATGGCTAGACTGAACAAAGCAATAAATAGGCTCAACAACAGACTGAAAGATAAAAAGGATCAAATCAGTAAGCTAAAAGTTAGGACAGTGGAATGAACCTAAGCAGACCAACAAGAAAGATAAAGAAAAGAAACAAAAACAACATAAGAAACTTATGGGCTAATATCAAGAAAACCAACATTCACATCACAGGGATTCCATAAGGAGAAGAGAGAGATAGAGAAAGGTGTTGAAACCATATATGAAATATATATATATGTATATGAAGTAGCTAAAAATTTTCTAAATGCCTTAGGAAACATCCATCTAGGAAGCTTGAAAAGTTCCAAACAAGTATATCCTAACAGACATGCACCAAGACACACTGCAATCAATATGACAAAAACAAACAAAAAAAAGAGAATCTTAAAAGCAAATGCATTACTATATTAAATGTAAATGTATTAAGCTTTCCAATTAAAGACATAGTGTGCCTGAGTGTAATAAAACATTAAAAAACAACTTCTTTTAAGATGTCTAGATAAACAGGCTCAGGTCAAAGTTTGGAAGACAATCCTGCAATGAAATAATAACTAAATAAGGTAGGGAAAACCATACTTATATTCAATAAAATAGCCTTCTAACTCAGGAGATAAGATATATGATGATTAAGATGTCACTTCAGCAAGAAGATACAATGCTTATTGGTAAATATGCAACAATCAAAGGAATATCAAAGTACATTATACAAATATTAACAAATCTAGGAAAGATATTGACAGCCATGTAATAATAGCTGAAGACTTCATCACCCCACTGTAATGGATGCTCAATCAGACATAAAATTAGCAAAGAAAGAAGAGATGTAAATAAGGACTAGACTTATGGATTAAATAGAAAACTTCACACTATATCATAACAATTCATTTTCTTCCCAATGTTCTCAGGGAGCATTCTCCACGATAGACCACTTGTCAGGACATAAAACAAATGTCAGCAATGTTACAAATGTTAAAATAATATCAAGTATCTTCTCTGATCACAATGCCACAAAACTAGAACTTAATAACAGTACAAAGGAAAAAATTCCTGAAGATATTTGATACTCTTTATTGAGAACAAGTGCTACTGTGAAACTGACCATCTTAAATAAAACATAGGTTTAAAACAACAGCAATTTTTTTTCAAGCAAATACAGCAAATATTATAAACGAATTTATGGAAACAAGAAGAATCATGATAGTGAAAAAATTAATAAGAAAAAACTCTCAGACTTCAACCAATACTGTGAAGAAATATTAATCAAAACAATGAGGTGCTGTAATCAAAACAGACTCATAGATTACTGGGATACAGTTAAGTCCGCAGAAATAAACTCCTACATATATGGTCACTTAATTTACAGTAAAAGAGCCAAGAGTGTGCAACTGAGTAAGGAAAGTTTCTTAAACAAATAATATTGGCAAACTGAACAGTCACATACAAAACAATGAAACTAGATCACTTTCCAATCACATAAAGAAAAATTGATTAGAAACTGACATGAAAGAGACATGACTGTAATACCAGACAACATAAGATACAAAAAGGAAACATAGGAAATGTGCTCTATGACAACCTCCATAGAAATGTCTTTGAGGACTCAACTACAGCAGCAAGGGAAACAAAACCAAACAAGCATGTGAGTTACATCATACTAAAAAGTATTACCTAGCAAAATAAATTACCACCCAAATAAAACTACAGAGAAGTGAATGGGAGAAGCTATTTGCACTTCATACATCCAATAATGGTTAATATGTTTTTGGTGGGAATGTAAATTTTTTAGCCATGAAAGTACCACACAAAGTTAAAAAATCATACCTTATTTTTATATAGAACTACGTTATATTTCAGCAATTTCACTTCTACATATTTATCTGAAAAACATCAAAACAGTTATTTTAAAATCTGTATAAAACTCTGTATTCATCACTGCATTATTTACATTATTCAATACCAGGACTCTCTTTCTTAGTTAAGTAAAACACGTGTATTTGAGTTTAGATATTTTTCTTATTTTCAGAATAAAATAAGAACCTGTACAAAATAAATAACCCCAAATATGCTAATATCCATTGTCCTCGTCATGGTAAGATATTTTATACAGTTAACAGTTAAAAGAGTGTATGCTATCTCCAAGGTTTGAGGAACAACTCATGAGAGGAAAGGAGTTCTGCTTCCTCAGAGATGTCAGATAAGAACCCAGAAACAGGAAGTTCAGAACTGGGGTACTGTCAATATAGTCAAATAAGTGGTCAGAGTGAAGATAATGGGAATAAGATCTTTTTTGTTATTTTAAATAATCAAAGGAAGAGTTTTTAACTAAAAACCAAGGTCTGCAACTATTCAGTGCATTAAAATTTTACATAATCCTCAATTATCCTTTGAATTTGAAGACAAAAGAAATATAAAAAATTACATTATGACAAATTCATAATTTACCTGTAAAGTCAGGGTCTGTCATATATAGGTCCTGTTCATTCTCTTCTTTTACATTTTAGCTGTAAGGTACCATGGATTAGAAACAAGTTCCCCATCCCTAGTTATCCACACTGCCGTCCATTGAAATCTACAATCCTCAGATTTTAGAGTTCTTTCAGTCAACATTTAATCATCTGATCTATTAGGACTGCTTGATAGCGGTTGAAGCAGCTGAAAATTATACTTTCTTGTCCACTTCAGCAAGTAAGTCTTCATTTTGCCCCTGGTATGCATCATCCTTACTATAACTACTTGCACATGAGGCTGTTTTAGACACATGGAATCTCTTCCTCCGTTGATGTTTTAGTCCCCAACCAAGCTCAGGATTCGGTTTCTGCACTTGAAACTGGGCTCGAAGGTTTGGGTACGATTGCCTTTTAACCCATTTATCAGATGTCTCACACAACCATTGCTTGTAAAAGAGCCAGAAACTACGTGTGGCCCTGGGTTGCTTTAATGGCTACTATTCTTTCAAGGTCAAGGTCATTTGTCTGTATACTCTGTGACAAAACAGTTCTAATGGAACCTTCTTTCAGACACTGTCATCAAAATCTTCTCTTTACATGAGAGATCCTTCATCCAATCTATGAGACACAAACTATTCCCTTTATTTGTCTGTTGGTCTCTTATTAGCTGCTTCTACTCAATCAGGAAAAACATTCACACTCTCTATAGAATACTCCAAAGTGGATCAATAGAGAGAAAAATCTCACAAAAATCAACATTTCATTCTAACCTATATTCTTCTATGCCTGTTAATTATATCAGTATCTTATCTTAGTAATGCTCAAAAAACCTTTCCTGCAATGCTCTGTCTTGTGACCTACTTTGTCTTAAATTTTTAAGTGCTTGTTTAGTATTTAAAATCGGAGTTTCTTTTTCTTTATACCTTTAATATCAAACATCTCCTTAAGTAGCTACCACTGTCAGTTTTAACAACAAATGATGTAAGTTTCAGATGACCCCACCCCAATTTAGAATTCTAAACCTGAAAAATATCCAAATTGTCTCTGAAATGAACTAAATATTTGTGCTTTCCATCCCCCAAATTTCATATGTTGAAACCCTATTCTCTACATGATTGTATTTGGAGGTGGGTTTTTATGAGGAGATAATTAACTCATGAAGGTGGAACACTCATTAATAAAATTAGTGTTATTATAACAAGATATGAGCACTAGCTAGCTCTCCTTCCACTATTTGAAGATACAAGAAGTTGGTATTCTGTAACCCAGAGGAGGAACTTCACATAACTCAGTTTTGCTGGATCCATGATTGTTGACTTCTAGTCTCCAGAAATGTGAAAAATAAGTTTCTGTTGTTGATAAACTATCCAGCCTATGTATCTTGTTAGAACAATGTGAAGACACTCCCTGGTTTTTCATAGAAATAGAGATGTTTGTAGGCTCTTCCCCTTCTTTGTAGTTTGTATTCACACTAATTGAAACGTAAAATGAAACAGAATAATAAAATAATAATATGATATAAAATAATAATTACGATGATGGATAAGTGTTAATATGTTAATTTATAGTTACCCACTATATGTTAAGTATTTTTCTAAGTAATTTATATGAATTAGTGCTCTAAAGTTTACCTAAAGCCCTATAACATAGATAATGTTAATATCTCCATTTTAGATGATGAAGTTAATCAAAGAAGGCAAATAATTTCTCCAAGCTCACTAAATTAACAAAATAAATAATTAGAATGAAAATATTATAGCCTGTATCCAGAGCCTATGAATAAAAACATTATATAATACTCTGAACATCATCCTGTCTCATATTATGTAATTAGATAGACATGAGTTTCTGTTCCAATGTTATCATTTAATATCTATTTGTTTTTAAGCAAGTCATTAACTATCTCTACTTCACTTGTATTATGTTCTATAAAATTGGAATAATAGTATTTTCAAGACTACTTAAATTATTTAAAATCTAAAAAATGTATAGGAGCAAGAATATAGATTTGTATTTGAACTTACATATACATATATAAATAAAATGTTTATACAGTGATCAGTGCATTATATGCTACCAATAATGATGGCTATTAAAAATATAAAAGTAAATTTGAATAGGAAGATCTATACTTTTAATTTTATGTGTTTAAAACATACGATCATAGATTACAAAACAAAATATTTGTGTAATTATGATTATGTTGTTTGACATAACTTCTCTTTGCTGATGATTTTATTTTTATAGTATTATATAAGAACAATGCTTCACATACTTTTAATGAAAGTGAAATAAGTATAGTTTTTACCAATAAACACCTAGCATTTGTTAGTAATTTGATATTGAACTAATAATTGGTTTCAATTCCCATTTCTATGAAAAGGGAACATTTTTATTACCCATATAAAAAAGATGAAATCCTGCTGTTTTCATCAATATGGATGGAACTAAAAATAATTACATTTAATGATGAGAACAACTGCATTCTTTCACTCATGTGTACGCAGAGACAGAAAGTAAACAAATTAAAATAAACTATATATATATACATATACGATGTGTGTGCGTGTATATATATATATATATATATATATATATATACCTTAGTGTATAAACCATAATTTGTGGTTACTAGAAGGGAAGTTGAGTGGGTTGGGCTAATCAAGTAAAAGGGTCAAAGGGACAAGTAAATGGTGAAGGATATCATTGTATTTGTTGGTGATGAACTTAATGTATTATATACAGATGCTTATGGTGATGCACATCTTAAAGAGCTATAATGCATTTTCCTTCAGTAAATGTTTAAAAATGAAAACTTAAGTTCATAGTTACTTAGAAAATATATGTCAAGAAGAAATGTAAAATATTAACCCAGTATAATGTAATATATAACTACAGTGCTACAGTGGTACTTTCTGGATGAATTAGCCTAGCAATATTTACATTCATAAATATATATATATATACACAACTATTTTATACATATAAACGTATAAAATCCACATTATGCATATGTATTAGAAACTGAGAAGTGTGTGTGTGTGTGTGTGTGTGTGTGTATGTGTGTGTATGAGAGACAGAGAGAGAGAAAGAGAGAGAGAGATCGTTTAAAAAATTCATGGGGAAGAAATGCATTGAGAATCATATGAAAACGAACTTTTTTTTCACTGAAAAATTAAATTACAAATAAACTCACTTTGAAATACTCACCTATGTTTGAGATTCAGACTCATGCAACCCTTTTTATAACCCTCTGTTTAATAAATCTATCCTACTAGAAATTTCTTTCAAAACTGATTCTGAAATTCAGGATGTCACAATGGGGCAATCATAGGGCTTCTGATTTGTATCGTTTTTCATTTTTTGTTTCAGTCAGGTTCAGAAATAACAATCCATCCATTTATTTAGCCTTTTATCTCTGATGGTTAGCAAGATCTTTCAAATGATTACAATTTTGAGATTATGACTTTTTAAAAATATTTATTCCTAAATTCATGACTGATATCCATACATACCAAGGACTCCATCCTGATGTAGAATGGTTGTCTGACGAGGGTTCCAGCACTGGTAATGCCTGAATTCATGAACACAAAATGATGATCAATATATTGTCACATGTTGTAAGTAGTTGGATATTTGAGTCAAAATTTAGATGTTTCTCTCCCAGTTTGGACCTCTACATCTGGAATCAGAAACAATTTAAAATGTAGACCACTCCACTAATCACTAACAAACTGATTTTATAAGCAGAAAGTTTACTTAAGAAGCAAGCAGCTGAATAAAACAATAGTCAATTTATAAAAAATGCAGGTCATGAATTCAGAAATGTTGAGAAATGTTGCTTTCAAAAGCAGTTTTTCAATAAACTTCTTTTGTATTTTTTTTTTTTTTTTAGTTTTAGTCCAAATTTTATTGAGTTTAAATATACTCGTCTGAAAAAAGGTCGAATTAAAAAAATCCCTACTTTAGGATTAATTCTAACATAAATAAAATTCTGAGGCCATATCATTACTTAAATATTAAGTTCAAGAATAAGAGTTAAATGTTAGAGTAATAGTTTTGAATTTTTAAGAGTTTTTTCAAAGAAAGGATTTCTATAAGATTCAATATTGGCACATCACCAAGAATTAAGATACATTTTTTTTCCATAGCTAATGTTTCCAAAGTAGAGAGGGCATGGGTATCATTTTAAGGATTCACTGAAGCTTAAATTTAAACAATATAACTATCTAGGGACCTGCTGAGAAACAAGGTCTCAAAAATATTGCCTTGGGAATGGCTCTGAGAAGACAAAAGTTGTTTCCAAGTGTGATCTTCGAAAAGAAAAGAAGGTAAACTAGTGTAGTGACAAATAACAGACTATGGTGACAAACCAAGGCACACTCTTCATAAAAACACAAAGGTATTGAAATGTTGCTTCTAAAATGAGATTTTCTTTAATAATATTTTCCCCTGACACATGCTGATACTTTTGTAAATAGGCATAAATAGTATATACAACCTACACTTTACCGTGATAAGGAAAGTGAGGGAGATGTTTCCTCTGGAATTAGACCCAGAAATATAATCATTTCAGAGATATATTATTGAGAATTTCACTCCTCAGGAAAATTCCAATATTTAAGCTTTTACTTTGCGCAATTTAAAATACACCTAGAAAAAGACGATATTCTTTTTTTAAGAGTCTGCTGTGAACAGGGAGAGATTTTATTCCAGAAATTTATTATGAACTCTCATCTACCATTAAAGTCTAGCAGAGGTCCACTCTTCAGTCCTTCAATTCTTTATAATGGAGCATCTTGTAAAGATGATCTCAGTGTGACAAAAGTCAAATGAAACATCTGATCAGTATGTTGCATATTCCCAAAGCATCTCCTTCCCTTCGCTTTTGCTTTTCTCCATTTTTCTGTGACTTTGTTAATGGGCAAATTTAGGTTCTTTTCCCAAATTCTAGGAGTCAGGTCTCAAGTTCCCCTAATAAGAAATATTTCAAAATTTATTTTTCTTCTAATTCTGATATGTTCTTCACTTGTTAAAAAATAACATTAACTTAATAGATGTCCATTTTTTCATTTCTATATCTATCTGTGCTAAACTCTTCTCTGTTTCTTAATAGTTCACTACAATTTTCTTATACATGATTCTGCTCATATTATCAGCATTATGCATATTTACAACATGGTTCTAATAGCCATAAGGCCATCATGTCCAAAATCACCTCTAAGACCTTTTCTTTAATAAAATGACCTAGATTCAGTTAAGATATCATAAATTATCGCATCCTTATTCATTTATAGAACAAGTCCCATATTTACATTTATGAATGGTCCTTTTCTTTTATGTCCTACATAGTGATCCAAACACCTTAGAATGCATAAAAATGCCATTTACATTGATAACTATTTTTTATGTTAAAACACAAGAAGTCATCCTGACTCTAGTAACCATGGAGAACATGGAGCTAACAACAGAAAATTATCAACACCTACTTAGGAAACATTTCTAATTTGGGCCAACTGCTGTTTAAAGATGATTTTTAAAAATGTTCTGCACAGATAAAACTGAAATGACAATATTTTGAATCACACAATATATACATATATATACACATATATTAATATATGTGTATATATATGGAGAGATCCGTTTGCATAGTAAAGTGTATGTTCATATCTTTGCTTTCTTTTAAACACATTCCACTATATCTATTCCTATAATAATAATTATAATTAATCATCCAAGAAAAATACTTTTGAGAATGAAAAGGACTATCTGTTAAGAATTATATCATTAAATATGTGTAAAACAGGACTATCTATGCTAATAAATATTTATGTATTATAAAGATATGCCTGTAACTCAACATGCTATCAAATTTGATATTTTAAAGCATAAAAGTTATTACTATCTTCATTTAAATATCACATAATATCAACTTCAATTTTTGATCACCATAGTTCATAACTATTCAGTGATTTTTTTTCACATGAAATTACAAAATTTGTTACAGATTTCTGCTTGCCTCGTCTTCTACTTGCAAGTTTGACTCCTTAGAACCAAATGACTTTTTACCGCAACTATTTGCCAAAATAATAAACACAGGTTAAAAAAGGTATCCTAAATCAAAACATTGTAAAATCGTCTCAAAGGGTCAACAATTAAACATGATGGAACAACTATCCTAATTGTACAGATTTACATAGATGTTATAGAAATGATACAAAGGACATCATCAGATTATCATCATAAATTTTTATTCTCTTCTTTCCAGTCATTAGACTGAAAGCTCTGAAAGACAATTCTTTTAGTAACAACATAAGAAAATACACATGAAAGTGTTTTCAAGTCGTATTCACAAAAATCAGAGATCTTATTAGTATGATTTACTAATAATTATAAGTATACATATATCTCAATGTTATTATTAGGGAAATGAAAATCAAAAACAAAAATGAGATTTCATCCTGTATCTGTGAGAATGGCTTGCATCAAAAAGACTGCTACTGACAAAGGTTGGCCTGGGTGTGGAGTAAAAGTAAACTTCCTACACCATTGTGGGGAAATTGAATGAAAAGGGTAAAATATATGGTGAAGGAAGAACTGGAGTGTTGACATTAAATTTAATATAGTATATACAGATGTTATTTATAATGATGCTATTTGTTATTTACAATGATCTATGTAATGTTATGATGCAATGGTCCTTCAATACAATTAATCTAAAAATACTCATTTTATACACCACTGGTTATTGGTGCTGTGATACTTCTTACGAATACGTGTCCCATAAGTCAACATACTCCAGGTTTCTTCACCATAAATAATTCTCAGTAAACCAGTTTTCTCCTTCTATATATAGATACTCACATGAAATAAATATAGACACTCACTAAGTGTCTTTGGCAAGAGATATCTCATTAGCATGCTTACAAGGAGATATGATTAGTTCACAGCTACTCTTTGCCAAAGCATCTTCCAGTAAACGGAGAAGATGGATTACAGGCTATTACTAATCTTCCTTACTCTGTAATGCATAAGGCCACACAAAATAATTTTACTTTAGTTTTGATCAGGACATCTTCTTAAGAGCAAGTGTGATCTTTTCTTTGTATAGTATGCCATTGTGCAGTTCAGCTATAGCACATTTGAATAACTGAATTTTCCATTTGCATTCAGGATCTAACATGTAAATAAAAATGATCATGAATTCCTCATGTTTCTTAATTACATAGGCACACTAAAAGCAGCAAAACTAGTTTTCGTATTATATTGACTAATATTTTAATTATTACTATTGTTTTCACCATCATTAATGCATGATACATCTCAGAATATTTTCTCCACAGATTTTACATTTGAAGGAAAGTCATGTCTTTCACTATAAATGTGTATTTTATCGGCTGTCTGTGTATGTCAATCAACAAATTAGAACCATGTGATTCAGAAGTATGTTTTAATGTAAAGCAGATCTACTGTCCAAATAAATGCAATCAACACAAGCCATTTAAAAATCCTAAAGAAGAAAATAATTTACTAAATTTGAAAAATTTATTTTAATAGAAATAAATTTTGAAATTAATCATACTCCTATATTTACAATTAATAAAATAGCATCATAGGTAGTTTACATTTAATAGTATATAACCTGGAGCCATTTCCAGGCATGTGGTAATCCACCAATCATATATTTCATATATATATATATATATACACATATATAGCATATTATTTGTGTGCATGCATCTTTATATATATGTGTGTATTTGTATATGCATGCACAGACATATATATGACATGTATCCTATGACATGTATCACTGTATTACACTAGAAAAGAATCACTAATTCTAGCCTCTGCCACTTTGAGGTAAAATTCTGTACCAAAAATGATCATTATCTGACATGATCAACTGCTGTATGCCTCCTTTTCTCATACATAAAATGTAGATTAAAAGTAACTCTGGTGGAATAGCAGTTACAATAGCTACTTCTGAAGGAATGCATTACACATGCATTCCAAGGACCAGGATTCCCTTTTCAGGTCCAGGTCCAGTGCAGGGAACCAATGTAAAAAAACAAATAAAAATAAAATTAAATGTTCCTCCTTTCTTTTCATGCCTTCCTGACTACCTACCTCCATTACTGCCTCCACATCTCATTTATAAAAACAAGAAATCCAACATAGAGAGGGTGTGAGGAGTTGTCAATATATTTAAAGGCCTTAGGTTAATACTCATCACAAAATAATAATAAATATTTTAATTCCCATTAATAAAAATTACCTCATTTAATCATCACTATTACCATGCCAATTACTAACAAATAATGCAATCAAGCCTCTAAGAGATAAATTATATTTACAAGATTACAAAGAGTTCAAATGAAGATTTTAATTTAAAACTAATTTAGTACAGCTTCAAAATAGATAAAATGAATTTATATGTATATATAATATAAAGAATGGTTCAAGAAATATTTTAGAACATTCAATTTTTTCAACATCACTGGTTTAAAAGACCTTTCAATTTATTAAATTTACTTCTAAACAGTGTCAAAAATAAATCTATCATATATATGTGAGCAAAATTTCTCACCTATTCTGACATTTAAATATATATATAAATTCAAAATCGCATTATCTTGATTAATTTACTTTAATAGTAATTGTAAAAGCAAAATAACAATTTCAAAAGAAATTATCTCTAGTTCTTTGTTTTAATATCATCATTCTAATTTCTATATTTTCCATGTAAATTTTAGATACATTTTATAAACTTATACAAAACACTTGTGTAAGATTTTGATTATTATAGATAGCATTGAATCTTTTCTCAATTTGAAGCAAATTTGATATCTTAATTTTATTTCTTCTAAATCATGAAAATGGTGTACCTCTGTTTTATTTGAGTTATTTTAACTGTGCTTTATATTATTCTACATATAGTACATGTATATGATAGACTTTCACCTAAGTATTTCAGAATATTTGGCACAATTTGAAAACCATTTTATAATTTTTATTCAATATCTATTTTCTTATTATTAGTTTTTCATCATGAACTTGTTACACTGACTTATTCTTTCCAGTAACTATTTTTTTCATACAGCCTCTGGTATTTTCAACATATCTAGATGCATTTAAAAAAAGTTTTACCTTTTAACTTCCAATCAATTAGGGTAATTTGTGTTAAATATTTTTTTTTCATTTTTGCAGTTGCTAGGTTGTGTTCCAGTTTGAGAAATTTCTACTAATCTATCTTCAGACTGTATTCTCACCTGCATTTAGTCTGCTAATAATTCTTTGCAAGAAGCCATTTATGTTCAAACTAATTTTCATTAACTACTCAATTAATGATAATTGCATACAAGCATAGGAGCAAATTAATATATATACCTATATAAATATGCTTGTTTGTGTATACATATATAGTAAAAAACATCTTCTAAAATGTTCTTTTAAAGGTGAAACTCATAAATTTCAGAGTTTTCTTAAAATTCTGAGAAAATTTTCTGCATTTGTAATACACTATGTTAATTAGAAAGCAAAAACCTATTTGAAATATGAAAAACAAACAAACAAACAAACAGCACAGTAGTACCTAAATACAGGTGTACCCTGGTAAAGTAGGAGTTGAGCACAGTCCAAATAAATTCCAAAATATCCTAAGATGCAGGATTTGTGTCCCCAGGGCCAGAGCCTGCTTGTGTATTTGCCTTCATTCATGCTTGCACCTGTCCCTAAAAAAACAAACCTCAACATATCTCTAAAGAAAACCATTAAGGTTCAAAGATAGAGAAAAAATACAACAGGATTGAAAAGAACAGAGAGCTATGAAAGCAAATATAAGTTAGCTAGCTAGTGGTAGTGAATACATACATTTCAAATGACATAAAAATTTGAATTGATTATAAAACAAAACCCAGCTGTACATTTCTTTCAAGATCCTCACTTTGGAGACACAGACATTCAATGAGTGAAAGAGAGATTTGGGATAAAATATTCCATGCTAGAGAGTAGACCAAAAAATGAAAAAAGAAAGCTGGTCAGTGCACTTGTATGTGAAAATAAATATTTTAAAACTAATACCTAATGAATATTAGAAATAGAGAACAGATTAATTGTTGCAGAGCTGGGACTAGGAAGGGGTGAATGAATAGAGTCAAAGGTGTAAGTTTCCAGTCATAAGATAAATAAGTTCTGAGAATGCTATGTATAGCTTGGTGAGGATTGTTAACAGTAATATATTTTATTCTTGAAAATTGTTAAGGAAGTAGTAACTTAAAATCTTTATCTAATAATGAAAAAATATTAAACTATAGTGATGAATGTTTACGGAACATATTGTCATAATTTCACAATATATGCATATAACGAAACATTATATTATGTGCCTTAAAGTTATGCAATGTTATATGCTGAATATATCTCTACAAAACTGGAAAATTCTTAAAAATAATTAAGCCCTAACTATATTGACTATGAAATATTTAGGGAAAATATACTAATAAAACACGGCACTGAGATTTAAAGTTTGCATAGACAAATAGGAATATGCACACACACATATGTGTAGACACTGTGTACATCTGTTTATGGGCTAAACAGTTATCTTACAACTATATATTATCTTAGTAAGTAAAATATTTATGGCAAAATAGTATATTTAGCGATAAATACTCTTACACTAGTAGTATAAGTGAGATTTTAAATAAATTTGTCGATAGTAGATTCTTAAAACCTTTGCAATTTATGACCTATGAATTCCATTTTTGGCATTTTGGGCAAATAACTAATATAATTTCAAAAAATACATGAAAGAAGTTCATTATAGTCTTACAATATTGATAAAGGTTGTTAAAATTAAGAGAGAACTCCAGTTATCTAGAGAGATGAAGATACTTCAGTTTTTCAAGCAGCAGAGAAACCAGTATCTAAAGTTAGCATTCTAGATTATATCTTGAATCTGTAATCCTAATAAAAGGTCAGAACATCAATATAAAGAAAGAAATCAAGCTATTAGGCTAAGCCCATAGAAACATAGTATGTTATGCAAAATAAAGAAAAGGGCAATTACCCTAAAACCCAAAGCAAAGTCACAATGGAAGAAATTTTTAATGCATTATAATTAATCTACCTGAAGAAAATTTTCAGAAATATTTTGATTTTATTGAGAATAGGAAAAAATAAATGAATGAAATGATAACTAGAGCAAACATATAAGAAAGCTGCAAAGAGAAATTATAAAAATAAAGAACACTGTAACTGATCTAAAACAACAGTGGAATTAAATAATAGACAAACAGCAATAGTGGATAGATTCAGTGAGTTGGAATGAATGACAATGGAAAAGATTCAAACAGAACAACAAACAGAAAAAAAAGAATGAAAGGTATCAAAATATCATAAAAGACTCAAGAAACAACATCAAGAGAGACAACATTCACATAATAGGGTGTCCAGATGGAGAAGAGAAATTGAAATAGGTAGGAACGTTATTTCAATAAATAATAATCAAGAATTTCCCTAACCTGGGCAAGAAAATAGACATCAAGATCCAGGAAGCTTGAAAGAGTTATAATCAAACTAAATTCAAAGAGATACAGTTAAGATATATAGTAATTAAAATGGTGAAAAAAAAATCCTGAATGATGTTATAATTTTAAAGCAGCTAAGGAAAAGTAAATCAAATAGAAAGGCAACGCTATTAGGGTAACTAAGGATTTCCTGATACAAACTTTGCAGTCCAGGAAGGAATGGCATAATGTTTTAAGGTGCTACAAGCAAAGCAATTCAAACCAGGAATACTTGACCTTGAAAAAGTGTCAATTGGAGTTGAAAGAGTAATAGATTGCTTTACAGACAAACGAAACTTAAATGATTGCATCACTACTACATTGATTATGCAAGAAATGTGAAAGGATTCTTTTTAAAATAAAAGAAACGCCATTTAAATGTAGCAGGACATCAAAAACATAGGTGAGAAAAAGAAGAGACTAATAATATTGAGAACTGGAGTGAGATTGAGATCAATCTGTCTACTGTGTTATGAGCATAAAATTATGTATATCTCATGATAATCTTAACACAAAATTTAGTAGAACAAAATAAAGAGCTAAAAAAAAGAAATATGTTCACATTCATAGAGGAATGTTCATAAAAGAATGTGTTCATAACACAAAAGGAAAATATTCAAATATAAAATATGAAAGAGAGATTCAAAGATGGCATCTATGAAGAGCCAGTACTAAGATGCCACATAGGAAAAAATAAATAAATAAAACAGTTTTTTTGAACCAACACAGAAAAAGAAATTTTCCTGCTTCAGCAACGCCCAAAACAACTTGGAGAACAGAAAACTAACAGCAGGCTCTATAGATTGGGTAAGAGATGCTGGTATTGAATGGGGAATACAGCAGCAAAGGGGATCTGTGGTGAGGATGCTATTCGCTTTCCCTGCTAAAGACAGCTGGAGCTGCGTAGACCACGTGGCTATTCTAAAGAGTGCAAAAAACAGTCACAGAGACCTCCAGCACTCACCTGTGGTTTGAAATAGTAGAATCCCTCTATTGAGTCCCTCTTCTCCAGCACAGACTGCAGGGGCAGCCCTGCTGATCTCTAGTGACACAAACACATACAGAAAAGGGCGCTGCAAGCCTGAGTCAAACTGCAGGTAAGGGGCTGTGATGAACAGTGCCAGCAACTCTTGGCTAGAAAAAGCCCAGAAGGAAAAAAATTGGAGACAGAAAGAACAGGAACATACAGGTGTTGCACACCCTCCGCTACACGCCTGGGGCTTGGGCCCGGGGGCCAGTGGCTAAGACCCTGGAAGAACAGTCCATGAAAAGGGTTTAACACTGATGGCTTGGTGAATACAAGGGACATAAGCACAGACAGACAACTCAAGTCACATAGCCCCAGTCAAAACAAACCTACCTCCCCCCAACCATCCATCATCACCCCCTGTCACACAGAAAAAACACACTATGGAAGCTTGTAAGAGTTAAAATACAAAATAAAACAAAATTAGAATGCCCATTGGTAGAAATTAAAACAAACAAACTAGCAGATCAACAACATCCAAATCATGGGGGGAGGGGGGGGAACACAACATACCTTGAAACCTCAGGAAATGGAATCACAACAAAACGACAGGGCATCAGAAATTAACTCTGAAGATATGGAAGAATGTTTATTTTTTTTTCCTGAGAAAGAATTCAAGTCTGTAATCATAAAGAAATTCAGAGAATTAAGAGAAAATTCAGATAAACAAAACAAAGAGCTTAAACAATAATTAAGTGTCAATAGGTGGAGATTGAAGCTCTAGAGAAAAAAAAAATGAACAGGAACACAGGATTTAAAGGAGATAATTCATGAAACTAAGAATAAAATAGAAAGTTACAAAATCAGAATAACCCAAATGGAGCAAAAGATTAGTAATACAGAGTATAGTAATGCAAAAAGGAGCCATGAAGAAGAAAGAGACATTAAATGAAAAAAAAGATGAAACACTCAGAGAACTGTCTGATACCATCAAAAAAGGCAACATTAGAATACTGGGAATGCCAGAGGTGAAGAGAAAAAGAGGAACAGAGAACATCTTCAAGGCAATAATAGATGAAAAGTTCCCAAATCTAGAACAGGTAATTGACATTTAAGTCAGTGAAACAAACAGAACACCCAAACACTACCCCTAGACACATAATTATGAAACTATGAAAAATTCAACACAAAGGAAGAATTCTAAAGTTAGACAGGGAAAAAAAGCAGATAACATATAAAGGCATTCCTGTCAGACTAACCTCAGACCTCTCAACAGAAATTCTATAGATTAGAAGAGAATGGAATGATGTATTCAAAATACTTCAGGACAAAAAATGCCGGTCAAAAATACTATATCCTGCAAAACTCTTTCAGATTTGAGGAGGAAATTAAGGTTTTATTTCCCAACAAACAAAAGCTGAGAGTTTGCAACCATGAGACCTTCTTTAAAAGAAATTTTAAAAGAAGCCCTACTAACTAAGCCAAAGAGGAAAATCTTCACAAAAATATAACAAAGTAACAAAGAGATCAGTATAACCATAAAACAAAAATCAAAACGGCAGAAGCAAGTTCTCAAATGTCAATAATTATTGTAAATGCAAATGGATTGAACTCATCAATCGAAAAGCACAGAGTTACTAAATAGATTAAGAAACATAATCCAACTCAATGTTGTCTACAAGAAACTCATCTCGGTCAACAGACAAGAAATGACTTAAAGTGGATGGATGGAAAACAATACTCCAAGCTAATGCAGAATACAAAAGAGCAGGAACAGATATACTCATATCAGATAAGGCAATCTTTCAACCAAAGAAAATTAAGAAAGATAAAGATGAACATTATATAATGATCAAAACAACAAAAAGATTTAACACTTATTAACATTTATTCACACCATAAAGGAGCATCCAACTATATCAAGCACATATAACAGATCTAGATAAGGATATTGACAGCAACACAATAATATTAGGGGACTTTAGTACTCCTCTTTCAGTAAAAAAAAAAACAGATCATACAGATAGAGAATCAACAAAGAAGCAAGAACTTTAAATGACAAAACAGAACCTGGACCTAATAGACATATATAGAGTACTTCACCAAAAAAATTATAGACTACACATTTTTCTCAAGTGATCATTGAACATTCTCAAGGATAGACTATATGTTTGGACACAAAATAAGTCTCATAAACTTTCAAAGACTGAAATCATATGTAGCATCTTTTCAGATCAGAATGGCATCAAACTAGGGATCAATGAAAAGGAGAAAGGAAAACATCAAGAGAGTGGTGATTAAACAAAATGTAGAACAACCAATGAGTGAAAGAAGATATTAAGAAATTTAAAAATATTTGGAATCAAATGAAAAATGAAGAAATGGCATATCAAAATTTATGCGATGCAGCAAAAGCAGTAATAAGAGAAAAATTTATAGCGATACAATCTTGCCTCAGAAAACAAGAAGAATCTCAAACAAAAAAATCTAAGCTATCACCTATAAGAGCTAGCAAAAGCAGAAAAACAAAAGTCTAAAGCCAACAAAAGGAAAACAATAATAAAGCCTAGGTCATAAATCAATGAAATACAAATCAGAATGACTACTCAAAAAATCAATGAAAACAAAAGTTGTTTTTTCAAAAGAATAAACAAAATAGACAGGTCATTAGCCAGGCTCACAAAAAAAGGAGAGAGAAAACACAAATATATAGTATCAAAAATGAAAAAGGAATAATCACAACAGAAATACAAAGGACTATAAGAGAATGCTACATACAACTATATGGCAATTAATAGACTAATCTAGAAAAAATGGACACTTCTTTGGAAAGGTACCATATCCCAAAACTAAAGAGTTCAACTAGAAACCATGAACAGATCAATCACAAGCAAGAAAACTGAGGCAGTGATCAAATACCTTCACAAAAACAAAAAGCATTCAAAGAAGAATTAATTCCAATCCTCCTTAAACTGTTCCAAAAATAGAAGATGGAAAACTTCCAAATATTTTTTAATATACCAAGAGTATGCTGATTCCAAAACCAGATTAAGACTGCACCGAAAAAGAAAACTATGGACCAAAATCCTTAATGGATACTGACACAAAAATTATCAAAACAACATACTAGCAAATTGAATTCAGCAACATATAAAAAGAATCATATACCATGATCAAGTGGGATTTGTTCAAGGATGCAGGGATGGTTCAACATATGAAATCAATCAATGTGATACACTGTATTAATAAAAAAGTATCAAAGCCACATCATCATCTCAATAGATGCAGAAAAGAAGCATTTGATAAGATTCAGCACCTTTTTATGTAAAAACTCTCCAAAAATAGGCATAGAAGGTATGTACTTCAATATAATTATGACTATATATGATAAGCCCACAGCCAACATTGTACTCAATGAAAAACTGAAAACCTCTCCTCTAAGATCAGGGACATGACAAGGATGTCCACTCTTACCATTACTATTCAATATAGTGCTGGAGATCCTGGTCAATGCAATTAGACAAGAAAAAGATATAAAAAGTATCCAAATAGGAAAAGAAGAGGGGAAGTTATGTTTTCACAGATGACATGATAATATACATAGAGAACTCCAAAGAATCAAGTAAAGCTACTTGAAATAATAAAACAAAGAGTAAAGTGACAAGCCACAAATTAATATTAGAAAATCTGCTGCATTTCTGTATCCCAACAATGAAAATACAGAAAGAGAACTGAAGAAAATGATACTCTTTAGAATTGCACCCCTCCAAAAAAAAGAAATACTTTGGAAGAAACCTAAGCAAAGAGGTGAAGGGCCTATACTAATAGAACTATAGGACATTACTAAAAGAAATGACACAAAGAAATGGAAAGCTATTCCATGCTCACAGATCAGAAGAAACAACCTAATCAAAAATAGCTATACTGTCTAAGGCAATATATATATATATATATATATATATATATGTATTTGCTATCTCCATCAAAATTCCAAAGATATTCTTCACAGATATAGAACATGAAATAATGAAATTCTTATGGAACAACAAACAACACTGGATAGCAAAAACAATTCTTAAGAAAAAGAAAAAGAACAACATACTCCATGACTTCAAACTCTACTGCAAAGCAATAATAATTAAACAGCATGGTACTAGTATAAAAACAGAAAGATAGATCAATAGAACAGAATCAAAAGCCCAGAAATAAATCTAATCTTCAACAAAGGAGCCAAAAACTTGCAATGGGACAAGGGTAGCCTCTTTAATGGTGCTGGGAGAAGTGTATAGTCACATGCATAAGGCTGAAACTAGACCATCATCTAACACCATACACAAAAACTAACTCAAAATGGATTAAAGACCTAGACATAAGATTAGAAACCATCAAACACAAAGAAGAGAATGGAGGCAAAATATTTTTAGACATAGATCTAAGAAATGTCTTTGGCAACTCAACTCTCATTTCAAGGCAAATATAATCCAAAATAAGCAAGTGGGATTACATAAAAGTAAAAAGTTTCTACTCAGCAAAAGAAACTCACAAAAAACAAAAAGGCATCCAACTGAATGGGAAAAGATATTTGCCTCCCCCACCTCAGATAAGGGGTAAATATCTAAGATATTCAAATAACTCAAAAAATTGGGCAACAAAAATACAAGCAATGCAATAAAAAAATGGACTGATGACCTTAATAGATATCTCTCCAATGAAGATATATAAATGACCAATAGTTTCATGAAAAGATGCTCTATGTCTCTAGTCATCATGGAAATGCAAATCAAAACAGTGATGAGATACTACTTCATGCCACTAAGAATGGCTATTATGCAAAAAAATGGAAATAAGTGCCAGAGAAGATATGGAGAAAAGGAAACTCTAATTCACTGTTGGTGGGAATGTAAAATGGTCCAATCATTCTGGAAAGCAGTATGGAGAGTCCTCAAAGAACTGAGAATGGAAATTCCCTATGATCCAGTTATCCCTCTACTGGGCATTTACCCCAATGACACAAAAACACCTATCCAAAGACATATATACACCCCCATGTTCATTGCAGCACAATTCAGAATAGCTAAGAGCTGCAAACACCTCAATGCCCATAAGCAGAGGAATGGATAAAGAAGATGTGGTACATATGCACTATGGAATAATATGCAGCCATCAAAAAGGGAGAGATGCTGCCATTTGCAACAATTGGATGGACTTGGAGAGAATTATGCTCAGCTGGATAAGTCAGAAGAAGGACAGACATTATATGACGGCACTCATATGATGGGTAAAAAGGAAACAAATAAATGTCATAAATTAAACAACACCAAAAGCAGGGAGGGAGGGATAGAGGGAGCAAGAGAGAGGAAAAGAGAGAGAGAGACAGAAAGAGAGGGAAAACACTACTCTAAACAACTCTGGACTCTTAGAGAAGAGAGACAAAAAGGCAAATCAGGGCATACCAAAGTGACAAGGGAGGGCTGGGGGAAATGGGATGGAGGCAATTAACTTTAAATGAAGGGAGAAAAAAAAGAGAAGACTATTAATAAATCTATTTATAAATGTAAAAATATCACTATGTATACCTCAAAACAAGTCATCGTCAACAGTCAATATCCCTTTGATAGTAATAAAAGATAAAACTAAAAAAATATGAAAGTAAAACAAAATTGAATATAAAAAATTTAAAACAAATAACAAATTGGCAACAAATGCTTAAACTTTAATAGTTAGCACACATTTTAAAGTATGAATGCGCCTTTTGAAAGGTGCAAAGGGTTGAATAAATTAAAAAAGAAAACCCACCTTTGTACTGCCTACAGTAAACTCACCAAAAAACTAACAATGAACACAGGTTTGAAGTAAAAGGGGTGAAGGTAATAATAACAGCAAATAGCAACATAAAAAGGCAAATACATCTGTATATATAACAACATAAAAAGGCAAATACATCTGTATATATAACAGATAAAATACATTTCCTGCTACAAAAATTAGCTAGAGACAGAGACAGATAAAATGTAATGAGTAAGGAATTAGTACAGCAAGAAGATATAACATTTATATGTAAGCACCAAATGATGGAGTGTCAAAGTACCTAAAATAATTATTAAAAATATCAGAAAGAGATTAATAGCAACACAATGGTAGGAAGCATAACACCTCCTTTACAATAATGAATAAATCAACAAGACAGAAAATAAATTAATAAAATAACCTTAAATAATGAACTAGACTAGAGAGACTTAATAGATACTTTCAGAACATTTGTCCTAAAGGAGCAGAATTTGCCTTCTATTACATTTACACAGCAGACAGTCTCAAAGATCTATATTGTAACACAAAGCAGTTAACACAATTATGAAGACAGATCATACCAAATTCTTCTATACAACTTTAAAGCAATCAAAGAATAAAACTGGAAAATCCCAAGCATAAGAAAAATAAACAACATTATTTTAAATAAACACTGGATAAATGAGGAAATTAAAGCAGAAATTTAAAAATAATAATTTCAGACAGATGAAAATAAATACTGAGTTATAACTTAGTTTAAACAAAATTGATGGTAACATAAAAGCTAATAGCAGTACAGCTTTACATCAATAAACAAGAAAGATCTTAAAAGTATTTAATTCTATACCTAAAGAATATTGAAGAAAAAAGAACAAATGAAACCAAAATAAATACTAAAGATCAATATAACTATGATTTTTCCCTATTTTGAATGATTAGCAAGAACAGTAAAGCTTTCACTAGGATCATAAGGAAAAGGGAAAACTCTAATATATAGAATCAGAAATAGACAAGGATAAATAACAGCAAATACAACAGAAATACAAAGGATCATAAGACACTACTTGAACAACTGTCAGTATATTTTAGAATCTAAAAGGAAAGCATACATTGTTATCACTATACAGTCTATCAAGTCTGAGTCAGGAAGAAACAGAAAATCTAGGCAGACCAATCACATTTGCAAAAGATTAAAAAGTAAAAAAAAAAAAAAAATCCCTCTGAAAAAGTCCAAGAAAACAAAACTTTAGTAGCAATTTTTACCACACTCTAAAGTCAAAAAAAAAAGACCTCTCCTCAAACTTTTTCAAAAATTTGGAGAGGAGGGTATATTTCTAAATATATTTTATGAGACCAACATTTCTCTGATACCAAACGCAGAGAAACACATCACAGACACACACACACTAAAGTGTAAATAAATAAAAGAAATAAAAGAAAATCACAGGTCAATATATCTGGTTAATATAGATGCAAAGTTTATCAATGAAATACTAGCCAATCAAGTTCAGCAATACATTAAAAGAATCTTAAACTATGACCAAGTAGAATTTATCCAGGGATATAAGGAAAGGAAGCACCAAAGTCACATGTTAGTATCAATAAGTACAGAGAAAGATATGACAATATTCAGAATCTATTAAGGAAAAACTCAATGAAACAGGGAGAAAATGAACATATATTGACATAATAAAGACCATATCTCACAAAACCACAGCTGATTTCATTAAAAATCAATAATTTTTCTTGAAGATCAAAAACTAGATGTGGTTTCCCATTCTCGTCAGTAAAATTTAATTTAGTCTAGATGTCCAGTTAGAGAAATTACATAACAAGAAATTTAAAAAATACTGTTAGATTAGTGAAATTATCACTGCTTGCAGATGATATGAAAATATGCTTACCTAAAAATCCTAAAGACTTAATTAAAATAAGAAAAAAATGAATTAGTACGGTAACATGACAGGATACAAAATAGGGATAAATTTAGCAATAAAGTGAAAGAACTGCACAGTGAAAACCATCAGATAGTGTGTAAACAGAAAAAAACAAAGAAATGGAAACTTACAATACATATGGGTTGGAAGAACCAGCATTATTGAAATGGTCATTTTACCTAAAGCATTATGCAGATTTAATACAAACCTTTTTAAAATTTCTGATATTTAACAAATTTAACAAATAATACTATAATTTCATGGAAACATGAGACTCTAATTAGCTAAAGCAATCTTAAGGAAATAGAAAAATGGAGCTATCATATCACCTAACTTCAAACTACAATACAAAACAATAGTAATTAAAGCAATATTAAGCTGGAATAGATATAGACATCCATGTCAAAGGAATACAATCAAATGGCCAGAAATAGTAAATTCACATATTTATCAATAGTCAATCTATAACAATCTATGACCATATAATGGTGAAAATAAAGTCTCCTTAATAAATTTTGTGGGAGAAATTAAATAGTTCAACATACTGAAATTGTTCTATACATAAAATAATCATATTCATAAAAAAATCCAAAATGAGTCAAATACTTAAATAAAATACATGGAACTATAAAATATATAGAAAAAAAACATAGGCTATATTTCCCATAATATCAGCTTTAGTTATAGCCTTTGGAATTCTGTTCAATGGCAAGAGAAACAAAAGCAAAAGAAATAAAAAATGTGATAATATCAAATTTAAAACTTCTGCACTGTAAATAAAATAGCATGATAATTAAAAAACAGCACCTAAAGGGAAAATATATTTGCCCATTATACTTTTGGCAAAGGGTTCCTACTCAAGGTATATAACGAACTCATACAACTCAACATCACAAATTATAGCAACAAAATAGTAAATAGATATGAACTGACACGTCTCCAAAGAAGACTTACAAAAGGCCAACAAGCAAATGGAAATAAAAATAAATAAAGCTCCATCTTATTTTAGAGAAATGTAAATCAAAACTTCATACACTGTTGGTGGTAACATAAATTTGTATAACCATTTTGAAAAGCAAAATATTGAAAATAGAGACACCATATGATTCAGCAAGTGTCATTACTGTGCATCTAATCAAAGAAGATTAAAATTTTAACTCAAAAATCAACATATACCCCTATATTTATTGTAGCATTATATACACAATGAGTAAGATGTGGAAAACAAACACTGATCGAAGAGAGGCTAAAGAAGGTGTATATATTCACAATGGAGTAATACTGCTATAAAATAATAAATTTTGACAGTTGCAGAAAAATGGAAAAAATACAAGTTAAATAAATCAGAGGACAATATCAAATGGTTCATTATATTTGTGGTATAATAGAAAGCAAATTAAATGGATGGATTGAAAAAAAAAAAAGAAAAAAACTGGTGGATTTCACACCATACAGAATTTAGTTAACACAGGGGAAGAGGGTGAGGGTAGGAGAAAGGGAGTGGGAGTGGGAGTGGGTCCCATATGGTGGTGCATTTTCTTTTAATTTGTTTTATACATATGTAAGTTTGTATATATGCATGCATTTTTACATATGTACATTTGTATGTATGCATATGTTTGTATGTATGTATAAATATAAGTGTAGATAAAAATGAGAAGAGAATATATGTAGATTCTTTTCTAAAGAGTTGGAGGTTTGGATAAGTTTGTGCTCCTCTTGCCCTCTTAGAGTCCCAAGAGGGTAAAACATTGACAAATTCTACCTCCTTTCTCAAGTTTAGTCATTTTTTTCCAACGGACAATTCAGAGAAATAGAAATTTTACTATATTTGAAGACTAAATAGGCTATTACCTGACTTTTTCTCAAATTCGCAAAGAGAAATCTGCACAAGAAGTAGTTGTGTTATGAGCAATGGATATTTTTTAAGATAATCCAGAGCAAGAATTGTTCATGAATTTTCTTTGAGTCAAATGTGGAACAATGATAGAAAAGATGGTCTGGAGTTGTTGAGCATTCTGCCCAAAATGTGACTGCCAGAAGAGGAGGTAATTCCTACAACTAAAGTCTACATGATGCAGAAAGAATACAAAAAGAAGCCATGGAGGATCCAAATGAAGCAGAATGCAAATTGCCCATTTATGTGAATTAAAATTAAAGGTTGCATTTGTATTTATAAGCACCTATAAGAACTCATGAATTCTCAATATCTCCAGTCATAGTAAACCTGATTACCACAGTCAGAACAGAAATTTCTTCTCACTCTCTAATTTACCTCTCAGAATCTTGCACTTTGATCTCACATACTTAAAGCTAGCAAATGGGGACAGACATGAAATTAGAAAAGAATAGAAGTCCGTAAATATGAGGATAAGGTAGAATAAATCTTATTTTTATACAATGACAAATTTTGGTCATACCATTTTGAATTTTAAATTTCAGAGAGTTTTTTTGACTCTTAAGAGATCAGAAGTTGCTATTGTCTGAGAGTACAGATTAAAAATACTTTTATTTGATTTTCAATAGTATAATTATTTCATTAAAATAATTTATTCATATATAAGAAAAACTCAGTATTATTTGTTCATTATAAATGATTTACTTATATGATTATATGACATGACATTTATCAAAGACTATTTCCACAATTATGATTTTTTTATTTACACTTTGATATGACTTATATTCAGCAATATATATACTTACATATGCATATATTAATTAGTCGTGAATTAATCATTTATGAAATAATACATATGAATAATATGTATTAATGAAACAGGATACCATAACAATAAGTAATAACCAATGCTATTAACTATTTTTCTATGAATATACCATTTTGGTATAGTTTTATCATTTCCAAAGTAGTTTGAACCAATAAATTCTCTATTATATAATATAATTTCGGTTTATGAACAAATTTCCCAAATAAAATAGTAATTTATTGTGTTCCTTTATTTTATGACTTTAGACCAGATTATCTCTGTTTAATTAATTCAATATTCTTAAAACTTTAAAGTCCCATTATTTCACCTCCTATCAAGAATTTGATAGTTGTTTATTCTTTGATTTTTTTAAATTATAGAATCAGACAAGAAAAATGAAAGTGTTCCAGTTAATGTGCATGGAATCCCCATTAATTTTCATTTTTTAAGAATAAATTCACATTGATGTCTTCAAGGAGATAAGAATTTTAATAGAAAGCATCACTTGAAATGTATGTCATGACATATATTTAAAGGATAAAAATACCCTGAAAGATCAAATTATTTCAGCTCAAGCTAACGATGAAGATAAAAAACTGTTTAATTCATTCTATAATACTTTTCTTTTATCTTACAATTAGAAAAATAACTCATGTGATCATTTGTTTTTCTGTTATAATACTAATTTATCTTCATTCAAGCTTAGTTTTTACATGAAAAGACAAGGTAGAAGTAAGATTTTGTTTCCTGCAGTCCTTGCTAGGCAGTAACCTATTACTACTGCAATAATTACAACACAAGTCCAGAAATGGTGTTTTTAATTCCACTTTTACAGCTGAGATTTGACATGGTGGCCAAATTAAAATCATTTTATATTCTGTCTGTCGTAATGTTGATATAAAAAAAAATCTCTGTGGCTTAAGCAGTTAGAAAACTGCTGGTTATTATGAAGCATTCATTACATAATTCACCCTCCTTATTGTCAAGGTTGCGGTTCTCATAGATCACATTATAGCTTATAAGAATAAAGTTAAAGTTCAATTTAATGCAACAGCACATATTTCAATCATTAGGCAAACAATGGGTGGAGGGAATAAATTATAATAAATGTTCTTAATTCATTTTTAAAATTTCACTACTAGCCATGTTTAAACCTTATATTTCTCCTGCCCTTTTGACTCACATCTGGATAAACTGTTAAGAAATCCTAATTGTTTATTCCTGTAGTAGTAGCCATAAGAATTACAAACCATGCACATTAAACTTAGCTGTCTCCACCTCTAACCACCACAAAAATATCGAATTGACCTCCTTTCCTTGTATTCTCCAAACATTTTTGTACCTGCTTGGGAGCCGATCTCTCTCTAGAAAATTCATTTTGTAAGTAATAAACCTGTTGATACTTTCTTGAAATTGTATGCTTATCATCAATCTCAGAATTCAAACCAGATATAATTGAGGATTCACTTGGTTTCTGCAATGAGGTCACATTTCTTTGATCTACGTTCTTGTATATTGAGAAAGGATATTACATTTCCATTTAAAAGGCAAATAAAGGTGTTTCTTATACTTAGAATAGTGAAAGTAGTGCTATTTTGTCTCAAGCATTTCAAAGTATTTGCATTTAAATTCAATTAATTCTCTTCTCCAGTTTGCAATTAAGTAAATGTAGGCATTCTAGCAGAATGCACACGGGTATATTTCAGCAAATATTAAGGGAATAAGGCAGAAAATACTATTGCAGCATACTATTCACTTTCATTAATAACATGTATTGGATGTACTAACTGTTGCCTTTATAATGTGTGAATCAAACCACACCTAATTTTGCTAGCACAAAAAAGTGTATACTTGTCTTTGAAATTCATTTTGAGTCGTTTGACTGTTTTTATTCTGTCTTTGTTCACATTTCTGCAGTGAACAGGTAAACTACGTGTTGAGCAAGTCTACAAGTTTCATCCAGCTTGAATTGATACATATGAATCTTATTATCATCAGGTTGTCTTGGACTTATCCCCATGGTAATATCAATATAGGGAGTAATCACGTAATGCTTTTGAGGTGGTCTGGGTTCAGAACTAACACAAAAAATTTTGTTTGTCTTGTTTTCATTTTTTTGTTGTTCTTAAAACAAATCATATAACCACAGCACAGTCTACGAATGGAGAAAAATCTCTTTCTTGGAGAGACTGTATATGGATTTATATTACAATGTTTTAGATACAAAGACGTGATTAAGGGTTATCTTTGCTGTAAATCCCTCACAAATTTTGTTGCATATAAATATATAATCACTTATAAACCTATTTAATGATAATACTTCAATGTTCCTCTCCGCTAGATTTTGCTAAGATTGATGCATTCTGAAAAACTGAAATATAAAATCTGTATATGGAAGATGAGCACACATCCATTAATTTTTTCACTAATAAAGCAAAATGACTTGTAGAAGGGAATAACACTTGACATTAATTTAATGAAAACACAAACACACACATATATATAACTACATTTGTTGCCTTCAAATGGAAATATGATGAAGAAGAAATCCATAAATCAATTACAATGAATTTACAATTCATTTTGTGGAGCAATAATCATGGTTCGTTAATAGAATAGAATCTGTCTATTGCTTCTAGAAGGAATATACATTAGTTTTTGAATGCCATAGATTATACTTCTTGTCATTATGTGTGTTGTTTTGGCGTGGTAGTTCAGAAGTACTGCCAGATGGCCAAGCAAATATGGTGCAACATTATAACTCAGCGTGTTTCAGGTGATTTTCCAGTCAATCTCTGCTTTTCCAGTTGCTGCAATGTTATTCTGTTCAGGTGTTCTAGTTTGCTCTCTAGGAACTCATCGATTTCCCTAGTGATTTTTAAACTACTAAAGTGTAATAATGGCTGAAAAACATCAATTAGCATGCTATTTCTCCTCTCAGTACATATTCACATTCTTTGCTTGGAATACCCTTCTTTCTGTTTTTACATCTGAATAATTCTTGTTTGTATTTTAAAATTTACCTCAAGTATCATTCGCAATGGGAAACACTTCTACAACTACATTAACATAATTTCAATCACATCTGATACTCTCACTTCAGTATTCCCTCAGCTCCTTATGTTTATTTATATTACAGTGTCTGTGATTGTTCGTTTACTTTACATGTCCTGTAGTATAAAATATTGCAAAAGACTCTTGTAGCACAGAGATATATGTACCTGGCATATAATTATTTAACAAAACACTGATCCATTAGTAATTATAGACTTTTGGGAGTTACTATCAGAGCCAGAAAGGGTAGTTAAAGGTTAGGGCAAACACTGTTCTTCATTTGGTTATAAGATCTCCCTCGGACACACTAAATTGCATTTTTGATACTGAGCGGGACCTGGTATTTAATGAATTCTGTTAAAAATACTGTTATCGTACTGTGGGTACAAATGTTAACAGGTGAATACAGACTAAAAACCATGTATTTTGATTCAATCATGTGGCTGAGTGGAACCAATGCAACATATTGCCATACATTATTAAACTGACCATATTTCCTTGAGACACTAATGGGACATTGGATGACAAAAATGGCATGGGTCTACGTACTGACAACTAAGGGAAGTGGAGGAAGCAGAGTAATCCCAGCAAGAGCATAGCAGTCAGGCCAGCAACAAGTATGTGATGACACTCAATGTTCTTATTTTAATAACACCAAGTGTGCTCTGGTGGCACTTTATACACATGATGAGCACCATGCAAGAATTTTGCCATCTTAGGTGAAAACCAGATTTGGCACTTCTAAAAGCCCAGATCTAAATGTCCTTCCTAAAACACATACCATTTTAACCAGCCTAGTAACAGAAATGCTTGATAACTGGCTCAGTACTAGAAATGCCCAATAACCCCCACAGTGCCAGAGATAACCCCATAGCACTTTCCTGTGGTTCAGCCATACTGCAGTGTTCTGCTCCCTTTGAAGAAAAAAGCACACGCCTGTTGGGTGGCAATCATCTTCCTGTACAGTGTCTGTTCCTCACAGGGGGTGGGAACAACAGTGACGATGGTGGCCCACTGCAGTCACCACAGCCAAGGGCTGTCTTTATCATGAGGCAAAGAAAATAACTGCTTCAGGACCCACAACAGACTGGGCCTGGGCAACCTAATTAACCCTTTAGCCCCATATTAAAGACATATTTGGTTTATTAAAAATAGAACAAAACTGACATTGAATTAAAATGGCAGGACACTCAGGAAACATGGGAAAAAGTGGTTCTGTCCCCTTTAAAATAGTACATATAATCAGCCTATATATTGCACTATTGTTTGATTAAATAAGTGCAATAAATAATCCTAATATCATTACTATACCATGTTGCTAATAAGAATTTTCAAAATAATAAGACAGATTTAAAATTATATAACATTAAAAAAATCCTTTAGATATTACTATTTTCATAGGTCTGAGGCAAATAATATTCTATTGTTTTTATTTGCAGTTCTCTATAACAGGACAGTTAGAGCACAAGACTGGAAACAGTAAGTTTTGGGGAGAATATGGGAAAAAGAAAACACTAGAATACTATTGGTGAGGGTGTAACCTGGTGCAACCACTATGGGCAGTAATATGGAGAGTCCAAGAAAAAACAAAACAAAGCAAAGAAGCTCTATATGATTTAGTTATCCCATTTCTGGGTATTTATCCTGAAACTACAATGTCAGCGGAAAGAGATACATGCACCCCATGTTCACTGAAGCGTTATTTACAATAACCAAGAAAAAGAAACAACGTAAGTACTCATTGAGAGATGAGTGAATAAAAAGGATATGGTATTACACACAATGGAATACAACTATCGAAAATGATGAAAAATGATGAAATGCTGCCATTTTCAACAACATGGATCAACCTAGAGGAAATTATTCTTAGTGTGAAATATCAGGAAAAAGACAGACATTGTATGACTTCACTCACATGTAGTGTATGGAAATGTCGAGCAATTAAATAAAAAATGACTTTTAGTCTGTGTATTACTGATTACCAAAAAGGAAAGGGGAATACAGGGAAATTGGATATCAATTATACAAAAAAGACCTGGACCATGATGGCAAGCATGGCATATACAGATATTTATTTATGATGATGCTTACCTTGAATCTATATAATGCTATATATGTTTCTTGAGTAACAGTAACTTTAAAAATGTTTAATTTGAGATTCCTTTTCTGGAGCTCTTAGTTTTACTCTCAGCTCACTTAATTTGACTCATGCTCATATGAGGTTGGGTATTTCATGTCTGAATTGTAGGTACAAGTCTGGTGTATAATTACAGTGTTGTGGCTTTTATTCATGCATAAATTTATGTATATTATCAAAAGGAAACAGTTGTTTTTGTTAGATATTAAACAATATATATAATATATATAACAATAACTTTAAGTCTTTTCATTTCTTACACAAAAAGTTCTTATGAAAATATCACTTTACCTGTGAAAGATTTGATGTTGAATCTCTAAATGCTGTATTAGTAAAATATAATACAATTATCCTAAGTTAAAAAATATAATTATGTCCTTTATTTTCTCTGTCTCTCTATTAATTTAGAAATCAGAAATTAATGCTGTTTGCTATCTTTAACAAAATCAAGGTAGTGAACATTTTCAACATTTCCAAATATGTGCATATTTAAATTACATAGTTGTAGATCAATAGATTGTATAGTGTGTATTCATTATGGTGAGGGTTATTTTTCTCAAGATATTTTAAGATTTATCCAAGGTATATAGTTCAATTTTGCTCATTAATTTTTTATTCCATTCTTTATTTCATTTTAAAGTAAAGACACAGACAGGAAAAAAGGCAAAGAAGCAAAGAGAGAAAGGTAGAAGAAGCACTTTATTTTTATTTAGTTGTTCACATTGTTTGTATAGTTGTTTCCTCTGACCCTGGGTCTTAAATCTGGGACCTATAAATAAGTCACCATTTGTTCAACTGTTGCTATTTTTTGTACTATTTCCAACTTTTGCACTTTTTTTTCCTATTTTTGCTATTTCAAGTAGATTTCTCTGAACTTCTTTGGACAAAGATATTGCTCTTTTCATGAATAAATAACTAAAAATGAAAAGTCTGGAAAAAGTATGAAAGTATGTTCAACTTTTTAAGAAACCATCATGCTAGTTTCCAAAGGGCTTGAACAACTTTACATGCTTATAAAAAGCATATGAGATTTCTACCTTCTAAGCATTATTGCCATCATTGATGGGGTCATTGTTTTTTTATTTGACAATAACTTTCTACCAGCAAATCAATGTGTTTTTAATTTGTATTTTCTTAATGACTACTGATATTAAGTCCTTTTGAATGTTATTTGTCATTGGTGTAATACTAGGTTAAGTATTTGTACAAATATGCTGCCAATTTTTGTAAGAATTTAGCTTTGTTTTGTGTTCTTATAAATGAAATAAACATAATTTTTATATCTTGTGTTTACAAATTCTTTATCAGAATTATGTCTTACAAATATTTTCCTCAGCCAGGAATTTTCTATGTTATTTCATTGTCTTATGAATATCAACATGTATTTTCATGCTCCCACTTATACCATTTAATGATTTTTATTTTTTCATCATTCATTTATAGAAAAATTACAAAGCTAGTATATAGAGTTCCTATAATTCTCCTTACTTATTTCCCCTAGTTTCAACATTTTATATTAGTATGGTACATTTGTTAAAGTTAATGAAACAAGTTGATACATTATCATTAAGTAACATCCATATTGTATTCACATTTCTTATTTTTACTTATGGTCCTATTTCTGTTATACTAATACTTTCAAAAGTCCACTTTATATTTAGTTGGCCTGTCTCTTTGCCTTCTATCATTTCACTGTTTCTCAGAATTTCCTGCACCTTTAATGGTTAAGAACAATATAAAGATGAAAACACTAGTCAGATATTTTGTAGAATATCCCCAAACTGATTGTAATCTTACATTGATTTTTATCATCTGTCCTAGTAAGTAAAGAGCAGAAATTTTTTAATATTTGTGAGTCTAAGTATAATTTGACTTATATGGTATATTTAAGTGGCAAATAAATCTTTCCATAATTCAAAGCCAATGGCTTTTTTTCCAAAATGTCCTTATAAAATATTCATGATTTTACATTTTGTAAATGGGTTTATTTGTTATTTTGAAGTAATTTTATAAACAGGGTCATGTATGGATTGTGTTTTGTTTTTTAACATGGATATCTGATTTGTTTCAGTAGATTTTGTTGCAATAAGCATCATTCTTCACATATTGTTAAACACAAAACATTCTTAAATTAATATATACATATATAATAGTTTTTATTTATGTGTGTTCTGAACAAAATTTTGTTCCCCTGATCTTTGTGTCTATTCTGACTGGTAGCACACTATCTTCTAACTTTAGTTTTAAGTCTTCAAATTTATTTTTTTAAATCCTGGTTCTTGATTTGGATGACTGTCAGAGGTTGGGTGGATTAGGAGAACTCAGGTCTGCTAATACTACTGATGAGAGAGAAAGGGTCCACCTAGTGACACTTCATATGGGTGGTAGATGGATGGTGCTACCTGAGACACACTTGGGTTCTATAGCTGAAGGTGGTTGGCTTAGCTAATATCAGTGAGTGTGGGTGGAATGTGGGCCGATGTGTTTATTTCTCCTGAAACTTCAGTTTACCACTAGTGAAAGCCTTGCTGGGTTCTCCCTTGACCTGTATTTTGTCAAAGGATGATAGATTTGTCTTTTACTTTAGTTATTTATTTATTTGTTTTTATGGATGGTTGTGTGTTTCAGGCTTCTCCACCCACATTTAAGGGCATATAGGAGATAAAAAGAATTCCAGAGTTGCTCATCAAATTGACTTTCTTTAAACTTTATCTTCTGAATTCACAATTTTACGAGATTTTTGACTATTGTACATTTAGGAATCTAGTTGCATTTTGGGAGGAGAGGCAAGAAAATTTCAATCAATTGCGTGTACATTGGAACAAAAATTGTCTTCAATTATATTTATATTAACATTATGGTTTTTTATTTTTATTACTATTTTACTAATCATCTTATAATAATCATTTTATTTTTGTATTGCTATTGTAATATTAGGATATTGATATAGCACCTCAGTCTGTGAGTATTTCACACCACAAATCTAGTGCTCTTCACCATCAACTTTTTCTCTTATTCCTTCCCTCTCCTTTCCCATTTCCCTGGTAACCACAGTCCTCCATGCTAGGAATTCTGGGCTTATTTCTTTATTTCCTTTGTTTATTTGTATCCATTACACGAGTGAAACCATCCTGTATTGTCTTCTTTCTGGCTTAATGTGATCCCTTGATCCCTCCCATTTCATCCATTTGCTGCAAAGGGCACAACTTCAACTTTTTAAATAAGTACATAGACTTTATAAAGAATACACACACACACACGTGTGTGTGTGTGTGTGTGTGTGTATTTATATATATATATATATATATATATATTTCTCACAGCTTTATCCAGTCATCTGTTGACAGGAATCTAGGTTATCTACATGGCTTAACTCTTGTGAATTGTGCTGTTATGAATATAGGGATGCAGTTATTTTTCTCTGATCAGAATTTTTGTATTATCTGGTTATATTCCTAGAAGTAGGATTGTTGGAATAAATGGTAGGTCTAATTTTACTTTATTTGAGGAATCTCCATACTGTTTTCCAAAGAGATTACACTAATTTGTACTCTCACCAACAATGTAGGAAGCTTCCTTTTTTTTTTCTCCACACACTTTCCAAGATATTATTTCCAGTCTTTTAATTATTGGACATTCTCACAGGTATGAGGTGATATCTCATTGCAGTTTGCATACAAATTTTGTGATGGTTTGTGTTATATAATAGTTTTTCATGTGTCTGTAGGCTATTAGTTCTTCAGCCTATTTTTTGAGCAGGTCATTTGTTTGTTATTGAGGTATAGGAGTTCTTGGAATTTTGTGGGAATTGCATTGAATCTGTTTATTGGCCTGGGTAATAAGGGCATTTAACTAAGTCTAATCATTGAGAATGAATTATCTTCAATACCTTTTTTTTTTTTTCTATTTCTTTTGTAAAAGGCATGTAGTTTTATTTTACGGTATTTCAAGTCTTTTGTTAAGTTTACACCCAGGTATTTTGATGCTAGTGTGAATGGGATTTCTTTTTGTTACTTTTCCCTCTGTGACATTGTTTGCATATATGAATGCCACTGATTTTTGTGTGTTGATTTTATAACCTACCGTTTTGCCATATTCATTAATTTTTTCTCAGAGTTTTCTTCAATGGAGGCTTTAAATTTTTCTAGGTATAGTAAGTCATCGACAAATAATAATTTTATAAAAAAGTTTGGATCCATTAATTTATTTTCCTTTCCTTAATGCTCTAATCAAGATATCCCAAACTATGTTGAATAGTACAGGTGAGACTGTATAGTCTTGACTTCTTTCAGATCTTAAGGCAGAGTTTTTCAACTTTTTGCTATTGAGTATAATGTTGACTGTGGGTTGCTCATATATTACTTTAATTAGGAGGAGGTAGTTTCCTTCTATTCCTACTTTAGTGAGGGCTTCTTTTTTTAATCACGGATGGTGTTAAATCTTGTCTAATACATTTCTGCATCTATTATACAAACATAATTTTTGATTTCCCTTTGTTGATGTGGTGATTTTATTCACTGAATTTGCATATATTTCATACTTGTAGTAACTTTCTGTACTCTCACTTCTTTAATTTCTTATAATTATTAGAATTTTATCTCTATTTCTTTGTGAGTCTAGCTAGGAGCCTATCATATTTTTTTTTTCAAAGTCCTAACAGTGTATTTATTGACATTATAATATCTTCATGTTTTAAATTTTATTTATTTATGCTCTTATTTTTATTATTTCCTTCCTTCTGTTGATTTTTGGTTTCAATAATTCTTAATTTTCAGTTCCTCAAGTGTGTTGATAGGTATTTAATTTGGGATCTCTCTTGGTCTTTCATATGCAATGTATGGCTATAAACTTTCCTCTCAGAACTGCTTTTTGTCACATTTCACATGTCCTAGAAGTTCTTCTCTTTGTTTTCATTTGCTTCCAGATAAGTCAGCTACATCTTTAATTTCATCAATGATCCATGAGCTGTGCAGAAATATATTGCTTAAATTCCACATCTTTGTGACTTTTCCAGTTTTCTTCCTTTTCATTTCTAGTTTCACACTCTTGTACTCAGACACGATGCTTTCTATAATTTCAAACTTGTTAAATTTACTGAAACGTGTTTTGTATTCTAGGATATGTTCTATTTTTTAAAAAATATGCCTTACATACTTGAGGAAAATGAAGTCATTTTTTTTGGGATAGAACTGTGTGTATGTCTGGTAGGTACATATGATCTATTGCTTAATTTACGTTTTTTTAATTTCCTTTTCAAAACTGTCTCCCTTGATGATCCATCCACTGATGTAAATAGAGTGTTGATGCTCATTTCTACTATGGTGGTACTGTCAATATCTGACTTTAGCACCATATTTGTTCTATATATTTGGATTTTCTGGCATTTAGGTGTGTACATGTTAATGAATGACACTTCTTTATGGATTACACCCTTGATCATAATATATTGCGTATTCTGTCTCACTACACCTTTTTTAGGTAGCTTATCTTGTGTAATATTAATATTGCAGTAACTAATTTTCTTTCATCCTGTTGCTTACAGATAATTCTCCATAGCCCTTGACTTTCAACCCATGTTTTTCTTAGAATCTGACATAAATTTCTTGTAGACATAACATTAATAAGTTCTGATTTTGGATCCATTCAGTCATTCTGTCTTTCTGTTGGTGAATTTAATTTTGAAATATATTCCTTCTGATTATAAAATAACAAATTGACAAATGTGTTTAAGTGCCTTAGTTTTTGTAAAAATTTTTCTTAATTATGTATTCGATGAGAAATATGGCTTTATTCTTTCATTTTATCTAAATTATTTCATCTAATTGCTCTTAAACTTTTTTATTTATAAATTTTAACAATTACATATTTCTCGTATTTGAATTTGTATAATTATTTATATATAGGTATATATTTATATATTTGGATATATTCCTGATATATATATATGTAGTTTCATTACACTTAAGTTCCAACAAGTATTCTGTTGAAAATTCAAGAGTTCTGAAGAATTTTTTTCTCTGAAAAACTGTTTTTACAAGCTATCATGATCTCCCTAGACTCGCGACTTTATTTCCTTTATTCTGAATCTCCCAGGTTCTAGTCCTCATCCATGCCACAATGCATATCTTCACTGAAGGCAGTAGATTTGGGAATTATAAATTTCATAATTTCTTTCCTGTCTTCCAAGGGCTACTTTGCTTTTCTGGGTTAATTTAGAGTATCCTACAAGCCATGTTTTGCTTGATTTTTAGAATTTTTTTTGAAAAAAACAACTAACTTTAAGAAAAACTAGACGATTGTTCAAGTTCATGGCTATGAATTTAAAGTGAGGTTTCCTCATGAGGTTAGATTTTTTTCTTCAAGCAAGTTTAGTTACAAAAACAAATCTATCTAATAGATAAGACAAATTAAAAGGTATAATTTTTCTGAAAACAGGGAGAAATAAGAGACATACCCACGGGTCAAGGATATATCAAGGTAATGAATGAATATTAACCACAGAATTTAACATGGGATATGAAGATATTTAAACAATCAGACATTTGAAAGAAAGCAAAACAATAAAAAAGGAATAAGATCATATGTCTTGGTGTGGCCAAAGATCATCAACATTGAGCCATTAAAGTAATAGGTCTGAAGAGACAAGAGACAGAGATAAAATTGATGTTTAAGGTAGAGTGAAGTAAAAAATGAGTAGTTAATAAAGGAATGCATTTGTAAGAATAACTGTGAGAAAGCAGGTAGTATATAAAGAAATAGGGCAGATGGACTTAATTTGCAGAGACCCCTGTAACAGTAAGAATTAGTGGGCATTTGATTTTTCAAGAATTAATTTTGAGGGGCAGGAAAGGGAATTTTCTATAACTCAAGAGAAAAAGAAACGAGAAGAAAAAAAAGCGTACCTCTCATTTTCTCCACAACTTCCACTCCAGCACTATGGCTATGTATCAGTACATTGGATAAAACCAATTTAAAATGCTGCAGTGTATACAGTGTTCTTAGGGAGAGCCAGATAGTCACAGGAGGAAGAAAGTAAGAGAAGTGTTTGGAGAATCTGAAGGGTTTTACTGATAATGAACAGTGAATCCCAGAGGACACAATAGATGACTTGCAGGAGCTAGAAAGAACTGACAAAAGGAGGCAGAATATGAAATGTACAGAGTGACTGTGAAGGAAGGGAGATACTATATTGATCTTGTGGCAAACCCCGACAGGAGAATCACAATTATTCCAAAGGGTTCATGTGGTTTTGGAGCATAGCCATTCTCTCTTCAGCAAGTAAATACACTCCTTTTGAGGAATAGTTACTGATTCTAGTAGACCCTGGTGGTAACTAAATACTTGATCACAAGATACCAAGAGACTGTGTTACTTGAGCAACTCAATACATGAGAGATGTTAAATGATTCTAGGTATAAATGAGGACACATCTAAAAGTACACAGTCCAAATTAGTATGCTGTTAGCTCCATAGGGGCCTATCTTCTAAAAGGTCATGCTGGGAGGAAGAAAGTGTTAATACCAAGAAGAATGTCTATTATGTGAAAGTAAGAGAATATTTTTCCCATTTACCCTAGCATTTACTTAAGTGCATATGAACATGGATGTCATGGAAGTTATGCATGGTTCATGCCTCAACCATGCTACTGCCCATTCCAAGTGCCTTAATTTCTACAAGTGATGATATGTGAATAATATGTCCTCAAGTGATGCTATAGTCAAAAAGACAGCAGTTGGCTAGAATAGGCGATTTCCATTATAGAAGATGCAATGAAAGATTCTTACCAAAATAGCTGAGAACATACATTTTCTTTCCTTGATTGTTATACTGTATTTGAATAATTTTTTAACAGCAATTTCTTCATGCATTTTCAAGGTGTGAGATTTAGTCAGAGTAAGACAGACAATGGTTCTATGTCAAATAAACACTATTCTAGTCTTTTGTTTATTGCTTTATGCCATAGATTAATTCAAGTTGCTTTTTGGGAGGTAGATATGCTTCAAGCATAACTCAGAGACCCATCATCCTTCCATTTTTAGGTTGCTGTAATCTTAAACAGATGTCCCATAAGCTAATAGGAAAAAGGGAGCAAAAATTATTGACCAAGGTATTTTGTAGACAATGTAGGAAGTAGTATATATTAGATACTACAAAATGAGCCTATGACCAAGTTATGTGATATATATTTACATATATATGATGTATATATTATATATTATATGTATATATAATATACATTATATATTATATACATTATATATTATATGATTAAAGATTGAGTGTTGATACTAGTCAATCAAATTTTATTTTTATTTAATTATTTATTAGCATATGAATGAATAAAGAATGAATAGTATTTAGCTAAAAAATAATAAAAATAGTTGTCATTTTCAATGACATGGATGGAGCTAAAGAGAAGTATGCCTAATGAGATAAGCCAGATGAAGAAAGAAAAGCAAGACAGTTTCATCTAATGTAGTATACAGATAAATCAAAGAAATGAAATCCAACTAATACACATTTCAGTCTATAGAATCAAATTAGTGTTTATTAAAAAGGAAAGGATGAGGGGGAGAAATTGGGTCCAATGAGTCAATTGTAATTATAAGGCGAAGGAAAGAATTAAAAAGCTGTTGTTGAACTTGATGTATATACAGATGTTGATTTAAAGTGATTCTCGCTGCAAACCTATATAATGTTTTAATGCAATATCGCTTTAATAAAATAAAATATGCAAAATTTAAAAAATATTTTTACTACATCCAATATTTGATCTCTTGGTTATATTTGGGAAATCCCTTTCCACATAATCTTTGGTGGGGAATAAGTTCTCCTTTCCATTACAGAATCCCTCTATAACTACATACTGCTTCTTTTCCCCACTCTCTGATTCAACATTGATCAGCCATCACAGAATTTTTACCTGTAAGAAGACAATGGAAATTAATTTTGAAATTATATCTTATACTTGATTCACTCTAAAATATGAACAAAAACATAGCTTTTCAAAATTTATGCTTCAAATATTTATTCAAGGCATGCTGAAGTTCTCATAAAATGAAAATAATCTATCATTAGGACATTTAAAAAACTGCATCCTATTTCTATGATAAAGAATGTTAAATTTTATAAATAAAATTACAAGTAACTTCTAGTTTCTGGTCTAACATATAAGCAGCTGGTAAGTCATTATTCTGATCTTCATTATGAGAAAAATACTAAATGAACTGAAAATTCACAACTACCTGAGATTCAACACCCTATGACTGAGGTCATAGAGCAAACTGCTGCCCTCAAATCTGAAGAGACAGATACAAAGAGTCATAGCTTTCCAGGGCAGAAATTCAGGAGCAGAAACTTCTTTGGAAACCAACAGGTTGTAGAAAAACTGAAATGTCAATTTAATTATTGGAAGCTCAATGTAATTTTTTATGGTGGTAATAGGATATTAATATTGCATGACTGGATATGTAGAGATAGATATCCATGGAAAAATATTTTAGTATTAGGTACTAGGTAAAAAAAAAGGTTGCTTCTCTTTATAAACGTTTACATCTTATCATGTTAAGAACATTTTGTATTACATCTTTATATTTGCAATTTGGTCTCCAGAAATATATATATTTTCAAAGTTGATTTCTTGATAATAATTTTTCCAACAACACCCTATTATTATGACTTTATTTCACAATGTCATTTGCTGTATTTTCAACTTTATAACTATATTACATTCTACTGTAGGTAGCTATGAATATTTTAAAATATAGTAAAACAATGTACACTAATATGTGACTGATTTAATATGTTTGTATGAGAGTAAAGGAATAAATTGGACAGTCAGGGTCTGAGTATAAATGATAATTTTAGAATTTTAGAATGTTCAAAGCTCAACTTTAAAGTTAACACTTGGTATGCAAAATCACAGTTTTATTTCCCTGTAGCAGAGTTCAACTTGATCTCACAATCTTCACTCACTTTGAAAGTAGGAAAAAAAAGGCTTGAATCCGGTGAGGGTCACTTTCAGTCAATTCAAGACTTAAACTAAGACATATACATGATTCTTCCTTGCTTCTCATTTTTCTCCTTTCTCTAGGTTTATGTGAGAAAGGAAAGGAAAGAGCTATTAATCATCTTGTAATCAGGGGAGTGGTTTATGAACTTAAAGTAAATATAGCTTCTCCTGATTAGTCTGAAATATTGGACTCATCTCCACTCTATGTGCTGTAATTTACCAGGCAGTATGACTTGTGCTCCATTTTCAGTGACCTGGGTCTGGAGGGGAAATCAGAATCTCTCCAACTGATCGCTTGACTCCATCTTGTTTTAGCTTTTCATTTCTTTTAAACCTAGTTTCTGGTTGTGTATATCCTTTTCACAGTCTTTGCAGATTTCCTGGCATCCCGAGACATAGTTACCTTCAGATATGCTCATTGATTTCATGTTCTCCAATTTCAACTATTTTCTACTATACTCACAGGGGAGGATTGAATTGAGGATGAGGATAAATATTTCATACCTTTTTCTCACTGTCAAGACAGCAGCATTGGAAGGGACTATAGGGTCCTACTAGACATATCAGTGTGAATACAAATGGCATTTATTTCCTTTGTGTCTGCCCAGGATGGTGTGGATTTCTCTGGAGATCCAAAAATACCTGACTTCATTGTTCTCCTGCATCTTTGTACCTTTCCCCAAGTGAGTTGTTTTCTTGTTTTTTGTTTTTTTCCTTCTAATTTGTGTTTTTCAACATCTGTGAACAAAATTAGACTTGGGAAATTGTTATTTAAAGAGAGCTTTCAGAAATTAAAAATACCAAAATGAAGCAAACAAAAAGCTAGCTCTCTCTCAATCAAATGTTTTTAAGAAAAATTGCTTTAATTATGTAATCAGGGAAGGTGAATTTGAAATTGAGAGCTAATTCTGCTCCCTGAAGCAGAGGGAAATTGATTTAATTGTTGAAATTTATGAAACAATTAGTAAACCTGAAAATAGTGGAAATTGAAACGGAGTACTTAATATTGCAAGACTTGGGTCTGGATTACAGGCAGAGACAATGAAGCCAATAAGTGTACTTCTTTGAGAAAGAATAGGGGTGGTTTGCTTTGACATGCACTCGTTATAATATTAAAGAGCTTAGCGCTACACATTTTGTTTGAACTGTTCTTCAACAGCATTAAAATTTAGAGTTTGATAGAGAGACAGTACTTCTGAATCTGAACTCCATCTGCAAGCTGTGTGACTTGTGAAAGATAATTTTCTAAACCTGTCTTTTCATCCTAGTAATGGGATATTAAAACTTAAAGAATTCGTATAAACAGTATGAAATGAAATCATCTCTCTATGTTTTCCCATCCGTTTGTTAGCACACTTGTTTATTATTCTTAGTAGTGTAGGTATATTTGAAATAAAATAAAAAGCATTATTAAATTCTTAAAATGTGCTTCTCGTACATGGATACCTGTATGGAGTACAATTAAATACATCACTTTTTAGACAAATTTATTATTAGTCTATTTGTTAAGGGTCTACCAGTGACATTAATTTAGTAAAAGGCAGTTATGTCTATAAAAATTTAATAAGTCAAAATACTGAGTTATAGAACAACAATATGCCAGTTGTCTGTTTTATACATAAAAGCAAAATCACTGTCAGTGTCTATGAGCATTTTTGTTTGGTTTGAGACAAACTGTTCATGTATGTGCAAAAATTTCTCATTTCCATTGAAATGGATTATTTCTCCTGCACATAACATTTAAAACTGTAATAAGCTTTGAAGAATTTTTAAATGGAAAGATATATTATTGAAATTTTTAGTGGTGAGTAAAATAAAATAAAAATAATATGCATTTTTTAATTTGTAGATAGCATAATTCAGGATGATTAAATATTTTATAATTAGCCTTTTCAATTTGAATTTATGTAGCATGTATTTCTCTTATTTATTTTTACTGAAAATAGTCAACATAATGAAAGAAAATATTTTTAGATACAATATTGCAGTATTTTGAATTTTTCCATTTTTGTACCATTTGAGAAATTACCCGTGCAAAGTATTTTTTAAGAAGAAAGTATGGAAAAATTGAGTTATTACAGCACATATACATCATCACCTCTTGCTTTGATATATGTTCTTTTGTTTCTTTACTAGAAGATTATATTTGAATTTTATCACCTATGTTTAAATCAAGTTATGAAAACATAAAATTGTGATTTTATTAGAGTATTACACAGTGACTATTCAAATTTGGAACGTATTCACTAATATAATTTAGAAGCCTTATCTTAATATTGTCATATTTTTTCAACGTATCTAATCAATACTCTCTCAAGGTATATAACAAAATAATGATATGTCTCTAAAAGATTTCTCTAAATTAAAAAAATATATTTATTATTTCTTTTGTCTACAATGCTACCTTTACTTTAAGATATTAAAATTGTATCTCAGACTACATTATACACTGTACCAGTCTCCAGAGTTCTAGTGTCCCCTACACGCCTTCCTTCCCTCCCGACTCCTTCTCCACTGGTAACCACTGTCTGTGTCCTGTGAATTGTGTGGATGTGAGTCCTTTCATTTGTTTTGTCTTATTATATTTTACATGTGAGTGAAACTCTTCTGTGCTTCTTTTTTTTTCTTATATTTATTGTATTTAGCTAAATATAAGCCCCTCTAGATTCATCCAGATTGTTGCAAAGGGCATGATTTAAAAAAAAAAAAAATAGCTGTGTAGAATTCCATTGATTATATATATACCATAGCTTTCTTGCTCAGTTATCTTTTCATGGGCATTTAAGTTGTTTTCATGTCTTGGATATTGTGAACTCTGTGGCAATAAACATGGGGTTACAATTTTTTTTCTAATATCCTGTGAGTATCTATGTATGAAAGACTTTTTTTGATGTTTGCTTGTATAGTTAGAAAATTGATTTTCAGAACTGCTTTTGTGGCATTCTGCATATTGTGGTATCTCATCATTTCATTTCCAATTGTTTCCAGATTAGTCTTAATTTCATCTTCAATTTTATCAATGATCCAGGTGTTGCTCAGAGGATATTGTTTAATATCCAGAACTCTGTGGTTCTTCTAGTTTTGTTATTTTTGGTTCAATTCTAATTTTACACACTTGTCAGAAAAGAAGCTTTCTATAATTTCAATTTCGCTAATTTTTTTGAGACTTGCTAGATTTGTTTTGTGTCCTAGGACGTGTTCTATTCTTCTGTCCTTGAGAATATTCAATATACAGTTGAGAAGAATATATATGCATTTTTTTTATTTGTTTGTTTTTGTTTTGTTTTGTTTAGGTAGAACACCCTGCATGTGTCTGTCAGATCTAAATGATCTATTGTTTCAGTTAGGGTAATCATTTCTTTGTTGATTTTATGACTGGATGATCTATTTATTGATGTAAGTGGAGTGTTGTGAAGCCCCCTAATATGTTGGTATTATAGTCAATGTATGCTTTTTGCTCTGTCAGTATTTGTTCTTTATATTTTTTATATTTTGATGGTCCAGAATTGGGTGCATATATGTTAATGATAAATACTTCTTAATGCATTACTCTCTTGACCATAATGTAGTGCTGATTAATTCCTTGTAATGCCCTTTTTATCTGGAAATTTATCTTGGCGAATATCAGTTGTGCAGTTGTTTCCTTTCATCACTGTGGCTTTTATATAGTTTTCTGTTACCTTTGACTTTAAACCAGTGTTTATCTTTGGATCTAATACTTGATTCTTATAGGCAGAATATTGATGGGTCCTGTTTTTTCATTCATCCAGCTACTCTGTCTTTTGATTGGTGAGTACAGTTTATCCACAATTATGGCAATAATCGATATGTAAGCCTTTATTGTCATTATTTGAACCTTTGTTTTTCAGTCTATTGCTTTATTTTCTGTTTGTGTATGTTCTATTTTTCCTATGGATGATTTCTGCTGCCAATTTTTCCAGTTTAATCTATTATTATTATCAGCTATATATCTCTTTAAAAGTGGGTTTTGGGTTGCCAAATGAATTGTCTTTAACTTTGTTGCTCTCTGATAATCTTTGATGAGTTAATGTAAATCATATTTATGTTTATGTAAATACCATAATTACTGTGTATACCTGTATTTTTTATTTCCTTTTTTTCACTACTCTCGACATTTGGTGAAACTTTGTTTTCATTTTCCATATTATAGGATCTATTTCAGTGTTTCTTGAATGGCAGACTGTGTAGTACAAAAAATATTAATTTTTGTCTATCATTTAAGATGTTTATTTCTTAATCATATTTGAATGATAGCTTTTCAGAGTAGAGTATTCTTGGTTGGTAACTTTTGTTTTTAGTATTTTGAAAACGTCATTCCACTCTCTCCTGGCCTGTAGGATTTCTGCTGAGAAGTCCAAAAAAAGTCTGATGGCTATGCTTTTGTAGGTTATGTTTTCTCTTTTCTCTAGCAACCTTGAGTAGTTTCTCTTTGTCGTTGACTTTTGCTAATTTACTATCAAATATCTAGGGAAAATATTTTTGTATTTAGAATTGTTGGTATCCCTTCTGATTCTTGGGACTACATGGCTACTTTTTTTGTGACAGATGCAGAAAGTTCTCTTTTTTTCAGTAAAAAGATGTTCTTTTCCTTTCTCCTTCACCTCTGCTTCAGGGATAGCTATTTATTTTTCTTAGTTTTTAGGATTTTATTGCAATAACTGTTTTACAAATTAAAATAAGCTCCTATGTGTATGGTCCCTATATGTGCATCTTCCCCACTCCTTAGATATATACATCAACACAACTTGCCTTCCACCATAGCAATAAGTAATACTCAAGTCTACTGGGTTCCACTACCATTTGCCCCCCACATCCCATTCCCTGTCGGTAACCACAGTCCTATCACAAGTGTCCAAGGGTTGGGTTTATTTCATTTGTTCTTTTGTTTTGTCTATTCACATTCACCTATGAGTGAGATCATCTTGTATCTATCTTTTTTTCTTTTGACTTATGTCACTGAACATAATCCCCTTTAGATCTGTCCATGTTGATTCAAATGACAAGATTTCATCTCTTCTAAGGACTGTGTAGTATTCCATTGTGCATATAAAGCAAATCTTATTTTTCCATTCAGCTGATGTTGGGATCTTAGTTTCTACTTCTTTGCTATTGCGAATAGGGCTGCAATAGATATGAATGTGCATATATCCCTGTGAGTTGATGTTTATATATATCTCAATAAATAGTCAGGATTGGCATGGTGAGTTTATATGGTATTCCCTATTTAACTTTTTTAGGCATCTCCTTACAGTTTTCCATATTGGTTACACCAACGTATACTCCCCTCAACAGTGTGAAAATGTTCCCTTTCCTCATATCTTCATGAACATTTGTTGTTCATGACATTTGCAAAATAACCAGTCTCTCGGGCATAAGGTGATATCTCGTTGTTTTGATTCGCACTTCCCTAATAGTAAGTAGGAACATATTTTCATGTGCCTATTCACCATCTGCATATCCTCTTCAGAAAATTGTCTAATTCCTCTTCCCATCTTTGATTGGGTTAACTTATCTTCTACATTTGAGTTTTATGAATCCACTGTTTATTTTGGATAGTAAGCCCTTGTCAGAAATATGGAATGCAGACATCTTCTACCAATTAGTATGTTATGTCTTTTTTTGTGGGGACAAGGAACTACCTCTATGTAACTCTTCAGTCAGGGAGCAAGTTCAAAGGCAATTTCTCTGTACTTTATTTAGCACTGAGGCAGCTGCCATAGTAAGGTTGTTGGTTTTCATACATAGTCCTCATTCACTGCATCTCTCCAGAACAGTTCTATTCATAGGTAGCCAAGAAGCACCTTGCTGAGCAAAGAAACTAGAACACTTTGATGATGGGAGCAGGGGTCTCCCTTTTTGTATTTCTTCAGCTAGAGAGAACGTTCACAGGCATCCATGGCCATTTTATTACAGCCTGAGACAGTAGGCAGTTTTTTAACATAAAGTTTCTACAATAGGTTTGGCATCTACTGAAGGCTTTGTTAAAAACTTTTATTACACATATTTTCTTTTCTTTATTCCTCATATTTTAGTTCACAATCTCAGGTTTCTGCCAGAAACTATTACTAATCATACCAAATACATCCTTAGATCACTTAAAGAAACCTAAAAAAGAAATTCAGAATCATGCAACTTTCTTTCTCCTTTCTATCGTCTCTCTTTCTTTACTTTGCAATCCCTCCATTGCTGTAACATTCTGCATTTTAAGCATCATTTCATTCATTAGGTGATTTATTCAAAACTACTATTTGCTTCTAAGCTTAATTTTTAGTGATGAAAACCACATTAGTAGTAGAAACTGCAGGCTATGATGCAATTAGAAAGGAATTTGTTACAAACCTTTGAATAAAACACTATGAGGAAAATAGTGAAAGAAAATCATTTTCCAAGAAATGAATTAAAATATATAAGTGCCTTTAATGTGTTTATTTCCTTTTTCACACTATAAGTAGCATTGTCCAATATACCACTAGACAGATATACCACTAAATACTTTTACTACCCAGAATATATATTTATTTAAGTAATGAAGACTAATTAAGATAAACAGTTGAATCTTTCTATTATATATCTCTTACTATGTAAGTGGGGTAACCCATCTGATAATTCTGTTAGCCCATAAATACCCTATCCAAATTAAAAACTTGGAAATCAAAAAAAATATACTGAAGGAATTTCTGAACCCATTGAACCCACCATATATATAATGAGGCCAGAGCTTCTTTCTCACTTGACCTTCTTAAACACCAACTCTGGCAAAGAATATGATGGTATATCAGAGCTTCTTGTGTCAGTATTAAGAAACTTTTTTTGAAGCCCTCAAAAAAGGTCTGACTATAACACATTGCTTGTGAATTTATGTGTGAGTGCATATCTCTTTATTTGTAAAAGAGTCAGGGAGACAATGACTGTATGTTCTTGTGATGGAATTACAGGAAATATTTTAAGGTGACCTACATATATTTAGCAAGCAGACTCTAGGTCTATAAACTAGATTATATTTTGAAAAAAGGTAAAGAATCATATTTTTTTTTTTTTTAATTTCAGCTCACCTTAAACTTTTGTTCCCTGAACTGAGGATTGTTTTCTCTTAGTCTATACAAATACTCCCTCTTAGACTATATATCTATATTTTCTGTAGAAACACTACACATCTTTGTGGACCAAGGCAGCTTGAGTGCTTCAGGTCTAATTAATGTAATTGTCTTTCCTCTGACAGTTAAGTGTATACACTTCGTTTCTGCCCTTCTAAAGCATCAACACCATTGAACCTGGATAGTCCAGCGTGAAGGCAGTATCCGTTTCTATCAATTCCAGCTTAAAAGGGTCAAAAAACCCTAGCAAATTTTTATTGCTATGTTGGTCTATTACTGAAATGCAGTACATTTCCTATTGCATACTGTTAGAAACAAGCATGGATTTTAGCATGATTGCAGGATATAAGAACCATAGGGGGAAAAATATAACAACACAGAATTAATTTATAAAGAAACAAAATACTTAAAATAGTTTTGAAAAAAGTTTATCATCAATGTAGACAAGTCTGGGAGTTACAATTTTCAGATAAATTAATTATAGGGAGGACTGACCCTACTTTGAGATTTGCCAAGAGGAGTTCAACCAGGTTCTCATACTGAATCTAAATGACAAAATTCCTCATGCTTCTACCAGGGAGACAGTAAAAAAAACTTTTCCAAATATACCAAAGCACACTGTTTTTTTTTTGTTGTTGTTTTTGTTTTTTAACAAGGCCTACACTGAAGAAAAAACTTGTCCACCAGAGTCAATCAACTGAGGGATTATCAGAACCCAGAGATTTCAAGGAAAGGAGAATACTTTCTCACAAATCCTTGCCATTCTGTCCAATCTAATAATGGAGAAAAATAAATAATAGACATTTGCAAAGTTCATAACTGAAAATAGGTATAATAAAATCTGAAAACCCAATCATAGTCTGTTTCCCCTTCATATATAATATTGCACAACTAAAGTGTTATTTATAGGATATTTTTACCCAGTACATAATGTGTAGCTATCACCAAAAAAAACCCAAAAAATTGCAAGGCATACCAGGGGAAAAATACACAATTTGAAGTTACAAAGCAAACATCAAAATTAGAAATGGTTGAGATAATGGAACCAGACAAGAAATGCTAAATAACTATGATTAATATGCTAAGGACTCTAATGGATTAAGTATGTAACATGCAATAACAAATGGGTAATATGAGCAGAGAGAAGGAAATCTTATGAAATAAACAAAATTAACTACCAGAGATAAAAATTGGAAATTCAATAAGAATGCCCTCAATGGACTTATTAGTAGACTGGATATGGAAAACAATTTCACAGCTAGAAGTTTATCAATAAAATACATGAAAGCCTGAAAACAAAGAACACATAGATTAAAAAAATAATATCTTAAGGCTACGGATGACTATAAATTTTTTGATATATTTAAACGAAGAAAGAGAGGATTGAATGAAAGAAATACTCAAAATAATGACTGAACGATTTCCCAAATTAATGTTGGACACAAAAATGCATGCAGATAGGTTAGGTAATATCAAGCAGGATGAACACCAAAAATGCTATACACATATAATTATGTACGCATGTAATTTTCAAACAAGAGAAAGTCAAAGATGAAGCCACAACTCCAAATATGCCCTGGTAGAGTAAGCTTAGGAAAGTCCACATATGTATCAAGAACCTGTGCTTGCATCCTGGGGCCAGGGATAAAAACCAAGATAAACAATAAAATAAAAATAAATAAAAATGCTTCTTCTCTCTTTTCCTGCCTGCCTACCTACTCACCTTCTTTCTTGCCTGTACTCTTTCTTTAAAAGAAGGAAGGAAGGAAGGAAGGAAGGAAAGAAAGAAGGAAGGAAGAAAGGAAGGAAGGAAGGAAGGAAGTTCTCTGGAGTAACAAAACAAAGTTCAAAATTTTAGAGAGATAAATTTAAACTATAATAAAATACATTAAAGAAAACCTAAATGAATGAAGATTTAGAAGGGTAATCTAAATGTCAGCATGTTGTCTCTCCAAGTGACTTCCTCCAACTCCTTATACGGTACATAGCAGATCAGGGCTCAAGATTCCAAACTCCAGTGCTTGAGGATGCAAGGTGGAAGATACAACATCTTGGATATCGCAAACTCAGAAGATACAAAGTATCATAGTAACCATACCCTATTGGTCAGCCAAAAATCCACCCAGATTCAAAATAAGGAAAAGACAGAACATAATTTAATGGGATTAATGATTCGGTCACATTATAGAAGATTTTATGAGATGGGAGATATAGTTGATTTCGTCTTTTGCAAGTATTATCTGCTACAATGGAATCACTAATAGAATTTTCCTTAGTACTGACTATCTACATAGCTAAAAAAGGTTTACGTCTTTATATTTTTACATACAAACAACAGCAAAGGCATGCTTTGGTGGAGCAGCAGTTAGGTTCACCACCTTCAGCTGAGTGCAGCCACATACATCCCAAGGAACTAGGTTCATGTCCTGGGACTGGGAGGAGCAAATCTGATGAGCAACTAAATAAAAATTCCTTCCTCCTTACCTTCTCTCCTTCATTCCTGCCTGTAATTAATTTAAAAAACTAATTTTAGACAAACTAAAACATGTAAATGTAAATGACAAAACTATAAACTTTTTTTATAACAAAGCATTATAATTTCAAATCTTAGGAAAGAATAGTTTATTTAAAAAGAAATATTACAAAGCATAAAAATTGTTATATTTTACTACCTTAAAATTAAGAAAATATTATTTTAAAGATAACATTTTGTATTTGAAAGGCATTTTATTAATGGTAAAATATGTATTTGCAATAAATGTAGACAGCCAATTTTAAATGAAAAATATCATGGGCAAGCCTACTATAGGGAAAAGCCAATAAATATGCATTATCAAGAAAATAAACATTAAAGTCACAAGGAGGTAATAATATATCATACCAAAAAGACAGGAAGTAAAATAGCTGTTAATCAAAGTATTAGTGAAGATGTGAAGCAATAAGTTCTCTCATACTGCTACTCAAAGTGTAAATTATTACAATTCCTTTGGAATACAGCTTGGCATTATAAAACAAATTTAATTATGCATACACTTACGTCTCAAACTGGGATGTGGCAATGGTAACAGCATTGCACAGAATGGAGTTTGTGAGATTTACATATTCATTAAGAAACCATCTATCAAATGCCTAATGAGTGCTAGACATAGTGGTAGGTACGATAAAATACAAAAATTTAGAATACTTTGTTTTTTACCTTCCATGAACTTTTAAAGACACAATAGATGATAAAATATATAACAAAAGATGGTAAGTACAATAATAAGTATTATCCAATGTGATGCTTATAGTACATTAAATGATCAGTGGGTATTTAGTATAGAAAGTTGATTTCTTATGTGTAGTTTGTTAATTAAATATCTCCTTTATTTTTATCCATCTTTTCAAAAAATATATGATGTTTTAAGATCTTATAAAATTAAAGATATTTCTAAAAGAGTTTCACTTTGTTCCCAAATGTACATGTTTAGGGCATGGAAGATAGAAAATAGGGAAGAAATTGTTTCTTTTTTATAATATCTGTACTAGACACTAGTTTCTCTGACAAAATTTACTGTATGGGATGGATTTATTGCCTTCTGCCTGTGGAGAGTGCACTCAGTCCATAAACAGTGTGTAGCTCTCAGCTCCATCAGGATCTGTCTCAACTGTAGATAACTCACTAGCCTGATGTAAATCATATCTGGTGACTAACAGAAGAGGGTGATCAAAGTTCCAACCATCCTAGCCCATTTTTGGAACATTTTGATAGGCTCTAGTAATCTTAAACTCCCTGCCCAGGTGCCCTGTGTTTGTCCAGTCTGCATCCCAGCAGACTCTTCCAATACTTGACCCTATCCCCTACCCCGATCCCTGTAACATCTTTTCACATAAGTTTTTTCCTGATAAATATCTGGCAGCCCACAATTCAGCCTGATATGTGTTTAGAGACCTCTAACTGCAAATCACTATTCAGTGACAATAGAGTAAATTTGTTATGGTGAAAAAAAGACATGACATAGATCTGCATTTCTTATATCTAAAACACTTGATTAAAGTAGCTGAAATTCTATGAAATCTCTGTTTATTAGGAGGTTTAGGTATCATTCAAATGAGACAAATATAAAATTAGGATGTAAGCCAATCTTGACAAACATGAATAATCTAATTTATATAGTGAAAGGAATGGGAGATTATTTAATTTCCAGTATTTCAAGTCAAATTTTCATCATGTTACACACTGAGTCATTGAAATATTTTTTCTGCTTTATTTAGGGGTGGGGGTTGAAATCTGTCAGATCATGAGGAACTTAAGAAATGAGAAACTAAAAAAATATAACTGGAAATATTCAGAAGTTCTGTAGGATTCATGTAAATAAAACAAGAAGGTAAAGTTGAAGTCAATACTAACTAACCTGTGATAGATTCTTTATGCCCTTATCAGTAATCCCTTGTTATGATGCTAGGGAAAATAATAAGATTATCCAGCCGCAAGTGTAGGATTTCTGAAAATTAATCTGCTATTAATTACAATGTAATATTTGAAATATGAGAATTAAAATTTCAGTGATGATCTTAACAGAGTACAGGCAAATACTGACTTATAATTTTGTATGCTTAAAACCTATGTAATACTATATTACTTCAATAAAGTGTTTTAAATATTTATTTTTTAAAATAAATTATTGATTTAGAAAATCAAGTTGGCCTATCCCTTTGAAAATCCCCTTTCTCAATCTAAATATCTAAAAAGAACTTGAGATGAATAAATAATTATGAACACTCAACAGAAAAACAAACAACCCAGTAAAAATCGTAAACAGAAGAAATGGATAGACATTTCTCCAAAGAAGATATATAGATGGCAACAGGTATGTGAAAATGTTCTTTCTCGCTTGTTATTAGGGAAATACAAATCAAAACAACAATTAGATATCACCTTACACTTGCAAGACTGACTATTATTCAAATATCTGGAAACAATAAATGTTAGCAAGCAAGGGGGAAAATGTGAACTTTTTTTACAATTTTGTTGGAAGTGTAAATTGATGCAAACTTTATGGAAAGCAATATGGAGATTTCTCAAAAAATTGAGAATGGAAATTCCATACAATACTGCCATCCCACTTCTGGATATTTAACAACAACCACAAAAAATCACAAGCCCACTAATTTACGCACACACACAATACACACACACTCACACACACACACACTATACATTTATACTCATTGCAGCATTATCTACAATAACCAAGAATTGAAAACTGAAAACTACCTAAATTTCCCTTGTCAGATGAATTTATAAAGAATATGTACTGTGTATATATATATATATATATATATATATATATATATATATATATATACTATGGAACAATACAGAGCCCACAAAAAAAGATGAAATTCTACCTTTTATGACAGCATTCATGGAACCAGAAAGGATAATGTTATGTGAATTAGTCAGAAGGAGAAAGGCAAATATCAGATGATCTCACTCAATATATGGAATATAAAGAAACAAAGAAAAAGGATAGACAAAACAAAACAAAATAAACAAACCAAAAAAACTGTTTGGACACTGACACTAGAACATTGGTAGCTGGTACCTACTTGGTAGTTGGTACCAAATGGGACATTGGTAACTAGAGGTTACCAGCGCAGAAGGGAACAGAGCTTAGAAGCAAGTTTGGCAGTGGGGGGCCACTGGACAGGTGAAGGATTTGGGTAATTTTGTGTGGGTATGATGTGTTGCTATATTTTTGAAAAATGCTGAATATGCACATATGGACTAATTTTGTAAACCAAAGTTACCCTAAGAAATACGGTTGAAAAAAATCACCTTTCCTCTAATGTATTATATCTTAACTTTACTGTTTAAAATGGCATCAGGGATTAGGTTTGAAGGCTATCAACGAAAGTGGAAAATATTTTTAGGATTTCAAATATTAGAATAATATTGTCTCCTATAGTAATTGTCACACTTGAGATTTTGTAATTCCTCGGATCATAGTGAGAAAGTCTGAAGTGGCCACCCATATCAAGATTTATTTTATGAATATGATATTGTATAGGGAAAAAAGTTGAGAACTAACCATAGAAGTAATAATACCTCCTCACAAAAATATACATTCAACTCGTAAAGTGACACACTGTTTCAGGTGACAAGCCACCTCAGTTTGATACTTTTCTCATAAATATTAAACATACTAAAACTATATAATTCAAAGTATTTGCTATTCATTTATTTAATCCCTGTATGTCAGGCATCATCAGACAAAAATAACATGCCATTTTAAGTGCTGATAACTTTTTAGATGAGAAAACAGCAAACAATTAAATTAGCAATGATAATTAAATTCCATGATTTGTTAATGATCTGATGCCATTGAAAAAATAATCATGAATGATATTTCACAGGATTTGCAATTTTAATTTATCTTGATTACATTATAAACGAAAAATTTAAAAAAGTTGAAAACCACCTTAATTAATTATATAAAATTTTATATATTTCTGGAGAGTTTCTTTGCTGGTTTTGTCTGTGCTTATTTATACAATTACATTCAGAAAGAGGGATGCTGTGTTGTAAAGTTCGACATGGTGTCTCACTGGCGGAAGTGCTGATTGTCTGTAGAGCAGATTCTTGTGACTACTTGTCCTCCAACAGGTGAAGTTGTCTTTTATAGGGTATTCTAATACCAGCATTCAATAAGCACAAGAAAAGAAGCAAAATTGTTTTGTTTTGTTTTGTTTATGACTTATCCATAGAAATAACTTAACATTGCTTAACAAATATTCTATTGTCCTAAGCAAAAATCAGTCCAAACTGAAGAAATAAAAAAATAAGCTTCATCTTCTGATGGGCAAAGTAAGAAAAGGTACAAAGATATTTAGCTGCATCTATTACCATATTTTGCAATTTACCCTGGTCTTGTCTGCACCGTGACCATAATTATTGCCAATCTTCTCACATACAAAATAAAACCATCACCTTGAAATCTCACTTAATTGTGACATCAGATTCTAAGTATTGTGCTATCTGTATTTGGTCTACAAACGTATGAGATTTGTTAAATATACTCTCACAGCTACAACTACTCTTGACAACTACTCCTGTCCCCTAAATTGAAAAGAAACTATAAAGAACCACAAATGGAAGAGAGAACACTTTAAAATGACCAGCAATTATCCAGATATAAAAAAAAAAAAAACTAACAATTTAACTAGGATGGTAGTGAAGGAGTTAGGTGTAAAATTTTTGAATACCATTTAAAATACAGGTGCAATATAATTCATTTCTTGAAATATATTTCTTTAAAAGAAACACTGATGGAATGTTTCATCATACCATATAGATTTAAGTTGTACAAAATTATAAATCAACATCTGTATAACATACATCGCTTACTACGAACAGTTCATCTATCCATCATCATATAATTGACCTCTTTACCTGATTTGCCCACTCCACCATCCACTACCCTTCTGGTAATCACTTAATTTGATTCTATAGACTAAAATCTATTTTTGTTTGTTTGATTTTTCCATATACCACTTATGAGTGAAATCATATGATGTATGTATTTCTCCTTAGATTTTTCTGAAGCAGACTGCACAATAAAGACAGAATTCAAGAAAGATTACAAATGTGTTGGAGAAGAGAGTTCCAGTAATCTGAGAAGGTGAAACTCGTGCAAAAAGCAAGTAGAGGAGGAATTCCACTTGGATGTAAAATGTTAGATTTACATAATTTATTCAAGTGGATATACATATTAAATAGTCATGTATATATAATTATATATAATTTCTAAAATGTAAAAGATCTATAAATATTAGAAAATACTACTCTATACGTAATATAGGAAGCAGGCATATTTGAAAAGAGAAGAGAAATAATGCCTAAGCATTAGATCATTGCCATGATAAAAGGGTTGGCAGAAAAATCATATGATACTGATAAATTAGTACTAATAACTTCAAAGAAATTTCTAAATGTGAATCTTAGGAAATCAAGAGCAAAAAAATATAAATAAGAGGATGTGATCAAGTGTGTTAACTACTATGCATAAATCAAGTATGATTAAAAAATGACTAATGGATTTAGCACACTGGAAATCATTATTATGTATTTAGGAATGAATTCAGAGCTGTTGTCCATATTCAAATACTTTCTTATGTTTCATTAGTTCTCATGAACAACTAATAATGCTCAAGAAAACATAAGTTATCATATATAACAATATTTAAAGATCATTCTTACTGGCAGTCTATTACATTGTGACTTTCCATAATGGGAAGAACTTTTTTTGAAAATAAGTACACATCAATTTTTATTATTTTCGTCAAGATACCAAATCTGAATACACATATATATGCATATATATAGTATGTATTATATAATATATAATAGATTCATTATGCAAATATATAGTTGTATATAAAATACGTACTGTATGCACTATACTTGCAATACATGTAAATATATATTTACATATATATATATATATATATATAAATTCATTCTCTTCTCCTGGTCTTAATTTTCTTAAATATTTTTATAATGACATGCTATTGATATAAATACCTACTAATATTCATCTTAACCATCTTTTATTATAAACACAACTCTTGAATTTAGGTAGAATCAAGATGATACTGCTTTAAATTTCATTTTACATCCTACAAAGGGTTTGATGTAGCCATGTGACTGATTTCAGATCAATGGAATGTGAACAGACGTGGCATATAGTAGTCAAGAACGTAAAAGGAATGTGCTTCCCATCTGGGCTTCCACTTACTGCAGGCTTGTATGAAGATAGGATACAAGTGGACACCAGAGGCAAAACTCAAAAATATTGGAACTGAGGAAAGAAATATAAAACAAAACATGAAGGAATTATTTGAATAATGATTATAAAAGAAAAAAGATATTTCAATCACTTTGAATTCAATTAGTTCTTGCCATATGGTTGTTGATACAGCCTTGAAGATTGTATTTTAATAAAAATACTATAAATCCTTATCACTTAGATCTCTTAATCTGACCTTCCATGACATCTGAACTGTTATGAAATTGAAATAATATGTTGACCTATACTTTATAATGACATAATGATCATATGGTAGGAAAATATAAATATTGAAAGACACTGAAACTACTTCCCATAATGTGAAAATATATTGTGAGCTGCAGAAAAACTTGGTGACTTATAGAACAAGATGAAAATGTCATCTTCATTGAATACACAACAAAACTTAAATCATTAAAATACTAGAAAAGACTTTAATTATTTTATTTTAATAAAACTATATTCAACATTGGCCTATATTATTAGATATTAGTAGTTCATCCAAAATGCATTAATTTTAATTTAAATCAACTCTAAGATCTAAAATATGATCATATATTTAATGGAATAAAGAACAAAAGCTAAAATTATATATATGCATATGAACATATATATATATATCAAACAGATAATTATTTCCTTCTATAACTTTAATACATGTTAATAATACTTAATGAAAAGTAACTTTCCTGGTTGTTTCTTCTTACTTTAAATAATCCATAAAACTTCTTTAAAATTATTTTGATCCTTAGTAACTGTTAAACTGTCACCGGCTAAAATTCACATTGTACACAGAAGATAAAATTTAGGAAGCATTCATTCTTTTCTATTTAATACAGAGTATACTAGGTTAGAACAACTAACTGTCCAAATATAACTTAAAATAGTGAAAGAGAACTTAATTCACTAGAAATATGCTCCATCTATATAGATAAGAATATTCAATATGTTAATACGGCAATATTCCCCAAATAGATGCCCTATATCAACAGGATCTCTAATAAAATCTCAGATTGTATCTTAGCAAAAATTCTGATCATTTGGGGTTGCCCGAGTTCCTTCTCTTTAAATACCTGGAGGGTTTTCTGATTCATACCTGCCGTAATCCCGGGACCTTCACCCCTTGACTGTTGTTGATTGCTGTTTTCTTCAGGAAGAAAAATGATATCTGTTGTGGTAGATCCTCAGCCAAGTGTGATATTAGTTGGTCAATCTGCCCTTCATGAGTTTCACGTAAGACCTCATCTCCTTGGCTTTCATCAATACCAAGGATCAGTATGCCTCCTGAAGTCTGTATGTGAGATGACTAAGACAAGTGTGAAGATCATCACTACATTGGCAGTTTCAAGTACTCTACCCATCATTCAGAAGCCAGTTACAAACTGTGCTTGACAATACCAATGCCTGTAAGGGGCTATGTAATATTGAGGAGGAACCACTTATACTGAAACAGCCAACAAACCAGGTTGTTGTCAATGCCACATATGCTGTGATTGGAGCTTAAAGATGCTATGACAACTACTGTGACAGGGGCCAAGGAATCTGTGGCCAGCACCATTGTGGGATGATGGACAAGACCAAAGGAACAGCAACTGAAAGTGTGGAGAGTACCAGATCTGTAGTAGATGGCAACACTTACACAGTCTTGGGTATTTGGATGATGCAGCTGGTGAGCATGAAATAGAAAATGCATGCCCTCAGCATATCAGAACTCCTGATAGACCAGTAACAGGGTTCAAGAAGCTAAGCAAAAAATTCTAGAGACCATTTCTCAGCTCCTTTCCACTGTTAACATGATTGAATTTGCTGGGGAAAATGTATATAATGCTAACTGGATAATTCATTATGGTCAAGAGAAACTCTGTCTCATCTGCATGGAGTGCAGAAGCACCTGCCATGATAATACAGATGAATCCCATTGTGCTGGGAACATTGCTCAGAATCTGACTCAGTAGTTCCAAATCAGGTGCCTCACCCTTCTTTCCAACATCCAGTGGTTACACAGAACATCCAAGATCAAGTTAGTCATGTGGGGGTGATAGCTGGAGACATCTACTCAGTGTTCTACAATGTTACCACCTTTAAAGAAGTGTCTGGTGGCCTCCTCACGTCTGGCAATGTGCAGCAACAAAAATCAAAGAAGTCTTTAGATGATATGATGGATTATCTTGTTAACAACATACCCCTCATCCGACTAGTAGGTCCATTTTATAGTGTGTCAGAATGCTCAGGAACAAGGTTCAGTGAAGGACAAAACCAACAAGTAGAACAGCAACCTGAGGACAAAGCACATCAAACCTGTCCCTGTCACCAGTGTATGGTGCAGTCAACTAGATGACATCCCTGTAATACTGAAATTAATCTGCCAGAAAACTCTGATTGCTAATGTAGTTAGGGAAAAAAAAAGTCCTCAATTATAGAACTTCCAGCTGGAAAAAAAAAATTACAATTTCTAGCATTAGCAGCTAATTTCTGTTATTTACATGGCTGATAAGAAAAGAATGACAGACTGGTGAAAGCCTAGTCAGAACTCACAAAAAGTTCAGCATTCATGATCTCAGTCTATTGCTACTATTGGGATGGCTATGCATGTGTTTAGGCAGAGAATAAATGAAAAATCTCTGTAACTTCTTAATATTGTTTTGATCCTAAAACTTCTGTGAAAATGAAGACTATTTAAATATCAAATGATTTTCTTTAAAAATTAATTTGATTATGAGATAGTGTACTTTTGTTGCGTACTTTATAAATTAACTCCTGTAAAGCAAGACACACATTAGACAATGTTTTATTTCTTTAATTCCAACTCTTGAAAGAAACCTAACACTGGGGTTCTCACAAAATGTACTTTAAGAAAATTCTGAGTTTAGGCAACAACTCATTCAAATAAAGTGATTCCACAACTGAAATTGCTATGAGAATTTTGTGTAGTCATTGGTCAAATGGTCTTATTATTTTTTTCTTGGAATCTGTCAAATCAGTATCTAAATGTAAACAGAATTTATGAACATTCATTTTTTAAAAATTGTTTTATGGGGTTTGTTGTAAACCTTTTCAAAGTCAGTCTAAAAGAAGTCAACAAAATTAACGAAGCAGCAAGTACCCATTCTTAAACTATATTTTATATTGAGTTCTAACGATTTCTATAAATTTAAGAATCAAAGAGAAAAAAGATAATGTGAAGGCACACATTATATATATATATATATATATATATATATATATATATCTTCCAGTTCTTCCTAGTCCAGTCGTCTATTAATGGATGTGTGTTTTTGTATTTTGGCTATTATAAATAGGGCTGCAATAAACATGGGAGTGTATAAATATTTTAAATTGTTATTTGTATGTTATGTGGATATATGCATTTAGTGTATAGTAGTTCTATTTTTATTGTTTTGAGATATATCCAAACTGTTTTCCAAAGCAAGTGCCCCAAACTACACTCTAATCAACAGTCCTCAACACTTACTGCTTCTAGTCTTTTTGATATAGGTAATTCTCACAAGTGTAAAGTTATATCTCTTCATGTGCTAAACTAAATTTTTCTATTAATAAATGATGATGAACATTTTATGTGCCTGTTGATTTTCTGTATATCCCCTTTGGAGAGGTTTCAGTGCAGATCTGCCCAGGATTGGGTATCTACAAGATGCTCTCATTTTTGATTGAGTTGTTCCCTGCTACTGAGTTATATAAGTCTGTTACAAAGGTTGAATATCAAGTCCTTATTGGATATATTATGTACGTATGTGTTTTCCCTTTCAATAGTGTGTCTTTTACTTTCTTTCCCTTACAGTATTTTTTTTCAGTCTGATATAATCCCCTTTGATTTTCTTTTTAATTTCCCTAGTCAAAAAGTTGAGTGAAAGCATTTGTATGGAGGATATTATGAAGTGTATGACCTGTTTCCAGTTTTTGTTTCAGGTTACTATTCCACTTTAATTGTTTTTGTATGTGATGCTAACAATTACTCCAATTTTGTCATTTTTCTCCAATTGTCAATTCTCCAATTTTGTCAGCTTTCCCAGCACTATTTATTGAAAATGTTGTTAATTTTATGTCTGAGCTCATTGCATTTTTTTCTGTTTTATTCCATGCTTGTTGCTTGTCTTACTGACTTACTCTTGAATTATTTTCTGAGTTTTCTTTTGTCTCACTGAGTTGTTTTTTATAGATTTTTAAAAAATTTTTTTTAGACATACAGCCCTACAAAGTGACTTCAACAGCTAGAAGACAGACCATGAAATCTGTAGAGATGGGCTCCAGACCTGGGGCTAGGGGTGGCAAAAACAAGCAAACAAGCAAGAATAAGACTTACTCTTTCATGTCTTTGAGTTTATTTTCTGGAGAATTGTTATTCTTTCTTTGATGTCATATTACCCTGAGTTCTCAGACTCCTGTGCATTTTTCTAACATCCCATTAGGAATCTGGATTATGAATTTATAACTGAGCTGTTTACTTTTACTTTTCTAGCAGGTGATACTATGGTTTTATTCACTTATTTCCCTACGGTTGTCTGCCTTAAGTGCTCAAGCCAATGAATAGCTGTTTCTGCCTGAGAATTGTGGGAGAGGCCTTGAATGTGACTAGACTTTAGACATGCTAGGGAGGCACCACTGTGTGTGGCACCACTGTTAACCCTCCTCCTGGAGAAACGCAACGGAGACTCAAAGTCGATCAGTTGTCTGTACTCTTCACACTACTAATAACGATCCTGAGGGCTCCCGAGAGGACCAGTGTAGTCTAGAGTGCTTTCTCTTGTCATTTTCCTTGCTTGGATCCCAACCTGTGTGGAGCAACACAACTCCTCCTCTTGTGAATTTACCTAGTTCAAGGACAGTTTATTCCACACTGCATTTCCATCTCCTTTGTCGCGTTTCCAGATGCTCTCATGAGCAGACAGCACTGCCATCTCCATCCATCCTCTCACCAGATTACTGTATCTTCATGACTCTATTCTCACACCTTCTAGTATAAGAATGTGTGGCTCTCCACAGAACACGTTCTAATAAAGTCTGTGTTGATCTCTGAGCTGTAAGATGTACTTTAGCCACACCACCATGCTATGGCATTCTCAGTGGTGTCTCATTCCTAGATAATTGTTGCTTGTTCCTCTTGCAAATAAAGCAGGAAATATCCTCCATGGCCTTCTAATGATGTTACCCCAAATATAGCATCACTGACAGCATCATTACCAGGAAATAATCCTAAAGAATCACTTGTATACACTAAAGCTATATTCATGTTTAAAGGCAGTGTAAATATAACGTTAACCAAAGTTCTTTAAGAACATAAAGCAACTATAAAATCACACACACATGTAGACAAAATATAAAATGCAGCTTCATTGTTTTACTGTTACTAAATCAATATCAGACTGTTTCAATTTCAACCCTCTCCTCAATATATTCTCTAGTGTTTGTAGGCCAATGAGCAGTCATCTGAATTTCTTAAGACCAAATTGCAAGTGTATTAAGTGAAAGTAAGTTATACTTGAATTTTTCACAAGGATTTAAAATGGAAGATACATTCAGTAAGCTTCAGATACCTAAGCCAAAATGCCAGTATATGTGAAAATAACAAATTGAGAGAATGGTGAAGGAAGTAGCCAAAATGCAGCAATTTCCACACAAGAGTAAAAGTCCATAGTTAAAGAACTGGATATAGAAAACTCAAATTTAGCCTGTAACATTTTTTTGTTATGTATTTTTCTCTTTTGTGACAGTCTTGGCTTGCTTCATTTTAATCCACGTGACAATTTTATGAATTTAACTAAAATTGTGTAAGTTTTCTCTTTAACCAGTTGCTTCATTTAAGTTGCACAGGATATTTAGAAAAGTTGATCATTCACCTTTTCACAAAGTCTTTTGTTTGTTTTTGTGAGCAAAAGCGGAGGAAAGTTTATTGGAGAAAGCACAGACACCATGCTTGGGGAGGGGTCCCAAGGTAGTGTTACCCTCACAAAGTTAATTTTGACCAGCAATAGTGTATTTGTGTATTGTAACATATGCATATTGTACATTGTAACAACAAGCTATTGCTTGTTATATATACATAATGCACATATATACATTTGTTATAAGAGGTCAGAGAAAAGTGTGATTCATTGAATAATTTTTGTGAAAAAGACAGTGTAGAGTGTACTGATTGTTATTAATAAGTGAAGATACATAGAAGATGGTAGCACTATATGACTTAGGATTCAGGCAAAAAGTACAGAAATTTATAAGAGCCAGAGGAGGTGAGTAAGCCATATTTTCCTTACCTGATGTCAAAATGAATTTGAGTGTTAATAGAAAAAATACATGCATGGTTTTGTATTCAAAAGTGGTATAAAGCATGAAATAAAAAAATATGCTGGTTGCTGTTAATTTAATTAAACCCTCCTAATGATAAATATATGCTATGCTAGAGAGGGATATTTTAACTCTACTGGAGAGAGCAGCAGTTTGTCTCAACTGGAAAATTATGTCATTAAGAGTTAAGGTATTTCAATTACTCATTATCAAACTTCATTGAGCTTATAATACATATTATATATTATAACACTCTAATGACCACTATTTTTTTTTCATGAATATACTAATTCAAAGCATACATAACATTAGATGGTTTTTTGTTGTTTTGTTTTGTTTTAATCATGATTGAAGCTTCTTGCATTGCTATGGTGTTTAGTACATTGAAGGCAAATTTCTTTTTTAAGTCCTGGCATTATTTCAAATTTTCACTGTAAGTTCTGTGGAATACACAAGATGATATTGAGACTATCCTTAGATGCTTTTTGTAAAATACACATACAAACCACTTTTATTTTCTATAAAGTAAATTGTTTAATATATCTTTTACAATCCCTTATACATTCTCCCTTACCCACCTGAGTAGTTTAGTTAAAATTATAGAACAATAGCCGAGAGATTATTTCTAGTCTGGTGACTCCCCAAAATACGTTTTATGGCATTGAGAGATGCTGAGTAAAGTAAAATAAACTCATTTTTCAATGCATTCCTGGCTTGTGTTTCTATTCACACTAAAAAAAAAGTGGTTATGTATGGCTTTTCAATCCCCTGTGACTCTTATACAGCCAGAATCATTGTTTGTAGATGCACAGGAAATAAGTTAATTCATGAATGTAATGCTTTAATGCTTTGCATGAAGGGCTATTCCTTAACAAGAATCCTGGTTAAAAAAAAATACAAGTGGCTTTTGTGTATGTTATAGATATTGAAGGGAAGATAATAAATATTGACCTTTTATCAGGGATATCTTCTGAACATAGTTAATTTCCATATAGATAACAGAGAAAAGGAATCTGAGAAAGAGATAAAGAGAAATCACTCAAATTCATCTAATAGTATTGCTAATCTACTAATCTCATTAGATTGACATGTTTAGTTTATACTCAACCAATAAAATATTGGGATTCAGAGTTCCCTTTCCACGAGGTAACAGAAAGTACTAAAACAGAGATTCTAATTAAAATCTGTCTCCCGTATTCAGGAATAACTTTAAAATCTCCTATAAAGATGAGTAGATATTGCAGTGTGACATAGCAAAGATTAGAATAGTAAAGATTTCCATAGCCAAGAATCACACTTAAGTTTTCTCCTGTAAGCTTAAAAATTTGAATTTTATTTTATCATGAAGAAAAAATAAATTAGCAGGTGCATCTCTTTGCTAGAATACAACTGTCATCAAATTCAGCAGATCATAATGTACCATCATTAAGCATGAAATAGCATAATTTCAAAGAATTAAAAAAGAGCTACTGCTCTTTGATGAAAATCCTTTTGTTTATCCACATTCATTAGTGTGATTATTCTCTGGGGTGCACTGTTTCTAATGTGCATTGCTTTCACTTTTTTCGTTTTCATGTCCTCTTATCTTTAGGCTTCCTGATATCATATTTTCCCTCTCTCTCCATCCATCTATCCATATTTAAATATATCAAAATATACCCACATATTTAATAATTCAGGCTCAGTTTCCCCAGAATTGTTTTTCTCATTATCCCAAATTTATACATAAACACAATCCAAGTTTTGAATGTACCCAAGTTCTCAGTATCATGATTGTTGATTTTTCCAGTGCAGTTTATCATCTCTATTCAGCTTTATATAGGCTTTTTCATAATTTTTGTTCTTATCAGGTCCTTTTCATTCAACTGGAAAGTTCAGTTTAATGTACAAATTTTACTCTTTTTAGCAACAGAAAAACAGTCAAAGGAATCTGATCATGCTGTGCCAAGTTAGCTTTGAGCTAACAATCTGCTTTACTTTTTCACATTATCATATATTTTGCATAGATCAAATGTTTTATATGGTACTTGAATTTAAAAACAGCTGTATTAAAAATCTAATGATTTGCAATATTTGCTTATATATTAATACAAACAGATATGCATTTTTGAATTGTCTATAATTATAGAAAGTAGGAACATTCTGTCCCTCAATATCCAAGATAATCTAGAATTTCAAACTAGCAAAAGATTTGAAATTTATTAGAAACAATTTCTCCTTTAAAATTAATTATTTAATGAAAGAGAGCATGTGGGTATTTGCATATAATTTTAATAAAATGAATAATAAATTTAAATGGCAATATATTCATTGTAAAATAAAGGAGGAAAAAGTGAATGATTTGTCACAAGATACTTTATATATGGTATTTCCTAAATTACTGTTTAACACCCAAGTCCCAATAGCTTTTATTTGACAGTAGTATAATAATCTTGCTTAAAAGTCTGTATGCTATAGAATAAGCTAATATTATTATTTAAACCTGCACAATTTTTAAATAAAGCTGAGTAACATTTAAGTTGGCAATAAGTTTACAGTTATTGAAAATTTTCAACTTATGCAACTATAAATATGCATGTAACTTAATTAAGTTTAGTACATATTTAAAATGTAAACGATTTCAGGATAACAGAAAAGCCCAAAGAAATGTATAATGGTATTAAAAAATAAAATGAAAGCAAAATATTCTATTGCTACAAAATAATAATAAAATTATGCCATTAAAGAGTGAATTTCCTTGAATCTTAGAGTATTTCAAATAGAGCATATGAAAAATATGAGTAAGATAGCATTTATTTTAAAATAAATGATATAGTTAAAGAAACTAAAAGAGGAAAATTCATTGCCTGAAATCTTTAAATTTTACTAATAGTTAACAAGATAATTAAGAATGCTCATTTGGAAAAAGATAATCTTGTCAACACATCATGTAAGAAAACTGGGAACCATATGCATAAAAATTAAATTTAACTATCTTACACCACTCAGAAAAACTAATTTGAATGTACTGAAATTTAAAATGCAAGACCTGAAATCACAAAATGCCTAGAAGGAAAATTAAGGAAAATGTTCCTTGAAATTGGTATAGGCAGTAATTTTTATGGCTATGTCACCACTAACACATGTAACAAAGTCAAAAATCTCAAAAATGGGGCTACATCAAACAAAAAGTTTCTGCATAGCAAAGGAAATAATCAATGAAAAGAAGAACTATGGAACAAGAGAAACATTTTTAAACCATATATCCGGTAAATGCATAAAATCCAAATATACAAGGCTTCAGTTAATAGAAATGATACAATCATTTTTTTTAAATGAGCAGAAAGGGTATGCCCTTGTGGGGCAGCAGTTAGATCCTCTGCCTCTGAGGGAACATAGCTCACATAAATCGCAAGGATCTGGGTCCCTGTATTGTGTCTAGCAAGAAGAGGCAATGTGAATAGCTAAGTAAAAGTGAAATAAAAAGCTTTTTCCTCCTCTTTCTTCCTGACTGCACCTTCCCTGTAAAACAAAATGGGCAGAAGGGTAGAATGGACATTTTTGTAAAGAAGATACAAAAAGGTGAAATGTACTCATCATTACCAATCATCAGCAAAATGCAGATCAAAACCATAGTAAGATATCATCTCACACCTACTAGAATGATTACAATAAAAACACAAAAGATAAGAAATGGTGAGGATAAGAAGAAAGGGAAATCGTCATGCAGTTAATAAGAATGCAAATTGCTACACATATGTAAAACAACATGGAGATTTATTTAAAACTTAAAATTAGAAATACCAATCAGCAATTTTACTTTTGAGTATATATCCAAAGAAAATTAAAACAGAATATCAGAGATATATTAACACCCCCATGTTTGTTGCAGTCTTATTCATAATAGTCAAGTTTTAGAGACTACCTGAGTCAAAGGATGAATGGATATAGAATGTGATTTATATACACAAATATATATTATATATGATATAGATATCCACAAGAATGAAGGAAAGTACTTCATTTGTGATAACATGAATGAAACTGAAGCATTATACTAAATAAAATTAGTCAGATAAAGAAAAACAAATTCTCTATGATATTATATATATGTGTCATCTAAAAAAGCCTTGTGCAGAATACCAAAGAATAGAATGGTGATTACCAAGGGCTTTCAGGGATGGGAAAATGGGATTATGTGGTCAAATAATACAAACTTGCAGATAGACTATGAATAATTTCTGGAAATTTAATAAGTAATATTGTGTTTGCCATTAACATACTTTGTTACACACTCGAAAGTTACTAAGAGAGTATGGCTTAAATGTTCTCAGCACAAAAAAAGAAATAGTAAGCATGGGATATGAGGACAATACTAGTTAACACTGGGTTAGTGATTATACTGCCACATGTAAGTTCATTAAGTTAACACTTGGGTACCTTAAGCACACACAATGTTTTATGTATATTATATCTCAAGAGAATTGGAGGAATCAGAAAAAAAGATAATTATAAAGGAATTAATCATCCAAATTCAATAACACAAATATAAATTATAAAATGGAATTTCAGTACTATTTAATAAAGATCAAATAGAAATGAATGCCAGGTTAGTTTCATAGGAATAATTTAGATTTCCACTTTGTTCTCAGAAAAAGTTTAAAGGTCATTCGAATCATCTAATATTTTAAAGGTATTATCTATTTTCATATAATTCTATTTATCCATGCCCTATGTTCCTAAAGTAAAGAGTATACTTTTTGGTGATTTTATGTATTTTATCATGATTTGTATTTGGATTTCTACTTTGATATGATTGGTTCTGGTCATTTGCATCTACCCTAGAAAAATTGCATGAGATTGTTTTTAAAATTATGTTCTATTAATTCATGATTCTTTGAAACCTCTTTGGTTGGCAACTTCTTCATTATCATTTCCTTTTTATGTATTTGGTCTTCTCCAATTTTTTCTTGATTTAGTAGATTGATTTATTTCACAATAACGTTACTCACATAAATTATCATCTGTATATATTATGTTTAATTTATCACTAATTGTCTGGTTCTATAATTCACTATATAATTGACCCATTTTACTCATTTTGTTATCACCTACTTTTGTTGGGTTGTCTCTGCTTCCCCCAAGCTGGCCTGTCAGGTTTTCATCTTCTGATGGCAGTAGGTCAGGTAAATTACCAGAAAGTAGTTGTACCATTAGCAAGGAGAAGGGTACTTTTATAGGGGTTATTAGCATAAGGAGGATAGCGAGAGAGCAAGAACAGACAAACGGCCAAGAACATATACTAGCCTAATAGGCAAGGACAGCAGAACTCTGGGCAGAACATCTTGGGTGCAGTCAGTGTGAGGAAAGCAGTTATAATCCCAGAAAGTCCATCTTGTTATACTCATGTCCATGCTCATCAGTGGCCAGCTGCAGAGTTCACTTTCAAAAGTGGGGCATGAGTCATGTTTTCACACTACAGAGTAATCAAACTAATGTTAGTAAATACAATCATTGAGACAAATGAAAACTTCAGCTGTTTTTTATTTCCTCTATCTTCATCAGCAGACCTGATTATGTTTTAATTTATGCAATAATTCAACCACCTCTCTGTCAAAGTCGAAGAATACAAAGAATATAGTTGATGTCTCAAGCTTTTATTATTTAAATAATTATTATCTAAATTTATTGTTTTACAAATCTTTCCATCACAATCACCCTTGCCATAAAGATTTAATATCCTCATTACATAGATGTGGACTCTGAAGATCATAAAGGTTATGACTTTCTTTAGACTGAATTTAAAACTCCAAACTCAGAATCGTGCTTATACCATTTAAGTATATTTCCCCAAGGCTGGTCAGAAAATGAAAAAGGATAAAGGTTAGCAATATAGAAACTGCCAATATTTTCTGACTTTTTAACCAAACTTTCTATAGAGTATGGAAGCTTACATGGAAATAATATACTCTCACTAATAAAAAAGAAAACATTTTTTCTTTGATGTAAATTTTCAAATTCATTTAGTTACTTTATTTATTAAGTTTATATAATATTAACTTAGAAATGAGAGTCAGAACTATTTGCTTTTGTTTTTATTTAAAAGTGTGCTTAGTGAGTGACACTCATAATTCAGGTTCTACCAGTGTGCATTCTCACTACTAGTGGATAAGAGGGCCTATTTTCCCGCAGACACACTGAAGGAAAGTACTGTTTACTTTTAATTTTCAAGTGTTAAAAGAGAACAAATGTGTGCTTGTCCAGGAATAAACACTCATCATCTGCTTGGATTCTGTTGAGTATTTGCTGAATATTGTTGCACTCTTAATTTTCAAGTGTTAAAAAGAACCAACAGTCCCAAAACGGAGGTGCTTGTGCTAAGTTCACCAAGATATAATGCCTAACAGGACTGTGTTTTCAACCTCCCTCAGGAACAGACTCTTCAACTGGTCAGTATGAAATTTTCTGGTCAGCTATAAATCAAGTAAACTTTTCCACTCCCTAAAGGAAAATGAGACAATCTACCACAGATCTTTTTCAGTTCCCTCTCAGTAGGTTTTCTAAATCTAAAATAATTCTCTCTTCCTTTGTTTCTTTTTCCCTATAAACACCTCTGATTTTAATATAGCTTTTTGAAACTCTTTCTATTTGCTAGATGGGTTGCTGCCCAATTCATGAACCATTTAATAAAGTCAATTAAATCTGTAAAAGTTAAGGGTTGGATTTTTGCTGTTTAACACATGAAAAGATTGTGCTTATCTGATAGCTGAGACATGATAGCTCAGCAGAGTTTCTGGGTTTTGTGGTTTCCATCTCTCTGGTGAGATTCTCCCAATCTTTTAACGCATGAAGTCCATTTTTTTTCTTTAGGACTTTAAACATAAGAACCTGCTCTTTCACATTCACTGTCTCATAGATCCAACATCTAGGATTTGGGTGATCTCTGAGTCTTGTTCGATTTCTTTCTTTGTTTCTTTACTTTGTTGTGTTTTGGGTTTGTTTCTTTTGTTTTTGTTTTTGTTTTGTTTTGAGCTTTTATTTGGTTGAAAGCTACATATCTTGTGCAGTAAGTAAAATGTATATTTGTCCAGAAATAAACGCTTTTCCTCTGCTAGGATTCTGTTGAGTATTTAGTAAAAGTTAAGAAATGTTTGTTAAGGGTTGAGCCTATTTTTAGAAGTTGTTCTTGCTATAGTTTTTCTTAGGGAACAAAGGACTTCTAATTCCTCTAACATCACTTTGATCCTAAGTAAGGGATGGGTTGCTAGAGTGCTCCTATTACACAGTCAAATTTATATTTCCCTATTAACCAAAATCTCAGAGAGAAACTTTCTCCAAATCTTTGCCCCTTCCCCGGTGGTAGATTGCTGTTATCAATACTCAATAAAACAGCCTTTGTGGAGCTTCATGACTTTCTCACAGTAATAGCTTCTCTTCCCACAACCTGCAGCAAGAGGGAGATTTTCTCAAGATCCTGACCTTACTTCCATCAATTTTGGGACGCATTTCATTTGTAAGGGATCCATAAGAAGAGCCTGAGGGAATGCAAATCCCTGCTGTTTCTGTGTTTCCCCAGGGTCTATACAAATGCACTAGCCTATACTAGGTCTTTAGTGGTTTATTGCAAAATTTAGCTGAAGTCTTCTTACCCCTTTAGGCAGTTAAATCTTCATCCTGGGCTCTCATACCAAATAAATTTATTCTTTGTGTCCCTTCAGTTATTGGAGGTACATGATTTCAGATTTTAGGATAATTGATTCCTCTTCAATCTCAAGTCTCAAACAGGTTCAAAAAAAGTTACTATTTTGTATATTTTATAGCGTTTCTTTTTCTATAATTAGGGTGTGATTGATGCATGCTGGGTAAAAGTCCATTCCATTTTTTTCTAGTGAGTAATGAAATTGAAAACCTCATTGTTTAGATGTAGTATATGTATGTATGTGAATGTATTATGTATATACGCACATACATATTTATATCCTGTATACATTTTTTTTTCATTTTAGTATTGAATTTTGATCCTTATCCTCTAAATTTCATTTATTTAAATATGTGAATTAAGCCTGAAATTATTGATATAACAGGTGCATTTGGTCTCAATTCTGATAAAATGTTTCATAATTTTTCTATTTCTATGAAATTTCTATTATTTCTTTTACTTTTTATTATCTTCCTTTTGTCAAATAAGAATATTTCTTGTTTAGTTCCAGTATAGGTTTTGGATTCAAATCTTTTTAAATGTAGTAAACATGCTTATTAATTTAAATTTTACTTTTGAGTTTGTTAATTTTCATTACATTATTTAGCCTATAACTTGTTTTATTTCCAATTTCACTACAGCTATTCATTATTTGAGAATGAAAATTAGAATTTTCAGAAAATTTCATATCATAAATTATTCTTCATTTTTGCACTTCACATTTATATTAATTGAAAACAAGTTTAGTAGTATTTTACAGAACTTAGTACTTAGAAATAATCTTGGTAAATTCCAGAAAACATTATTGGTTAGAAAGCAAATCACATAACATTGAATGTCCTAGCAATATTAACAGTACTATAAAGAATCACATTTCATGAATGCCTTAAGGACATATTTGGATTCAGTATTTGCTATTTTTGAAATAACTCTCATAAGACTTATGCAAAATATATGCTATTTGCATATGAATAATAATATTGGTAATATTTGCATGCCCTCATGCTGAGTAGCAGAAAGGATCACTTAAAAATGCAACCATTACAAGAAATATGCTGGTTATTATTATAAATTTTTATTTACAAAATGCAGGCTAGAAATAAGTTCTCACTTTCTAAATTGATATTTTCCTTCTGATTCATACTAAAGTATATTTTGAACAGATATCTGGAGAACCAACAGCTTAAAGATAGAAAATAAATTAAGATGTCATGACAATACACAACTTATTGAAAAACAGTTGAAGGCTTCAAACTTTTAACAACCAGGAGTTCACAGTTAAATATTTAAAGTAAAGTCTGATATTTTGCTTTGAATAGTGTAAGATATTCAAGACAAATATTAAGCTAAATTTACTGAATATTTGTTATCAAGAAAAGTAAATCACAATGAATACTAATTTTTAAATTGATTTTATTGAAGGAGCACTACATTATAACATTATCTAGGCTTCTAGAATACATGATATTAAATTTATATCAATAAATCCTACATTTTATTCAATACACTATCTTTTACTCAATGATATTTTAAGTAGATTTTTTTATTTATGTAAAGAAATTATTATTATTTGGACTGAAATTTGAGTGATAATTTACCCATAACTTCAGCCTAAATATCAAGCCTGATAACAAAAGTTAATGTGGAATATTTAAATGTAAAATATAAAACTATACATCATTTTGAAGTGAAAAATAGGAATACGTATTTGGGACCTAAGATTTCTAAAGGAATTTTATATGCAACATTAACTTTCACTGAAGATTCATACAACAATAAATGGATAAACTGGACATCATTAAAATTAAGAACATTTGTTCTGCAAAAGATTTTTCAAGTACTTAGATAAGTTACAGACTGGAACGAAATATTTTCAGAACATATATCTTCCACATCTATTTATATTAAAAACATAGCAATAAGAGAATATATGAAAGACAAATGTGCAGAGAAAAGCATACTTGGAATCATTGCCATAATAGAAACACAGCAAAGAACATTAGAGATACCATGAACACCTATTAAAATGGATGAATAAAAACAATAATAATATGAAGTACTGACAATGATACATAGTGACTGGATCTCATATATAGCTGGTGAAAATATAAATAGAATAGACACTAAACATAGTTGGAAGAATTTTATAAAATTAAACTCATAACTATGATGAAATATTCATCAGTGTTAGGTATTCGTACCAAAGAAATGGAAATTCAACATTATTTGTGTTTTATTAGTATGTGTACAGAAAATATTTTTTTCTGATAAGGGGTAAATTGTTTTACTTTCAAATAAATGTATTTTGCAAAACTTAGCTGCGAGAAAATAGTTACATGAATCAGGTTGCTCACATTTCTTTTGTGAATATATGACTTTTTTCAGAAGAGCTCACTAAATCCAGTCCAAAAAAATATATTAATAGAATCTATTTTTAAAAGCTCTCGAATAATTTCAAATATTATTCAAATGATAAAAGAAATATATTTACCTTTATATCTAATATATTTAATTACAGTGGAAAATCTGCTACTAATAATAAATGATAGATACTTGCTAGATTACATTGATACATAGACACATAGATTGCTGATAGATGATGATACTGAAGAGAAATACATTAGCTAGATAGATGATAGATGAGGGGAGCTTGGAATGTATGTATAATGCAAATTTAAGTATTAAGCATTGAGTGAATAATGACAAAATTTATAGGGATGAAAAAGTAAACAAAAGTCAATTACCTAGTCAGATTTTACTGTGTTTATAAATCTCTGTTGGGTATTATGGGTAGCTTCTGTAAGGGAGAGATAAAAGATGTGAGAAAATGGTTGTTTTACAAGAGCTTTCTGTTTAATTGTACAAGAAGAAGTAGGAAAACCCAGAAAAAGAGACAGTGAGGAACTTAATCAAATATCGTAACACTAAATTGCATTACTGATCCTTACTGCTTGTCAAGAATCGGTATAATAATAATAATGTTATGGCCTAGGTTCATTCTCTATAATATTATAAGTCCAAATAGTTTATTACAGAGAGGAATCTTCCTGGTACCCTAAAAATATGGTACAGAGAGAGAGAGAGACAGAGACAGAGACAGAGACAGAGAGAGAGAGAGAGAGAGAGAGAGAGAGAGAGAGAGAGAGAGAGAGAGAGAGAGAGAGAGAGAGAGAGAGAGAGAGAAAAGAAGAATTTGGCTGGAGAACAGTTCCATCATTCACTCTCTAAGGTTACACTTAGGTGAGGATTATTTCTTATTTGTCTTTAGAAAGATTAAGATGTAGCAGGACAGATAAATATTTGCATACATTATGATTTCCAGGTAGTAAATGAAATTTCAATAAAATGTGATTTCCAAAAAATGAGATTCTTACTACTACAGAAAAGGGCTCACATTTGAACTGCTGAAGAAAAGCAAAAGGATAGATTAAAGAGTATTTGTTTTGAAGATCAAAGATAAATCATAAGAAAAGACATTAAGGTTAACAACCCCAAATGCATATTTGGAAACCAGTGAGTACCCTTGTACAGTGTGGGAAGTTAGAGAAATGACTCTGGAAATGGAAGCTATGTTCACAATATCAAATAATAGTGTCATATGTAGCACAGATTTTAAAACAAAAGAGTGATGTGAATAAACCTACGTTTAGAAAAAATATATTTTTTGTATCATTCAAAAATACATTGAAGGGAAAGAAACTGAAGTCAAAGAGACAGATTAAGATGAGGCTACACCAGTGTCCAGATGTAGGAAGTAAGAGCGACGAGAAGATCAAGGCAAATTTGTGGATAGATACGGAATCCTTACGTGGTAATTTGAATATGATATAGAGTGCAATTGATAGAACAGGCTAAATATATGAGTGCACACTTCAGAGATAGCAGCTATGACTATAAACAAGATGAACTCTGAAAGAATATGATAAGCATGCATAAGGCTATAAAAGCATATAGTATTAAAGACTTGGCGGAGAAACACAGAAAGGGAAAGCGGGTGCATTCCTAGAGAGAAGAGGAAGGGATTCTTAAGGAGAATCAACATACCAAAGTGCCTCCACTCTGCTAAGTCCGAGTGCCAAATCCCAGGAACATCTCAGAAGCCTCTTTTCCAGTGCCAACACACTATTGGTGAGTAAGTGGCTGCCCATAATGGCGGAGACCAACCATAGAGCCATGAGAAGCCATAGAGAGCTCCAGCCCTAACCAACTAGTGTTTCAGCCTCAAGATCTCTGAACTGGAGCGTTCTAGAGGGTCAGTAATACTGAACCCACCGCACTCATATTTATAACGATGTGTGGTAACTGTAGCAAAGCGCCCCTGTTTCTAAATGTAAATGGTCAAAGGAAGAAATGAGTACTCTGTTGCACTGATGACAATAGTTCAAATACAGGGCAGGGACAGGGGTATAGGGTGGGAGTATACAAAGTTCCGGATGTGGAATTACCTAAAGTCATAGTTGTCGCTGTATCATTGTATCTCCTTTTCTGGATAGTGCTTTTTGGACAGGAAACTGTTCTGTAGTTAAAATCTAGTATACCGCTGCTTAGTGCAGTTTTGTTTTAATATTTTTATTTGTGTTTATTTTAGTAATGTTTATATTAGATATAAATTGTATAACTGAAGAAAAGTCAAATATTTGATAAATTTGCTTGGTTTTATTCATTGCACTTTTTCACTAAGGACACCTGTGAATGCTTTATGATCCCTGCGCACAAGGAGCTCATGCTTTCATTGTAAAAATTATATTAAAATTATAATAAACATGATTTATGCTAAAATAGAAAAGTCAGTAAAGTGTTCATGAATAAAGATGCTTATACCTGCTGTAAGATGTGAAGTAAATAAAATTAGAAGAGTTGATATTTAAATAAATCTGCATGAAAATTTTCAAATTTTGTAACACTTAGATTTTGTAATCATTAACACCTCATTTACATAAATTCTAATACCACTTTCTATAGCTCCAGATAATGCAATTAAAATAAATGTGTTTGCATGTTATAAGCACTCATTTGGCTTATATTCTATATTAAGTGAAAATGACTAGAATAAAAGAAAACTATATACATTATAGGAGCAATTATATCTTGGGAATGTACAAAGCAAATTCTGCTTCATCTAATTTATACACACTCATTAAAGCATTAGTGTATTAACTGTGGCATGTAGATGAACTTGAATAAAAACTAATGAACCAAACAAGAGCCACAAGCCCAAATGAGGTAAAATATTTCTTGCTTCTGTTTTGCTGACAAGCAAAAGCAAATCGCTTAATGCCTTGGAAAGCACTCTCCATCCAAAAATCAATTTGCCATAGCTTATGATAACATATTTTATGCAATCAAACTAAAATGATTAAATTCATTTCATAAAATAATTTCCTGACTTTCATATGCAGCATAATATTACCTTGAAATGAATGGAAAATAAGTATATGAGATACCTGAATTCTAAAAGACACTTATGAATTCCTTTGAGCAAAGAAAATTACTTTACTTCTCATTAAATCTCCTCATTCTAGTTTTAATATTTAACTTGTCACTAAAAAAAAAAAAAAAATGTATCTGAGAAGTAGCCTTAAACAAAATATGCATTTATACTATAGTCAGACATGGAAAGTGGGCTTTGATTTTTCTTTGGTTACTGGGAATACATAAAAGAGATGCCAGATCATCTACTTAGTTATAGGAAATATAAAGTGGTGTGAAATAAGAAGGAATGACTAATTCAAATTCCAAGTCCTGATTTTCCCCACAGTGCCTGCATTCATTTATAAGCAAACAGCAATCAAAAACATAAATGAAACCCATTTTCAGCTATAATATATGGAATGTGTCCGAGCTTGGGGTTATTGTGCTCCACATGTGCTCCCCATTCTAAATCAGTGACATAGGAGAGAGCAATAGAGGGAATCCTAGTGGAGCAAAGTCTCTAAATCTCATCTTTGCTTTTAGTCATGTCACTCTCAGAGCACAGTTGAAGAGGTTCATAATAATTTATATATTTATATTTGGAATCATTTGCAGATCATTAAGCCCACCCCTTTTCTAAGATTCAAAAAATGTTATTAAAGATTATTTGAATGTTTTCATCAATTGGGATCTTTAGTCCATTGTGAATGAAGACATTTATTCACATACCTGACAACTATCCTGGCCTTGGAGGTCTCATCACCACATCTCTTATCCTCTCAACTGAAAACTTTGCCTGCCTGAAAAAAATGCTGTGTGAGTTTATGATTTCTGAATAGACTGCCATCAAAGACTGACTCAGGTATGCAAGAACAGAGGGAAAAGATAAGTGGAATGGGCAAATCCTATAGAAATGGTCAATTAGAATGTGGCGAATAGGTTTGAACTATTAGTGGTGAACTTAATGTATTATATATAGATGTTGATTTATGATTTTATACAACTAACTTATTTGTTATGATGCACTGTGACATCAATATTATTTTAAATATAAATTGACTTCACAAATCTTTGCTCTCGGCATGAATACAGTAGATTCTTAGTGAAAAATTTATTATTTTCTAGTGATGTACTATGTTTTTTATAATCTAATTTGTGGATCATCTGGTAATTATTTGACAAAATTTAGTCATATTTTTCTATTTTGTTGTTGTGAAGGTATTTTGTCAAGCAAAATTATAGTTATTATTTTATTCAAGAATTTATGTTTTTAATGTATTACTTATTATGGTCACAGGATGTAGACCTATATTTTCAGAGGTCAGTTCTCAGCTTCCTCTTATAGTTGGAAGATAAATAGATCACATTTAACACAAATGGTAGTTCATACTTTCTTTTTTCAAACTTGTCCTTGTTAGAAATCAGTCATGTTTTGATACTCTTCCTCTGTGCCTCAAAAGCTCTAGATTCTTTCCTTTGTCATTTTGTCACATTTCAGCTCAAGTTACTGGACTACTAATACTAAATATCTCACATTTATAGCTGCATTTCTGATGCCTTCCTTGAAATATACACCCTTATCCCTTATCTTCCTGTGTTTGTATAACAGATATAACTTGTCCGAAGTGTTCCATATCACACTCCTATGTTACATATGCTAAACATGTCTATATTCAGGAACTGAAAACTATATTTTATTGTCCATTTCAGAAAATTAAAATTTGTTTCTATTCAATAACCCTGGAGTCTTTTTCTTTTGTATTTGCATTCACATATATATATATATGTGTATATGTACATATAAAGCCTTATAGTATATCTAGAATCAAAGCACTTCTCACCACATCCACCACTAATACTAATGCAGATGTATCATCCTTCAACTTAAATGGTCTCCTAATTTGTTGGCAAGCATGCCCCACTGCCTATCTATGGTTAATTATATATGTATCAAGCATATTGCCTTGAAATACAATATATGCTAAACTCTGCAGGTACTGGGATGAGCCTAGACTTGAAATACAAGTCTGACCTTGTTACTATGCTCAAAATTATAGTTCCTTTGCGTTTTTCTCAAATATTTTTGCAGTAAAAACATTTAAATCCCTTTGATCATTTTCTCTATAATACTGTTAGTGTATTTTTATTTTCCAGAAAGCACATTATTTATATTTAGAATATATTTTGTTTTATTAAATTAAAATGCTATTTCATGCAGGTTTATGACAATCATTGAATATCAACATCTGCACATATCACTTTAAGTTCATAACAATTCAGTTCTAATCTCAAGCCACAATTTATCACCTCTACTCTATCAACTCACTCCCTTTCAAACAGCTTTTTTGTCTTAAGACTGAAAGTCTATTTTTATTCAATTTGTTTTAGTCATTTATTTGATTTCTTTATTTAACACACTTTTTTTTGTTAATTTTATTTCCCCCCCACACCCCCTGTTACTGGGATATTACTGGCATATAGCATATGTAAGTTTAAGATGAGCAATGTGATGATTTGATACTACAAATATCACAAACTGATTACCTCAAATGGTTACCTAGCACTTCCATCTTCTTACATAATTAATAAACTCCAATAAACTTCCGTGGGTTAGTCTTTATTTTTGATTAATTCCTGAAAGACAATTTCACTGGATAAATCATTGTTTATTGACAGTTTTATCACTTTGACTATGTCATCCCACTCTCATCTAGAAGTCCTGTACACTACCCAGGCTCCTAGAGTAAGGAGTTACACCAGGGAGCTAGTTTCTTGATTCATGGGTACCTACTCTAGGCCTGTACTCATGGGAGCCTCCTGGGGATCATAGAGCGAGCAGCTATCTGGCTAAAGGAGAGGTCTAGGTCCCCAGAAGATACCTATAATTGTTGTCAAGGGAGCAGTCAATGTATGCTAAACTCAGCAGGTACTGGGATGAGACTAAGGTCTGGGCTACTAAGAGACTGCCATAAAGTTCATCTGAGACAATGAGAATTGCCTGAGAGACTGAAGTAGCAAGAGCTGGGATAAGTGGTCCCTGTATTTGTGGGAACCCCCTGGGAGGGTAGAAAAGATTCATACTAAGCTTTCCCAAGCCTGTGTTGCTGTAGGCAAATGTAGTTCACTTATTTGCACTTCCATTAATAAGCCATATATTATAAATTAATCTGTTTATTCATTTGTCAAATATTATTTTGATTCTTCACATATTTTTGTCACTAAAAAATAACAAAATATGTGTACTTGTATCCCATATACATGTGAAAAGTTTCTTTGAGGTGTAGAACTTCATACAGGATAGATGGGTTCTGTAGTGAATAAACCTCCAACTTCAAAGTAGAGTATCATGCTGCCCTCCAAAATGATTGAACCCCTTTGTAATCTCAGCATCAAAGATGGACTCCCTTAATCGGAATTGTAATTGTTTAAACAAAAAATTACCACTTTATTTTGCCCCTATAAAGCAAAATACAAGAAAGCAAAATAGTGCCCACAAGGGTTCATATTTTCATTCTAAGTAATAACCAGTAACATAACATACCTGCAGAATTCTACGTGATGCTTCCCTTCACTCTCTCTGAATTATCTCTGTCTCCTCCATCCCTGCTTCCCGCTCTCCAGGTAAGCTGGCCTTCTTAGTGTGCTATGAATATAGAAAACACTTTCCAAGCTCAGAACATTGTACTTACAGGTAACTTTATCTGGAATACTACTCCACTTCTCCCACACATACTGCACTGTACTCTTCCACACAAAATGCCAAATAACTTCCCAGACAGCAAAACTCCCCTAATTCTATAAAGTTAAACAACACCCAGCATCAGCATTATACCCTGCCCTCTATTTTTCTTTAACATGTTTATAGAAGTTACCACCATCAACATTTTCTTTATTGTTTGTATAAGTTTCTGGTATATTACATGTTGGCATGGATACTGACTGCTTCATTTCATTACTTCATTATTGTAACTAGATAAGTATCTGACACACATTTGTTTTACAATCAAAATAATGACATTAATGAATTATAATAGAAATAATAAAAACACGTAATTTTATTTTTTAAATGTTAATGTGTTATGGCACTGAAACAGATTTATGTAATAGAAAACAGATTCTTTAATAGGCATATAATATCTTCTGAGAATGACTAGCGTGTACTACTTTAATGTTGATTTGGCTAGTAGAATAAAATACATGTATTTAAAAGTAACCACCTAAACATTCAAAATAAATACAATGAAACATTAACAAAATAGCATTTGAATATTTCTACATATTTGTTTCTATTAAAAGATGTAAGATATGAATTGTAATATGGCTAATGAGAATGATCGTAGTTGATGTAAATAGTTTATCAGCAGTATTCTGTGTAATATAAAACAATTATACAATTCAAATCAAAAATGAATTTTTCTAAAAGCCGAGCTACTTGATTAATTTCTGTTGAGAGCCCTGCCACCAAGCTTATTGGTATTTTTCCTCTTAAAGTGTATAAGCCATTTGTATGAATCCTTATTGTATCAACTAGTTTCTATTGCCCATTTTTATTATACAATGAAATATTAAACAAATAAAAATTTAACTTTTTAAAAAACGTTTCCAAGTACAAAGTAAGTTATTCTCATAACTAAAAATAATTTACAAAATTAGTGCAAAATTATAAATCAGTTTTATTTTTTGATATGTTATTGCATAATTATTAGGTAGTTTACTAAGGCTTATATTTTCCTGAGATATAGTAATTGAACAAAGCTCATCTTGTAACTTTGAATAGTCATTCTTTATTTATTAGTTCTAAAGTCAATTTTTGAGAGGGATTGGAATGAAGTGCAGACATGCGATCTCTCCAGGCTTCTATCTCAGGAACCCGCAGTATTTTCCTTATTGTAGCTATCTATTAATTTCTTCACTGAAATATTCTTGGTCAGAAAATATCTGTAAATGATAGTTCAGTAATATAATAGTGATTAAATAATATTAGTATATCTATTTGAAATTAATAAACACTGCATGTGTAGGTTCAATACTCTTGATTTTTAGTGGTTTTAGTGTGTATTACATTATATATGTATTATATATATATATATATCCACTAGTGTATAATTTTCAAAGCTTTTTTAAAAATGTATTCTTTTTGACACTGAAAAATGTCCTTTCTCTGTTAAAATGTTTGTCTTGTGATTTCATAAAATGATTTATAGAATGTTGATGCTTTCAGTTAAAATATATCACATAAGCAATAAATGTGACAAATTGACTCTCTTGCTTGTAGATTTAGCAAGAAGATCACTTCTCACATAAATGTAGTAATTTAGCCACTTGCTAAGTCTCACAATCAAAAAGGTTTACAGTTAAGAATCATTGCCCCTTGGTGCATACAGTGAACAAATTTCGATTAATGTTATATGTACTTGTATTAAATGAACCATCCCAGGTTCATAATTTAAAATATTCAATGATAATTTGAATATGTATGATCAAATGCAAATATACCCAACATAGTAATGTACTTATATTTATATTACATATTATAAGAAACTGTGTTTGATATAGTAGAGCTAAAATAAAATTAAGAAATAAACTAATATTTTAAGAATTAAAAACATGTATGAAACAGACATCTTCAACTCAAATATAAAACTTCATTAAAATAAGATAAGAGCAGGAAACATACCACACAAGAAGATAACAATTTACATTTTTGTTTTAATTATAGTTGCATATTTTTCTTAATTCATTTTTGAATCATGAAGATTTTTAATGGCAATATAATTGAAATAGATTTTAGTTAAATAATTGCCTTTACATTTTATTGTTGCTAAAAGATAGAATATGAAGTCATGTTTCATAATACAGTACAAAACACAGACACAATTGAAAGCCTATCAAGCTAGTAGAATATTTGTAAAAGATCATTGTTTTGAAAATATTTCTTTACTGCATTTGTTCAAAATATTGTATAATATTGTAAAACTAATATTGTGTACAAAACAGACACCGTTGAATGTCTATCACACTAGTAGAATATTTGCAAGTGATTTTTTGAGAATAGATCTTTACTGCATTTGTTTAAAATATAGTACTTAAAAACTATCAAAATTTTTTTCAACACAAGAAACTTGAAAACTTTGAAAATGAATAAGAACTGAGTTGTTTTAGAAAAAATCATCAAGGAAAGAACTTTAAAAACTATAATCACATTTTAAAAACTTTATAACGGTCCAAATGGAAATGCATTATTTAAAAGTGCTTTGTTAGTAATATTGTTAGTAGAAAAGAACAATTTGGAAAATTTGACCTTTACACAAAATAAGGAGAAAATATTTTAAAAGTTATTTCAAAATCATTGCAACAATCTGTCAAATATATGTAGTGATAGTATATTTGAAGAATGCTGATTTGAATTATTTGCAGTAGCTAAGAGCTGAAAATAATCTAAATACTTGCTTATATATGAGTTATCAAAGAAGTTTTGTAACATACATATACACAAACACACACACAATGGAATACTACTCAGCTCTTTAAAAAAAGATAAAATCCTCCCATTTGTAATATGAAAGGATTCAGAAGGAATTATTCTTTGTGAAATAATCACAAATCAGAAGTAATGCAAACATTGTATGCTTTCACTCATAAACAGTATATGAAGAAATGATATAATTAAACAAACCTAATGAAATAAAATGGACTTTTATCCTATAGAATCAATTAGTATTACCAAAAGGGAAGGGGGAGAGAGTTGGACATATTGAGTTAAAGAAGGAAATTATGTGGTTATGCATTGAAATGAACTGTTGCTGGTGAATTTAGTGTATAATACACAGCTGTTAATAGAGAATGATGCAAAACTTAAATCTCTATATTGTTATGATGCAATGTGTATTCAATATTTTTATAAATCAGGCATAGAAATGTCAGTTGCATTGATACTGTTATATTAAAACTAAGGCAAGAAAATGCACAAAATCAATTTTCTATTCAATAAATCTTTGTTTTCATATTTATTGATATTAAATAGTATTTGAAATAAAATATAATATTTCTGACACATCATGAATTTGGTGTCTTTTATGATTATTAAATTCCCCTAATGCAGGCTTCACAGAATATAAAATGAAACACGAACAATTTATTTGAGCACTTTGTATTTCTGTTGACACAAAAATATTTCATTAAACAGAACTATTATCTTCTGCTGCCCTTACCCTGGCCCTTGAGTCTATCTTAATTTGTTTTAAATTTTGATACGAAAGGAATGCAAATAGAAAAGATGTTGAAACACAGGGTGGAGTATAGTGCATTCCTGTTTTCTTTCAGTCCCTCTTTTGTAAAGCTTTTCTAAGCTGGCATGGACTGGAGATTTGTCAATTCTCTGAACTACTTAAGCACTGACTGTCATTTTGTATTATTCATTCAGTAATATTTCATTAGCATTATGACTTTTTAATAATAAAATCATATCAGTTCACACAATTATTACACATTATTTCACATAGGTCTTCATAATAGCTCACGGAGTTTAGAGAAGTTAAGCATCGCTATACACACTGTGAGAAAAAGAAAATATAAATTCATGTAAATATTCAAAGTCAATTGCCATTTTGCATGGCTGAGACAATTTCAATATCCAGAAGTATTTCATATTGTGTTAAAAAAATAAACATTGTATTATTATTTAATTATTAAATTCACATTGAAACTTGTAATCCTCACCTGGAACTTCTAAGACCTTCAGTTAAGCCTTCTTGTTTTAACTACTTACTTTCTTCTTTTGATTAACACAAAATATCTTGAATTAGACTACAGAACTACTATTCCTATTTTATAGCTGCAAAAATTAGAGATATTAATTATTAGTTCCAATGTTACAAATTCGCTATAAAAATTCAGCTCTTCTGACTTATTTCTTAGACTCTGTAATGCTTTCTGGTAAGGACTGAATATATTTATAGCAAGTACCTCCTTTAATTTACAGAATTAAAACACACATTAAATAATCTATATACTGTTAAAATGTCTATAGTAACTTTATAGTAAATGTCTATAGTAACTTTAACAATCTAAAATGCAATTATTTACTTTATATACCAATGAATACATAGATATTTAAATAGGTGGATACATACTCAGAGAAAAAAAGACCCTTGCTATTTCATGATGCTGCTATTATTTCAGTAAAATTAAATAAGTAAATAGTATTTAAGATATGAATTCAATAGTAAGATAAAAAAAAGAACATTCAGAAAAGAAGATACAGTGTACTTAAATATAAATTTGCTGAATTTAATTAAATTGAACTGAATTAGGGAATTTTGAGTGCACATTATCAAAGTACACAGACTGCTTTTCAAGCAAAATAAAGAGGTAATTTTTTTTCACTATATAAAATGTCAAAATGCAGAAAAGAAAGTCATCATGGGTCAACTGAAAATAATCTATTTTAATTGAAAATTCACACCAGCTATAAATATGTTATGCTGGTTATATGTTTCTGTAAGTCTTGGTATGGGATACTGAGAAATGAACGCTGGATAATTTCATAAACATTTGTGGGGTTTCTACTATATAGTTAATATTTAATAATATTTTAATGATATGATATGAATGATATGAATAAAGATAAAAATTATCTTCAAAGGCCATATAAGTTGACATTTGTGAATAGCAAGCTGAAATTAGGTTTTTAGATCTGGGCTGTCCAATGGGATGACTACTAGCTAAATGTGGCTTTATAAATTTTAATGAACAAAATAATCGTAATATGAGTATAAATTATTATGTTAGACTGGTTGCATTTGAAATATGCAATTGCCACATGAAACTAGTGGCTGCCATGTTAATGAGCAAAGATAGAGTATATTGTAATTGTCATAGAAATTTTTATTACGCAGCACTTCTGTTGATATCACCGTTCTTCAAGCACTGAGAATGCAATAACAAAACTTTCTGCTAATTTACTATTCTGAATAGTCGCATGAAATGACCCTATTAAGCATTATTTTTTTTCGAAAAGTGCTTCTGCAGCTTCTCTGCAGAAGAGGAGGACAGGTTATTTCAGGGACACAAGCATTCAAATTTTTGTCAAGTATAATTTTATATTAGGTATGGATACCTCAGGCTATCATAGCAGGAAATCCCAGTAATTGATATATAATCTAACAACTCCCCTTGCACTAATGACATAATCATTAAGCAACTAGCTTTCCAACAGAGAGATTTTTGTTCAGTCATCAGGATCATTATTGTCTGCATGACAGTTATATAAACAATAATGTAATCTGGATTAAAAATAGTTTATTATAAGCCTGAGTACTCTTTTAGACAAGTATAAAATAACTACATACAAAATAATCAACCATACCTATAGGCCAAACATATGAAGACATAATAAACAGCTTGTTTCCAGCTTTAAAATAAATTATTTTAGTTAATATCATAGCATTAGTTTTCAGGTGTACAATGCTGTAAATCAAGATATATGCATATATACATATATATGTATATATATATGTATATATATACTGCATTACACTCATGATGAAAAGTATAATTCCACCCTTCACCATGTAATTGACAACTCTTACCCAATGTGTACATCCTCTTTTATATCCTACCTTCAGGTAAACATTAATTTGCTTTATTTCTTAAAATTTTGCTTCTCTTTCATTGTTATAATTTTTGTTTGTGTTCTATAAAAAGTTCAATTTTATAGAAGAAAGAATTTTAAAAACTGAAGATAAGAACGCAAGAATAATTCTCATGGGAGAGAAGAGGAAATAAGATTTTGGAGAAATGAAGAAACTATGAGATCATAACAATAATACAGAAAAAGCATTTGACAAAATTTGGCAGCCATTTATAGTTAAAAAAATCTCACTAAAATGTAAATAGAATGAATACCTCAACATAATGGGTCATAGATAACAAATCCACTGCTAGTATTACATTCAGTAGTTAAAAACTGAAAACTTTCTCCCCCTTCGATCAGGGACAAGACAAATATGCTGATAACAATTACTCCTATCAAGCATAGTTTGGGGAGTCCTGGCCAGATTAATCACGAAAATGACATTAAAATAATCAAATCAGCACACCCTGGTGGAGTACTGGTTTGGTCATCTCTCTGTCCAAAGAGTAGGCCACATAATATCCCCAGGATCCAGGTTCACTTCCCAGACCAGAGGAAAAAACCAAAATGTACAATTAAATATAATACATAAAGGGCTTCTTTCTCCTCTCTCCTCCTGCCTATCCACCTACTGATTTCATTCCTACCTATACCTTTCCTTTATTTTTTTTTTAATTCAAATTGGAAAGAAAGAAAAATATCAGTATTTGTGGATGGCATATTATATTATACTTAGAAAATATTAAAGACTGCACTAAAATACTACAAATAATAAATACAGTAGAAGACATCTGAATACTACAGAAAAATCTACGACATTTCTATATTCAAAAAACAAACTAGAGGAAAGAGAAATAAGAACATAATTTCATTTACAATCACAGCTATACCATCAACTTTGTAGAGAGGTATTTGGGGATAGGACAACAGGACAAGGAAAACAAAGCAAAAACAAAGAAATGAAGTATGTCTAACACAGAAATGTAAAGTTGATCTGCTGATTGAGAGAAGATATGTGCATATTGTATTCCTGGCAAGAGAATAATCTCCAGTATATAATGGACTTCAGCAGCAAACAAGGAAACAACCCCCTCCCCACCAAAAACTAAAGGTCAGATCTAAAGAGACACTTCTCCAAAGAAGATATACAGATAAACAGCAAGTACATGAGAAAATGTTCAACATCACTAATCATAAAGGAAATAAAAATCACAACTTTAATGATATGCTACATGACCTATAAGAACAGTCTATATCAAAAAGATTAGAAACTATAAGTGTTAATGAGGGAGCGGAACAAAATGAACTCAAACTGCTGACAGGAATGAAAATTAGTATAATCTTTAAGGAAAACAATATGGATTTCCCAAAAAATTAAACGCGGAAACTACTATTTGATTCAGCAATTTCAGTTTTAGGTATATATACACAGAACATAAAAACACTAATCAGAAAATATATATGTAGCCCTATATTTATGGCAGCAGAAATTCACAACAGTTAATATATGGAGTCAAATGCAACATCATTTTGATGGAAAACAGATAAAGGAAATATGGTATATGTATTCAGACAAATATTACTCAGCAATTAAAAACTGAAATCTTAGCTTTTAAAGCACCTGGATGAAAAGGGAGATGATTACTCTAAGCAAAGCAAGTCAGAAGGAAGATGACTTCACTCATTTGTGGGTATATGGTTGAATAGAAAAAAAGAACAAAATGCAGCAATATTCTCTCAGATACTGAAATGAAGACTGATTACCAGAGGTGGGAATGGGAAGGTGAGGTGGGGAACTGAGGAGGAGTGGATGAAAAACAGTCAAATGTAACTAGAATTCTGGTGATTGGTGCATTGTGGTATAAAAATATAAGGATTTGTGAATACTCAGGAAAAATATATGATAGTATAAACATATGAAACAGGTATACAATGAAATTTTACAGAAATAAGTAATAATTTTAAGTATCATTTTATGTTTTTTATGTGTAGCATAATTTATCAATGTCTGGTATACTGTAAAAAAACAACGCTAGTAAAGAATAGTATTTATGTTTTGATCTCATATATCCAGTACTTACAGACTTAAAGTCTTTGTCTTCTTTATTTCCTTATACTCTCATTCATGTTGTCTTATTTATGGACATATTTGTAACCTGTTATTATGACTTTGTATTTCTTGGAGTTTTTTATTTATTTATTTATTTTTGAGAAAATGATTTGACTCTTTTTGAAATGTTTTCTCCCTGGAAATATAAAACTTCTATTTACTTCAAACTAGAATCACCTATATTTGTGACTAACAGGAGTTTCATCTGGGATCTTTTAAAGTCATGTACTTAACTTGATTTCTACCCTCAAACTTTCTTGAGAAAATTATTACAATAAAAAAGTAAAGGAAGCTTTTCTATATTCAAAACATAGACAGTTAAGCAAGTATAACTACCATTTTCTTAGCTCAGGCTCCTTGACATACCTTATAAATATTTTCTCACTTAGGTTTCTTGGCTTTAGACAGGGGTCATTAATTTGATCTCCCTTGATATAGCAGAGCCAGGTTTTGACTTGTATTCATCATGGAAAATCTGCTATTAAAACAAGCAGAAAAAACCACTACTTGTATCAGTATAAACTTTCAGAGAAAGTAACAATTTAGCATTCATTTCTGCTCTGAATTCATATTTTTGTCTTCTTTTGTATGTAAGGATTTATATGGTATTTCTTCCAGACCAGATGGATATTTTAAAACAATTTTACACTGCAAAAGTGGTCTGTACAGTGATTTTAGTCACTGCTTTGTTTCTGCTTGGGAGATTGACCCACATTTCACTAATTTCAGAGGAAAAAATTCCACTTTTAGTCATCATCTCATTTATAAGACTCATCTTCTAGTTATGAAAATCTTATTTCTATCAAGTGAATGTCACTTATTTCAAGCTGAACATTGAAAAATCATAACTGCATATGGTCAATATTCATTTTACAGCTCTACATATTTCACAGATTTCTGAAGATTACTACAATTCAAGACAACTAGCAAGACAACTAACCTAGCAAACTACAAATATCACTGTAATGATACATAACATCTCTGCTCCTTTAGTTTTAATCAGATTTGAGAAATCACCATTTATGTTCTCTTTGGTTCAGATATATCATTTAATCCATCAATATTTTCCTTGGGCATATGTCAAATTACTACCACATTTTTCTTATCTGTACTGTGAACATTTGTCCATCTAACAATTCTTTATCCTCACTCTCTGATTAACTAACTAATAGTATGGACAAGGATAGCAGAAACCACCAAGGGTTCTTGAATCAAACAAAGGCTAAAAGTGAAACAAAACAAAATCAAACAAACTGACTCAGCAATCAGTTGCTGATTTTCTGAAATTATTTCCCATTTAGGGAACCATGACAGTTATAAAAGGAAAATAAATGTTAGTCAGTCTTATGAGGCAGAGAGCAGGGTGGAAGGTGAAGCTGCAAAGACGACAAAAATGAACAGTCAACAGATCTATTTTATACTACAGTCATACATAAATCACAGAAAAGTTTTTTATTCAATGATTATATATATTGAATGCCAACTATAACTTTGGGACATAAACATATCTTGGCTATAATGTCAAACAGGAGAAATAATATAACTTCTCTCACTAAAGACACAGGCTACATACCCTGGGTTTGAGTCCCCATATGGGGTAGACAACCAGTGGGAACAACTAAAAGTAGAAATAAAATAAAATGCTTCCTGCTTCCTCTTTTCTCTTCCAGCCTGTCTGCCTACTCACCTTCATTCCTAACTATACCTGTTCTTTAAAAAATAAAACAAAAGAAACCCAGTACACTCTGTTGGGGGTACAACCACTGACCATATTGACAAATCAAATAAAGTCATAATGATTCACATGAAGCTAAGCAAGAAACACTCATGACACTCTGAGTCCCTCCAGAAAGAATTTGTGGGGGATACCATTTGTTCAGGAACACACAGCAAGTTTATTAAAAATAGAAAGCTCCCTGTGGGCTGGGAAAGTTACATCAAGAGGATGCACATTTGGTGTACAACCTGTGCTGCCTGCCTGTCATTCAGGGAAGTGACCTAGTCCCAAGTTGCTAAGGTGAGGTCCATTATACACTATGCTGCCCCACATCAGTATTAGGAATATTTAATGAAATGAACAAAAGAGTTGAAATTAAAGGTAATATTTGAATTAAATGTGGCAAGAAAGTCAAACCACGAAAACTATGGGGGGAGAAATATCTTAAAGAGGAAACAGACTAAATACTTATGAGGTATTCTGATGGAGTAGATATTATTTTTAATATTATATTGATTTCACAGATTATTTTGTATACTAGGCTCATTAGTAAGATGATATTATTATACATAATACTGAGAATCTTAAATACTAAGTGTTTTGACTAAGCCACAGTGCCAAGTAGAAGTATTTAGATTTACATCAGTAGCCCATCTGGAACCAGAGCCCATGGTGAAGTTCACTAGTAGAAATATATATTTTAACTATTGAGCAGAAGTATTGTTTCATGCATTAATTATTTTAAGAATTATGTGAATGCTTTATATTTGTTTTGATTTCTGAAATATTAGTTTTTTAAGTGTACTTTAGTAGTTTAATGGATACAATCTGTAATTTCAATTACAGAGGTATGTCTCCAAAGTAATTACTGCATAATTTTTCTTATAGTGAAATAAAAATAATGTTATTTTTGTCTTAAATTAATGTTTAATTCCATTTATCTGTAGAATTAACTTATCAGCATTGGTGTTTTAATGTTTAATTTTTGAAATAAGTAAATTATATACTGCTGTCATTTCTCAAACGTGATAAAGATGACAAAAATTATTTTGAAGTTAATTTCTTGTGTGTAATATATTTAAAATTTGCTTTCATTGATCTTTACGACTTTCCCAATTAAATTATAAATTTTATGTATTTTGTCTTTGCAATTAGACTTCTTGTTTTCAGTGATGTCCATAATGGTGCTGATGCATTTATGATTTCTCATTTTGCAATATTATATATTATTAACGTACATGAAATGTATTATTCAAATGGAAATCAGGAAAAATACACAGAAAACCTTCTGTCAAGCAGTAATCAGATAGATACAATATAATGGGATATTAACTTAATTTTTTTGCTAAAATCAACTATAGCTTTGAATTTTTAACTGTTGCTTTAATGACTACTAGAGGAAGTAGAAATTTAAATGTTTATTTGTCAATTGTGTCGGCATAAACTAGTCACTAAAAAAAATAAGTCATACGATGTGAGCAAACTTATCAGAAAAAGATTCATTAATTAAATGAGTCTTTTTAAAATGTTAGCAAAAAGAATTTAGGAATTAAAGAAAGAACAATAAAATTAAACATGCAGTATTTCATTATTTAATATATTCTAATGTTAGAAAATAAGTGTTTCAAAGCTTTTAAAATAATATTGATGTTTCAAAGTTCATTAAGTTGTTTATTTGAAATATCTACTTAAACAAAGACTCATTAGTACATTAATTAAAAAGAAATGACTTATTTTTTCAGATTTAGAAATGTGAAAAGAAATTATTAATTATTAAATATCTAATCATTGAAAGTTAAAATTTTTATAGTCTGGTTGAATATTTAAAAAATGCAATGTCTTATACTAATATTTATAAGTTATATATTACAAAATTTTTAAATATACCTTATTGAACTGGTGAATTCTAAATAAAGGTAATGGTAAAAGTTTTATGACTGTTTTAATATTCATGCGTTTCTAGTTCTTCCTTTGGAAAATAAACAAATAACATGTTGGGGGAATTCAAGGTGGTTGATCATCTTTATTCCTAGTTGAACACTTCTGTGTTTCCCAATTACCCTCATCCTCAGTAAGTCTTAAAAGGGAGAAGGGAAGAGAATGTGTAGGTGTAGAAAATTCCTAAAATAAGTGGAGTCCTTACATAGACGTATAATGCTTAGGACTGATAGATATTGGATACATTTGTGGAATCTTCAAAAAAGTGAATGTGAATATCTTACTGACATTTTGTCTAAAATATGAGACATTTTCCTCTGGTTGGCATATCTTCCTCAAACAGTAGGAATACTCTACCTATGATTCAAACAGCGTTGTCTGGGGCAACTGATTGGACTAAAGGATCTGCTTGCAATATTTTCTCTAGAGGGGAAATACTGCCACTATAAATTGGGAGCTCAACTAGATTTTTCAGGCATCTTGAGGGTTGTTTTGTTTTTAATGTAGATTATTGCATCATGTTGCTTGGGCTTCCTCACAGCCTAGAAACTATATTTCAAGAATCCATTTACCGAAAGACAGGAAATTCAGGCTGATTGTTACTTAGGCTTGCCTTTCCATCACATTCTATTAGTCAAATCAGTCACAGAACTTTCCCAAATATAAGGATAGGAAAGATAGGCCTTCTCCTTTAATAGAAAAAGTTTTAAAGAACAGAAATTACGTCAAGTATTTCCTAATTGAGATTTACTTCTCTTCAGTCTGTGTCACATATGGAAGGAAGCAATTCATGATCATTGAAGCAGAACTACAATCTTCGGTGACCAAGATTCCTTCAGATTCTTGCTCTCTCAACCTCAATAGAAGGTTTCCTTCTCACGACCAGCAGGAAGAAATAAAAATTACAAAGAAATATGCATGCTTTCTTTAATTACAGTTGCTAAAGTTTCTAATGATACACATTTAGATGCAAATAGCCATTCCTAACTGCAAGAGAAATTTGAAAATTGTATTCCAGTATTTTATTCTACTAAGAAGTATAGTTAAAACATGGGACTTTTATTACCTATGAAAACAAAAGAATGACTATTATGAGAAAACAATAATATCTACTTCAAAATAATCTTAATGCATGATGGATTTTATAATCAATCAGAAGAGATGTAGCCATGAGAAATTTCAATCACTTTATAAGACTATTTCAGCAGAAATCCTTCTTGATACCCACACATGCTAAACAACCACAGGCCCGAAAATTTTACCAAGCTGCTAAAGAGAAAATCAAATATCTTTGCTCAAAGAGGTATTTAAACTGTCTTCACATCATCTTTTAGTAATTCCGCTGATTAATATCAAAGCTTTTCACACAACCCAATTGCAAGGGGGTGATGATAAAGTAGTTTTGAGCTACTACTTGGAGAAAAAAGGACATAATAAAAAGGAATACCAAAATGAACAGGCTATTTTTCAAGTATTTTACATGTACAAGCAACAGTTTTCATTTTATAAAACATTCATTATCCATTAAAATTTAGGAAAATTCTTCTTTGAATACATAGAAGTATAGAAAATTTACCAAAAATCAATATTTTGTAAGACTGCAAAATATATTCATAATATTCCCAAAGAGAATTAACTAAAGGTAAGTTAACAGCAGGAAATATTTATAATAAATTAGACATTCAAAGAGTTTATATTTTAATTGTATATTTCCTTTAAAAATTAAAAAAATACTTTAACTAAATATGAACAGTAATATGTGTGTAGATAGATGTATATACATATGCACATACATCGTATATACACGTATAAACATTCAAATGTCAAAAAATAAACATACCCTCTGAAAGAAACTTAAAAATAAAAATGGATCAAAACCACGTGTTCTTCCTTCAGTAACATTAGAAATTCAAATTTTTTCAATTATTTTATATTTAAATTTGAAAACTATGCTTCCTATCAATTTCAGATATAGTATGAATGACTTCATCAAAATAATTCTATTACATTAATAGCAATGCACAGGATTTATAGTCAACATACCTGGGTTCATAAAACTTTTTGACCAACTTCCTAATTTTTGCTTCTGTTAAACTGCTAACATGACTCAGAAAATATGAATACTAAAATCTTCCTCCACTTTATAAATTTATTTTGTGGTTTAATTTAAATAACAAATGAAAATAAATAAGTAATAAATAATAAATAATTCATAAATAGTTACTGATATATATTATACTTAATTATTCATGTTCTTTTTATTGTCTGTAATACATGTATATCATTTTATCATCATCATAATCCCTATATCCCTCTATTGAAAAATCTTATTGATTAAAGACTCATTAATTCCTTGAATTCATTTTCCTTTCTCTGTCATCCTAGATTTAGACCATCTCCTCATTTCTGATCTTCCTTTCTAGAGGATCTCTCCCCTGTAGTACATTTGCATTATGTCTCCAGATCAATTTCACAAAATGATGTCTGGACAACAAACTTTATTGTCTAGAGGGCAAAGCTTAAAACATCTTGGACTGACATTTCAAATTCTCCATTATCTGTCCCTAATTGAGTAAATACCTTCACTTTCACTAAAGTTCAAGATAAAATTACTTTCCATTCAATAAAAGTAGAACTTTCAATGCCTTGCATGTATAGTATGTTCATTTCCATATCTTGTTTTCCCCCTCTTGAGAAAATTATGTCCTGTACTGTGTAGGACCTCAAATGACATCATTTGTACTGAACTTAGTAGTCATTAAAGAGTTTTTCAAATTACGTTTTTTGTCGTACAAGGTACATGTGAGATTAAAATATTTATTCTGAGGAGGAATTTTCTAATGATTATACTTATTTGATAATTTTATCAAAAAACTTCACGATATATACAATTAAAAGTGGAAATAACATGCCAGTAAATATTAATTGAAACATATCCAGAGGTCAAGGAATAGGTGACAACTATATTGCAAATCACAGTTAATAACTTGGTGTTTCATTAACTGTTAACGTCCTTAAAATACATTGGTTATCCACGGCATGGAAAAGTTCTAAGAAATCATGAAATCAAAGTGCCACATTTACCTACACTTTTTATTTAATTTTTCAATTTTTTAAGGTATTGGAGGTGTTTGACTAAAGTTTAGGAAGGCAGAAAACTCATGAACATAATCATTTTTTGGCTGTTCACTGTGCATTTCCTTATTATTGACTTTGAGAATGGAAAGAATTGGGAAAGTACAAGTAACACTCGTAACTGCCATGAGATGAATTGATGGAAATTGATATATTTAGTCAAGTGTAAAGATAGGTAAATTTCAACAAGCAGAAAGAAAAAGATTTACATCACTGACATGATCCCTAATTTTCTAGTAAGCCAAGGGAAAATTCTTTCAGGCATGGGAAATAACATTCCTTGAATCAAAACAAATTATTAGTATTGATTTTAAAATTGACTGTTTTCCATAAACTACCTTCCAGAAAAGGGAGGAATAGGTTTGAATGGCATTAGATATGACACTGCCAAACACACACACACACACACAATCAAAATTATCTATTTTTTTAGTCTTTGAGGAACTGCTATGTTACTCCTATTTCTGTTTCCTTTGCTCTGTTTGGGTTCATGATGACATTTAGGCAAATTCATCTGGTTCTCCATAGCATATCTTGAAAATAATTCTTGGCTTTCCTTTGTCCCTCAGTAACAACTACAGTACACTTACTTGGACTTACTATTTTTAGTAAAAATGTTTATGGTAAAAAAATTGCTATGCATTTTATAATAAAAAAGGACTAGTCCTGAAGTATACTGTCAAAGGAAAATGCATAGCTTCACTGATGTATGAGATTGACAGGGATGAAGTAACCAAACACCACAAAGCAAAAGAAATACATATTCTCACAATTCTGCGTATTAAAAGTTTGAAGACAAAGTGTCATCAAGGTCATGGTTTATGTACGACATTGGATTCCTGGGGCCTTGATACTTAGTAAACTTGGACTAGCATGTGTGTAATTCCAATATCTGACTTTGTCATCACATGACATTCTTCCTAATGTGTTTCTGTCCTTTCCTTATAAAGATAGAATTTTTATTGGGTTAGAATCCACATTAATCACCCCATTTTAATTTGATTATACCTGCCAGAATGCTATTTCTAAATAAGATATTGGTATTATGAGATACCAGGACAAAATCTTTCAACATATTTTAGAGGAATAATTTCATCCATCCATCCCACACATAAATGTATATGTACTTATATGCACATATATTTAGTATGCATATATATTGTATATACATAAATTATGTATGTATATACCCTTGAAACATTGATATAAAATTTTCTAATATTTCCTTACTCTTTATCTTTTTCAGTTAATTTTGAATGATATGTCACCTATAAAATCTCCATGTTACTGTCAATCAAAGAGAAAATGAACAAGAATTCTTTGCATGTTCTAGTCCTAGCTTCATCATCAAAAATGTTCTGATCTGAGTCAATGTGAAGATAACTGATGAGAGGGAAAAAATATAATATATTGCATTATATTATTAAAACTGTATGGAACAATTATGATGGAGGATAAAATTGAACTGTGGTAAAAATGTATTACAGATAGATGGTGATTTATAATGATGTATAGCTTAAAACTATATAATGCTGTTATGTGCTGTCTTCTCAATTAAATTTTAAAAGATAAATAAAAATATATAATTTCTTTTTGGAAACTACTATTCTCCTACAGAATAATAGGAAGATGCATGGCAAGTTATTTGTTTATTCTATACATCAGAAAAGTAAACTGAGCTCATGGGAAACGTCAGAGATAAATATACTTTAACAAGATAAGGAGTCCCTGAAGGGCCCGAAGTCTTTGTGTAGGCTATAAGATAAAGGGTGAATTTCTAAGTCATAAATTAGGTTAAGAGAAAAACAGGATGTTCACATGCTCTGACACTTTGTCCAACAAAGTATTAAAGTTTATAAATAGGATGTACAATTAATTACAACTCAGATATAGAAGTCTGATAAATATTTTATATGAAAGCAGCATTATAATTAAGATGGTATTATTTTAGAGAAAAAGTATATTTTAAATACAACAAAGTGGCAAAAAAAACTGTCGACTACTGCACATCATTAGAATGACTAGAATCCAAAATAATTACAACACCAAATATGGAGAGAATTTGGATTCACGTGACTTTAAGTCATTATTGTTGTGATAATATAATAATTTTGCCACATTGGAAAATAGTTAAATTGTTTTTTACAAAGCTAAACATAAGTGTTACAAACAATACAGCAGACTCTAAAATATTTGCCAAAACGAGGTAAAATCTTTTATCTACAGAAGAATTGCCATATGGATGGTTATAGAATCTTCATTCATAATCACCAAAACTTGGACACAGTGAATATGTTCCTTAATAGGTAGATGAATAAAAAGTATAATCATACAATAAATTTATATTGGACAACAAAAGAAAGGCCACAAAAACAAAACATACACAGGACACAATGAATATTGCTAACTAAAAAAAAAAAATCTGAAAAGGTTACAAACTGTATAAATTAAAATATAATATTCTGGATAAAGCAAAAATATAGAAATAGTTAAAATCATTAGTTGTCAGTGTTTGACCATGTTCAAAAGGGGAAGGATGAGGTGAAATACCATATTTTCAGGGAAGTGAAACTATTATTTATAATTATGGATAAATGGTATTATGCACTTGTTAACACCCATAGAACTGTACAACACAAAGGGTGAAATCTAGTGTAAAGTTTAATATTTATGAAACTGTATTTAACAATTTTCTGTAGACAAACCTTTTTGTATAATTTTGGTAAATATTTAAGAATATTATTGATGGATTAACTAAATATTTAGTCAATAATATTTTAACATTGGCTCGATAATTAGGACAAATGTATCACAATAATGCAAGATATTACTAGTAGGAAAAATTGCATCCTGGGTAAAGTGGGTGGTATATAGGAATCTTTTGCATTTTCTGTGCAACTTTTCTAAACTTATATAAAAATTAAAGTCAATTAATGACATGCATAATTTTAAAGAAACTTGTACTCCTATAGTTCTCATATATGCATAAGAACATTATAAATTAGTGAACTTGTCCAAAATCTTTTAAACACATTATCTCTCAGGCTTATGGGTGAATCTAGGAAGGGACATAAGTTACTATAAGCACAACATTAGAAAAGAAAATGTATTACACGCCCTGGTGGCCTAATGGTTTAGTACGCTATAGTCCACATGCCTCCTGGGGTCACCAGTTCAAGACTTGTGGCCAGGTAGAACCTCCAAAATGGAAAGTCAAATAAAATAGTAAAGTACTACTTCCTCCTCTCTCTTCCTGCCTGCCTACCTCTGCTCACCTTCACGCCTGCCTGCACCTATCATTTAAAATCAAGATAGTTATCATAAATTATCTCCTCAGCTTTGTATATGTCAATGGGAGCCCAGTCATGTATGCATCCCTGTGAACTCCAGGATAATTCTAACAAACATCTTTGACCATACAAGACCAGTCATGAGCTGCAGGCATAGCAGCTATCTCCCATGAACCCATCCTTCAACATCTGATTTCCTAGAGATTCTGTCATATCATTTAACAGTGATGTTTGCTGTGTTGTTCAAATAATGCTTATTTTAATAGAAAACCAAATTTAAATTATTAAAATACCTGAAAATTTACTATTGTATAGACAATATTAAATCATTAAAATTCTGCATTGCAATGAAATTTTGCTCTTAATATTATGGAACATAATTGTATTAATTCCTCTATATTATATTCTTGGTGCTCACAGAATTTATAAGAATTATTCACTGTCACTCTTACTTTCAAAATTTTGTTTCAATGACTATAATTTATCTAATTATATGGCTATAACATAATTCACTGAAGCTATATCCTAATATTGGATGTTATTCCCTTAGATTTTGCTCAGCTTAATTTTCTTAGATTAAAGATAGCTCCAAATTTCAAGTGTCCTCCTATTATGCTAGCCTAAGCAATTATTTGAGAATATTCTAAGTATGTTTGTTTTTTGGCTTTGAGTCATTTGATTATTTAGCTTAGCAGATATATTTTAAACTTCACTCCAGGAAAAACATGCTGAAGAATCCAGAAATAATTGTCTTTTAATAGATATAAATTTAAAATCCTTAATCATGTTCCCAGCTATAAAAAATTTTTAAAAACCTGAGTTTTTAGAGTTGCTGTTTATAGCATTTTTAAAGTAGATAAACCACAATTGCTGTTTACAATTTTAAAAGTAAAGAAATCAGGTAACATCTTTGCAATTTGATAAACTGACTTTCCGTCTGCCATGAAAAAAAAATATATATATATACATACCTCTATCCTTATAATTATCTCTATCTTGATCATTTTTAATAAAATAAAGTATATTGTACATTTTACATATTTTGGAAGATGAGGAAAGTCATAAAATTCACTTAAATGTAAGAAATTAGCCATAGCATTTTCTATTCTACTTCCATCAATATATTTTTAAAAAGGTCTATTACTCTTATTAACAGTAACAATTCTAACATGTGACAATTGTCTCATACCTTGGCTCATTTATCATGCTAATCTTGCTATAATGTTATAATGACAACATTTTTGGAGGCAAATAATTACTTATTTTTAATTCTATGTTTTTAAATATTGATAACATATGATTTAGTAATTATCCCATCTGGGAGTAAAGTAGGTTTTTAATCTCTGTAAGTGATAAAACAGTACTTAAAATGAAACAATTTGTCATTCCATGTAGATTATTAAAGTTAAGTATTATACTCACAAATCCACTGATTGGATTTATAAATGTGAGAGTAATAGGATGAACACAGGCTTGAGATTTTGTGTGTTGTTGGTTGGTTCTTGCTTCAAAACTGAGTAAATCAGTCAGAGGGAGGGGAATTTTATTCAAGAGTTTTGATTAACTTATTCTCTAATAAAAAATAGTCTAACTGATATTTTTGACTAGAAGTCTTACACAAATGTGGTGGCATAACAAATGACAACTTTTTCTTTTTGAGTTTCTAAGAATTTTTAGTTTTTTTTGTAGTTCATGACTTCAAGACAATAAATTACATTGCTTTATGTTCTAGCTAAACAGTAAAATACTGTAATAAAATACAGGCAAAATGTCAATTGAGCATCCTGTGAATTCAATTCTCAGCTATAGATTCTAACTGCTAACTCATGCCCAAATTGGATATGTAAATGGTTGCATATGTGCCAATTTATCAGTTAAATAGATTAAATGATGAACCTATTTAATCAATTTTTAAATGAATAATAGTATTTTCAAGGATTCTATCTTATTCAAAACACTTAAACTTAACTCCTCATTTATAGTGTTATAAGCCACTAATAATTTTTCAGTTTTTACTTAAATATGTATATTTCAAATGTAAATATATGTACTATATATAATAGATGAATTACACAGAAGCAGTAACTATGAAAGTAATTACCATTTTCGTTATTTGAAACTAAATGGCAAACTTCTATTAGCAGCAGGTTACTATTGAAAATGATATATGTGGCTAAAAAGCTTTATCCTCTCACATTTTCTTTTAATTTTCAGCCTGTCAAATTGCTGCTAGTAATAATCATCAACTGACAGTTTGTGAGAACAGCCTCCATTGTAGAGTTTCTACCACTGAAAGCTTATTTAACCTCTACGTGACCCTTTAACAGAATTCCTAACCCCCAAATCTTCAATGAGAAAATGTAATCTAGAGCAAAAAAAAGGGGATAAAATAGTGACAGATGACATTGGAAACTGATTTGAAATGACACAAGGTCTATTGTTGAAATAGTTATCTATTTCTGTCAAATCTTTATTTCCCAAGAAATGTGGAGTTCTCATCAGGTCAAATCTCATTCATAACTCTTATTTATTTGACTTAGAAAAAACAACAATGCATTTAGCTGGAATTTCAGATTTGACTCATGGCTTATGACTATATCTCAAAATATGACATAAAATACTGTGTTCTGAACTTCAATTGCCTTAGCCTGAAAACATGTTATGTAACTAACCAGTCAAAACAGGATTGACTATTTCACTAAAAAGTTCTTATATTTGGGTATATTAAGCATTGTTTTATTGAAATGTTTTAAGAAAGATAGCTATCATCATAGTAATAAAGGCACATAATAAATCCCTGCCTGTCAGTCAGCATTGACTAGATGAACAGATGAAAATATGTCACCAGAATCAGAAGGTAAGTTTTAGAATTCTATGATCTTGTAGCTTCTTCACTGGAATCTGATTAGAGCAGTGTAATCAATAAGCACATAAACAAATATCCAGCTGTCAAACCTAGACTTTCTTTGCCATCCATTCTTGAAGGAAATTCTTAGATGTCCACTACACGAAAAAAAATGCAAATTCCAGTTGTCTTGGCTGTGTTTTCTTAGAATTGGAGAAATTAGAGAAGACAGCTATATAGATTTATCTTCTTTATTTTAGCATAATCATTGATTGTACTAAACATGGTGTCCTACAGTTACTTCAGAGCAAACTAACAATTCAGAGGCTGTCAATTCAGGAACTTCATGATTAGTTGTTGCTTCAGTTTTCCAAATTCATCTCTATCTACTCCTCTACACAATCCCTAGACCCGTTACCACAATGTGTTTGTTCATCAGAAAGTCTCGTTTTCTCTTCCGTGCTTTTCTTCATCTTCCTAAAAAGTACTTCATAGCTTCTAAATCTAACTTACTTCTATCATCCTTAAGAATGTATCTCAAGAATCATCAATTCTGAGATTCTATTCTTTTTCAGGGCTAAATTATCTTACAAAGAAACCCAGCAAACCATCATTTTATTTCCCTAATAACAATTGAATTCATTGGTAATGTGGAACTAATAGAGGTATAATGAAAGTATATTTTACAAAGCATGAATTTTAAGGTCATGCGGATCTAGATTTCACTCTATGACTGAATGAGCAGTTAATAAAAATTATTCAACTGCATTTTTCATTTCTGTAAAAAGGGGCTAAAGTTTATACAATGAAAGTTTTAACTGTGATTTATTAATCCATAGATGTATTTATGTACACAAGCACATGTATATGAGAGACAGTGAAAGAAAAGAATGTGATATTTTATTATGTTCTTGGAACCCAAAATGGTTTTATTTAAACAGGGAAGGATTTTATCACTTCATCAAAATAGATGATGAGTGTTATACAATATATTAGAATGTGACCACCTCCCAGATGATCTGAGAGCTTAGACCCAAACAATCAGAGGTTTCTGACCCCTTCCAATTGGAATATGTTATAACCTTTTTTCTTGGAAGGAAATGGAGGTTTCTTTTGCTTTCTTGGCTCTCAGAATTTGTTCCAAGATATAACTTTGAGAAAATGAGTGGAACAATGTTTCCTCGAATCTATCAGAACTCTGTTATTAGATCCAGTCGAAGGCCTCCATAAAACGTTTTGAATAGGTGGTAGAGACACAGAAACTGTCTTGTGACCAAACAAGACAAATCATGCAAGTAATTTCCATTGATTTAAACCTGCCACCTCCCAATCCGGAGTTTTGGGGCATTTCTTTAGTCTTGCCCTGCAGGCTGTGTATGGAGATTGTTTTCATATTTTCCCTAGGAAGCTCCCAAGTTCCAAAGAGATAGCAAAATAAGGAAATTTGATACTGTTTGGCAATTTAGAATTTAATAAACAAAAATAATGCATGAATTAGTAATTCAAGATATTATGACTAAATTTTTGGAATAAATGAACAAAGATCATTAATGAGTCAATTGTTCTGATTCAATTTTTCTTTTCAAAGAGATTGCTTATGTTCATAAATTTCAGTTAGACTACTCAAGATAGACTTATCAAAGTGGTTAATTTAAGAATAGAGATTATTCCTTAGTTATACAAATTAGTATTTCAGGGAACAAAATATATAGGCAATTCTATAACATGCTTGTTTTGTGAAATAATATATTTTACAGTTAAAATTTCCTTAGCCAATATTAAAATTAATGAGCATATTGCTCTATTATATAAGCAAATAATCACATCTAATTAATTTTATCATTTTACTAATGTTTAGCTTATTTTCATTTTCTTCTACTGTAAGTCACACCATTTTTAATATTTACATGTACATAAACATATAGAAATATATATTTGCCAATATATCATAGTTTATAATATAATTGAAAACGCTTTGTATTTTATAGATTATGTATAATAATTTTGGACAAAATTCCTAGAAAAATAATTTTCTAAACTGTGACTTTTAATATTATCAATTTTTTTTTTACAAATAATTTTAGGGTGTATACAACTGCAATACTACTGATATAGAATACATTACACATTTTCATCAACAATTCATATTACTTTTGGTTTGCTTTGGGTAAATATTCCTTAATTTATGGTAGATGTGTATTATTTATTTTTATACATCGAAGTTTAATGCGTCAATGTATATTTTCAATTTCATAGACATTTTGGTTTCTCTTAATTGCTAAATAACAGTCTTTAGGTTTTTCAGGAACTCAAACTTTTAATTTGAATCATTTTCCTTTCTACTTAAGACCAGTGTTATTTTTAATCTCTATCATTTCTCTCTATTCAAGTAAGGCAACTCAAATCAGTCCTTTGCAATATCAATTATTTTTCATTCCCACCCCATGTCTGTCTTTCGTTAAGGGAGTTACTACTTTATTTGCTAGGGTATTTTTGCATTCATTCATTCATACATTCATGCACCCATGCATCACTTCGCTTGTTTCAAAATGAAAATATTAGAGAAATGCATATGCTGTGAACTGAAGTGTGTTTTCCCTAGATTCATATAATGAAGACTTAATCCTTTAGTGAAGTCCTATAGTTGAAGACAGTGGCTTTAAAGGGGTAATTAAGGTTAAGTAAGTTCATATGATATGGCTATTTGTCCTGAAAGTTCAGTAGGATGGATATCCCTAATCTTACAGGACATTAAAACAAAAGAATATCAGTATCTCTCTAATTACACACACACACACACACACACACACTCTCTCACACACACACACACAGTAATGACTGCAAACCCGTTCACTACAACTCGCTCTGCTGACATCTAGATCTTGGAAACTAGTCTCCAGAGCTGTGAGAAAATAAATATCTCTTGTCAAAGTGATCCAATGTGCGATTTCCTTCATGGCAAGTCTAAAAGACTAACGCAGCATATAACAAAAAGTTACCTTTACACCCTCACAGTCCTCTAACTTATTTACATAGGCAGAAATTATTGTTATTTCTGTTTTGTTGTCTGTGCAATTAAATAAATTCCTATTTATACAATCCCATATCTTTCCATCTATTTTTCTTTGAAATGGAACAAGATATCATATATACAAATAAGAATGTTTTCTATTAAGCTAGATAGATTAATCACCTTTTATAACCAAATTTAGAGCTTTCTCTAGATAATTTAATTGAATATATATGTAAAATTTAATCACTCTTCCAATAATAAAATTGTATTTTAATATTTCGATATCACACATAAATGCATTTGTCATTTTCTACACTGCAATTATATTTATAGAATTAATTATTGAATGGAACTGATCAAATCAATGAGTTTTAGCTCCCTTTTTTTTGATGGATATTGTTAAATAACCATCCATATATTAATTTATACTTTCTTTAGAATTCCTGTTACCTTATACTACCACATGTACACACACAAAACATAGACACACATATATTGTTACCAAACTTTGGGGACTCTGAAAATGAAATATGTCAGCATTAATAGTTCAATATGGTTTTGATTTTATTTTTGAGGTAATATTTATAAGATATTGAATTCAGGTATTATACAGTAGTGTGAAAACATGACCCTTGCCCAACCTCAAAAGTGGATTCAGTATCAGGCCACTATATTGAACATGGCCTTCAATGGAGCAGGTGGTATAACTGCCTCTACCTCTGACTACACTGACTGTACCTGGGAAATATCCTGCCCTGGAATTTTGCTTTCCCTGCTTACTCAGTTTGTCTTTGTTCTTGCCCACTATACTGTTCTTATCTGCTCGCTACATATTATATGTATTAGTCTACTGATGGTGGTTCATGCACTGTTCTGTTCTCTGTTTTTATTCCTGTATTTTCCAATTTTGATTACTATTGCTTATAGTATATAGCTCCAGCTCTAGGAGTATGATACCCTGTTTTTGTTATTTTTCTTCTCATGATTGCTTTGGCTATTCAGGTTCTACTGTGATTCCATATAAATTAACTATTTTTTTTTCTATTCCCTAAAATATTCTGGTAGAATTTTAAAGGGAATTAAATTAAACCTGTATTTCACTTTAGGTAAGATGGCCATATTAACAAGATTAATTGTTTCCATCTGGGAACATGAAATATTTTTGAATTTCTTTTTATCTTCCTTTTTCTTTTAATAAAATTGTATAGTTTTCATTGTACAGGTGTTTCATGCCCTTTGCTAAGTATAGTTCAGAGCATTTAGCTTATTTGTTTCTATTGTAAGTGAGCTAATTTTCTTAAATTCATTTTCTCTATATAGTTTTCTCTCTGGTTGATCTGTCCATTTTTGTAAGTAGGATGTTGAAGTCTCCTGCTATTATTATATTGTTATTGATGTCTTTTTATATTTGTTAATAATTGTTTTATATATTTTGATGCTCCTTCATTTAGTGTGTGTATGCTATGTGTTATATCTTCTTGCTGAATTGACACCTTGATCATTACATAATGTTTACCCACTTTTTTTGTTACCCTATTTTGTTAAAACCTATTTTATCTCACGTAACTATAGTTGTCTCTTCCTTTATAGGCTTCCATTAGAATGTAGGAGTATCTTCCAATTGTCAACTTATAGCCTATTTTTATCTTTCAAAGGATGTTGAATTTCCTGTATGAAGCAGAAAATTCCATTATATTTTCTAATCCATTTGGTCACTCTGTGCCTTTTTCATGACCCTAATCCATTGGTTTAATAGCTCAATCTACCTTTGAATTGTGTTCTTCAGGTCAGCTATTGTGTTCTTCAGTACCAAGAGTTCTGTTTGCAACTGCCTCATATTTTCTCATAGTTGTTTTAGTCCTTTGTTTGTTACTCCATGTTTTCCTGATTTTAGTCACTGTCATTAACATTAAAGGTGATTATTGACATGTAAGTTTACCACCATTTTATTCATTGCTCTCTGGGTGTTGTTGTGGACAGTACCTTTGTTCTCTTATTCTCTTCTTAGGTGCTTTGAAAACATTTATTTTGTGTTGGGTTTTCTTTTATATTTCAGGGTTGTTTTATGCTTTCCTATAGGTTTATATTTTGAGGTTATCCTAAGCTTTACATGAAAGTTTCTATGCTAATAATATATTTTAACTTGAAAACAAGTTAGTCTTGAACTCATTCTAAGAGTCCACATTTTACTCTCTTCCTCCCCACCTTCTATTTTTTGATGGTTTTTTTTTGGCTTTTAAGTGGAGTTTCTCTTCATTTTATAGAACTTCCTTTAGTATTTCTCATAAGATTGGTTCACAGTAATGAATTCTTTACTTTTGTTTGTCTGTAAAGTTCTTTTTCCTTCATATCTAAGTTGTAATCAAGCAGGGTGGAATATTCTTGATTGAAAGATATTTTCTTTCTGTAGTTTGCATGTATCATGCCATTCCCTTACGGTCTGTAAAATTTCAGAAGAGAAATTTGCCAATAGTTTTTATTTTATTTTATTTTATTTTTTTATTTAAGGTTCTCTCTTTATCTTGCATTTTCACATTTTAACAGCAATGTGTCTTGGTATAGGTCTGCTTGGTTTTCTTTTGTATGTAATTCTTTTTGCTTCCCAGGTCTGGAGCTCTGTTTCCTTTTTCAGCTTAGGGAAATTTCCAGCTACTATATCTTCAAATACTATTTCTGAGAGCTTTTACTTTATTTTCCTGCTGGAACTCTATGATATAACTATTGTTTCTCTTGATTTTATTCCAAAATTCTCCTATGCTGTCTGTGGGGTTCAGGTGGCTCAAAGACTCCATGACAGAGTGAGGTGAGTGAGAAAGCAGAGATTTAATTAGAGGGTAAAGGGATGGAGCTGACCAAGGATGGTCCAGACCCGGTGGGTTCAGCGTTGCTCCACATACCAGACAGGCCCAGTGAGTAAGCAAATTGGGGGTTCATTAGTGGGGAGTAGAGAAATAGAGGATGGAGCCAGTCAAGGGAGGCTGACTCCGTTTGCTTTGCTAGTGGCCTGAGTTTTTAAGGTAAAATCCCACATGGTCAGGAAGGGGGATGGAGAGATGAGGTCTGCAGACCAGGTTTCAGTTTCTGATTGACCAAGGTGATATTGTCCTTTGAAGTTATTGGTGATATTAAATGTGTGTCATTCCTTTGATTCTTAGTGGAGGGTCCTTCCTGGTCACGTACTACACATCTCACACGTCAGACTCATCCATCAGCTTTCCTTATTGATCTGAATGCATTCCACGACTGGGTCCTGGAGCCAGAGACAATTCACTGTCTTGATAGCTGAACTTTAATCTCTGGTCTAAGGCTTGCTATTGTGGGGGTTCTGACACTGTCTTCATTTTTTTCTTTATTCTATTTACTAGCTTGCTTATGTGTATTCCATTGCTCTATCCTCTAGCTCACTTATTTGATTGTAAGCCATTTCCAGAGAGAGAGAGAGAGAGATAGAGACAGAGAGAGAGAGAATGGTATTAGCAAAGCACAATTCCCTGTTAAAATTCCTCAGTCCTCCAGTAGAGAGCCTTTCCCAGCAGTGTATAGTAAACAAACCCTGGGATATGGGGATGGAAGTTCAGAGAATTAACAAGCATATAACAAAGCTTTTATCAGTAGCCTCATGTTAGCAAAATCTATATTTTTTGGAGCCTATCCGTTTGTTTCCCTGAGACAACTCTCCCTTCCAGGAACCACAGTGATGCTGCAGAGTTGGTTGTCATTCTACAGCAGGGCACTAACTGACTGGTACATATGCACTAATGCTGGAGAGGGTGGGCATTTCCCTCATGGATTTCCACAAAAATGGTTGTCTCCACTGTCTACACAATGCAGAAACACTGCCTCTTTTCACATCCAACAAAAATGTTTTTGAGTCAATGACTGAGAAAGCCGGTTCCCTAGCAACAGTATACCTGCTCAGGAAAAAGTCTCTTCATTATCTGGAAGAGTGTTCATACAACTGGTCTCTACAAACAGTACCAGGGTTTCCAAATAGGGAAATATGATGTAGAGATAAGACAACTTTTCCTATTACTCATGAAGGTGTGTTTCCTTTCTCTTTGTGTAGACACTGAAGCTCATTCCTTTTCAAAATCATAATTCCTAAATAGGTTTATGTTTATTATGTCTGTGGGGAGGAGGTAAGTTGAGAACTTAACATGCCACCATTTTGGAACCAGAATCAGAGAATTGACTGTTTTATAACTAACTCCCCCTCTATTTCAATATTATGTTATAGTTGAAAATAACAGCAAATATACTTGCTGGCTATATTTTTCAAAATGGCTTCATTACATCTCTAAATTATTGGAAAAACTTTACATTCAAAGCTTTATATCAATTGCATTTTTTTCCTTTCTGTCTTCAGAAGGATAGAGTAGACACATAAAAGATAGCTTAACTGGTTTCCTTTAAATGAGAATATTTTGATAATTCTTTGTTAATTATTTGGGAGTATTCAGACTGAATGTCCTGTGCTTTTATCAAGGTTTTTTTTTTTTTTTTTAATGTCAATGCTTTCACTCTGAAGACCACATTTTGAGAAGCAATGTTCTAAGACCTGACTGGAATATTCAAGTCATAAATGCAAATATTACCTTCACTTTATCTACTCAGGACTGTTTCAGATCAAATTTATTTAATTTTAGAAAAAAATCTCTCTCTCTCTCTCTCTCTCTCTCTCTCTCTCTCTCTCTCTCTCTCTCTCTCTCTCTCTCTATGTCAGGAATTGAAAATTGAAAAAATACACTTAATGGGTGCCCCATGAGGACAGAACAAAACTGAAAAATATTATAGATCTTAATGAGATTAGAGAATTTGAAATGTGGCACACCCTGGTGGAGTAGCAGTTAAGTTAGCCACCTAATAAGCTCCAAATAAGCAGACCCCACACACTTAACATCACAACGACATGAGTCCACATACTGGGTCTGGAGGAAGCAGCCAATGTGAGCAACTAAATAAAAAATAATAATAAAATAAAACAAGGTCCTTTATTCTCCACTCTCTTTCTGTTTTCCTGGCTACTTGCCTTCATTCCTGCCTGTACCTTTTCTGAAAAGAAAATTGGAAAGCTGAATAACAACTGAATTTTTGACCCCACTCTCCCTGTGTTCAGATGCTTTCACATGGCACAAACTGTCTAATGTGCAGCCTATACACCGTCCTGCTGATTGTCAATTATCAAGCTATGTAGGTTCTAATTCAGATATTATCTTTAATGCATCTCCTCTCTCCAGCTGCAGCTATGCATTAATCAATTGTAATCTAATCAGTCATTTTTATCTCAGCCACTTACACAAGAAAATTGTGTCTTTTATTGCAACCAAGTTTTTTTTTTTCTAAAATATCTCTGCTTATGTTTTTCTCTTCTTAAAAATATGTCAAGTTCACAGTGCTGAAGTGTAAGTTGAAAAATCCCTTCTCATGGCATTGGAAAATGGAAAAGTTATAACTATGACTTCAGGCCAATTATATTCCCCCTATTTTCTTCATAGATAGTAGTATCATTAATATAAGTCAATTTGGGGCACTCTATGTCTCACTGATGTATTTGCCTAGGAGTTTTAGCCTGTACCATGGCATACCAGGTAGATCTGAAATTTACAAGTCAAAAAGGGGTTGGCAAACATCTTGACAAGTATAACATAATATAGGTTCTTTGATTTATGATATCAAGAGGCTTATAACAAGTACAATAATAGAACTTGATACTAACCTTCAATATACTCATAAATTTCTATTAAAGTCAATAGAATACACTTGCCAAAGGGATTTAAAAAAAAAGAAATCACTGTCCACTGTGATAGAAAAATCTTGTGACTCAATAAAATTAATAACCTCACTTCCTGGGCACAGAATTAGGCTTCATTTTCATTATCATTGCTAAGTAGATGTAGCCATGAATCTAAGTTCTAATTGACGTGTGGTAGAATAATAATGCCACTTGTGAGTCACGTCTCTCTTTAACTCCATTTTTTTGGACTTTTGCTATTCATATCAAGAGGATATGTTTATTAATGATCGCTATAAATTATGTCTGGCACTCTATTGTTCTACCAATCAAATGTGACAGAAAGAATGTTATGTGACCTATAAAGTAGGTTTAAGGGATCTTGAAAGTTCTGTTTGCATACTTTATAAAGTCTACCCTGACTTCTCCATACTTTGTAAAAGCCTGTAATGAAAGATTTTCTGGAGATAAGAGTTCTAGCTGACTCAGCAGAGCCAAGCTCCCATCTGGTCCACCAGCTGACTATAACCAGATGAGTAATTCAAACTAAGGCCAGAAAAGCTGCTCAACTGACCCATGGAAATGCAAGGAAAGTAAATTATTACTTAAGGACACAGACTTTTTGGGGTGATTTTTAATAAATACATAACAAATATAGAAAATAATATTCACAAAAATGATTGTATCATTTATGAGCTTGACTCATAAAACCTTCCTCTGAGCATTTCTCTTCTTTTTTTAATAGAGCGAAGATAACTCCCAACAAAACCTTAGAAGTCATTTAGCGAAGATGGCAAAACCCTTCTAAGCCTGGTTTCTGAATGGTTGGCAGTTTGCATATTTTACCAACAAGTGTGGAAACTTGAGCAATAAGTAAACTTCAAGTGTATCATTTTAGAACACATAAGCATTTATGTAAAAAAACAGATCTTTAGTTATATTTGCAAAATAAATTAATGTCTCATAGAAATATACATTTTCACGCATGTTGGAAAAATAGAGAAAAAAATCAGACAGTAAAAAATTCAGTATAAATTACAGCCTAGAATTGAGGCACATTTCATTCCTTGCATGTGTTCATTTTTAACCTAAATTTACATAGCATTTTCCTTGTAATATTATAAGCAATATCCATACATACTAATAAGAACATTGAAATATAAATCCATCATATTCCATCTGTTATATGCAATATAATTATTATATGCAACATTTTTGGTAATTTAAATTATTCCTAATATTCAGTGTTGTAACTCTATAATAAGTCATTATGTAGTTGTTTTCTTTATTATGTCATTCCCCATTTGACATTATAAATTACTTAAATGCAATATTTTTATTTGTGCTGGTGTTAAAATTATTTAACTTAATTATTAAGCTATTAATAGTGTTAAGTATACTATTTGCTTTATTTACATAAATATAATTACATTACTATAAAATTTATTTTTTTACCAGATTTCGCAGTTGTTCTTTAATTCTCAAGTATAATCACTAAGTACAGTCTGAAATCATGATGTTTGTCACCTATTCTGCAAAAAATGTTTATGCTATTTTTGTGACACGATGTTTGTATTTTTCTTTTATTATAAATTATATTACATAACAAGAAATAAGAACCAAGAACATTCACAACTAACACTTGAACATTGACTTTCTTTTTTTCTCATTTTTTTTAAGTAACGAGGCAAACAGGACTGAAGAAGAGTTGTCAGGAAGACAAGAAGAGAGAGGAAGAACACTTTTATTTATTCTATTTATTTGTTCTTGGTTGTGATCCCTGTCCCCCAGTTTAGAACAAGTCCTTGTGATGTGTGTGAACTACATCTAGTCAGAGCAGGTATAGTTGCATGCTAGGATACCAAAACATGCCTTAAAATTGTTTTTCTACAATTTCATTTGTTATCTAAAATATTTCTACTTGAATATTTTGCTGACAGATAAATATAAAATCTAAAAAACACATAAATTATATTCTCAGTCAAAAATATTTTCCTAGACTCATTATTTTTATGATGCCCTTAACATTATTCTATTTTCAAAACTTTTATTATTCAGGCCTGTATATTTTTCTTAGCTATTTCTATATTCTCATTCTTGGGAAAAAACTTTAAATTTAATGATATGATAACATGTAGATATTATATTCTACACAATATCTTCCCAATATCTTCTCAATATGCCAAAAGTTGCTATAATGAATATTTATGGAATTTATCAAAGTTTACTCTTCATGCTTTTTTTATGAATGTTAAGACATTTTGATTTCTTGAAAATATATTTTTCATTCATATTCGTTATCATTTTTATATATCACATAATTATGTTCACTATTTAATATATTACTTGCCTTTGGCTTATAATTTCCTTTTATTATGTTTGTCTATGACTTCATAAATGAGTTATTTTGTCTTTTACATTTTTTTCTGAAAAAGACTATGTTATTGGTGTATTTTTAACTATTCCAGTACATCCACTCTTAAAATGAGTCAGTTTTCATTTTTCGTTGTTTTATGTTTTTGTCAACAAATCTTAAGAACAAATTTCATTGTTTAACTAGATTTAGAATGTTTCATGTTTTAGATCCTTCTAAATTATCTTCTTCAAAACATTAGTTCATTTAATCTGTATTAATTCTTTTTACTATTAAGGTGTTCATGATACCTTTTTTATTGGTCTTTAAGATATGTAGTGATATGTGTTTTATTCCTGATATTGGTTATTTTGTGTTTTCTCTCCTGTTTATATCTTTTTCAGTCTTGCTACTCGTTTATCAATTGTTTAAAGGAAAGTTACAGGAAGGAATAACGGCAAGTAGGCAGGCAGGAAGAGAGAAGCAGAAATAATTTCATTTAGTTGTTCATTGTGGTTGTTCTCCTTGAATACCAGTTCTCTAACCATGTCCTTGAGATGCATATGGTTTGTATGTGGTAGCCTGATCTGCTAGTTCGCCAGGGCATGCCATTCTTTATCAATTAAATAAATCTTGAAAAGTCCATTTTTTTTGTTTTGACTATTAAAAAAATGACAATTCCCAAAAAGTGATCAAGAATTAATACTTAATCTGACTTATATTTCAAAATCTTGTAGGTTCAACCATTCAAGAAATATTTGGTATAGTTACACAAAGAGCTCTTCTGTTACCTTCAAAAGAAGTCAAGATATTCTGTCACAAGTCTTTTACCCATTTTTCATTGGTGAGTTACCTAAATTTGAAATGATTACCTCTTCTTGAACATTTCCTGTCTATAAAAATTTCAGTTCAAATAACTTTTCGGAATGCATTTTTCCATGTTGGATGAGATGCTGCCAGATACGTGAATCATTTCATTGGATTAGTTAAATCTTTAAAATTAACTCACAATTTTTATACTTGACTTTTTCTGGATATTTGTCAATGTTCTTTTTTCTGCTTTTATAGTTATAGTTTAATTTTACTCCTGCTGTCGGTTTTTGTTGTAGTAAGACTATTGTCCTATGAGAAATGCTAGGTCATTTATATTTTAGCCTTTATTCTTTCTAATATTTTAATTTAATTTTAAAATTATTCTTTCTGCTATCTCTTCAAATTTTGGTATGTTATTTATTTCCTATAATTTAATTTAAAATAATTTTCTAATATTTTCATGATTTCTTCTTTAACTCATGGATTATTTAGAATTATGTTTATTTGCAAATGGAAATTCTCTTATTAGACAAGAGAAAAACTAGTTTTCAGTTCAAGTGAAAACTATTTGCTGAAACTATGCTCTCACTAAATAAAAAATGCCCAAATTGTAACTAATAACTGAAGTACTTATGTCTTTTCTTCCCAAATCAATATAATTTGAGAACATTTTGTGAGCTATGTTGATGGCAGTGTAAAAGTGACTAAGAAATAATTGAAACAAAACCAATAAAAGAATCACCCAGAATGAAGTCATGAGGTACTATGGTACTAGGGCATGTGTTTGTCTATCACACCTGATTTGTATCAGAATATATCGCATCCATTAAACCATCATCCTCACAACTGGAAATTGTGGAATTTGGAAAGACAATGTCAGTCTACTTGCAGGAATCAACAAATCTTATTTTACTTCAACTTCAGAGAGGATAATCTATCACTGCACTGAAATGTAGACATACTTCTATTTTACATGTTTTTCCACTTAAAAAAAATTTCCTATACAACTCTACTCATGCAAAACCAATTTTTTTTCTTTCATTGTTACCCTTACCTGGTTTTCTGAGTAGTGGCTCTGGGATTGCAATTATATTAAAGATTCCAAATAAAACTTTTGTTTTCACTTGGAAATAAACTCTGGTTCATTTTTGGTATCAGTGTAAAATGAAAACTAGCCCAGTTTCTCTGAGGTTCTTCATAGAGTGGACAAGGAACAAATTAATATTAGACATGATTAGAAAAGACCAAACTGATATATATACATAGTAGAGAAATTGGGTTAAATTCTAAGGTAGATAGGACAGACAGATTATTTATATTAATGCTTTGGCAAGGAAAGTGTACACTAGTGGCTGAAAGAAGAGTCTCTTAAAGGACTATTTTTAGATATTGTCTTTTGGATGAAGATCTTCACAAGGTACGTGATTGTAGGAAATTGGAATAAAAAATAATTTCTGAATTAGGGAAGGGTGGAGGTCCAAAAGCTTGGAGATGATGTCTTAAATCAAGGGAAGGACCAAAACAATAGAATTATTTTGTCTACAGTGTTGTCTTTTTTTTGTTATGTAAAAACAGAGCATCTCAAAAAACTAATTCAGAGAGATTTGGAGTGATGTTTTAATCTGTACATTTGATTACAGTTCACAGCAGAATGACAAGAGTCCAACAGCATGTTTGAAAAAAATTTGTTAAGATAAAATACATGCAACATAAAATCTACGTAAAAGTGAAAAATTCATCAGCATTTAGTGGATTCACAGTGCAATTATTATCTTTATCAAGCTAAAACTCTATTTATATTATTCACAAAGTAGAATTCCCTACCCATTAAGCAGTTTCTTCCATTTCATCCTTTCCCTAGACCGTGATAAACAGCAATCAATTATCTGTATCTATAGATTCATCTGTTTTTGATATTTCATGTAAGTTAAATCATGATATTTAATGTGTCTGACTTCCATCATTACACATAATGTTTTTAAATAGATTTTGTTGAAGGGATATTGCAATTTGACATTAACTTGCTTTTAGGTCTACATAGCAAATTTATATCTGCATATATCACAATAGGGTTACAGTGTTTCCCATTTGTCCCCCTTCACTTTACATTTAATCACTATTACCTCATTTCCCCTACCACAGCCCCATCTCTTTGATACCCTTTGATTTGTCTTTTTGTTCTCCATCTCTAAGAGTCCATTGTTGTTTGGATTAGTTCCCTCTCTCTTTTTTTAATTTTTTAAGTCTAGTGTTTATGTCATTTATTTCTTATCTATATGTATATCATATGAGAGCTATCATGTGATGTCTGTCTTTGCCCTTCTGGCTTATCTCGCTAAGGATAATTCTCTCTAAATTCACTCATGTTGCTGCAAATGGCGGGATTTCTTCCCCTCAATAGCTGCATATTATTCCATGCATATATATATATATATATATATATATATACACACACATACATACATATATATCATATCTTCTTTATCCATTCAACTTGATGGGCATTCAGGGTGTTTCCAGCTCCTGGTTATTATGAATAATGCTACAGTGAACAACATATATCTCTACAGGTAAGTGTTGTGGTGTTTTTAAGATAAATATCCAGTAGGGGAATAGCTGGATCATATGCAATTTCCATTCACAATTATGTGAGAAATATTTATACTTCTTTGCGGAATGGTTGTGCCATTTTACACTCCCACCAACAGTTACCTTTTCTCCCCCTCCCCTCCAGCACTCACTGTTTCCTCATTTTTTTAAATAGTAGCCATTCTCATCTGTGTGAGATGATATATCTTTGCTCTGATTTGCATTTCCCTAGTAGAAAATCTTTTCATGAATCTGTTGGCCATTTGTATGTCATCCTAGGAGAGATGTCTGTTAAGGTTGTCAGCTAATTTTTTATTAGATTGCTTGCATTTTTGTTGTCCAATTTTATGATTCTTTGAATATTTTGGATATTAACCCCTTATTGGAGGTGTAATAAGCAAATATCTATTCATATTCAGTTGGATGCCTTTTTGTTTTTATACAAGTTTCTTTTGCTGTGTAAAGCTTTTTGGTTTGATGTAATCTCATTTGTTTACTTTGGATTTTGTTTGCCTTGCTATGGGACTAGAGTCCCAAAGATATCTCATAATCTATACTTAGTAATGTTTTTTCCTAGATTTTCTTCCATTTATTTTATGGTTTCTGGTCTTACATCTCAGTTGTTTTTAATCAATTTTGAGTTAATTTTTGTGTATAATGTTAGGTAGTGATCTAGGTTCAACCTTTTGCATGTGGCTGTCCAGTTCTCCCAGCACCATTTATTCAAGGGACTATCTTTGCCCCATTATAGGTTTTGATTCCTTTGTCAAGAATTAGATGCCCATATATATGTGGATTTATTTCTGGACTTGCAAGTTTGTTCAATTGACGTGTATTCCTGCTTGTATTCCAATGCAATGCTGTTTTAATTTTTATTGCTTTGTAGTAGAGTTTGAAGTCAGGAAGCATAACTCTACCATTGTTTGGAGTTTTTTGCTTTGTTTTGTTTTGTTTTTTGTTATTCAGCAGATTATTTTTGCTATCCTGAGTTGTTTGTAGTTCCAGATAAATTTCATTGTTTTTTTCTATACCTGTGAAGAAGGTCTTTGCTATTTTGATGGGGATCGTAGTCAATTTATCTGTCGCCTTGGGCAGTTTGGTCATTTTGATTATGTTAATTCATCCAATCCATGAGCAAGAAATAGCTTTTTATTTCTTTGTGTTATCTTCTATTTCTTTTAGCAATGATCTATAGTTCTCATAGTATTGGTCCTTCAATTCTTTGGATAAGCTTATTCCAAGGTATTTCATTTTTTGATGACATTGTAAATGGTTTTGTTTTTTCAGTTCTCTTTCTGCATTTTCATTTTTAATATACAGAAATGTGACAGATTTTTATTAATTTTGTAGCTGGCACTTTACTGTGTTTATAACTTCTAGTAGCTTTTTACTTGAGACTTTGGGGTTCTTGATGTATATTATCATGTTATCTGTGATACTGATAGTTTCACTTCTTCCTTTCTTATTTGGAAACATTTTATATTTTTTCTTGCCTAATTGCATTAGCCAGGACCTCCAACACAATATTAAATAGTAATGGTGAGGATGCACATTTTTGCGTTGTTCCAGATCTTAGCGGAAAAGTTTTCAGTTTTTCTCCATTGAGTACAATGTTGACTGTGAGCTTGTTGTAGACAGCCTTTACTATGTTGAAGCACATTCCTTCTATAACTATTTTCAAGGGTTTTAACATAAAAGAGTATTGAATTTTATCAAATGTTTGTTCTGCATATACTGAGATGATCATGTGGCCTTTGTCCTTTTTTATTGATGTAGCATATCACATATATTCATTTTTATATGTTGAAGCATCCTTGCATCCCTGGAATAAATCTCAGTTGATCCTGGTCTACAACTCATTTAATATATTGTTAAATTCAGTTTGCTAATATTTTTGCTGAGAATGTTTGCATCAATATTCATTAAAGATATTGGTCTGTGATTTTCTTTTTTGGTACAATATTGGCATCATACAAAGTTTGCCATCTTCAATTTTTTGAACAGTTTAAGAAGAATTGGTATTAATTCTTTGAATTATTTATAGAATTCACTGGTAAAACCATCTGGTATAAGTCCCCCATTCCTTGCTCAGTTTGACCTAGTCTTGCCTCTCAGAACTGTCAGTGTGCACTCATGGCTATCACTGTTGTTTCTATAAATGTCCATAAGAGAACCACAGATATGGCTTCTATTGAGTATGCTGCTGAAGGTCTCTGACTCCCAGAGATTAGAATGCCTTTGCTTTCAATTGTGTTTTCTTTGCTCAAATTTGCATTGCTCAAATTTGCATTATTTACATACATCTACTGAATTTGGGTTTGAACAGTTTTATTGCCAATTGCTTTAAACACTGAATTAGATTTCTATCTGTGATTTTTCTTGTCACTTGAATTAGACCTGAATTGCTATAAACTTCCCTAAAATTACTGCTTTTGTTGCATGCCATATGTTTTGGTAGCTTGTGACTTCATTCTCACATGTCTCCAAGTACTTTGCAATTTATCTGTTAATTTTCTCTTATCTAAATATCATTCAGATAATATTGTCTAGTCACATATTTTGAAATGTTTCATCTTTTTTAAGAGTTAATATCTGGCTATAGTAAATTGTGATCAGAGAAGATATTTAGCATGATTTCAATATTTGTGAATTTGTTGAGACTTGTTTCCCAATATATTGTTGATCCTTAAGGATGTTCCATGAGCAATTGAGAAAAATGTGACTCCTGCTGCCATCAGATAAAGTGTTCAGTAACTGTCTATTAATTTATCTGTTCTAAAATATCGCATAAGGGTGCTGTTTCCCTGTTAAATTTCTGCCTTGTTTATCTGTCCACTGCTGTGAGGTACTGAAATATCCTGTTATTATAATGTTGCTGTTGATTTCTCTCTTTAGTTCTGTTAATGATTGTTTTGTGTATTTTATACATATATACTAATAAGAATTATGTCTTCTTACTGAATTGACACTTTATATATCATGTCATCCTCTCTGTCATGCAAACTTTCACCTGAGAAATCCGTTGACAGTCTTGTGGGTGCTCCTGAGTTTCTAGCTGCCTTTGTTTTGCCTCTTTTTATCTTATTGTCTATTATAATAACAATATGTTTAGATATAAATCTTTTTGGGTTATTTTAGTTTGGATCTTTGAGTTTCATGGGTGTGGTTGTATGTTTCCTTTCTCACATTAGGGTAACTCTCAACTATTATTTCTAAACATTTGTTCTGATAAACTCTTTCTTCTCCTTTTGTGATACTTTTGCTCCTCTAGAACGGTATCCTATTAGTCTCCTATACTATCTTACTTTCTTTAAATTGCTTTTCTTTTTGTTACTTTGCTGGATACATTATTTTATCCTTTTATCTCACTAATTAAAATGAAGTCACCTTTCAGTTTACAACTGAGTTCATATATTATATTCTTTAGTTCAGTTATTCTGTTCTTTTGCTCCATAATTTTTGTTTGGAACTGCCTTATATTTTTTCTATCTTTTTGTACTTCTCTTTTTTTTTATTCCAATATTTTCCTGATTTCACTTGGTTTCATTAAAGCCATTGCTTTAATTCATTCTTCGCGTAGTTTACTTTTACCTCTTGTTTTCATCTTTTCCACTGGATAATGTTTCTGTCCATTATTTCACATGTTTATCTTTATCTTCATTTACTTAGGTATCTGTATTTTTTTTTTCTATGGGTTAGGCTCCCCTGACATAAAAGTGTTGTGTGTGGGTATTGAGTTGTATAGTATAGACCCATATGTTAAGCTGGAATGCGGAGGTTCCTTTAATTGTGTGATCTCAACATTCATCAGAATTTTTGAAACTCTTTAGTTAGCTCTCTGTTTAGACCTAAGAATTTAGTTTACAGGGTTGGATTTGGGTTAAGATATTCAGATGTTTACCCCAGAATTGTAGTTTTAACAATAAGACTCAAGGAGAGAGATCTATGAGTTCTGGGCCCAAACCACAAGGAGGTCATAGTTCCCAAAGAGAAAACAAAGAGAGCTACACATTGGCATTAGGAAAACAGAATACCCTGTGAAAATCACTCAGTGCTCCAGAAGAGGCACAGTCCCAATATGGAGTACTAAACAAGCCGTGGGGCCTTTAGGGTAGAAGTTTAGAAATTACACAGAAGATAAAGCTTTTTAGCAATTTAACCAGACCAGTAGAAACTGTTATTTAGTGGTTGTCTTCCCAATTATCTTCCCTGAGAGAATTGAGAATGGAATGTTTTTTCTAGGGTTCATTCAAGTGTCTACACTAGCCCTGCTGTCTCCGTCATCCTGAAGAATGGCTACTGTGAGCCCTAATGGTTTGGCATTAGTGTGCTAAAGTCAGAGGGGAGGTGTTCCCCTATCCCTCCTGGGGTCACCTACAGTTATGGATTCCATTACCATGTAAACAGTATCTTGGTTCACAGGTTGGTTATCTCTCATCATCCCATGCTGATATTTTTGGTTCAGTGTCTGAAACCAATTCCAGGTATGGGTGGACCCACTGAGGTGTCAGGCCTATTAGCTTCATGGATAAGTTGGTATCATTGGCCTTTCCATAAAGATATTTCTTTTTCTAAACAGGGGGGTATGATGATAAGACAGATTGACTTCTATCGTTTATGAAGTTGTTTGTCTACTGTCTTTGTGTAGATGCCAAATCCTATTCTTTTCAAAGATCATAGCTGCTAAATAGGGGTATTTTTATTGCACTTGTAGGGAGGATGTATGCTCAAGATCTTAGCAGTTAACTCCCTTGGAACCAGAATCAACATTAAAGGTTTTGATATTTAAAATGTTGTATAGTACAAATTTTGACTTATGTAGTGAATGTGATATCAAGGTTGCATTATGTGTGTATATGTGTGTGTGTATACATATACATGTCTGAGCATAAATTTTGCACTTGATAGGTTTTCACATATTTTCTTAGTATAATCACCAATATTTGGGGGCTTTTTTCTCACTAGCTTTTAATGTACAAAACTACATCTAAGAAAAATACAAAAACCATGTATTAATTTGCCAAAAACAGAGAAGAGTATTTCTGCTGTAAAATATATTTTATAAGAAATACAGTGGGGTTTAGGAAGAGGGGTTTTATTATGTTTTCCATGTAACTGTCTGGCTTTATTTCATGCATGCATATTTTACTGTCATGTTTTCACATACATTGCATGTAACTATAATGTTAAGTTTCAACCTAGGAGTCTTTAACTGAGTATTACAATGAAGTTATGCTTGACCCTTGACTTATTTCATACTAGAACATTTTGCCTGATTTTCTATGCTAGCTTTCAGTAAAGCCTATATTAATCATGTCACCTGTATTTAAGCAGTATTTTTGAAGGAAGCAAAACTGGATCATACAGTTAGTGTAACTTGCTCAGCTCTGGAAAAGGTGATAATATTATATACCTATGTATTTTAGAGTCAGAAGAAATGTTCATTCAGTCAATTATTGCCCTGAAAATTAACTTTTTTTCTAATATAATTCTATTTCTATGGATTTTTATTCTAAAATATGTAAGCAAATACTTTTATTAAATGCACAAAGATGGCATATGTTTTCAAATATATAACTGTGACAGCTCTCTCTTTTAACTGACAAATTCAAACAGTGCTCTTTTAGAAGTAATGAAGATAGCTTTAATACGCACCAGATGTGGAATCTGAGCCCCAAAATACTTTTGGGATATACTTTTATTAGTGAGGGAGAGGGTAAGGTATGAATTAGAACAGGAATTACAAACAGAATTCAGTTATTCATTTGTGAATTCCTCACATGGATAAAACACAAGATTCACATAATTGTAAAATGCACATAGGCCTTCATTCTCAGAAAGAGATCCTTTTTAGCTAGCCAGTAGCTTCCAGCCAGTCTAGATTGTCAGATGCCTGGTGGCTAGGTGGCCACTGTTGGTCCTCAGTGGCTAGAAACTGGATACAGCTTTCTCTTGTCTACATGATTTCAAGTTTCTATCATAAAAGTTAGTATCTGTCTTATAAATGTCTCCCTCTTAATATTCACTAATCATACTGATACACATCACATTATATTCTAGAAACTCTTGAGTGCCAATTCTTTTCAAGCCTCAAATGCTCTTTCATTCTTTTTATTTTCCCCAATCTTTAATAAGCCTAAATCTTTACTCCACAAATTTTCCCTTATATACAAGGCTTGTTTGGAAAAAATATCAGTATTTTAAGATATGCTGAAGTATCACTTTTATTTTAACATAATCTCCTTATTGTATCAACACTGCCTGCGCAATTAGCTCATTTTTCCCATAAGGGTAGAAGATTTTAAATTATGTATTTCACCTTTCATATTGAGCTTCTGATATAAGAACTAAAATGCTGAAGACCAAAAATCATGTAAGAAATAATTTTCCAAGGTTATATTTTTAAGCTTAATGTTGTATCACTGAAACAAATAAGAAAATAATATGCAGTTTGGAAAAGATCCTAGAAATAATTTAACACAACAAGAACTGTGCTAAAATTCTCCTTATCACATTCTTATCAGCTCTCAACTCTTGTACTAACACTTTTATTTAAAAACAATTTTGTCTTATTCGATGTAACACAAAGTACTTTTATTAAGTTGTCATTGGTATTAGATATTTTTTCCATATCATTTAAAAAGTTCCTTATCTTCATTAGAGAAATAAATTCATAATACAGGTAAGGTTGTCCAAACAGATGCTCCATGTTGCCAAAGAAGTTTAATTACAACATCTCCAGTAGAGAAAAATCATTGTATTGTCTTCTTTATTGGATAATATTCTGATTAGCTATCTTGATCGGTTGAGCTTTAGTCTCTACTGCTGTAAAGTGCCTATGGCAGTCATAACCAATATTCAGAGCTTTCTAAAATGAATAGCCGATATAAGTAATTGCCTGAAAAAGTCCCAAAGGCTGTGACTAATTGTGGGTTGTGTAGTGTACTTCTCCTCATTAATAATAAATAAATAAATAATAATCTTTTGGCAGTAGCTCCTAGGGGCTAATCTGACAATAGTTCTTTTTTTGAACAAAGGTATAGAGGACACCTCATGTGAGTAATTAAAATGCAAATAAGTTCTAAGTCACAAAAAATTGTTTTAAAACCACATTTATGCATCTGGTTAAAAATGTTTTAAGCAGATTGATTAGCTGGCTGCATGCATGCTGGATTGAAAATAATTTAGAAAGAGGTTTCAGAATATAGCTTGAATTGTCTTCCTCCACTTACAAATCCAAACAAGAAAATTACACGTGCATTCTAATTCGAGCCAAGGTTTATGCAATTACCAAGTTTTATATGTACCAAATAAGATAACAAATTTTTAATCTTTCCACTTTTGAAATTTCATGACAGTATAATCTCCAGAGACCTGTGAGTGTCATACATTTCTCTCACAGAAATAAATAGCTCTGACTAAAAACTGTAGTGAAGAGTAACTATACTCATTCTAATACATATTTATATAATACCCTTTTTTCAATTACTTGTGAAAAACAGATAGATGACTCTAAGGTGTATTTCATTTTATTCTTGGGTTTAGCCAATTAAAATCGCACAGAGGTTAATATTCATGAGAGTGTAAGTAAGTTATCAATGCTTGATTAATCTATTTTTGAAATAAATTACATATAGACATATCGTTCTTTTGTTCATAGTATTAACATTAGCCCAATGATTGAGACTAATGAATTTTTATGCTATTTTAAGTAAAGTAGTTGTATTTTTATCTTCTTGTTCTTGTTTTAGTCCTTGTTGCATATCAGACGACCAAAAAGCTTAATATCTTAAGCATAATGATTTATTATTTTTCATATGCTATGTGTTGCCATGGAAGTTCCTCTTAAGGTTTTAGCTGAACATTCCCATGCTACATTTAACAGCAGACATTAATTTTCTGGAACATATTTCTAGCAGCTAATGAGAGCTGAAGTTTGTAGGAGTTCTGTGCAATAGTTAGCTCATTTGATGCAACAAAATTGACCATGTTGGGTTTTTTGTAACATAGAAATGTCAATGGTATATATTGCTTTAATCTGCTAGAGCAGACTGTTAAACATTTGCCAGCAGAGTACTTAACTACAAAGTTGGCTGATTGGAAGTTTTAATATGAATTCAGTGTCTGGGAGTTGGTGATAGCTATTGGCTGAGTTAGGTTTTGGTAAACATGAACTCTCATGCTCTCATGCTCTAGAGGCAAAAGCCAATTACTTACCTGGCAGTTTCAGTGAAGTACTAAGGAAGACAACAAAAGAAGTTGCAATCTGATTTAGAAAGTTGCATAATGTCACTTCTATCACATTCTATTGGTTATTTATGTATCCTTTCACATACTCAGTTCCCTAAACCTATAAAATCAATGTAGCCTACTAACAGCTTTCACAATCAAAATTAAGTAATAAAACCCTTAGAAAGAAAGACATATGACAGTAACAGGTACATTAAAAATGTTTAGTAAAGCCACTCAGTATTATCACTGTATACTTTATATCAGAAGATCTCTCATAACAGTTATCTCTTTAACTACTGCTACCTTAGTGAAAAAGGCACTACTTAATTACCTCCTCTGTTATTGTTGTGCAATAATTATATTTTGGTATCTGTAATTACAAACGAATATGAGTTTGCAAGTTATATTTCATCCTTTAGATTATAATCTTCTAGGGGGATAAATGTTCTGTTTTGCCTTTGTATTTTTAACAGGAACACTCAGCATTGGATCCAGAATCACCATCCAATAAGTTTTTCTTCAAATTTCTAGCAGATAAGTATTAAATATTGAACTGAAATAATACATTATGAAATAATAAAAGTATTTTCAGTGATAAAGTATGACCCACAATTTTTAAGTTATTTATAGTCACCAAATACTGAGAAAAATGACAAACACTAAAACAAAGCAGAAATAAAGACATATCAATAGAAGGTAACAAAGATAGCTAAAGTGGGGAAAGAAGAACATGGAACTTCCAAGAAAAATACAAATATATGTCAGCTCATAAAAGACTATCACTGAGCAGTAAAGTTAGAGAAAGTTTACATGGTAGCCACAAAAGTAAATCCTAAAGAAATACATAGCTAGAAATAAGAAGACGCTGAAAAAAATAACATGGAAAATTATCCATTGGAAAAATCAAACAAAAACAAATGGGAAAAGAAGCAACAGTATCAGAAAGTAGGTAACAGTTATTCAAGGACATCAATAACTACCTACATATCAATTACTACCATAAATGTGAATAGATTTAACTTATCAATCAAAAGACACAAAGTGGCTGTACAGATCTAAAAACCGAACTTATCAATATCATGCCTACAATAAACACACGTTAAATCCAAAGATAAAGATATGTTGAAAACAAAGGACTATTGAAAAATATACGAAATTAATAGGAGTTAAAGGAAATCAGGAAATGTAATACAAACATCAAACAATATAAACTAACTGAAAAGGGAATCATGAGGCAATGATATACATTAAAATATGGTTATAGGAATAATCTATCAAGAAGTAACAGGCATTAATATATATATGCACCCATTTCCTGGCCATCTAAATAAATAAAATAAATAGCATTAAAGGAAGACATTGACAGTAGCACAATAATAGTAGAGAACTTCTATGTCCCACAATATATAGACCAATATATTAACACATAGATATCAACATATAGACCATAAGGCATAAAATCAACAAAGAAAAAAAAGACACTAGTTGAAGCAATAGATAATATGAACCCAACCAACATATAGTGTTTTGCTTCAGAAAAAGACTACACATTCTTATTAAATGTACATGAAACATTCTCAAAGATAGATCATATCCAAGTACACAAAATAGGTGTCAGAAAATTTAGCAATATTGGAATTAGAGAAAAAAATCTTCTCTAACCACAAGTTGGTAAAATTAGAAATGAACCAGAAGAACAAAAGCTGAACCACCACAAAGATACAGAGATTGAACACCATGCTCCTGAACAACATCAGGATCAAAGATGAAATTAAGACTTATTTGGAAACAAATGAAAATGAAGAGACAAGACACTAGAACAAAAAGGATGCAGAAAGAGTAGTTCTAAGAAGGGTTATAGCCATACAATTTCATATCAAAAATCGAGAGGGAATGTAAATTAAATATCTAACCACACACTTAGAGGAACTAAAGGAGGAAGAACAATCAAAATAAAAAATTAACAGAAAGAAGGAAACAATAAAAAATTAGAGTAGAAATAAATGAAATTGAAAACAAAAAGTTCAAGTATAAATAAATTCAGGAACTGATTCTTTGTAGAAATAAAAAAATATTGATGCACAAGATTCATGAAGAAAAAAGAGACAGAAAACTTAATAGTGAATTAGAAATCAAGCAGTGAGATTACAACAGAAATTGCAGACATACAAAGGAGACTATTATGAGCCCCCATATGCCAACCTATTTATCAATCATATGAAAATGCACAAATTTCTAGAATCATACCACTTCCCAAAACTCAATAAGACATAGTTAACTTGAATAGACCTATTATTGCACAGAAATTATAGCTTGAATCGTGTCTCATAAAAACAAAGTGCCCAGGTACAGATGGCTTCACTAGCAAATTCTACCGTTCAAAGAAGACCTAATTCCCAGCCCACTTAAACTCTTCCACAAAACCAGAGGAGGAAAAACTCCCAAATACATTCTACAAAGCTAATATTACCCTGAATCTACAAGAAGACAAAGGCAGAAATTAGAAGTGAAAAGATCTGTATTTAGTCCTTTTAAGAAGTGGAAAACCATCAGCACCTATATATTGTTACCCTAATTAATGCATTGGTAATCTTCTGTAACTTTTTACTTACTTCAAATATTTTATGTAGTTTATATTTGAAAGATATAAAAGGGATATACAACTCCACATTTTAATAAGAACATCAAACAGTTCAATAATTGAGATTCTAAAAAGCATTGACAGCATTAGAAACATACGACGATGTGAAAAATGTTTTAAATTATAAAATAAAATAATATGCCCTAAATTTGCTGAAATTAAAATACCATAAAATGCCTGAACTTTGAAAATATCTCTCTATGGGAGATCAAGATGGCAAGGAAGTCATTCTTTCTTTGTTTCTAAGAGAAACAACTAACAATTCTCCACTAACAACTAAATACTCCACATCATGAAGGCAAACCCACAGAAGGATGATAAGGTTGAAGATCTCCAAATCTCAGAACCAATAAAGAGTGCTGTCGGAAGGAAGTTGGAGGAGATCCATGCATTTATGTGACAGGTGTGTGTGGAGAGACACATTGAGTTGCATTAGATTAAGTTTGGACATGACTGAGATATCAGGGCTGCTAGGTGGCATAGAGTCCTGTGGAAGGGACAGCCTAGATTATATGGTGATATTACATATATGTATATGTATGTGTATGTATATATATGCATGTTTGTGTGCATGTCTTGTGACAGCACCACAGTCTCCACACCATTTGGAACCTTAGCAAGGAGAACACCAGAGAGGGATCTCCAAATGCATCCTGTCACTCCATCTCTCTGGATCTTTACTCCTTCAGTCAAGTACACTAACAGCACAATATTCATGGATGAGAAGAATTAACAAAGGCTAAACGGAAAAATTACTTAAAGCAATAGATTTAATAATTTCCACCAAAAACCATGTCATTCTTCACAAAAACGGAATTAAAAAAAATTAAATGTATTTAGGAGTTAAAAATACCCTAAATAGCAAAAAAAAACATTGTGAGAAAGGAAAACAACAAGACTGTATCGATCCCAGAAATAAACCTATGCACATAAGGACAAGTAACTTATGATGGAGCCAAGAGCATGCAGTGGGACAAGGACAATCTCTTCAATGCATAATGCTGATAAAACCAGACAGTCTAATGTAAAATAATCTATTTTATACCACTGTATAACACCACAGACAAAATTTTAAATGTATTAAATCATGGAGTGCAAAGTCTGAAATACTAAAATATATACTAGAAATCATATAAAATATACTCCTTGGCACTGGCCAAAAACATGGCTTCTGGAACTCAACTTTCAAAAACCAAAATAAACAAAGGAAAGAACATCATGCTTAGAAGTTTCTGCATAGTGAAAGAAACTAACATCAAAACTAATGACATCCTAGAACTGGAGAAGGTATTAGCACATTGCACATATAAGTAAGTGTTATTATCCAAAATTATGCAATAATCATGTAAAACTTAACAAGTAATACCCAATGAAAGAATGTGCAGAAGATCTGAATTGATACTTGTGCAAAGAAGACATACAGAAGGCCAATAGGCACATCAAAAAGCAATCCATATCTTTTGTTATTAGGGAAATTAAAATCAAAACAATGAGATTTCACCTCATACATGTGAGAATAGCTTTTATCCAAAAGACTGGAAACAAATGTTGTTGCTGATGTTAAGAAAGGGGTAACCGTATACACTGATGATGGGAGTAAAATTAGGTGCAACCATTATGGAGTGCAATATAGGGATTCCTCAATAAAGTGAATATGGAAATTACATGTTATCCAACTTCTGGGTTTTGACACCCCAAAAGGCTAAAACATGAATTCAAGGAGATACATATATATCCCATGTTTTTGTAGTGTTATTTACAATATCCACAAATTGAAAACAATCTGTGTCCAGCTTAATTAGTGGATTAAGAAGATGAAGTATACATACAGAGTAAAATACTACTTAGCTATTAAAAAAAGATAAATTATAATCTTTTTCAACAACATCAATAGATGTAAGGAAATGTTAGGAGAAAGGTAAACATCATAAGATATCACTCATATGCTGTATATGGCAAAACTGAACAAATGAACAAAATCAAATGAAAATAGATGTTTAATCTATAGAATCAAAATTAGTGGTTGCTGGAAGGAACTGGGGAAGGGATGGGCAAATTAGGTAAAAAGGTCAATTATAAGGTGAAGGATGGTATTTGACTACCATTGGCAAACTTCTTGTAATACATACAGATTTTGATTTAAGATGATGAGCAACTTAAACCTATATAGTGATGTGATGCAATGTATTTCAATTTACTTTTTAATTCAAAGATCCAAAATGACTTTGATAGTGATATTCTTCATGCCATATGTGAAATGAGAGAAAAGAAATCATGTTAGAGCCTTTGTTCCTAGTTAGCTACTATGTTTATAATATAAAAAACAAGATCCACTACTCTTCATTTGCAAATAGCTGAATAAAAGGCAAGAAAAGCATGGTAGTATTTTTGATTTTTCATAACTAAAACTATAATCTAGTTCCTGCTTTTCAAGCAGATAATTGCCATTATGTCACTCTTTCAATATTAAATGAATATATGTTTACCATCCTTTCAGCATTTATAAATATCTTATTGTATAAGGTAATAAAGGAAAATATTAATCAGAAATTTGCCCTTTATTTAAATAATGCTTTCTAAGCCGTAATCTCCTTATACTCAATGCCCATATTTGTGTCACCTTTGCAATTCTCAGAATCTTGGTTAAAATGCATGATGAATAAATGAACAAATTAATTCATATTAAATAATGAGAGTAAATATTGACTCTTCTAGAAGGAAAATACCTTGTTTAATTTTTTAAATACAACCTTTCTATATATGTTCTTCATGTTGACATTTTCAAAACAGTATTTGAGCAAAGAATGAAAATCTGATATCTTCTACAAGAAAAGAAAAGAAAATATTCATGGTAGCATTAGGATTTTGTAATAGTTAGATTTTTCTTAGAAGAAAATGGTATGTAATACACAACATATTCCTTGTGGAAATAGGACATTAGCAGGGGAAAATAAAGTTGCTGTGCATGTATAGAGATAATGATGGTCATGAAGTTGTATTATATTTGTAGAAAGTATGCTCCAAGCTCAGTATAATTATCACATTAAAAACCAGCAAAAGGAATGCACAAATAAAGATGTTGCTACATATGGACATCACGAATACTTCAACATGCATTAATAAGACTCCACGAAATTCATGTATATTGAAACCAATTCCAAATATTTTGCACCAGCAGCTGGTTACTTCAAGATAACATTAAGAGTTTTTCTAATTAACAGTAAGCATGACATTTCATCAGAATTCTTTACAACTTTTTCTCTTTTGTAGGCAATATACCTATAGACATAAGGGTATTATCAGACACTGAGTAGAATTGCTGTAGAATGGAAATTTTGATTATGGGAAAGCCTTAGAATTTTATTATTTTAATACAATTTTTGCATTAATTTGCTTTTAGCTTCCAAACAAATTTTGCTCAACCTCTTGTTCCTTTAACAAGACTGTCATGAAGGAGGGAGAGATTGCTTTATTCTCATCTGTCCGAATTGAAGAGGACTAAAAGTGTACTCTTCTGCACAATGGGCCATCATTAATCCATATCCATATGTTATTTACGTGAGCATTAGGAAATGGATTCTTCTTTCAAATCGTGCCTCATATGCCAGGAGTCAAGTGAGGTGCAAGTGAGGTGCAAGTACAGAGTTCATTCTTATCTTTTCCCATTGATAGGTGTACTTGCACAGAGTCCAAACTGCACAAGTCTTGACCTGCTGGTCTAGGGTCTCCTGTCAAAAGTGTGAGAGACTTGATTCTCTTCCTGTAGAGTGAGCTTACTGAGGCTTGTACTGATTTTTGGATTTTTTGTTTCTTTTTTCATAGGATTTAACAAAAACCCAGGTGCATGCTGGACAGATCAAGGTCACTGTTGAAAATCTAACTTTCTTCAGGCTTCTCATTGCACAACTACCAGTGCACACAGCTGCCTTGGCTGTGCATCTGGCACATATCTGTTTGGGGAAATCAAAACTGCGGGTCCATGCCAGCTGGAGGACCAATTTTTGAGGATAAAATTGTCCAAAGCTCATTAATATAGGCAGCATTTAGGCAAGCAAAAAAATCATAGGTTTATGACTACAAAATTTAGGTTCTGTCCCTCCAATTTACAATCTTCGCTAGCTGAATTCATTTAACTTTTTGTATTTGTCTCTTTTGTGTCAATTTAATGCTGACAGTTTTTACAAAAAATAGTAGAATATGATAAATCTCAACTGATTCTAGATTAAAATGTTAATATTAAGACTGAACTACATACAAGTTTGCCATCTGTGCAGAACTTGGACTAGGAAGGTGACTTCTAGAATAAAGAGTTGATGTAATTCTGGAGTATTCAATCCTTGCACATTCCAAATAAAGGTTAGCTCCTGGGAGATGATATCAAAACCTCTAGTATAGCCTACTTACTAAGAGTGTAATTGCATATCTGGAGTATTTGGGCAATGTCAGATAGTTAATGCTCTCAGTGTGATTTATGAAGTTGGGCTTGGACCATGCTGTATCAGTTTGATCTTTGGCAGAGCTAGAGACTGAGCAATTGAAATCAGGAAAGTGGGTGTTCTATGCCCACATAGACAATTTCTAATAAAAACCCTGGAGATCAAGGCTCACAGGAGTTACTCTTGCTAATAGTCTGTAGTTATTACACAACATTGCTAAGAGAATGTTATGTTCATACAACTCTGCTGAGAGAGGTTACCTGGAAGTTTGTTAAGCATAGTCTTTTGTAGACTCTGCCTTCTTTACTTGTTACCTTTGCTGATTTTAATCTGATGTGCTTTTGATGAGAAAAACATAACTATGAGATAAACAGACTTCTGGAGTTATGTAAATTTCCTATGGAGTCACTAAAACTTAGTGCAGCATTGCTAATTCTAGACCCACTAAATAAGCAGTTTCACATCTAACTTCAATCTGAATAAATACAAGATAAAATTGTTTATATTTAAAATTTGAAATCAACTTAAACATTAATTAAAGAAATATTTAATAAATTATGGTAGATACATGTCATTGTACAGTTATACAGTTATTTAAGTTGTGTGAAATGTTAATTAAAAAGAACAAATCTCAAAAGAATTTGTCCTAAGAAATCTCATAATTAATTTATGTTATATATATATATGTGCATGTGTGCGTAAGTGTGTAAATAGATGATCTCACGTATGTATGTGTACAAAGACATGGACATAATATAATTAGGTAAGCTTCAAAGTGGATAGTATATCAGTGTTTTCTTTTGGCAGAAAAACGAGATTGCTACGCATCAGTTTTCCTTTGTATTTTATAATGTTAATTTTCAAATCATTGTAATTGGAATTTTAAATCACTGCAATATTGAATATTAACCAAGTATATTAAAAGTAGGATTTTTTTTTCCTTTTTCTTTATTTTTGTCATTGAAAAAAAACTATTGTGATTGTGTTTCAATTATATAAGTGCACTCTAGTTCTTGGTCACAGATGATGACTAAAACACTAGGACATGGAAACTGAACAATATCTTCACTACTTCTGTTGGCAAAGTCTTATTTACTTTCTAGGCTTTAGTTAGTTCATATATAAAGTGAGGATCCTGGATTAGAGAATCCTATATAAGGATTTTAGCTCTAATTTTCCTAGATTCTATAATCCTCACTACTGAGGAATACACAACTTTTGCACTGGAATTAACTGCATATGTAACTAGCTAATCAAAGTTGTAATCCATATTGAAAAAGATATTTTTCAGTAAAAAATAATTCTTACCTAATGAAGTTGGGTCTTGAGATAGAGGCAGGGTGTAGTCTTTCTTCTGGAAATGAAGGTACATAAGTTGCTAACATAAATGTAAAACTAACCGTCCTCTGCTGTCAACTTTTCTGCCAAGTGAAACTTATAGGTCTTTTAGAGAGAGAATGATAAAGCAGATGCCTAGAGAATAGTGGAATTGCAAGATGGCAAGATAGTATGACAATGAATCCCTTTTGTGAGTTTTTCCTAAGGCCTGGTTATACTATTTCCCTTGTTTTCTGTGAGACACACTACTGCCTTTATCATTCATTTCATTTTAATTTAAGCTGCTTCTCTTTTGATTTTGCTCACAAGCAATGAAAATAATCAAATTTAATGCATGTCTTCTCTTTTCCTCCCATTTCTACTTGCCTTTTGGACTCTAAAGAACTTCATGTTGATCAAATTACTTGTGTAAATGAATCGCATAATATAACTAATTTACATTAAATGCTTGTGACAATATAGTACAAATTTTGAGAAAATCTTATTCGTAAGTGTGATGATATTTGTTTTTTATAAAGGAATATAATTCTAATAACATGATTTTAGAAACCATGATACTTAGAACAGGTTCTTACTCTGTCAGAGACTAGTTTAGCTTCCAAGGAAATTTACATAGATGTCTGCTTTTGTGACAATTACAAGACTAAATGTTAGAAAATGGAGAAAAATGAGCTTGAGGATTGCTCATTCTTCATAAGAGATGTTGGATTACATCTCCCTTACCATTGTGTCAATGATTTTGCTTTGTCCTTAGGGAAAGAAGTAGACATTCTATATAACAAAGTGTTTGTAATAGGAAACAGAAAGATCTTACTAACATTAAGATAGCCTTATTTCTTTAAATTGATATCATTAAAATAAAATTACACTATTAATCTTCATATTTTAGTTTCTATAATTAAAATAATGTTCTCATTTAAAACATAGAGTAATAATTCACAAAGTGATATAATTGCCTATCCTAATATTGCAAAATGTAAACAAATTTCCACTAAATACCCACACAATAAAAAATTGCCATTATTGTTTTATATACTGATTAGTTAATGATAGTATTTAGTTAGAGTACATAAAGTTAACATAATAGATGGCACAAACACTATAGATAAAAATAAGTACTTTTACATATCATAAATTATTTCAGGTCTATTAAATGTAATTTTAAATGTGGTTATAAACCTAATCACTAGACATGTGTATTTGCACCCATTAAAATATTTCTAGGAGTAGACATTAATATATTATATATCTATACTATTATATATTATATATATAAAATATATAATATACACTATCATTTTATATAGAGTCATACATATAAATGTCTAGGAATCACTGTTGCATATATGTACAATCAATCTTTGACTTCCTTTGATGAAGAAACTAGGCCTAGTTAGGCCTCAACTTCCTCTTATTTTCAAGTCATTTGTGATAAAAGTTAAACGAAATCAGCAAAAAACAAAGTTTATGAGACTGTTTTATTACTCTGTTGACATTATTTCTGTTCATTAGATATTTTCATACTGCAAAGATTTTTTTTTTATAGTTGTTCCTTTATTTTTCACACTATAATTTGACACAGACTATCTAAAATGGAGAACGGAAGCTACTATTTTGGCAAATCAAGGTATGATATATGATTTATGTATAAATTATATATGTAGTCTACACAGGCTAGTATTATCCCACATAATCTCGTAGCTTCTGAATGTTCTTTGAATGGTGATCTTTGCTCTTGATAATAGTTAAGTAGGTGGAATGACTAGTAATTAGGTCAAGAGAATGTTACTCTAAGAGTATATAGTGGGTTTTCTGTTTCTTCTTGGTTCTTATTACCAAATAGGACCTTATAAAAAGTTTGTGCCTACGCAACCAATTTTTGGGGATTTAAAAATTGATTTCATCCTCTAATATAACTAGATCCCAGAAAAAATATTTTATGAACATTTTGTATGTATGAATTTAGTCTAATATGAATATTTATTTTTTCTACAATCAGGGGTTTTACATGTTTTTTTGCCAGTGGTATAATAAAATAGGATCTTACTTGCAAATTTGAATCATCAATGTCGGTAAAATTACACAGTATATTTTCCTCATAGTACTTATCAAATCAACTCAATAAATTATCACTTTGCAAATTATATTGCCAATATTTGAGACATTTTTTGAGAACACCTTTTTTTCTAAAGACAAAAACCTCAATGTAGAGCCGAGATTTATTAACTATATCACGATATATGTTAAAATATTATCTCAAAGACTGTAGTAAAGTATCTCTTTCATCTGCAGTTCTTCTGTGTATAACTCTAGACTTTATCTTGCCCTTCAGTCTAGCTCTCATCCCATGATTAATTTTGAATTTCTTAGAAGTTTAAACATTTGGTTATATTTATGTAAATATAAACATTCACATGTATTCATTAATGATTAGCAGTTAACTAATTATAATATACAATTTGGTTATCTGTGATCTATTAACAAAGTCAGAAGCAATTGCAAAACGTTCCTGGTAGTTTTAAAATTCATGAATTTTATTTTGTGGAAAGTTTGGGAATATCCCTAGAGATTCAAGTTATACTTAAAAGTTAGCATTTATGTGAGGATGAATTGCTATTTAATAATCTTACTTAAAAATTTGAAACATAAGGCAATAAGTACAATTATACATAGACATGCTCACAGAAGAAGAGGCGGCAAAAGAGCTGTATATTCAGAAAAGCTCTAAGTGCTTAGTCTACTGCCACACCATGGACTACTGTGTCTTTCCTCCCTGTTGCTTCCAATGTTCTTCACAACATGGTTGCTCACATTTCTTCTCAGTATTTATAAAACATAGAAACACTCTGGCTGCACTCTCATAAGAATCCCCAGTGTTATTTGTGTTCCAGATTATGGAGGGACCATTCTTATGGTTTGTCTGAGTGTTTTCTTCCCCAGAGTTCACAAGAAACGCCCATCTTAGAACTGCATGCTTGTCTCTTCCCTTCCACCTCCCAGTCTCACTACTTAGTCAGATTCATCAAGTGCAGCCCACTTCCTATTTTAAAATATTGTCTTTCTTGGGCACAGAGGCTTTGAACAACTCATTTTACTGTGAAAATTGATTCTGGGTGTACCCTCATCATCACAGTCAGCTGAAGTTTGCCAGGCATTTGGATATATTTCTGAGACTAATGCATTGATATACCACTAGTGTTCTCTACTTAGATAGTTCTAACCCAAATAAAATCAGATAATGTGTGCAAGTTTAAAGTGAGGGAGGAAGTGTATATAAACTAAAATTTATCTATTCAAATCTCAATTCACAGTCTAGTGAGGGTCCTAACTGATCATTTCATAAAGTATGTAGCTGGGAATATAAATCTACAGAAACTTGATGTTTAATATAAGGAAATAAAGTCATTGAATTTACTAATTAGAAAGTTGTAAGTTCTGTAGAAATTCTCAGGTACTTTATGGTTCTATTCGCATTTTGATTCTCTAAAGGTGGTTGTAATATGTTTCTCAGACTTAAATATTTGAGTTGTTTTACTTTTTTTTAACTAAACCTTCATTGTTAGGACAGTTTCTCTTTTATAAAGTTATATAGAAAATAAGAGGTCCCATACACCTTGTGCCCAATTTCTCCTATTAATATTATCTAATATTTTCATAAAATTTTGTTATAATTAATGGATAAATATTGATATATTTTAATCAAAAGTTCATGCTTTATATTTACTCAGTTCTCACCTATTGCCATCTGTCTACAAAGGATCCCTTCCAAGATGCTGTCTTTCATTTAATTAATCATGTCTAGTTAGGCATCTTTTACATTTGAAAGTTTCTGAGATTTTCCTTTATTTTTCATGATCTTTTTAAGGATCTTTTTAAGTATGTCTAGTCATATATTTTAAAGAATTCTCTACATTGGGAATTGTTTAATTTTTTTTCACATGAATATAATTAGGTTATGGCATTGGGAAGATTACAGAAAACAGTACCATTCTAGTCATATAAAAAAGTACAATTCACTATGACATATCTATTAGTAACATTGAATTACTGACAGAGTAGTGTTTGTATAGTTTCTTCTGTAATTGATTTATTAATTTATTTATATTTATTTCTGTATTATTATTTTCCCTTTGTAAACTGGAATTTACTGTCATTATATCATACAAGGTCATATATTTCTCTCCCACTCCTAAAAGAGTCATTTGTTTTCAAGTGCTCTAATCTATCTTATTGGAGAATTTAATTAACACAAATATCTAGATATTAGGTGAAATTTTTGCTTCTGTGGTGTGGTTGATTCTAGGTCCCTCTCATGTGAGAAATAAAAGAGTAATATAGGTGACCATTGAAAATCACAGGTGTGAGCTACATGTATCCACTTATATGCAATTTTTTCAAGAAATATATTGAAAACAATTCTAAAGGTTTGCAAGAGTTGAAAAAAGCGCAAAAATGAACTTCAGTAACTTAGTAATGATGAAAAAGTTAAGATAGTGTAGGTACATAATGAATTATATATGTAGGTAAGTTCATTTTATCATTTACCACATTAAAATAACACAATTATAAAATGGTAAAAATGTATCAAGATGTATACATACCAATATTTACAGATCATATTTGGCACCATTTGCAGTGAATAAAAGATGCAACATTAAATCATATTTGCATAAACTTAACTGTAATATAGACAACACTACAGTAATACATTTGTAGAGATTGTTTGGAGTATCTACTTAAAATGCCATATGACACTAATCATATCCAAATGAGCAGTTTGTCTCCCCAGTAAAACAAAACAACACAAAACAAGATAGAAAAGAACTGAGTATGCTTGTGATCAGCACCCCGATTCCTTTTATTCATGTATCAACTGTGTGTTTTTGTGTATGTTACATATATATGTATAGAATATATATGAATGTGTGTATATATAGCTTACTATAAATATTCACATGTTTACACACACATGTATGTAAAATAAGCATCTATACCTATTAATCTAAATAAATGAGTTCATACCAATATCCAACCTAACTCAAATCCATTACCTCATAGACAGTTTTGGTTCCTGTAATTCTCCATACACTGCCACTCTAACAGTGATGAATCTGGCTTTAATTTGACGTCAACTAGCTTATATATTATATTCCAGGAAGCATGTGTAGAAGAATTCTTACTCATACCCTTGCAGTGTGCAAGTTAACTATCTTAATTGCATCGCTTATATACAGGTCCTTCTATCTTTTATTCTATAGACTCCACTCATTTCTAAAGTAGCTTAGTTCCACACCTTTTCCCCCTACCCCTGTAAGAGAGTTTGCTTGAATATTGGTAATATTTTTAGGTTATTTTGTCACATTCTGCATCTTATTCTGGTGTATGTGACCTTTTAAATTAGATGATAGATAGATCTATATTTCATCTATCTATCCATACATCCAACCTTCTTTGTGCTATAAAGTTCTGTGCATTTTATGCAAACAAAATTCTAATACTCTGTTCAATGTTACATAATCATATAGAATATTTTCCCTAACCTAAAAAATTCCTATGCTTTACTCATTCAATCCTGTGTCTTTTTCCTACTGAGTTTTGATCATATCTGACATGGTTACTATACATGGTTTTAATTTTCCAGAAAGTTGTATAATCATAAGTTTTTTTTTAAATAGGTGTCTTTCACATAGCAACAAACATTTAAATTGTATTTATGTATTTTTATAATTTGAGAGTTCATTTCTTTTATTAGTGAATGATATTGTAAAATATAAATGTACCACAATTTATATGTTCATCTAAGCATGGTTTAGCTGTTTCTTTTCAGTGATTGTGAAAAAAAGCCACTATTAATATGAATTTTTAGGCTTTTTTTGTGGTCATCTTTTTCCAAATTATTTGAGTAAATACCTAGTAGAGTGATTGTTAGATTGTATGGTAAGATTATGTACATTTTTTCATGAAGCTGTCAAGTGCTCTTCCAAAGAAGCTATGCTATTTACACTCTTATTAGTATGAATGAGAATTCCCATCACTCTGCATATTCACTGTCAATTGGAATTGTCAGTTTTTTGGATATTGTCTGTTCTAATACATATATAGTCAAGGCTCGATGTTGTTTCAATCAACAATTGCTTACTGGCATATGATGTTTTTCATATGCTTAATTTTCATCCATGTATGATAAACTCTTTTTTGAAAACAGGAAATTTGCAGAAATTCATATTTTCTAAAAGACAATGGAAAATTATGTTTTTAAATGAAATTTTAGATATATTCTTAGTATACTAAAGTAGGGGATAATAGAATGTTTAAAAAATAGCTTTACAAAATATCAAAAATCAAAGTATTTTAGTAACTATTTTTTGTATAATTTCTGTGATGATATTTTGTAGTAGATCCATAAAAATAATGTTTTTGAAATCAGAAATTTTCAAAAACATTGTATGTGCAAGTTATTTTCTTACAGACAATCTGTCAAGAACATAAGTATGTATTTAATTCTTGTGATGTGAAAAAAAAACTAATTTTTTTAGGTTTTTATCAGCTTTTGTAAGCATTATTATTGATAGCTTAGTCTTTTTTGTATACATGTTTAAATATTTAATGCAATATGATATGTGCCATTTAAATAAAATTAAAAAAATAATTGCCTACATAAGCCAACATTTTGTTAATGTATGTAATTAGTCTGAGGTAGTGTCAAAATATCTGTGTATAAGTTAGCATTCAAATGTATTCAACAATGAATTGTAATGTTAGTGAGAAACATTGAGGATGGTGGAAATATAAGTATAAAAATTCAATTGTTGTAAGAATTTTACAAAAGGCAGAGGGAGAACAGTGTGATGATGGAAGCAAAAGAAAATTGCTGAAACAGGTCTAGGGAGTTTCATGCTATCTTTAGCTTTTATTTCTACAAAAATAAAGAATGAGACAAGTCCCCTGGTAAGGTAATAGCTGTGCATTTTTCAAATATTGGTGAAATGCTAGAATACCATGTCTTCCTGACAGTCATTAATGACTCTAATAAATAGGATACCTTAGTTCAAATAAACACATTATTTCAAATGACAGAAGTGTAAGCATGACTAATTAATGTATTTGCTAATATTTGTTCCCTATTTATGAGAACATTGCCTTGAGTTAGGACTAATTACCTGTACATATACCTCAGAAAATACATCTGTATCTCTAAAACCTGTTAGTTCATGTTATAGTTACTATCATAGTGACTTTTTCAGTTATATTTTAAAGCACTAATATACAAATACTAGTTCAGAAAAAATGTAATAAATCAACAACATAGTCATTTATAAATTTCACTGAAATTCAGATTGAAGAATTCTCCTAATTTAGGTACCTGCTGTACATAATATTTTGGAGAATAAATTAAAACAAATGTAAGAAATAGATGACGTGGCATTTATAATCTTTACATAAAACCCGAATCCAGGTACAGGCATTCTGTTATCATGGCAATCCTAAGGGTCAGTGATATTTTTATTTCATCACACTTCTTTCTTTAAATAAGTTTAAGGAAGGCTAACTCATGACCACATTATTTCAGATTGCCACTTTAGCTTTTTGAGAAAAAATCAACAACAGCCTTAATAATTAGAACCAGAAACTTACTCCTTTTCTTCCTCCCTCCCTCCTTTCTGTTCTTTCTCTCATTTTTTATGGAAAAGTGCATGAAGGAATAAAGACAAAAAGAGGAGCAAGCACTTTATTTAGTTATTCATATTAGTTGTTCCCCCCGCACCCTGCATTGTACATCTGGGTCCTTGCAGTATGTGTGGGTTGTGCTAGTAGGAGGCCTGCAGACTTAGCTTTAAAGCCATCGGTGCTCTCCATATGTTTGTAGTCTTTGACTTCAGTTTGTTTTTGGTTCAGCTTTCTCTTTGGGAGAAACTGGCAAAATTTTTAAGCATATAATTTAAGTTCATTTTCAGTTTTTCTTTTTCTCACATTTTAGCCATTCTTTTCTGTTACAACCATTCCAAGGAACTACACATATATGTCAAAATGAATATTGGATTCCTCAACACTATTGCAGAACACTGAAGGAGTTGTCTCTTACTATTTCCTCTTTTGTTTTACCATTATTTGGTATGTGCAGCATTATCCGTTTTTCATTTTTAGAAAAGATATAGAAAACAATTTTACTTTTACTCCTCTAATAATGATGTCTCCAAAATAATAGCAAATGTGAAAGAATATTTGTTATGTTAAATATTTAGCTATTTTTAGCTAAATAATTATTTTATATCTTTAAGGATATTCATGTGTGTTGTGAATTTGCTTAATATGCACTTGGTACATGTTTATAAATATATGCATTTATATATCAACAAAAAATAACCTTGAGGATATGAATAATTTGAATAATTTAATGAATAAGTGTATCTATGTAAAGAGAGTTGGTGGATAATTTATTCCTTCTAACTGCGATTGTAGAAAACATGAGAGCACTTTTATTCAAACTTTGATTTTAAAAAAACGTAGTATCTTTCAAAATTCAATAATTAAAATAAAGCTTGTTACTGTAAAGTTAAGCTGTAATGTGAATTCTTTTGGGGAACTCAAAGAAAATATTAAATATGTAATTCCTAATTACAAAAAAATTTAGTCACATCTTTCTGTTCCCTCTATTTGTGCTTACACACATACACACACACATAAACACACACACCCTCTATTGAAAGACAAAGAATTTAGCAACTGAGGTGTCTGAAAAATGAAGAAGAATATTAGCCTGCTCCAATTGCCACATACAGTAAAAGAAAAATTCAAAGTGATTCTGGGGTGAATTTGTTAATTCCAGACTATTGTTAAGTTCGAAATTCCCATTCTGACTTGAGTTAAAGTGAACAGTAGTATCTGTTCTAAGTTCTGAATGTGTCTGAGGCCAAGCTAAATTCTGCCCATTCAGCTTCCCAGATGGCTGGGGTTTTTTTGTTTTGTTTGTTTGTTTGTTTGAAAAGTAACAAGTCTTTTCTTTTTCCCTTCCTCTTCCTCCCCTTTCTGGAGAACCATGGAGAGTTGAAGGTAGCATTCCTCTTCTCCAGAGTAAAACTTACCTCAAACATCAGAGAATTTGTATCTCCCAGACCTGCAAGTATCAACTGGATGGCCTGCAAGTCTTGGAAAACGACACTAATAAATCACCATCTGCCCAGAATTATACCTACCTTCACGTAGACACAGACCCCAGTCCTTAGAATTAGCCCCATAAAAGTCCTGCTTACTATTACTCTAAGAGACTGTGGATTTGAGATTTAGGTTTCCTCTGTCACCCTTTACTTAAAATAAATAAATAAATAAATAAATAAATAAATAAATAAATAAATAACCTTTCACTTCTCCCCCATGTTTTGTGTTTGGTTTTCATTTGGCACCACTGCACAGGAACTGGAGGTTCAGTAGTCAGAAATTTTTTTAAATGTTTCTATGTGCTTGCACTGGTGTTATGCCATATAATCTAATCTGAACTCCATAATGTCTCAATTAGTTGTGCATATTTTATTGTCCCTTTGTGCTGTGCTTTAAAGTTTGCAGGTAAGATCTTGATCCCACAGATCACGTTGTGGATATTTAGGGAGAATTTTTCCAACGTGTAGAGCCTGTGGTGTCATGTAGATTCATCCACATCTGGCAGGATAATAAGCAAATGCACAGTGTCGCTAAGTCAGTTGCTTAATTTTTTTCTATGTAAAAGTCACCAGAAGGGCCTGCTAAAACAGACCTCTGAGCTCTATCCCTGGGTTTTTGACTCAGTGAGTTTTGGGAGGGATCAGAGTACAGGCATTTTTAACAATTTCTCAGTGATGCTGATTTGTTAGTCCCAGGATCATATTTTGAAACCTCACTGAATTAAGTCAGGTAGGGCTGCCCAATCAATGAGAGTGGAATTTATAGATATTTCTGTTCAGTCAGGTGAATTTTTACTTCTAGAGATATGATATCTATATTATCTTCCATGCTTTTAATTGTTCAGTAAGGGTTCGTTTCCCTTTTTGTTCTTTAAAGTGAGGAACTTCTATGTTCCCTTTGATGTGAATATTAGTTCTTTAGCACTTTTTGTCTTTGGTGGGAGGAGAATGACTGTTCCATTCACTGGTGTAATTTGAACCTAGATGATTTGAATCAAATCTACTACACCTGCTATTTAAAGTTTAATGTAAAAATGTGGATTTCAAATTAATATAATTTAATTTTTAATTACTAGAATTTATCTTAAAGTTTATGTTTGCAGAAAACTGAGAAAGTAGAGTTCCCACATATTCCCTATCTTTTCCCCACACTTTTCCTTATTAGTAACATCTTGCATTAATTGATCTGGTACTTATGTTACAATTGACAAAACAATAGTGATACATAAAGAAATGTGAACATAATGTTGCACAGAGCTTAATATAATACTGCAACACTTTACCTGACTGGCTTGGTCTAGTTAATTAACCTAAATGAAATTTACTGATAAAATTGATATAAAAAATGAGCTCATAAGGCTGCTATTAGAATAATAAATCATGCATGTGAATACATTTGGAATTATGTACAATCATGTCTAGTTGGGACAAGATGAAGGAGTTTCAATGATAATTTTTTTTACATCTAACAGAACTTATGGAATATTTGATTCTAGTTATTTGTCAGTTAATATTTTTTTATCATTTTTGTAAGTTCCATGCTTTAAGGAAATTTATACCAAAATCTTGAGAACTATTCATTTTTTTCTGGTCACAAAGTAATTAATACATAAAATTTAGGTCAACAAATTAAGCTTCTAATTTAATGAATGAGCATCAATATTAAAAATTCTATAAATTTATTCAATTGATAGCAACTTAATATTTTTATATTTTGTAGGATTATTCAAAAAAGTAAACTTAGGAAATTATATTATTAAAATAAGCTCATTTTATTAGGTTTTGTTAGGGTCTCTAGGATATTATATGAATAGGAAAGTTAAATCTATTTTTAATATATAACAATTTTATATAATTTTTGCATTGCCTAGACCCTCCAAGAATATATTAACATAAAAATTTCAAGAAATATTGGCTACAATGTTTTCTCAATTCTTTGATGGTGAAATTTCTGTCTTTGAAATACTTCATACAATTTTGAAAATCCTGAAATTTTTCTCTTCCTTTCAAGTGCCGGATTTGATTGACTACCAACATAATTTCATGAGCAAAATCTTAGTGTCACTTGCCCTTAGATTAAGGTGACTCCTCTTTTTGTAGTTCAATGGTTGTTGGTAAAGAATAGAATTTCCCTGTTACCATTTGTGACACAGAAGAGCAGAATTCATCATTTTTTCTAACTTTTTATATTACTGAACAATGGAAAAAGAATTTTCTTACCATATAGTATAAAACATAAAACTAAAAAATATTTTGCACTTGTTTACTTCTTTGCAATAAATCATCTGGTAAGAATAGAGCAGTTTAATCCTTGCCATTTTGCTTTTCTAATGAGAATAACCAACTGCATATGTTCATGGATGAAAGAAACATCAATACGTAATAAATGGCCAGGAAGGTCCCTTGGCCTCCTTCAACAGACTGTTGAAGGATTCTTGGAAAAGAACATAAGGACAATGCTTGCTCGGTATCACGCATACAATAAACAGTAGAGAAATTATCCCAAATTGAACATATAAATTCCAACTAGTATTCTTGCCATTTAACATTGTCTACTTTCTAGTTTATTTTTTGTGTGTCAAAATTGTAAAATTACTCATTAGTAGAAATCCTGACAGAGGTTAACTGAAAAAGGAAATGATTAATCCTAAATGTGTGTGACTACGTAAGGGTGTAGACTTATGCCAATTGTAGTGTTTTTAAGTATTACAGCATTTCGTTTGGATTTTAGTTAAACTTTGCAATGTAAGTAATAAGGATGAAGCTAAATTTATTTTACCTTAAAAATTAAGGTATTCAATAGAAAAATAATTTGAATACCTACAAAGTAATATACGTAAATTTTCATGATCAACATAAATCATGGGATGCACAAAATGGTTAAGTATTCTATGTCAGGCAATGTTTAACATTCTGTGAATTCTATATCTCTTTGAGGAACCATATAATATTCCCTTGAAATAGAGATACTTGTAACTATTTTCCATATCAGATACTGAAGAATAGAGAAGTTAAATTTTTTTTAAATCATGCTGTAAATAACTAAAATTATATTTCATATCATGTTTTGGAAAAGGTTTACACTCAGTGCTGTTCTCCCTAGAGAATGAAGAATAAAAGATATAAAATAAAACAAGCTATTTAATTTTAAATAATCAAAATTTTATCATAATGAAAATATTTGTATAACCAGCATACTATTAATGAAAAATCAAGTATGAAAATTGTTCAGAATATCTATTTTGGTCAAAATAGTTCAGTTTTTTGCCTATATAAATGCCAACTGAATCATATTGCCTTTGTTTTTAATCCTTTGTTATGACTGAAATATATTTCTGCTGACAATACTTTTTTCTTGACAGTTAAGGTCTCTGTGTTATTATTACTGTGTCTCAAAGTTTGTGGTCCAGCCCCATCTACAGTTTGACATGAAAGTTTTCTAGATTCTATACTAAAGTCAAACTACTTAATGAAATGCATTAACACACTATTAGATATTCTAGCTAAATTTGAATAGTACTTAGGCAATTTTCTCAAAGCAGCCATGAACTATTGTATTTGGATGTATTACATGAAAACATAAACATATCTAATGGATATCATGAATGTTGTTTTTAATAAAGATCTTGATAATCCTAAAAAAATTGAACTATTTTCCGTGATATAAAATAGTCACCCTAGAACAGATGAATCTAATTTTTAAATTAAAACTAATTGCTTTTCATCAGGATCTGTATATTGAATTTGCAATCCAATTGAGAAATGTTACTGAATTTCTTTTCTTCTTCACATCCTTTTGCCACTTATACTCTACCCTAACTTCCTTTTTCTTATTGTTCTTTTCCTTCATACTCTGTTGAAGACTATATACAGACTGGCAAGTTAGCAAAAAAAGATACACTTGTTCTATTTCAGTTCTGTTGCTCAAGAATAAAAAATATTCACTTCTCACCCAAGATTTTTTCATTCAGGAATGGAAACTCTATAAAATTTCCAGTGCATTGGAACTAGCATTATATATATATATATATATATATATATATATATATATATATAGATGATGCTTTCTTGTTTTCACAGGACTTTCTAAATTGTTTGCAAACAATTATGTATATTGCATAGTAGACTGTGAACAGCTTAAAAGGAGAATAATTGTGCACATATTGTATTACTAATATTTGGCTCAAGATTTGATATGAGGTAGAATCTTAGAAAAAGGCATAGGAACACATAGGAAGCTAAATCTCTACCCCACCCCCCCAACACCCATTTACTGGGGGAGGAATGATTTTAACCTAACACTTACAGGTAACTAATCTGGATAGAGCAATCTAAAATCTTGTGGTGTGATTTTCTCTTATATTAAACCGGCATTGTAAAAGCCAGAAAAGCACAAGGTAAGACATGTTAATGCATTGCCTTCTAAATTATATAGTTATGAAAATGATGAATCTTCAAAGACTAAAAGTACTTCAGAAGACAATGCTTACATTTCAGTATAAATTTAAAATATTTGTTCATTAAACAATTAAATGTCAGTTCTTCAACTGTTACTAAAAAATTTAATTCAACACTTAAAGTAACTGTGCATTCACAAAAAATAAAACATTGTGTGATGACTGAATAGAGAATATTATAGATTATAAAGGACTTTTTTATGTTTCGAAGTCTTTATTCTTTACAAAATCCCTAAATGTTGATAGTGGAATTATTCTTTTTTCTGAAGAAAAAAATCAGTGAGACTATATTGCACTTAGATTGTGCCTTCTCTTTCAATCGAATACTTAAAAATAAGTTTTTAAACTCAGAAAATAGAAGGATTATATCTTCCTTGAGCATTGTTGTATTTTTCCAACATCATGTAATGACAAGGACAGAGTAGTTGCAAAACAAAATAATTTAAATAAATCAGCAAATGCCATTATTACTGAATCCAACTGCCAAAGCAACATAATAGGTACTGGAGATATGCAAAGTTAAGATTTCACACTCAAATGCTTCAGTCTATAAAGCTATAATTGAAAAAGTGATGCCAGATATAAGGAGAAAACAAGGAAGAAAGGAAGGAAGGGAGAAGTGGGAATGGGAGAAGGGAAAGGTAAATAGATAATATGAGGTAACAAAGAACACGCTTCTGTGGTAGGCAGAATAAAGGTTCCAAACAGAAGATGGCAACCTGGTATGGACTAGATTCAGATTCTCCCCACAGAGTGACTAGGAATTCACATAATCTCCATAAACATACACTGAGGAAAAGCAGGTGCAGAGGTTATAGAGACACAACAGCTTTCACTACAACAAAGGGGAGATGAAAATGTCCAGATTCAGAGCTATACTGCAGATTCAGGACTCAAGATTCTGGCTGATGTGGATGGGTGGAACTACGGGAAGAAATAGGCCTCTTGGAGAGTAGTTCTAAAAAGCAGCCTGACTGGCGGAACCAGACACAGAGTTGAGGGAGACGGTCTTGTCTTGGGATGGAAAGAGAACCAGTGTCCAGGCTCTCACATGGAGTCCATGTGGTGATATTATATGGGGCATTGCTATAACCGGAAGACAGATATGGAATACTGTACTCCTTTCTCTACACCTTGCCTCCACAATGTGGCACCAGAGTCTCGGGGTTCACCCAAAAGATATCCAGTCCACCGATACTCTGAGCAACAAATATCCAGTCCCTAAGATGAAAGGAAGAAGGCAATCCCCAAGAAGGAATGAATCATCAACACTACAAGTATGCAAGTATGGTCCAGAAAAAGAAAATTTATTAATGCAAGAAGAAAAACCACATGATCATGTCAATAGATGCAAAGAAAGTCTTTGAAAGGATCCAACACCCATTCGTGGTAAAAACCCTGCATAAAATGGGGATGGAAAAAACATAACTCAACATTATAAAAACATATAGGACAAAAACAAAACCAACACCAGAGTCAATGGCAAAACTTTGAAAGCTTACCTCTGAAGTCAGAAACAAGGTAAGGCTGTCCACTCTCACCACTGCAATTTAACATTGTACTGAAGGTCTTACATAATTAGACAAGAAAAGGAAAAAAATGATTTCAAATTGGAAAGGAGGAAGTAAACCTACCGTTATTTGCAGATGGCTTGATCACATATATTGAAAATTTATAAGTGAAAAAACTGCAAGAACTTATCAATGAATACAGTAAGGTGGCAGACTATAAAACAATGCACAAAATCTGCTGCAAATTTAAATGTAAATAATACATTAGAAAGAGATATGAAATAATGAAAATCATACCAATTAAAATGAAAGTAAAAAGGATCAAATATTGTAGAATATACTTTAAAAAGAAATAAATGAGAGACTTGTACAATGAAAACTGCAAGTCCTTCTTAAAAGAAATAGAGGAGGCTACAAAGAGATGGAGAGACATTCCATGCTCACGGTTGGGAAGAATCAGCATTATTAAAATAGTCGTCTTACCTAAAGCAATATACAGATTTAATGCAATCCAAGTTGAAATCCTATGGGCATTGTTCTAAGACCTCCAATACAATGTTAAATAGCAATGGTAAGAGTGGACAACCTCGCTTTGTTCCAGATCTGCGAGGCAATGCTTTCAATTGTTCACTATTCACTATGATGTTGATTGTGTGCTTATCATGTATTCATTTAATTATATTGAGGTATATATATTCTCTCCCCACTTTATGATATTTTTAACATGACATTATCATGTGTTTTTCTTGCTCTTGTTGATATGGTGTATTATATTAATAGATTAATAAGTTGAACCAAACTTGCATCTCTGGCATAAATCCCACTTGGTCATGACGGACCATCTTTTTGATATGTTGTTGAATTCTGTTTGCTTATAATTTGTTGAGACTATATAGTACCTATGTTCATTAGAGATATTGGTCTGTAATTTTCTTTACTGTGGTATCTCTATCAGATATTCGTAACAGAGCAATGTTAATCTCAAAGAAGGTATTTGGAAATATTCCTTGTTTTTGATATTTAAAAAATTTGAGATCAGGTATTAAGTCTTCCCTGAATGTTTGTAAAATTCATTAGAAAAACATCTGGATCTGGGTTTTAATTTGGGGGGAGACTTTATATTCCCTCTTCAATTTCCTTGTTTGTTGTTCTGTTCAGGTGTTCTCATTCTTCCACGTTCAATTTTGGTAGACTATGTTTTTCTAAAAATCTACCCATGTCCTTCAGTTTGTCCACTTTATTGGCATAGAGCTCTTCACTGTAGTCTCATATGATGATTTGTATTTCTGTGGCATAGGTATTATCTTCCCCCCTGCATTTCTGATTCTATTGAGAGTATTTTCTGTTTTTGTTTTTCTTTGGGAGTCTAGTCAATGGTGTGTCAATTTTGTTTATTTTTTAAAGAACCAACTTTCGGTTTCATTGCTCTACTGAATTATCTTTTTGTTTTGTTTTGCATATTGCTGTTAAAATTTATATTATTTCCATTCCTGATTGATTTTTGAATTTGTTCTTTCTGTGGTTGTTTTAAATGCAGGGTTAGATTGCATATTTGAGATTTTTCTTATTTCCTTCTACTCCTGATAGAAATTGATTTTCCTCTTTTTCTACATCCCATAGATTCTGCTAGCTTGTGTCTTCATTCCCATTTGACTCTAAGTAAATTTTTTATTTATTTTATTGCCCTAATTATTCTACACATTAAGATAATTTGCTATGTGTAGGTTCCCCATTTCTTAAATATATTTCAACACACCATGCCCTCCACCAAATCACCAAGTGTTCTTCCCCATTGTCAAGAGAGCTCCACAACCATTTGTGCCCACCTGCACAATTCTCTTTTGGTAACCTCAGTTCTGTTGCAAATGTTTTAGGGTTGGTTTTATTTCCTCTGTTCCTTTGTTTTATCTATTCGCAATCCAAATATGAGTGAGGTGATCTGGTATTTATGTTTCCTCTTTGAACTTGTTTCACTTAGCATAATCTCCTCTAGCTCCATCCATGTTGATGCAAATTCCAGTTCTTAGCTATTGTGAATAGGTCAGCAATGAACATGAGGATTCATAAATCTCTGCAGATGAGTTCTTTTGTATCTTTTGGATAGATGTTCAGAAGTAGAATGACAGGATTATATAGGATTTGTATCTTCAGATTTTCGAGGAAGTTCCAAATTATTCTCCTCAGGAGTTGTACCAATTTGCACTCCCATCAACAGTGCAAAGGTGTTCCCCTTTTGTCCACATCCACACCAGCATTTGCTGTTTCCAGACTTTTGGATAATGACCAGTCTTTCAGGTGTTAGGTGATATCTCATTGTTATTTTAATGTGCAATTCTCTGATAGCCAGCAAGAAGGAACTGAATTTCATGTGTCTGTTGGTAATCTGTATATCCTCTTCAGAAAAGTGTCTCTCTAATTCCTCCTCCCATTTTTTTATTGGATTGCCTGTTTTTTACTTGAGTTTCATGGGTTTTTGTATATTATAGATAATAACCCTTTGTTGGAAATACCAAATGCAAATATCTTCTCCCAGTTAGTAGGTTTCTGTTTAGTTTTGGTGATGTTTTCTTTTGTTGTGAAGAAGCTCCTTATCTTATGTGGACCCAGTTGTTTATTTTTCTTTTTGTTTCCCATGATGGTGGAGTTGAGTCCCCAAAGGCTTCTCTATGACTGATGTTATGGAAAGTCTTTCCTATGTTTTCTTCCAAGAACTTTATAGTTTCTGGTCTTATTCCCAAATTGCTAATGCATTTTGAGTTAATTTTTGTAAATGGTGTTAAAGAGTGGTCTAACTTAATTCTTTTGCATGTGTCTGTCCTGTTTTCCTAACACTATTTGTTGAAGAGACTTCTTTTTCCCTTAAAAACTTTTGGCTCCTTTGCAGTAGATTAATTGACTGTATGTGAGTGGGTCAGTTTCTGGTTATTCAGTTCATTCCACTGATCTGTGCCTCTTTTATTATTCCAGTACTATACCGTATTGATCACTGTTGCTTTGTAGTACAGTTGAAAGGCTGGAAGTGTAACCCATCTAGATTCATTATCTTTTCTAATGATTGCTTTGGCTATCTTTCGTTGTTCTATACAATTTTAAGATTTTTTTTGTACTATTTCTTAGAAAGAAGCTTGTGGGATTTTAATGGGGATTACATTAAACCTATATGTTGCTTTGGGTAAGATGGCCATTTTAATGATATTGATTCTTCCTAGCCACAACCAGGGGATGTCTTTCCATTTTTTTGTGTCCTCCTCTTTCTTTTAAGAAGGTCTTGTAGTTTTCCTTGTATAGATCTGTTACTTCCTTTGTAAGTTTTGTGCCCAGGTGTTTCATTCATTTCACTTCTATTTTAAATGGCGTGTTTCATGATTTCATTTTCTTCTAGTGTGTTGCTTGTGTATATAAAAGCAACAGATTTTTGTGCCTTAATTTTGGAGCCTGCCACTTTACTGCATGCATTGATGAGTTCTAGGAGTTTTTTGATACAGTTTGGATTTTATATATATATATATATATATATCTTATATATATGATATAATTATATCATCTGAAAATAATGAGAGTTTTACTTCTGTCTTTACAATTTGAACTCCTTGCATTTCTTTTTCTTACCTAATTGCACCGACTAAGACCTCCAGTACAATGTTAAATAGCAGTGGTGAGAATGTACAGCCTTGCCTTTTTCCTGACCTCAGAGGAAATGCTTTTAATCTTTTGTCATTGACCATGATGTTGGCTATGGGTTTTTCATATATGGCCTTTATTATGTTGAGGTTTGAACCTTCAATTCCCATTTTATGTAAGGTATTTTGTCATAAATGGGTGTTGGACCTTGTCAAAAGCTTTCTCTGCATCTATTGACATGATCATGTGGTTTTTCTCTTTATTCTTATTGATATGGTATGTGACATTAATAGATTTACGTGTGTTGAACCATCCCTGCATTCCTGGGATGACCCACTTAGTCATGATGGATGATCTTTTTGATGTATTGTTGAATTTGGTATACTAATATTTTGTTGAGAATTTTTGTGTCTATGTTCATTAGAGTTATTGGTCTGTACTTTTCTTTCTTGGTGAAATCTTATTCAACTTTTGGTATCAATGTATTATTAACAGCATAAAAATTATTTGGGAGAGTTTTCTGTTCTTCAATATTTTGGAAGAGCTTGAGAGGAATAGGTATTAATTCTTCTCTGAAGATTTGACTTAACTCATTGGAGAAGTCATCTGGTCCTTGGCTTTTATTTTGGGTGAGGCCCTTGATTACTTCTTCAGTCTCTTTGCTTATGATTGTTCTGTTCAGGTTTTTCAGTTCTTCTGGGTTCAGTCTTGGAAGACTACCCTTCCAGAATTCTGTCCATGTCCTCGAGGTTGTCCATTTTGGTAACATAGAACTGTTCATAGTAGTCCTTTATGATGTTGTGAATTTCTGTGGTATCTGTTGTAACTTCTCCCCATTCATTTATTCTGAGAGTTTTCTACCTTTTTTTTTCTTTGTGCATTAGCCAAATTCTTGTCAATTTTGTTTAGTTTTTCAAAGAACCAACTTTTGGTTTCTTTGATCTTCTGGATCATCTTTTTATTTTCTATTTTGTTTATTTCTGCTCAGATTTTTATTATTTCCTTTCTTTTGCTGAGTTTTGGCTTTAATTGTTCTTCTTTCTCTAGTTGTTTCAACTATAGAGTTAAATGTTTATTTACAATTTTTCTTGTTTCTTTATATAGGCCTGGATTGCCATGAACTTTCCGCTTAGTACTGCTTTTGTTGCATTCCATGGTAGCGAGTGTCTTCATTCTCATTTGTCTCTAAGTATTTTTTAACTTCTTCTTTGATTTCCTTGTTAACCCAAGAGTCATTCAAGAGCATATTGTTGAGATTTCAATTGGTTTGGTCTTCCAGCTTTCTTTTTGTGGTTGATTTCCAGTTTTAGGTCAGTTGTGGTCAGAGAAAATGCTTAGTAAGACTGCAATCTTTGTAAATTTGTTAAGAGATGTTGCATGTCAAAGCATATGATCTATCCTTGAGAATGTTCCATGAGCATTTGAAAAGAAAGTGAATCTGTAGTCATTGGGTGAAGTGATGGATATATGTCTATTAGGCCTATCTGTTCCAGATGGTTATTTAAAGTGACTGTATCCTTGTTAATTTTCTGACTGGTTAATATTTCCATTGTTGTAAGTGGGGTGTTGAAGTCCCCCCCTATTATTGTGTTGCTGTCAATGTCTCTCTTCATATCTAGTAATACTTGCTTGATATATTTTGATACTCCTTCTTTTGGTGTATATGTTAATAAGTGTTCTGTCTTCCTGTTAGATTGATCCTTTAATAATTATAAAGTGTTCATCCTTGACTTTTGTTATGCTTTTTAGATGGAAGTCTGCTTAATTTGATATGAGTATAGTGGTTCCTGTTCTTCTGTTCTTTTGTGGTTATCATTTGACTGTAGGATTGTCTTTGAGCCATTGACCTTGAGTCTTTGTTTATCATTTGGAAGAAGGTGGGTTTCCTGAATGCATAAAAAGGTTGGGTTATGTTTTTAAACCCATTCAGCCACTCTGCAACCTTTGACTGTGAGTTCAGTCCATTAACTTTTAGGGTGATTATTGATATATAACTACTTAGTATCATTTTATAATCTGTCTTTTGTAAGTTGCTCCAGATGATGACTTTGTTGTCTTTCTCTTTTTAGGTTGGATGGGTGCAGCTATGTTTTGACTGATTTCTCCTTTTGTTTTCTTCTTCATTTTATCCCTGGAGATGTTTTTTGAGGTTGCACTGAAGTAAGCATTCAACGTTCTATGTTTACTACCTAATTTTATTTGAAAGCATGTTAGTCTGCCACTCATTTTGACTATCCACATGTTTGCTTTCTTCTCCTTCCCCCCACTTTAATATTTGCTGTCATACTGTATTTCTGTGTGATTTTCTTATGCTTTATAAAGCAGCCTTTAATATTTTTTGCAAAGCTTGTTTTGTAGTGATAAACTTTAACTTTTGCTTGTCAGAAGAGGTTTTTGTCATTCCTTCAGTTCTGAATGATAATCTTGTCAGATATAGTATCCTAGGTTGAAACGTCTTTACATTTAGTGCTTTGAATATGTTATGCCATTCCCTTCTGGCCTGTAGAGTTTAATTTGAGAAGTTCACTGGCATTCTTTTGGGGAATCCTCTGTATGTGACATGTTTTTCTCTGGCTGCTCTTATAGTCTTTCTTTAACTTGCATTTTTGACATTTTTATGACAATGTGTCTAGGTGTATTTCTGCTTGGGTTTATTTTATTAGGAATACTTTGAGCTTCCTCTGGTGGCTGGTTTGTTTCTTCAAACTGGGCAAATTCTCACCTATTATTTATTCAAATATGCATCCTAACCCCTTTTCTCTCTCTTCCTCTGAGACACCTACGATGAGAATGCTATTCCTTTTAATGTCATCCCAGAGGTCTCAAATTCTGTCTTCAATTCTTTGAATATTTTTTTATCAATTTGCTGGTTTGCTTGATTGAGTTTCTCAGTCTTATCTACCAAATCAATGATTCTATTGGAAGCTTCATCCATCCTATCTATGAGTCTCTCTATTGAGTTCTTTAAGTCAACCATCATGTATCTTACCTGTTTGATATCTTGAATTGAGTCTTTTCTTTGCTTCCTGACATTCTTGTTTACTCCTTCTACTGATATCTGGATTCCCATGGGTATGTGAGTCAGTGTTACACTAAATTCCTCTTCAGGCAACTTACATATGTCTATTGTGTTCAGATTTTCCCCTGGGCTTTTGATTGGCTCCATCATTCCACATATATTTCTCTGTACCTTTGCTCTATTCAGCATTCTTTAACATTTCTGAAGGTTCTTTCCCTGGCATTGTATAGATTTGATGTGCCCAGGACTGGCGATCAGGCTACAATTTTGCTTCTACCCACTAGGTGGCTTTTGTGGGTAGCATTGAGGTCTGGGATTGCTTTCTCACTGCAATCATTGGCATAGGGCATCCTATAGGTGAGGTTTCCCTGGGGCGGATATGTGGTGGGTATGATTTCCGCTCCCAACACAGGCTCTGGTTTGAATGATTGTGGGAGCAGTTAGAGCTCTTTGTCTGCGTCCCGTCATGGCTGCGCCCAGAATAATTTCATCTCCTGGGCTTCAGCTCAACTCCCAGTGTGCTGGCTCACCTTTTACCCCCTCCCAATTTGGCACTCCAGGGCTCTACGTCTTAGCCCTTCTGGGTCTTCCTAGCACTGCCTTCGCAGCTGGTCCCCAAATCCTTATTCTCCACTGCACCACTTGTCCAGAGCCTTCCTTATCCACATCAGCAGTTCCCTCATCCACCATTAATCGCCAACTGTTCTTTCTCCACCCGAAGTGTCAGTCATCTCTTGGCTGTCTCAGGAATATAGGTGTTTTTTGTTTTGTTTTGTTGCTTTTGGTGTCTGTGGGGAGAGAGCAGAAGTTTCATCCTATAGAGTGCCCATGCAGAAATCAATCTCTAAGTTTAAAGTTCTTCCTTAATGTCCTCTTTTTTTCTAAGTGTCATTCTTCTGAATTGCTTTGTCTCCAATTAATTTGGGGTCTACCACCTTCCTTGTGGTTGATTCCTAGCTTTAAGCTATTTGTGTCAGAGAATACAAGGTTGACTTTAATCTTTAAAAATGTGTTGAGGTATGTCAAAATATGACCTATCCTTTAGAATATTCCATGCGCACTTAAGAAGTAAAGTAAATCTGTAGTCATTGGATGAAGCATTCAGTAGATGTTTTGTTAGACCAATTGTTCTAACTGGTCATTTAAAGCTGCTGTTTCCCTGTAAATTGTCTTCCTTGTTAATCTGCCCATTGCTGTAAGTGGGGTTTTAAAATATCTTACTATTATTGTGTTACTATGGATGTATCTCATCAGTTCTAATAATTCTTCCTTAATCTATTTTGATGCTCCTTCATTTGGTGCATATATGTCAATAAGCATTATGTCTTCGTGCTTGAATAATCACTTATTCATGACATGTCTTTCTCTGTCTGTTGTTACATTTTTTATTTGGAAGGTTGTTTTATTTAATATAAGTATGGTTGCTGCTGCCATATAGAAATGGTAGTTAGGGCCAAGATGGTGACCTGGTAGGAGCTGAGTCTCATATCCTTTTAATAGAGCAACTAGGAATCACCTATTTGGCAGACACAAACACTGAGGAAAACAGACCTGCAGAGAGAGTCACACCAATCATCACCACAAAGGTAGGCTGAAAATGTCAGGGTTCAGAGCTACATTTCAGTTTTGGGATTCCCAACTTAGGGTACAGAAAGATCAATGATTGAGTGGGTGAAGACTCAGGAATAACTGAACCTCCCAGATAGTCATTCCAAGAGCAGAATGGCTATTCAGTAGGACCAGAAAATAGAGCTGGGGGAGAACATCTTGGTGCAGGGTAGAAGGAGGACCATGTTCCCTGTGGGGAATTACACTGAAAGTTGACATAACCAGAAGGCAGCCATGGAATACTCTAGTTCACACTGCCCATGATATTACTCAAGAGTCTCAGGATCTGCCCACAGGAAATACTGCCCCCAGGCTTAAAGAAAGGACAGAATATCCTAAAAGAGTGGAATCTTTAACGACTACCCACTAGTGCCACCCTGTGTGTGTGCAGACACAATTACAGTCTGTTTTCTGATTTGGGATCAATGACAAGGTGTTCATTACCATTCAGACCTGTAATGCTAGAGGAAGGCTCAGCAGCTCTAACACAAACTCCAACCCCATAGGCTGAACTCTTAGGCCCCAAAACAAGTTTTGCCTAAGAACTTCAACAAATCCAACCTATGACGATTGCACATAACTGAAGAATTTTCATTTTTCAAACCAAGATCCAGTTTTATTTGGTACAAGTTGATACCCTCTATGAGGCCATCAATATAGGGTAACCTAACCTATAGAAATATAAATGGAATTCCAAACTAAGCAAAGACACAGAGAAGTATATGTAAAATGATGGATCCAATTAAAACCCCAGGGGTAAATCTAAGAGATATACAGCTTATCTGAGGAAGAATTTAAGACAATGATGATAACATACTCATGTAAATAAAGAAAACAGCAGAGGAAGAAAAAGAGAGCAACAAAAAAGATAGATAAAATGAAGCAAGATATCAAAGAAAAGAAGAACATGATAGATGAACTAAAGACTTCAATAGATGGACATAGGAGTAAGTTAATGAATACTTCAAAAGAATTGGTGAGCTAGAAGATAGGGAAGAAGAGTTCACTCAAGAAAATGAGCAATGAGAAAAAAAGAATAAAAATAAATGAAGACAACAATTGTGACCTATGGATAATAGCAGAAGGAATGACACACGCATCATAGGGGTCCCAGAAAGAGAAGAAAGAGAAAAGGATGCAGATACTGTATTTGAAGAAATAATACCTAAGCACTTCATATTGTCATCAAGATGGCAATAATACAAGATAATTAAAATATCTTTAAAGCAGTTAGAGAATAGCAAGTCATATATAAAGGTGTCCCCATAAGATTGTCAGTAGATTTCTCAACTGACATTCTTCAGACAAGTAGGGAATGACATGATACATTCAAAGTACTGAAAGAAAAGTAATTTCAACCTAGATACTCTATCCTGCAAGATTATCATTTAGACCTGAAAGAACGATTAAAAGCTTTTCATACAAAGAAAAGTTAAAGGAGTTAATCATCACAAAACCAGTTCTACAAAAAATACTAAAGTGTAAAGAACCCCCATTTAAAAATAATAAAACAGAAAAATAAAAAAGTGGAAGGTTGAGAGGAGAAAAATGTGTATGGCTAGATTCAGTGTCAGACTAATCTGCTGACAAATGAAAATAGGAAATAAACAGAATTCCCAATGCAAATCTCAGGGTAACCTCAAAACACATATCAAGGGAAAAAACAAAGAAAACAAAAATTTAATCCTAACAAAACAAAGCTACACTCAATTCACCTAAGAAGAGAATAAGAAGAAAAATGCACTGTCTGTAACAACACACAAAAATAAATTACAAAATGGTAATCGACTGTTACATATCACTAATCACCTTTAACCTTAATGGACTGAATTCACCAAGTGACACAGTGACTTAATGGACTAGAAAGTATATCCCAGCCTTCTACTGCATTCAGACATTCACCATCTTTCAAAAGATCAACATATGTTCAAATTCAATAGTTGAAAAGTAATTCTACAGTTGAGTGACAAGTAAATCCCTCTATTCAATCAGACACCTCCCAATAAGCCAGAAGAGATTACATAACTCATGAATTTCTCTATGTTTGATAGAGAAATGGCTGAGATGAGGGCAGACTAAGAGATCCCCGAGAATTATTTCAATTATGACACACTGAGAGAGCCACGGTAAAAGATTTCCTAAAAAAAAAGCCTGAAAGAATGGCATCTATGGTCTTGCAGAGAAACATTTCTAAGATTATTCTTATTTAGGATATTTTTAATTATCAGAATTGACCCTGGAAACTCAGATGATACTCAAATTGTAATCAGTTTTTGGTAGAGGTGATCACAACCTTAGAGAAACGGATTTCACATAACAGTAAATTTCTCTGTTATCGCAATGATTATTTAGGTAGACAAAATCATCTTAAGAATCAAATCTCTTCCTACTCTGGAAGAAACACAGCAATACTAAATTTAAAAATTAGTTGAGTCATCACTACCTAACAGTATAATCTATGAAAGGATGAATTTCTCTTCCTGGATTTCCCATGGTTCTAGGTCATACAAACTCATCTATTCCAGTTATTTAACCATTGATTCTGAATTCTAGGAGACTGAAACTCTACCAATTATATTTTTGTGAACTCCCAGGTATAATCATTCAGGACAGTGTCCATAAGACAGTTCCTATCTTAGAAACATCAACCAAAGAAAGCAAAAAATATTTTTCCTTCTTATTATATTGTTATAGATAATGACTATAAGAATCATTTCAGTAGTGGAAGTAGAAAGGTCAAAAATATCAGGACATCTACATCCACATGAGGCAGCAAAGGCAACAAAAGAAGCAGAGGCAACACCTTTAGGAAGCTCCTGCACACAACTATAACAGCTTTGATAGCTACTTATCACTCCTCTTCATCTTTAGTTTACTTCTCAGAACTTCCCTGATTTACTTCCCTGGCTTTTTAATATTTCTGTCAAAGAGCCCTTTCTTTTTTTTCCAAGAGGAAAGCTGAGAGATAGCAATGTGGGCAGGAAGGTATGCGGTTAGAAGAGAAAGAGAAGAGGAAGATACATTTTCTGTATTTAGTTGTCCCACCTGATCTCATATCATGAACCCTGGTCCTTGAGTTGTATGTGGACTGCTGCCCAAGCATGACTCTAACACCTGAGTCACCCGGGCATGCCACATTCCTTTCCTTATGTGACTCTGTTTAATTTTAATAGACTGGTATCTATTTAACAATTTTGACTTACACCATATTTGTAAAAGCAGTGGACTCAGAAATAGCTTTCAGTGATTAAAATCTGGGGTTTCTCTATCTGCATGTCACCTGAAAATTATGATTTCATTTCCAATAAATAACAGATTACTTCTAGTCCATGACAACAAAGGTAGAACTATTCATAAATTGAGTCAATTAAAGGCAAGTTACATGTCAGAAAATTACTATTTTGCTTGAATTTTATGATGAGAATGATTATTACATGAACTCTGGAGTGGATAGACTACTTGCAATTATATAAGAGAGCTCAATCAGTAGCCAATTAAGAGAAATAAAAACCACTGAAATATTTGTATTGACATTGCCCAGAGTAACCAAAAAATTAGTATAAATAAAATATTTTTCCTTACCCCCACCTTATAATATTTCATTATTATTTACTCTTGGAAGAAACTAATCAAGATGAAAAAGAATTAATAAATAGCAAATTTTCTGACTTCAAGCTTCCTGTAATGAAGGAAATATCTTAAATTAAGAGCAAAAACTAAAAAACAAACAACTTTATGACCAAATTGCTTACATTCTAATAGTTTGTCCGGAAGATATTCTATTAGCAAATCTCAATTGAAAATAAGGAAATTATAAATTTAAGAAAAAAAAAATTATGAGTAAAATATCTGACACAAAGTGTTACCTCAGGCAATAAGGATAAATATCAAAATATGGAAACAAAGGAAACAAAAGAGAAAGGCTAAGAAATGTTCTGTGGCATGAGAAAAGGAAAATGTACATGCAAGAAGTAAGAAAAATAATATTTCTAAAGAATGTATACCATAGAAAACAGAAGTAAATATCAAATAGTATCTATAAAAGTCAAAGTAACAGAAGTAAATTTCAAATAGAGTCCGTAAAAGTCAAGGAAACATGGCTCCAATATAAAAGCAAAATAATAGATTTAAGATTAGATGGAAGTGCAAGAAAAAAAGATCAGAAGGCAGCAATCCAGAAAGCAGTACAAAAATAAAAGTAGAGCTTGAGGGTGTTGCTAGGAATGTTTAGATACAACATAGGTATTAAAACAGTTTGTAATGTCATAATAGCAGTGAGTAACAGAAGACAATTTGTACAACACCAAGATTTTAATAGATAATTCTGAAAAACATTAGAAAAAACACAAAAGCAGAGATTTGAAGTGCTAAAAATAAAAGATGAATTAAGATTTACGTAGTTAATATAAGATTAAAGGAAAATAATAATTTGTAGTTATATATCAGAAATGCTGTAAAAAAGTTTTTTAAAGAGTACTTAGCTAAAGATGTTAGAGATAGAAAAAGTTGTCATATCTTTCATGTTTAAATAAAGCAAAACATATTGATATTTTCTATGTAATACTGAAGCTGAAAGCTATATTATAAGTACAAGTACTTATTAGATATAAGGCACAATTCTTATAAAAATTTTAAAATGGAAATTTTAGACAGTTGTAAATATTTCTTAAAACAAAACTTTAAAAGTATTGCATGCATTTTTCACTAACAATTTCTAAGGTGTGGCATGAAATGACGCATTCAAATTTGACTGATTGTGATATCTGTGATCTGTTTCAGCACAACTATTTTTCTGAAGACTAATATAAAAATATTATAACAATAATAATAGAGAAATGCAATTGAACTATTATCTCTATTACTTTAAATATTATATCATATGGTATAATAGTGCTCTAAAATATTTTATTATATCACTTTTTCCAGAGAAGGAAACTAAAATCAGGAAGTCAAAGTAACTTAATAGTACACAGTAAAAATTGTTGAGTAGGGACTTGATTTTTGACAGCTGGGTCTTGTATCAACTGTGCAGTACTGTATCTAATATTGTATATTAGCCATAATTTCTTATGAAAACTGGAAACACGATTTTAACTGAGGACGGCAGAGCATATTGCTTGATTTATTGTTTGCTCCCATGAGGAACTACGAAGAACTAGTAAGAAGCAAGGCACCACTGAGCAAATTCCACAAGAAGATGGGGAAAGCAAAACATCTACTGCAGTTCACAGAATAACACAGAATTCCTCAGATGGAATGCCAAGGAGATCTGCTTATCAGTGTGACAGAAAGTGGGTGGAGAGGCGGCAGAGAAAATTGGAGTGGTATGGTGTGGGCTAAAGGCAAATCAGCTCCTGAGCTAGCCAGGTGTCTTAGAGAAAGGAGGACAAAAACAATGGCACATGTACTTAAATTAGGAGAAGCCCAAAGTAGAGAACTGGGTTACTCAATACAAGGTTAATTATAGCAGGAAAGACAACATAGAAAGTATTGTAAACTACCAATCACTATACACCTTGAAATCATCTTTGAATCATGAAGTTCAATTACTGTTGATAGACTACATACAATCTGGGAACTCAAGCAGAAAGATAAACCCCCATGCAACTCAGGGTAAGGAGACCATGACCCCAGCAATCTGGAAGAGTGACAGTCCTCCTACCCTACAGTGCTAATAATGAACAGCTACATACCAGCCTAAGCACCTATGGAAACCTGAAAAGCTCAAACATACTAAAACATATATAATAAAGCCATAGTTCCACCTACTGGAAATTGAAGCATAATCAAATCAATTCTAAATTGCTGACTGAGGTTTAAAAGGGGGAGAAAAAATATATACAAGATTACCTGAGCTCTCAAGGTATTATGGTATCATAGGAGAATAAGAACTGCACAAATAAAATTTAAAGATATAGAAGGTTATATGTTTTTATAGATAAAGAATGTCAAATAGTATAAAGGAGCTCAAAGAGATAAAATAATTCAGAAAATAAATTTTGTGTTATAAGTGAGTACAGCAAAACAAAGAGATACAAAAAGAACTCAGAAAAATAAATCATGGGATCAAACAAAATTAATGAGCCGATGCTAGAAATTGAAGTTTTAAATGAGAAACAAAGATTTAAGATATGAAAACTCCAGTAAATAAAATCAAGACTGCTATAGAAAGCTATAAGAACAGAACAGACAAAGTGGGAGAACACACTAGTGATATCAAATATAGAAACAGAAATAATTATGCTGAATTAAAAATATAAAAATTATATTTTCAATGGAAAAATATGTTAGTATAGGCATCAAAATATTTGTGTGGACAATATAAGAATAACAGACATTTCAGAAGAAGAAGAGAATAAGAAAGGAATAGTTTGCTTATAGAAAGAAAAGTTGAACACTTCTGAAATGTAGGGAAGAGATGGTATATACAAGCTGATGAGGTCAATGAAACACTTGATTATCTTGATGCAAAGAAACCTACACAAAAACACATTTTAATATGCAAAAACACATTTTATTTATATTAGCAAGATTCTCAACAAAGAAATAAGATTAAAAGTATTGAGGGAGGAAAAAACAAATTACTTACTAAGATACTCTCATCAGATTTTCAGACTCCAGCAGAATTTATACAGGCAAGTAGAGAATAGATAAAAACCCATTTAAAATACACAAAAATATTTTTCCAGTCAAGAATACATTCTATTACATAACTATTTCAGATATGAAGGAGAATAAGAGATTTTCACAATCAAGAGTAGAAGGTGTTTGTTACCACTAAACTTATCTTAAAAGAAATGCTTAAAAAAGCATTTCTATGTACATTGAAAAAGATAGTTCACAAGACCTGGAAATGGGGCAATAAATCCATACAAAATCAGAAACTGAAAGCCAAAATAGCCGTTAACAAACCTTCATATATCAATAATAAGCCAAAATATAAATGGGATAAACTGACCAATCAAAAGGCCTAAAGTGTTTGAATGTATTAAAAAACAAACAAAAAAAATAATGATATACTACTTAAAAGGAACTTGCATTACAATACAGAGAAATGTATACTGACAGTGAAAGAATGAAAAAAAGAAATCTCCAGGTCAATGGATACATTAAAGGACAGGCACTGACATATTTATGTTAAATAAAATAAAATTACTATCATAAAGTAAAAAGAAACAAATATGGATCCTATGTAATTAGAAAGAGATTAATACAATAAGAAAACTATACACTTCAAATATATATGCATCCAAATTTGGTGCCCCTAATAACATGAATGTTAACAGACAGGAACGTCAAAATTACAGCACCACAGCAGCAATATTATTACTGTACTTCGATGGAGTGCTATTAGCAATGGCCAGGTTATCTAGACAGAAAATCAAAATGAAAAATTCGATGAGGTGGACTGAATAGATATTTACAGATAATTTGACAGAAATATAATAGAATGCACTTTTGTCTTCCAGTGGTCACATTACATTCTTGAGCATAAATCATATTGACACAAAACAAATTTCAACATTTAGGAAGTTAAAAATCCTAACAAGCATCATTTCATATCAAAATGATATAAAACTAGAAATCAAAGAAAAGACGAAAGGAAAACCATAAATTGGTGAGACTAAACAGCATTCTACCAGACTATAAATGAATCAACAAGGATATCAAAAGTGAAATGAATAAGTACATTGAGACAATCAAAAATGAAGAAAAGTTACAGACTGTATGAGATGCAGCAAAAGAATTACTAAGGACATTGATAATAACACAAGCCTGTCTCAGTGAAAAAGAAAAATCAAAATTTTAAAACTGAACTTGCACTTAAAGTAAATGAAAGAATAAAACAAAATCAATCACTAATAGAAGAAAGGAAAACCTGAAATTGTGATGGAATAAACTAAACATCAAAAAGAAAAAAAAGTATCAATGAAACAAAAATTTGTTCCTTTGATATTATATATTTATAATATACATGCTATATATATATTTGAATGTTTATATAACATTTCAGCCAGTCTTACAAAGAAGAGAGAACACAAATAAAATCAGAAATAAAACACAATTTGCAGATAGCATTACAGAAACACAAAGAATCATAGTGTTATGAGCACCTATATGGGGACAAATTGAAATTTCTAGAAAAAATTTTAAAACATGGAATATTACAAATGTATACTATTCTGAGAATGAAATAATAAGGAGATTCAAAGAGCAATAAAAGTCTTTCAAAAGCCTAAAGACCAATACCAGATGCTTTACTAGAAAATTCTACCTGAAGTTCAAAGAATTGATTTAATTCCTCTTCGACTTATTCCAAAAATTTTTAAAGAATAGAAAATTCCCAAACTAAAGCAAACAAAACAGACATTTTACACACACACACACACACACACACACACACACATCTTTGATGAACACAGATGCAGATAAAATCAATATAATACTAGCAAACTAAGCTCCATAACTCACGAAAAATTCAGACATGATCAGGGAATGTATCCCTGAGAAAAAACGGTCACTTCCACATACACAAATCAAACAAAAACATATTATAATTTAAAAAAATGAAGGAAAAACATTTGACAAAATTTAGCACATTTTTAAGTTAATAATTGTCAAAAATGATATTAACAGAATATAATTCAGCATAATAAGGGCTATGTAACAAACCAACAGCTAGTATCATAATCAATGGGAAAATGCTTTCCTCTAAGATGAGAAAATGGCAAATTTCCCATTCTTATGAATATTATTCAATCTAATTTTGAAATTCCTAGCCCATACATTTAGAAAAGAAAACAATATAAATGTTATTCAAATTGAAAGAGAGAAGTTAAATTATCACAATTTGCCTTGGAATAATAATATATTTAAAAAATCCCAAAGATGCAATTAATAAGCTGTTAGATGTAATAACCAGTTAAATAGCAGTCTATATAATTAATACAAGAAAGCATACTGCATTTTTGTGCACAAATAATAAGTTATCAAAAAGAGAAATCAGGAAACCAATCGCATTTATGATTGTATCAAAATAATAAGTGACTTGGAATAAACTTAACTGAAGATAAATATAAACATTCTGAAATCTATCAAACGTAAGAAAGAGAAAACATTGATAAACGAAAGATATTCCATTCTTATGGATTGGAGAATTGGCATTGTTAAAATGATCATATTACCTAAAGCAATATATGGATTCAATGTAGTCACTATCAAAATCACAATAGCATTTTTCAAAAAAAAATTAATAAATTTATTTGAAACTACTGAAAATACAGAATTGCAAAACCAATTCTTGCTAAAGAGAAAAAAGGCAGGTAGTTATCATGCTGCATGACTTTTGACTGTTACAAAGTGGTAATAATCAAATCGGCATGGTATTGAATAAAAAGAGACATGCAAATTAATGGAATAAAATTGAATGCAAGAAACAAACCTAAGCAATTGCCTCACACCTGTAAGTATAGGTATTATCCAAATGACTAGAACCAATATCTGTTGGAGAGGATGTGGTGAGAAAGGATATCTTATAAAGCATTAGACAGAGAGCAAAATTATGAATTATTATGAAAAATAGTAAGAAGATAACTTCAAAACCACAGAACTTCCATGTGGTCAACTATTCCACATCTGAGTATTTACTAAAAAGCATAAAGGCACTAATTTGGAAAGATACATGCATCCTAATGTTCATTGTAGCATTTTATTTAATAGCCAAGAGCTGGGAACAATCTAAGTGCCCTTGGACAGATGAGGAGATTAAAAAATTGTGGTATATATACACAATGGGTACTACTACTACTCATGTATAAAACAACAAAATAAATGAAATGAAATGAGAATCTGCTATTGGTAGCATCATGAACGTATTAGGCTTAGTTAAATAATCAGAGAAAGATAAACACCATGTAATTTCACTCAGTGATGATACTTAGAGAAACCAAACAGATTAACTAAATAAAACAAAATCAACTTTTAGACTATAAGACTGTTAGTGGCTATCCGAGGAAAGAATAAATAAGAGGGTAACATCAGGTGAAGGAGGTCAATTCTGTGGTGTACAACTGAATAAGAATTTGGTGATAGCCTCCTGATAGCCCCCCATGGGCAGCGGCAGACAACTCCCAGTGGAACCCTCGGAAGGGTGCTGCTACTGCTGCAGGAAGGCAGGCAGTGTCTGGGATGGTCCTTAGAAAAGGAGGAAGTTCCAGAAGAGAGACTTCTGTGTGTGGTTCAGAGTCAGATAGTGGCTGGAAATTTCAGCTCTTGGTTATTAAATCAAGAAAGAAAGCCCGTGCTCACAATGCAGAACTTAAAAGGGAATAACGACCTACCACCCCAGTTTCCAGACTCCAAGGATAGTCTGCCAAATATAACCAGGACATCATTTTCACTCCGGGGCCTTTGTAGCCCCACATGCGCATAGGGGTCTACAGATACCCATCTCACCAGGAGTGCACATTTGAAATGAGAGTGTTTCGGTGATACTACTTATTCAGGTGGCACCAAACAGACACAGTCTCCAGAAGATGAGCTCAAGAGGAGAAATTCCACTTTTGAAGATATGGATTGCTTTTTGTTTGTTTGTTTTTAAACTGATACTTGAAATTATTTTTTTGATTCTTTGAATCAAAAAGGTAGTATAATACCTTAATCTATGAAGTTGATTGAAGTTCCTATGAACCTAGCTACTTTCACCTGAGGAAATTTCTTGTTACCTTTCTAGTTGTGTGATGGAAAAATAAAGACATTACTTCAGGTATTCTAAAAGTAGTAAAAGCAACAAGTATGATATTTGCTGTTTTCTTTTAAAAATCAGAATTACTATGAAAGCAGTGTGTATAATAAAATGTTTAATGTGATGCAATATTACTTCAATATAAATTATTAAATAAAAATATCAGTTGAATAAAATTAGACCCAGAAATAAGTCCACACATGTATGAATAGCTATCATTAAAAAAAAATAACCAAATAAATAAAATGGAGAAAGGAAAGTCTTTTCAAAAAATGGTTTTGGAAAACCATTTGGACAGCTAAGTTCAAAAGGCTGAAACTAGACCACTCTATCATTCCATATACAAAAAAGTAAGTCAAAGTAAATTAAGCATTTGAATGTTAAGATCTGAAACCATAAAATAGAAAAAATGTAGGAAATAATCTCTAATACATTGGCTTTGATGGTCAGCTCCAATGGTAAATGAAAACTAAACTAAAAATAAACAATTTGGCTGCATCAAGTTGAAAAGCATTTACACAGGGAAGGAAACTATCATCAAAACAAAAATGCAACCTTCTGAAAAGAAGATATTTGAATATCGTATGTCAGATAAAAAGTTGATATTCAATATAAAAAGAAAATGCAACTAAAGATTAAACAAACAGCCTGATTTAAAAATGGACAGAGGAATAGAACAGATACTTATGCAAAGAAAATACACAGATGGCCAATAAATAGTGCATGAAAAGATGTTCATCACCTCTTATTAGGAAAATTCAAATCAAAATCACAATGAAATATCATTTCACACCTGCTATAAAATTAACAAGGAATGCAAGAGTAGGTGAAAGTGTGAAGAAAAGGGAGCACTTGTACATTGTTGTTGGGAATTTGATTGCTCTGATATCTCACTAGAATTGCACAATGATGCTTCAAAAATTAAAAATAGTTTATGATACAGTTAAACTATGTATGTGTATTTATCCAAAGAATGCAAAAACTCTAGTTTGAAAAGACATATATACAATTATGTTCATTGCCATTTTATTTTATAAATTTGAGATTTGGATACAACAAATTATATAATAATAGACAAATGGATAAAGAATATATGACATATTAACACTAATATTACTCAGTTATCTAAAACATAAAATTTGAAAATATTTAATAATGATTGAACTAGAGAGTAATATACTGTGAAAACGTCACACAGATAAACAAATAATGTATCATTTCCTGCATATGAAAGATAAGAAAAAACAGCAAAAGCAAGCTTTTAGATTATGAAAATATAAGGAGAAAAGTGATGAGGAATGGGTAAATCAGATAAAGGAGTTCAATTCTATAGTGGTAGATGAAACCTAGACTTTTGGTGAATACCATAATGCAGTACACAGAAGTTAAAATATAACTTTATAGACCTAAAACATATTTTGATGTTATAAAATGAAGTTACTTCATAGATTTCTTGAAAGGCAGAGTTAGTGATGGAAAAAAAATCATTAAATTTTGTGTATCATTAAAGATCTTTATTTCTTCATTTTATTTGATTTTTCTGGGTAGAACATTCTTGGCTAGAATTTTTATTTGAATTTAATTTGAATATGTCATTCCATTTTATCCCATCAGTAGATTTTGATTGAGAAGTCTGATGAGAGCCTAATGGATCTATTTTTGCATATTAGGCTTATATTTTCTATAGTATCCTCGAATAAGTTTTCTTTGCTGTTGATATTTGCTAATTTTACTCTGATGTACTTGGAGTTGTTTCTGTTGTGTTGTTTTAAGAGTTCAATATTTTGTTGTTCTATTTGCTTCTGGGAATTTTCTAATTACTTTTTGTGACAGATGTGAGAAGTTCCTTCTATTCTTTAAATCATTTTCTGCTCCTTCTGCCATCCCTCACCTTCCAGGATACCTACTATACTTACATTTGTTCTTCCCATGGAATCTGATTTTTTTCAGACTTTATTTGTTTGTCTTCAGTCTTGTTTCTCTTGCCCCTTCTATGAGGGTCACCTCTGTAATCTTGTCTTCAAATTCTGAGATTCTTTCCTCTGTGAGATTTAGTAATTTATAATGCTTACCATGTTTACCTTCAGTCCCTTGACAGTATTTCTTATCATAGTAATTATTCTACACATTAAGGTAATTTATTATGTCTAGGTTACCCATTTCTTACACATATTTCAACACATCATGCCTTCCACCAAATCACCAAGTGTTCTTCCCCATTGTCCAGTGGGCTCCACAGCCATTTGCCCCCATGCACCTGACATCCTATTGGTAACCTCAGTTCTGTTGCAAATGTTTCAGGGTTGGTTATGTTTCCTCTGTTCCTTTGTTTTATCTATTCACATTCCACCTATGAGTGAGGTCATCTGGTATCTATCTTTCTTCTTTTGACTTGTTTTACTTAGCATAATCCCCTCTAGCTCCATCTATGTTGATGCAAATGACAGGGTTTCATCTCTTCTGAGGGCTACATAGTATTCCACTGTATATATGCACCACATCTTCTTTATTCATTTATCTGATGTTGGGTACTTATGTAATTCCCGTTCTTAACTTTGTGAACAGTGATGCAATAAACATGGGGAGGTATAAATCTCTGCAGATGGGTGCTTTTGTATATTTTGGGTAGATGCCCAGAAGTGGATTAATGGGATTTTATGAGATTTCCATCTTCATTTTTTTGAGGAAGAGCCAAATTCTTTTCCCTAGGTGTTGAGCTAATTTGGACACCCAACAGCATTGCAAAAGTGTTCCCTCTTCTCCACATCCTCACCAGCATTTGTTGTTTCCAGACTTTTGGATAATAGTCTTTCAGGTTTAAGGTGATATCTCATTGTTTTAATTTGCATTTCCTTGATATCCAGCCAGCAGGAACATAATTTCATGTGTCAGTTGGCCATCTGCATATCCTCTTCAGAAAAGTGTCTCTCTAATTCCTCCTCCCATATTTTGATTTGATCGCCTGTTCCTCTTTTGAGTTTTATTAGTTCTTTGTATATTATAGATAATAAGACTTTGTTGGAAATATCAAATGCAAATATTTTCTCCCAGTTAGTAGGGTTCTTTTGGTTTCCCTAGTTTTCTTTGTTGTGAAGAAGCTCTTCAGTTTGATGTAGTCTCAGTTGTTTATTTTTCTTTTTGCTTCTCTTGATGGCGGAGTTGAGTACCCAAAGCCTTCCCTATGACTGATGTCATGAAAAGTCTTTCCTATGTTGTCTTCTAAGAGCTTTGTGGTTTCTGGCCATATACATTGACAATAATTTTTATCTCTAACATTTCTTCTAGGACTTTTTTCATCCTTAACCTTCTTGGTGAAATATTCCTTTGACCTGTCCATTTCTTTTCTGAGGTCTTCCAATTGCCTTTGGAAAGATTATTGTGCTTCCTGCATGTTGTTCAGATTTGTATAACTATTATTTTGAGTTATTTGTCTGTTGGGTTGTTCCAGTCAGTGTCAATGGATTTCTTCTCTGGGGACTTCCTGGCATCCTCTTTTGGGTCAATTGAATTTTTAATGGACTTAGATTTTCACAGAGCTTTCTTCTCTGCCTTGAATTTAGCATTGTGGGCTTCCTCATCTTTTTCTTCTGATTTCTTCTTGTATGACAATTTCTGTGCTATCCCCACAGGATCCTCAGAGGGTTGCGGCTTCTCAAAATTGCTAAAGTAGATTGTGGGGCTGAGACTGACTCATAACTCTCTAGCTTGTATGATAATTCTTGTTCCCAAATCAGTTGGTGCTTGTCAGCTTCAGTGGAAGCCCCATCAGGTTCTTCTCTGGTGGGAAACTCACAGGATGACTGGCATGGTCTCTGGAATGTGTCTGTGGCCCTGGTGGCCTCAGTGAGGGTGGAGGAGGGCAGTTCCTATCTGGCACAGTCATTTATCTTTACAAAGAATTGAGCAAGACCTATAAACTATTTACTATAACAATAGTCAAACTATTTCTCCATGTTGATATTCCATTCCCTACCATCAGAATTATCAGGTTATCAATACTGGGGCTTTACATAATGGTGATTTATCTGTTTCTTGCTATTATTGGAGCAGATTCTATTCTTTTTTTTTACCTTCTCCCTTCTTTTCGATTATCTCTTTTCTCCATTTTTTCATGTCCATGAATAACTAATTAAAATGAAATTTTGCACCAATATATTTTTGTTGATCATTTAAAATACTTATATTTACTTCTCTCTTTTTCTCAATAATGAATTCATTCACAAATGATTATTTCTTTCATGTAGCCATTAACTTAGTCTAAAATTGATTTGGTATCACAAAACTATAAAAATTATATTATTATTGTGATTTCCAGCCTTATTTAAAAATAAGCAAGTACTAATTAACCATGTTGCTGCTAAAGTAATTTATCATTATAACTATTATCATTAGTATTAATAACTATTATAGGACAATGCAAGACAATAGTTTAGCATCATGTTTTAGACACATACACACAAATACACATACACATAACAACTGACATTCACAATGATGTTTATAGAATCTATATCAGATTTCTCTTGCATCCTGGAGTATGACAAAAAACAAAAAACAAAAAAAACAAAAAAAACAACCAAGTAGGCAGCCTCAGAACTTTTCCTCCATGGTAGCAAACCTCATGCCCCCCCTGCTTCTTTAACACCTATGGGGGAGCAGAATCTAATCAGGCTCAAGCAGTGTGTACTGAGTTATCTAAACTGAAGGCATAACACTGAATTTTAATATAGTGAAAATTTTTTCTTCAGGGGGCAGAGATAACACGGTCCATTTGCTGTGCTTTGTGATGATCCAATTTGATATGATAGAAATTGAATCTAGAAAGATGAACAGGCAGTGTTCCTTTTCCCTAGTCTCTCAAATATCAGGCACTTAAAGTAATTCATTGATAAATGCTCGGTCACCTCAAATTCTTTCAATTTTTCAAGCCTTTATAGCGCAGTATTTATGTATTTTTAAGCATTATGCATAGACATTGGGCAACAGTGTAGATTCTAGATACATGGAGATAATTCAGTAGTACTTCAATTTGATAGTAAATATGCTCAGAATATGACAGTTTAAGGTCAACTAAACTTCATGAAATTAATGACAATGTAATAATAGAATCATAACCTCAATAGTTCCAAAAGGAAAATGTGTTAGTATTTCTGAATCTTTACAATCTGTTTCTTCCCCTAATACATTATCATACATTTACTCTACCTTGTGGCCAATAGTACTCTTGGCACTCAGGAAAATATGTATCATTGTGTCACATTTGTCACTGTGGACTTTAGATTTTGCAACAATACATCGCTAACACATGGAAACATTCATTACTGAAGAAATTATGTCCCATCCCAAGAACAAACCACATTAAATGCCAAGGGATTATAGAACAACAGTACAGTATAATGGAGTTCAAAGCCTGTATTATGGCTTCTTAGACAGTATAAAACACATACCAGCTATATCCATATCTGATACAGATTCAGGTGCATAATTCTTTAAATCTGTACCTCCTCTGAAATACTCGTTTTCCTAGTACGATAGTATCCTCTCTGCATGCCCTCTCTCTCTCAAAACCAGCACTGAGTTGTCTCTAATGGTCTTAATATTATTTGGCATCATTTACTTTCATTGTCTGCAGTCTGTGGATTCCTTGTAGTTTTGCTTTCCCTGTCCCTTCCACTGCAGTCTTTCTTCTCTGAAACAGATCCCATATCTTATTATTTATTTTGAACAAGTTGGTAGATTTTAAAAACCCTAAAGCTCATGACAACCTGAAAAGAAACTATAAATTGGTAGCACAAATAGAGTATTCCTAAGGTATGAGTAACAACATCAAGTTTTAACCAAACAAAAGCACACACGCATGCGCACACACACATCAGAAATCATATTACAGGTTTCCTTTTTTGCTTTAATATAGTGATACTTTATTATTTTTAATAATTAAAAATAGTAGGGGTGAGCTTCATTATGTAAGTCAGTTATATGTTTGTTAAAATTTCCAACATACCCATGGATATTATTTCTCATTTAAGAAAAATGAAAGGATTATCAGAATGTTAACAATGAAACACTACCCAATAGAAAGTATTTCTTCACAAAATATGAAAACAAAATTAGTCTTGGGTATTTCACTTCTATATTCTGTGTGATTAACCGATATTTATTTTGTTTTGTAAGTGCCACAATAGGTTTCAATTTTTCAATTAAAAAATGGAAAAAAAGGGCTCAGACACAACATTCTTTGTTTTACATTTTTTTTAAGTAAACTAGTTCCCAACTCTATTCATGGTGCAAAATCAAATTCACAATATTCTTTGGACTTAGTTTCTATGAAGCTGGGAATTCATTTTATCTTCACCCACTGGTATGCCTATATTTTCAAGTCAAATAAACTAAGTTATAGTCTGTCCTATATATGCCTGTGAAAAAGGAAAAATGGTTTAACTTTATGGGAAAGCATAATATCTGAACACAATCAAAATCACCATAAATGACTTTGTAATTGAATATGTAAGAAACTGAAGCTACTCTGCAGATCCCTGACTTGATTTTAAGTAGACTATTTTGAAGTGATTTTTTAAATTTACTTATTAGACTCTATCGTTCTTCATCCTGAGTGAGCATCTAGGGAAATTGAAGAACTACTGCTAATATTTGTCAAGAAATTACATTCTGGGCCATGTTATTGTTATGTTGTGGTAGTTTTCAATTTGCAGAGTTTATGTAAGTTAGACAATAAAGTGTTTCTTTAAAGTATTTCGAAGGGACTGCATAGATCTAAACAATGAAATACTATATCAATTCTGGCTATTTTCAATAAGTTTGTAATTATTTTTTTTTCTTCCACAAATTAGAAAAATACTAATTATGTTCAATAGTGCAGACTCTGGAGACAAAAGACTCTATTCATACTTGCTATAGTACATTGTGACTTTTATGAAAATCTCTGTATCTTCAAAAAAAGTACATTCCTTGATAGATAGGTGAGATAATTTAACTTTATTAATATTTATAAAGTACTCAAAACCATGTGAATCATAATACTATCCAGGTATTAGATATGCTAATTATTTTATTGCATCTTACAGTCAATTTTTTTTTTTCACTTAACAATTTTTTAAAGTCTTTCAAAGTCTCCCTTTTTGTATCTCTGTTTTCTAATTTGGGATAATGTCCTTAGAACTTTCATATTTTTAAATGATGTACATTAGGGGGAAAGCCTGTCTTTGTTCGTGAAAATGTCATTTTACCCTCCATTCATATACACCATGCTTCAGAATGCAAAACTATCTGAATACTTACCTTATTTCATATTTTCTATTATATTATATTGTATTGTATTATATTATATTAAAGTATTATTTAAAGGTCTCAGTGCTTCAAATTTTGCTGTTAAAAACTTTGTTTTCAACCTATTCTTATCTCCTCTTGGATATTTTTTTCTCATTTTGTCCCTTTCCACACAATTATCATTTTCTTTCTTTAGTTTTTTGGGTTTTTTTATAGTGTTTTGTGATATTTTGATATCTTACAAGTGTCTAAGTGCGAATTTTCTTTCTTTATTCTGCTTGGAATCCACTGTTTTCCCAAGGTCTGGGGACTCATGACATCTGCCAATGTTAGGAAACATTGATCATTCTCTTTAAATCCTCAAGCCACACAAGTCTTTTTAATTTTTCTTGCAAGCAAGTTTCCTAGATCCTTTCCTAACTAATTTTTTCTAGAATTATAAATATTTCTTTAATGATTTGAATATCTTTCATATATATATACAAAATATTTTTATATACAATATACTTCAGATAACTGCTTTTCTGTTCTATTTATATAATGTTCTATCTAATATTTCCATTTAAATTATAAATTTTAATTATTTTTATTTTTATAATTGTTATTCAATTAATTTTAAATTTACTTCATTACAATTCATATTTTGTTACATATCTAGTTTTCCATTTTATTTCTTTAAAGTAAATATTTAGGCTATATCCTTAAACTGTCTCATACCCTCTGCCTAATAATTCTAAAATTTGAATGTTTTTCTACTGTTTCTTCTGAATTTCATTATTGTTTTCTCTTTAGAATTTTGGGCTATTGTTCTTTGACTACGGAAATTATAGACCTGCATCAACAGCTTATTTCTATAAAAAAAAGTTTTCATTTAATTTTGTAGGTATCCTCCAGGTCATTTTAACCTATCTACTTCCAATGTAAATTATGAAGAGTCACTCTTCATACTCTTAGTAGAATATTTAAAACTTTATGGATCATATAAATTCAGGGAAAAAAATCTAAGAGGTAAGTTGTGCTTTTAAATTATGATGGCTGCTAATATCACTTATTCATCATTTTCTACTTTTCATCTGATTTTATTAAACCCACACTCAGGTGGGTTCTATGTTTCCTTATTTGTTCCCTATGGAAAAGAAATGGATCTCCAAGCACAAAAATATGAACTTGATCTCAGAAAATCTGGGAGAAATTTTATACACAGAGACAAGTTTTGGAGCTCGCATTACTCATTTCTATTCACTTGCTCATTTTCTCATTGATCATCTGCCGACTCTTACTACAATAATAACTCAGTGATGTCTTTTTATGTTTTTTTCTCAGCATTTGTTTATTTTCATTAACAGGATATTCAGAGCATCTGGGCAACCAAGATTTAAGTAATATATCTTTAAAGGAAAATATGATACTCTATTCTGAGGATTTCTGACTGAAAACAGCTTTTGTCATATTTCAGAATATAGTACTGAAAGTTAAAAGTGTTGTTTGGTTTTATAGTGACCATTTAAATTAGGATGACCAATGAAGTCCCTGAAAAATTAGGAAAAGACAAAATCATTGCTTAAAATATTTTGGTGGACACATGTAAATTCTAGTCTCCTTGCTATTTTCCCTGTATTTCTATATTTTATTCAACATAAAATAAAAAATATAAAATTAAATCATAAAATTAAAATAAAATAGAAATAATTAATTGAGATACATGTTACCACTTTAAAGTAAAATGCTAGAGCGCATCAGGATAAATACTAAAATGTTAAAAAAAACTTTGATATTATTTGGTACTGTTTGATAAAGATTCCCAGGCTGCTTCAGAGAACCACACACTCTAACTTAGGTGTAATAAAATAGCCTTATTTTCTAAAAAAAACCTCAGTTAGCATATGTTAGCTCATTATGATTTGGGACATGACTGAAAAAACAGACAAATAAAATCCTATTCATAGCCCAAAACACATCTTATTTCCATTAAATTCCATTTGGTGAAAGGATATCCTTAGACTGCAAAGAACTGCTTGTTGAGAATTATTTTCAACTTATTTGATAAGGTTATTTAGAGAGTGGGGATTATAAATAGTTAGACTAAGCCTATATGACATCTAGCTCACACTAAATTCCACAGTATAAAATAATACCTTGATAAAAAGATGGACATTTTTTTTTTCTCAATTTTACACCTCCCATCCATGATAAACATACAAATCTCACTTCAAGTAATACTTTAGTTGATTTATTTTTAAAATCTGGATCCTTTGTAGAAAAGTAAAGTTTTGCTTATTTTTAATCATGCCTTCACAGACTATACATATCTATATATCTATGTTTTATCCCAGTGTGATTTTAACTTCTGTAAAGTTAGAGAAAAAAAATTAAGTGTTTTATCTATTAACTTATGATGCTGACATTATGCATTCAATAGAAATTCACTTCTTGACCAATAACAAATATGAATCAGATGATACGTTTTCTTTACCTCAATTCCCCAATATATAGTTAAAAACTATAAAAAAATATGATTAAGTGAATTATCCAAAATGCACTGTAATTTCTCAACTGAATCCTTAAACACTGATTTTCCAATTAAAGTGAAAACAATTCAACTCATGGAAAAGTCTAGTTAACTTATTTATTAAAAAGCTATTAATAACCACTTAGTACAACCCTTTCCTTTCAAGATAGTGTTTTTCCAAGTAGGCAACTAAAACATCTATTTTCCTTTTTAAATTTATTGAAGGAAATTGCATAATAAAGGTCTAGATGTGTATCACTGCAAATAAAGAATGATCTAAATTATATTTAAAATCAATTGTCTAAAGTGTTAATGAAATTGTATTGCTATTTTTATGCATTGTTATAAAATTAATAACCATAAACATTTCTATAATTTGTACATTATGTATGAGAAATTTTAAATAGTCCTGGATCAACAGTTGTGAGATATGGAGTTGTTAGGATTAGGAAAGTCAGCTGTTCATATAGGGACATTGACACATGCATTGAATAAGTGTTGAGATGTTTCATTAATTTACATTCAGTGATGACCTGTTAAGTGTTGGAAATTTTACTAGGTTAAATATGAAAGAGACACAGGAATAAGGGTTAAGAATAGGAATGACTTAATTAGCTTTAACTTTTAAAGTATTTATCTTGGGACAATTTGAAGAATGCTATAAAGTGAATTACAGAGTTTAAAGCATAAGATTGACATCAAATATGAGTAATTAGATGATCTGGTTCCAAAATGGAAGCTAAGATATTTAGCTCCTGTCTTCCCTACAACAACAAACCAAAAAATGGCACCACACAGTTTAGAAACTAAGACCTTTAGAAAGAAATGGAAATCAACATCTTTACAAAGAGAGGGGACACACAACTTCATAAACTTATAAACTGTAGGAGAAGCCAATCTGTCTCGGAGTCTTAGCTTCCTATTTGAAGACATACTATTCAGAGACCTGTGGGCCATGGGGAGAAAACAGTGACACAGACACTCCCAGAATGGAAGAATTTTTTCCATCAGTGGATGCCACTGTATCTGAGAGCCTGTGCTCAGCTGATGAAACAATCCTCAAGCACGTGATGACGTGATGAAACAAAACTCCTGAGATGAAAAGAGGGATAACCTTCTTGTGAACAGAGATGATGCTTCCGGAACCATAAACCTCACTTTCCTCAGCTGAGAAAGAATTTCAATCCAGAACAGGACAGAGAAGACAGCACCCCTAGTAAGTAAGCAGTTGCTATAAAAAGAGTGACCTTTACCAACTCTCCCTTTAAAAAGAGTGATCTGTCTCAGAAGAAATTGTTAGATGCTAGCCATGGCCATGGCTCACAGTAAAGTCATGGCAGGGTGTGACCAAACAACAACAACAAAATAAAACAGCACAGTGATTTTCTACTTGTCAATTATTCTTCAGAATTTTCCAGTATGAAAGCATCATGGGTTGAGTTTGAGCAACCAATGAATGACATTGACAAGATTTCTTTTCTTTTTTTTTTTTTTTTTTTTTTTTTGGTGAGGATTTAATGGATAGAGTGAAGGACTTATTATCTATTTGGTGATGTTTGGTGATGGGTGTTGCGTGTTTCATATTTGATGGATAGTAAACCTGTACATCAAAACATATTACTTACAAATCGAAGTTTATTTAAAATCACAGTAGTGTCTACTTATACCTTATGCTGATTCTCATAAACTCAATTCCATTTGTTAGCAAATTATATTTTATACCTATCTTGATTCTCAAAGGACAAAAAATTTTTCTGTACACAATATGTCAGTGACTCCTTTGAACAAATAAAGACTTTACACCTAAGATTGATCTAGTTAATTGGTCAATCAATGATTATAAAATGGTTTCACTATAAATTTTCAATTTTGACGAAGATCTCTTCATATCTGTATTTGGTATGACTGTGTTCTTAGCTCAGTGTCTTACAAAATTAATTTCAAGTTATCAGTCTGTATCACCAGTAGCAAAAGATATTTTGCCAAATCTTATGTGACTTTGATTTATTTGCTTTTACTTTTTAAGACTGAGGGCCCTGCATCCTATGGTTGTCATTCAGTAACACGTTCAGCTTTTAGAAGACTTGACATTCTTTGACAAATGTCCCCTCATTTTAAATCAAACAAAGCAGAATTTCTCTTGCATTGAATCCCTTTCACATTCTGAATTTCATACATGATCTCTAACCTCTAGAGCTCATGTTATAAAATTCATATATGCATATGTTATAGCCTAATAATAATGACAAAATCCATTATATATATGATATGTACACCAGAAAGTAAGGCTTAGGGAAACATCTTAGTATTTTGCCTACCACAATAAAGTTATCAATGACATTATTTTATGTATTAGAAGATCAATGGATATAAAATAAGCTAGGGTATTATTTTTATTATTATATTGATATTTAGGGATTTTACTCTTTGTGGTTGTCTTCTTAAAGAGCTCTTTTCTTCATTTCTCACTGCTCTACTGGGCTCAGTGCCAAGGTCTGACTTCTTCCACCAGTAGAATTTTGACTGCTTGTTTTAGTTATGTCTTTTCCAACCTCCTGGGATACATCCTAGAGGTACGCTTTTATACATGTGCATCTCATTAAGTATCTTTTGTATTTCAAGTGCTAAATCTTCTTACTGTCTTCAACTTTAGCTAACCCTCCAGTGTTTCAAAACTTTTCAAAGATATGTTTCTCAATATTGTAATTATTGATGGCAGGTGAGTTAGTACTATACAAGTTATTCTGCTATTATGCTGTTATTTTAAAGGTAGCATTTATAGCAAGTAAATATTCCTTTACTTCCTTGTAGCCTTAAAATGTAGTACCGATATTTTTAGAATAAATAATACAATTTACTTGCTTTTTTAAAAATCACTGTTATAGTAGAGATTATCACTTAGATTCTCTTCATCAAATGCAGTGTACACAAAAAGAAATCCAGATTTTTTTGTTCATTTGTTTGTTTTTCCTTTTTAAGGAAATGTGCAGGCAGGAATGAAAGTGAACAAACTTAGGCAGGTAAGAAGAGAGAAGAGAAAGAAACATTCTATTTATTTTATTTAGCTGTTCTTTAGTTCTTCATCTTGGTTGTTCTATCTAGCTGACCCATGTCCTTGGGAAGTTATGTGAACTACATATATACGGCAAACTTAACCATTAAGCCATAAAAGAGCACCATTAGTTTGATTTTTATGTTGTGTTTCTGATCAGTGCTAAACCACTGATCAAGGACAAGTTGGTCAAATAATTATGAGTTGAATACATAGAATATATTGAGCTCTTTTTATAGCTTTGATTATCACATGACTTAATTACTAAATTTGAAGTCTCATTCTGCAAAATTGTTTATTTTGATACAGGCTTTTCAGGAGTTCTGTTATATAATGATTAATTTATTTTGGTATATTTAACTCTTTTTAAAAAATAAAAATATAATACAAATATTTTATTATCTATTTTAACATATGAACACCAACAACAAACCAACTTCTCTAAAAAAAATTTTATTTTTCTTTAAAATTAAAAGTAAAGATTATCCTAACATCTCTGCTCAGTTCAACATATGCAAGTAATGTTTTAACAATACTGTTGCCACATGAAAGTATTTAAGTGAATTATTTTTTCAATTTGATGAAATAAAAAATACAAAGAGAAATTAATTTCATGTCAAAATTAATGCCACAGAAACTCAAGCATTATCCATAATTTGTCAATATGATTTAATCAAACATTTTAATCATTAATTGATTCTATTTAAGCAGATATGAAGATATGTATAAAACCTATTCATAACATACTCCTATTATACATTTTGTTCACGTTTTCGTAAGAAAAATAGAATTCTATTCATAAAAATTGGAGATAGAACACTGCAAGTCTGCATAAACTCATTAAGAATCTACTCTTCTTATAATTTAGAAACTTGTATACCACCCTATTTTTGGCAGTTTTGACAAAAGGTTGTCATTATGTGATAAGCCTTATAATTAGAAACTAGAAATCAATGTTCTTCTCTTATCTTTCATCAGTCAGCAAGCACTGTCCATTTTATTTTTAAAATGCTTCACAAATTTGAGGCCCTTATTCAATTTTATCAGCTATTGTCTTAAATGATCTTTTAAATTCACTATTCATCAAATATATAACATCACACACTGTCCACTACAAAATTACCAGAAAACTTCTCCCTTTGTCCATTGGATCATACCCCTTTTAATACCACTCCCAAACGCCTTACCTGCTTGCAATATCAGTTTTATTGCAATGTCAAGGATTATATTTAGTCTGTTCCATTGCTTTGTTTTTTTATATTCTATGTAAGAGTGAGATCATCTGCTTTTTCTCTTTCTCATAATTTATTCACAACCTAATTCCACCTAGTTCTGTTCATGTTTTTCTTAATTTTTAGGACTTTATAATATGTTATTGTGGATTTGCAATACTTATCTATCCAAAGATAGACTGTTACTTAGCTTCCAATATTTTGCTGTTGCAAAAATGCTGTAATAAATATTGGGGTGCATATGAATACTATTGTGGGTTTTTGGTAAATACCTAGGATAGTGAACACAAGGTTATATAAGTTTCAATACTCAATTATTTAAGGAATATTTTTACTGCTTTTCATAATAATTGGAATAATTTACGCTTCCACCAAGTAAAATAGGGTTTCCTGTTCTCTACATCCTCTAAAAGCAAGAGATGACAAACTGGGCCATAATAGCCATAACCAGGCAGGACTAGGAAATTCCCCAATCCCAAGTCCTCCCACCAGCTCACCATTTTGCGCTTAAGTTTCAGGATCGACCCAACGGATATCCCACTGACCAAATATCCCATTCCCAGGGTTATAGGAAGAAGGTAATATCCCTGAAAAAGATAAACCACAATGCTACCCACAAGTACCACCCTGTTGGTAGATGGAGAATTTCAGCTTGATTGACAATTGTGGGCCAGAAGCAAGGTGATCACCCTACACAACACCATCACTGAAGGGAGACAGACCCACAGAAATATAAACAGAATGCCAAACAGAGCAAAGGCACAGATAAATATATGTGAAATGATGGATCCAATGAAAAACCTAGGGGAAAATCAGAATACCGCAGATGTATGCAAACTACCTAAAGATGAATTTAGGATAACAGTTTCAGACTCATGGGAATCCAGAGAATAATAGAGGAAGTAAAAGAGAACTCAAAAAAGAAAGAGAAGAATTGAAGGAAGATGTCAAAGAAATGATGAATATGACAACTGACCTAAAGAACGAAATAAATGGACTCAATGATGGGATGGATGAAGCTGCCAATAGAATCAACTATCTGGAAAACAGGGCACAGGAACTCACTCAGGAAAACCAAGAAAGAGGTAGAGAAAATGCAAGGAAATGAAGACAGGATTCAAGACCTTTGAAATAACATCAAAAAGAACAACATTCACACTACAACAATTACACAATGAGAAGGGGAGGGCAGAAACTGTATATGAAGAAGAAAATAACTGAGAACTCCCCAAGACTGAAGAATGAAGCAAGTCTCCAGACTCAGAAGCTCCATAGTTCCTAAAAAAAGAAACCCAAACAAGTAATTGAATAAGGGCCTCAAATTTGTGAAGCATTTTAAAAATAAAATGGACAGTGCCTGCTGACTGATGAAAGATAAGAGAAGAACATTGATTTCTAGTTTCTAATTATAAGGCTTATCACATAATGACAACCTTTTGTCAAACTGTCAAAAATAGGGTGGTATATATATCTAAGGCTATTCATGTTACATATTTAATATATTTTTCAGGTTCTATTTAATTATATTAAATTTCTAGAAGTAACTAACAATAGGAATAAAATAATAATTAGGTTTATTATCAATATATGGTATTGGAATCTATGTAAAGTTTCATGTTCTAAAGTGTTTCTTCTCAAAAAAATAGAAATATTGGAGAAAAATTCTGTCCCTCTCAGGAAAGAAAAGAAAAAAAGAATAAGTTACTCAGACCAGTGTAAAAGCAGGACCTGACACAATGAGTCAAAGATTACTTTGAAACTACAAATGTCATTAATAAATTACAGAACCTCTAATCTCAATGCAAGAATTTTAGCGAGACCTGACAAGAGAAAAGGTCTTGGTCCTTTGCAATGTGGGAGATAGATTTGAGACTCTGCCAAATTTTTAGTACCACAACCTATAACTTCAGGAAAAATGTAGGCCAGATGACAAATGCAGACAAAAAAAAAATGTGAGTTTTAATCTGGGACAATCTAAGTTTGCGTAAAAGTCTCTCTTTAGTATCTGTAACAAAAGACAGGCTCGTGCCTGAATGTGATGTTTGAATTTATATTACTGTGTTAAACAGGAGTTTAGATACAGTGAAAATAAATCCTCACACTAAGTATATTATCTCAAAGCTAGCCTTTAAAATTTACACACATAGAGCCCAGACAAGTATTGTATTACACCCACAATTTTAAAAACAAAAGAAAGGAAAAGAAAAAAAAGATGCATCACAAAGACAAGCAATAAATATGTCAAAAATTTGAAAATTACAAAGCAGTATAAAAATAAATTATTGTATAATGTATAGAATCTTCTAAGACACTAATAAAATATATTTTACATGTGTTTACAATAAATGAATTCAACATAGTGGCAGGCTACATAAAATAATGTTTAAAAATCTGTTTCATTTCTATATACAAATAACAGCAGACATAGAACTCAGAAAAACTATCTCACAGTACCTCAAAAATAATGAAATACCTTGAATTAACTGGATCCAAAACTGAAAGTACTGTACTCTGAAAACAATACGATTTTGTTAAAATAAATAAAAGACACAAAGAAATTGAAAGATATTCCATGCTCATCTTTAGAATGAATACACATTGTTAGAATGTTCATATTACCTAAAGCAGTATACAGATTTAATGCAATCCCCATTAAAATCTCAAAGCCATTCTTCACATAAATAGAAAATAAAATCATAAAATTTATTTGGAACCATGGGAGGTCCTGTATAATAAAAAGAATCTTGAAAAAAACTAAAATGAAGGTGTCACATCCCTGACTTCAAAATACAGTATAAATAGTCAGCTAGTCACCACTGTATTGGAATAAAAACAGATATACAGGTCAATGGAATAGAATTGAGAGTCTGGAAATAAACCCACACTTATACGGGCAATTAATTATGACAAAGAAGCCAAGGGCATGCAATGGACAAAGACAATCTCAATACATAGCATTTGGAAAACTGGAAAGTCACATGCAAAAGACTGGAGTTCATTCACTCACACTATACAGATAAATGACAATGAAATAAATATTTGGATGCAATACCTGACACCATCAAATAAAAAGAAGATTAGTAAAGCATTCCTTGTATTGACTCTGATATTAAGAGGAACAAAATCCAAATAAACAAATGGGATTATATCAAATTAAATAACAAAGACAAAAAACTTGTGCAGAGGAAAAGAAACTTTCATCAAAACAAAAAGACATTTTACTGAATGGGAGAGATTTTTTCGCATCTTGCATTCTACATGAGGTTAACATTCAAAATATATAAAGAACTTATAAACTAAATGACATCAAAAATGGCAATTAAAAAACATAGGCAGAAAATCTTAATAGACATTTCTCCAAAGAAAATATACAGGTGAGGTCAACTTCCAGATAGTGACTCGATAGGACACACTTTCCGGTCTCTCTCCACAGACACACACACACACACACACACACACACACACACACACACACACATAACACACATCCATCATCTATTTTCCTGAGATAAACACCAAGAAACAACTGGCACTTCATTTGTTAATGGATTGGTTGACGACTAACAGTGGGTGAGGGCACCAAGCGGGATTCTCAGCTAAGCTATCGATTTGGATTTGGGATGAAGCTCAGGAGTCTCCAGACATGCAGTGGGGCGGAGGCTAGGGATTTTGAGACCAACTGCTGAGGCAGCAAGAGGTGGACCCCATGGGGCTGAGACACGGAGCCATAGAGGGCCAACTTGGGAAGGGGTGAAAGAAGAGCCAGCAAACCCGGAGCTGAGCTGGAGCCCAGGTGGTTGAAATTGCGTTGGCCACAGCCGTTAGTGGAAATCAGCCAAAGCGCTCAAACCCCTCCCACAACCATTTTGCACCAGAGTCTGGGGTCCCCTGAGCGGCAATCCCACCCACCTGTCGCAGCAGAAACACCACTCATCGGGTGCCCCAGCCCCTGGAGTACAGTTTGAAGGCAATCCCGTCTTAATGTTACATGCTAACGCCACCTTGTGATTAGAGGCAAAGCTTCACCATGATTGACAATCCTGGGAAAGTCAAACCTATGCAATGCCAAGGAAACAGAATCCTCAGAAATATTAAAGAATACCGAGTAGAGCAAAGGCACAGAGAAATATACGTGATATGATGGATCCAGTCAAAAATCCAGGGGAATATCTGAATACAGCAGGCATGTGCAAATTACGTGAAGAGGAATTTAGAGTAACAGTGGTTAACATACTCATAGGAATCAAGAAATTAGTAGAGGCAGTAAACGAGGATGTCAGAAAGCAAAGCAAAGAATTAAAACAAGGCATCAAGAAGGTAAGAGACATGATGGCTGCTTCAAAAAACTCAGCGGAGGGGCTCAATGATAGGATGGATGAAACTTCCAAAAGAATCAGTGATCTGAAAGATAGGACAGAGGAACTCAATCAAGCAAACCAGTAAATCAATAAAAGAATTTGAAAAATCAAAGACAGCATTTGAGACCTCTGGGATAACATCAAAAGGAACAACATTCGTATTATAGGGGTCCCAGAGGAAGGAAGAGAAAAGGGGGCAGAAATCTTATTTGAAGAAATAATAGATGAGAACTTCCTTAATTTGAAGAATGAAGCAAGCCTCCAGATCCAGGAAGCTCAACGAGTTTCTAATAAAAGAAAGCCAAACAAAGATACATCTAGACACATCGTCATAAAAATGTAAAAAATACAAGATACAGAAAAACTGTTAAAAGCTGTCAGAGAAAAACATGTCACATACAGAAGAGCCCCTATAAGATTATCAACAGATTTCTCAAATGAAACTCTACAGGCTAGAAAGAAATGACAAAATATATTCAACATGCTGAAAGAAAATGATTTTCAACCTAGGATACTATATCTGGCAAGATTATCATTCAGAACTGAAGGAATGGTAAAAATATTTTCTGATAAGCAAAAGTTAAAGGAGTTTATCACCACAAAGACATGTATTCAAAAAAATATTAAAGGATGCTCTATAAAGTATAAAGAAATCACACCAAAAAAACAGTATGACAGCAAATATTAAAAGTTGGGAGAAAGAGAAGAGAACAAAAATGTGGATAGTTAGAATGAGTGGGAGAATAATATGCTTTTAAATAAAATTAGGTAGCAAGCATAGACAATGGGAAAGAACACTTCATGATTTGGTAGAGGGCATGATGTGTTGAAATATATCTAAGAAATGGGGAACATGTACATAGGAAATTATTTTAATGTGTAGAGTAATTGCTACAATAAAAAGAAAGAAAAGCTAATCAACACTATAGGAAGCATTAACAGTCTGGAACATTTATCTGTTATAGATCGTTTTCTTCAGGTCAAGAGATTTTCCAATAAATTCTCAGTTGTAAGCTGTGAATTGTGTCAATAAGAAGTTTGAAGATACAGCAACTAGTCTACATAAAAATTATCAATTGAAGCAGGAGCTAGGAGATAGATTTAAATAATGCCAAAAACTAAAGAAGTTTGTTTAAAGTCTTGTAAAATAATTCAGTGATACATATATATATACATATATTTTGTGATAAGCATATATGGACAATATTAAAGATCAAAATGAGAAAGACGACTTGGGTAACTGTCTTAGAAAGCTTAAGTTCTAATTGAGAAAGGAACCACATAAATTAATAATGAAATAAAAAAAAATGCAGGTGACTAGCAGGTACATGAAAAGAGCTTCTTAATCTCTGTTATTAGGTAAATGCATATCAAGACATCAATGAGATAATCACCTCACACTTGTGATTATTATCCAAAAGTCTGAAAATAAGTGTTGAAGAGTATATAAACCTTAGAAAAGGAAACTCTTATATACTGTTGGTGATAATGTAAAATTGATGCAACTATTATGGAAGATAGTATGTATATTTCTTGAATATTGATAATAGAAATTCCATGTGGTATAGTTTTCCAACTGCTGAGAATTTACCCTGAAAACACAGCAACATTAATTCACAGAGATGATGTACTTTTTATTTATGTTCATTGTACCTTTCTTTATAAAAATCAAGAGCTAGAAACAATTTAATTGCCTATTGACAGATGAGTGGATAAAGAAGTAGTATATATGCACAATAAAATTCTACTCTGCTGTCATGAAAGATGAAGTATTATCATTTGCAACAACATGGATGCATCTTGAGGGATTTATGCTTAGTGAGATAAGTCAGGTGGAAAAGAAAGAGGTGGTTTGATTATTCTCACTTGTAGTGTATAGAGAAGCCCAGCAAATAAATGACCTAAATCAAACACAAAGTACACTTTTGGTCAACAAAATTAAATGAGTGCTTACAACAAGGGGAGTAAGAGGTGGAACAGGCAGATTGCCTAGAGAAGATCAATTGCATGATAAAGGAACAAATGGAATGGTGGTGGTTAATTTAATTCATTATATACAGCTGTTTTTGCAATGATGCTCACCTTAAACACATGGACTGTTGTGATGCTATGTTGTTCAAGAAAATTAATTTTAAAATATTCTAAATGTTTAATAGAATAAAACATTTAGAAAAAATAATAAAATGTAAGACTCTACTAAAAATTCATGGCAGTTTTGAAGATGGGCATCAGAGTATTGCTTAATTACAAGATGAATGTTTATGCACTTCTGTGCAAATAGAATCTAATGCACCACTTTGGTAAACTGGCGTAATCTGGTATTATTAAGCATGTGAATGTACTGTGAAGTTATATTTATGTGCTTTACATGTTAGCAAAACATGGAAATAACAGATAATGTTAGAATAAAAAGTACATGCTAATCAGAGATAAGGTACTTACCTAATTTGACCCCGAATCAATTATGTGACCTTGAGAAAATAACACAACTACAGCACCCTAAGTTTTCTAATTTGTAAATGGGGTCAATAATAACATCAACATCATATAGGAATGATTCATTTATGCATATTATAAAACATTTATTCAACAAACACTTCCTTAAAGGTTAATATGTCCTTGAAACTGTTTAGGCAGTAAGAATACAGTAATAAAAAAAGATATACAAATATCTTGTCTCAAGCAATCTTTTTAAAATAATTTTTATTTTGAAAATAGACAAAAAGTAATATGTAATTTGAGGGATAGGAAATGTTTAGAAGAAAAGTCCTTTATAATAGAGTGCTCAGAAAGACTTGCCTGAGCAGATGGTGACTGAGCACAGAACTGAATGATGAGAATTCACTCTGATAACAATTTCGGGAAAGAGATTTCTGGGAACATGGAGCAAGTGTAAAATCCCCTAATTAGAAGGGCCTCTGGGGCTGTAAGCCTGTGGTCAAGTGTATAAGAAAGACTGATAGAAGTTGAGATCAGAGGGTTAGGCACAATCCAGGCATGTAAGACTCTGTACCATGATAAGTAGCTTTGAGTTAAAACTAGGCTCAAAGCGAAGCCATTTGAGTGTTTCAAGCAATGATGTGATCAGTTTCAAGCAGTGGTGTGATCAGTTTTTAGAAAAATTCACTCTTAAATAAAAGAAATACTGCATTGTTTAATTCAGATTTGTTCATGGAATAGGCACTAACAAATTAATGTCTATTATTATTAATTATAGTTAACTGACTGTGAACAGAAGCTGATAATGTAAACGATCTATTTCTTAATTGTTGTATCTTCACTTGTCATATCATCTGTGAGTTTTACCACGAATTCTCCTTCACTCTCCACTTGTATACGTTTATTATATGTCTCAAGGATGAAAGCAGAATTGATGTGAAATTTTTCAGTAGACAATAGGGAAAAATTTGGGAATAAGAAACTAGGGCATTAGCTAGGTCTCTAGAGGTTCCCTGAAAAGAAGAGTTTGCCATACTGCCCAAGCAGACAGATTAGTGATTCTAGGGATGAATTGCCTCTTTACAGACAGCATCCATTAAAGTTACTGTATCCATTAAACCAGATTAATGGCAGGAGGCTAACAGAAAGGAAGAGAGACAAGAAGAGAACGAGACCTATTGATTTTTTTGCAAGATTGTAAATTGAACAAAGTACTAGAGATGAACACTTCTAAATTACCCATGCTTGCATACACAGCATCTCTTCAGATTCAGTCCAATACCACTTAGCTTACCTTACCCAAAACCCAATAATTTAAGTGCTAGAAATTGTTAATTTTCTTATTCATATCTTCATATTTGTTTTTGTTTAGAGGCAAGTATGACTGCCTAAGGTGTCAAGTCTTAAAGTATGCTTCTTGATACCATATGAAAGAGAAATTCAGTCCAAGAAAAAAAATTTTTGTTGTCTGACCAAATCAATTTCAACAAAGCCTAGAATGTATTTCTCTGTGCATAAATTTAAATAAATATATTTCTGTTATTATTATCTATTTTGTAAATGCCACATCTTTTTAAAGTTGTTTTCATGTTTTGTCTACTGTGAATTGTGCTGCTTATGAATACAGGGGTGCAAATGCCCTTTCTCATAAGTGTTTTTGTATTCTTTGAATACACACCTTAAAGTGGAATTGCTGGATAAGAGTTCTGTTTTTATTTTGTTGAGGAATCTCCAAATCATATTCCAGAAGAGGTTACTCTAATTTATTTTCCCTAGTATAGTCAGACGGTATCTTTTTATCTATACCCTCCCTAATACTTATTTCTATATTTTTCACATAGGTCATTGTCACCATTGTGAGGTAATTTCTCATTGTGGTTTGATTTCATTTCCTTGATGATAGATAGATAGAGCAGTGATTTAGAGTGATTTAGAACAGTGTAATAAATATTAACTGAGCTATGAATCTATTCTCCTGAAATTTTATAGAACTATAAAGTAATAAAAATTATAAAAAACTTAAAAAAATCAAGTATTACATTCTCTGAAATAAGTATTCACTTAAAATAATAATTTTATTCTCAAATACAGATGCTAGTTTTCTAATAAAGTGTCTTAATACATGTTCAGGACAATGTGGTTGCTGCTTCTCTCTTGGCCCTACAACACATTTAAAATCACAAAACTTGCTGTCGAAAGTTTATTTTTTAATCAAGAATGGGAAAAATAAACATAAATAAGCATTTGCTTTATTGTTTTGCTGAATTTAATTTCTTAAAATAAATTATTCACTGAAATCTTCAGAATCTTCTTTTTAGTTTTCTTCTGCATATTGTCAAGAAATTACGAAATTTTTCATTCCAATGTACTTTCAACATAGCAAGATAACCTGCAAAGTTTCATGAAAAAAAAAAAAAACAAAACTGGCAGAAAAAGATTCCAAGATCAAAAAGAAACTACATTATTTCTTAGTGCATAGCAAACATCATCAGTACAACAAACACCATATTTTTACCCTTTATCCAAGTCCTCAGGAAAAACACCACTGGTTGTAGATAGATGACTGTAATCTCAGTGGGTTACACTACAGGGAGAGGAATCCTGAGCATAAGAAACCTCACCTTTTTATAATAGGCAGTATATGTCTATCCTTGTGCTCCAGAGATGACATGGATTTTTATTACACTGTACAGTAAGCATTCCTGACATTTGCTTTGAAGAAAGACACTGTCGTCACAAGCTGTAAGCAAGTCTGTTATTTGCTCAAGAAGTAGACACATTTTTGATCTTCTAAAACTTATCACTATACAAACATCCTGGGAAAAAATAATCCAGAGCAAATGGAAGTTAATGCCTTACTTACAGGCCTGCAAAAATTGAGAAACCTAAGGAAAAATGTAATTCATTTTTATTTATTTCACATTTGTTGACAGGTACCAGAAATGTTTCTTTGAGAAATCACACCAGTTCTACTTCAGGAACCAAGATTCTTAGAAATTTAAAACAACAGAAATAATTAAACCAAGATTGATACATAAGAATGGAGCATTAATTTAAATTCCAGTGGTGCTGAGCCAAAACTTTAGCAGATTTAAAGTTTTATTTATTTACCTAGAAATACAAAGATTCCCTGCTTTTCTAGTAAAGTTCTTATCTTCATAGAGGGACTTGTGAGCATGCCAAGATATGCTGCTCTTGCATTCTTGTAGGGATGATAATGTACAATAGAAAATAAGACTCCAATGCTCATTTATCATTTATGATGACAGATTGAGAGCAGCTGCAAGCACGAAGCTGACAATTCTGCCTAGGATGATGTACAGCACAAACCAGAATGATACTGAGATGCATTAACTTTATAATAATATACCGTGACCATTACTGATCTGGTATGTAGGATGCTTGTGCTAATATATGGAGAAAAGAAATGATTTAAAAATAAGAGTATCTCACATATTGACATACTAGCTTAGGACTGCAGGTACTATGCTCATAGAATAGGATTTTACTGGTTGGTATATTCATAGAATAGTAGACCACTGTAGTCTACTGGAGAAACATCTTTTCAATTTCTTATGAATATATCAAGCATTTGTTAATAAGAATAATATGCAATATTAGAATAATATCAAAAAAGCATAAAATATAGTATGATAAATAACATAGGATTCAAAGGGATCAAAGTACTGTTTTAAAGGTCATCAACATGTTTTCCTACTCATTAACTTATTGAAGTTTGTATCTTGGAGGCAGATAATAAGGAAAAGTGTCTTTATCAAGTCACTTGTAAACTCCAAATCAGCAGACATGACATGAGAATATTCTCCTTATGAAATGGGTCGATGTCAATTTTACCACTCATCTGTTTTATATTGTTGTGTCTTTAAACATATTTTACATATTTAGATCTTAGGGATAATCTAGTTTTGTCTCTTTACTCTGTTGGTTACACTCAGAGAACAGAGATATATCAGAGAAAAATATTCATTGAGAGTGACTATATGCAAAAGATTGTGCTAGGGAATTTTATACATGTTTAGTCACCCTGACTCCTAAAAGAAAAACAGTCTTATAACATCTTCATAGATGGAAACAAAGGGCATCTCAATCCAGTACATGTTTACACAAAAATTAAGCAAGATTTAAAAAATATTGACATCAGCGTTAATAACTCACATGTAATTCTTAGAGATCTTATCATGATGTGAAATAGCTGTTGAAATTGGCAGCATTGACAGTTCAAAATAGCAGCCACTTTTTCCTCTTCCATTGCTTAAATTAATCAGACCGTATTCATTTATAATACCTCTCTAATTATCTACCACCATCATTTTCTCCTTCCTTCAGAACCACAATTCCTGAATGATCCCTAAGCACAATGTTGCAATTTAAATGGAAATTCACTAAAGATTAAATTTCATAATTAAATAAAAACTCCAGTAGACTGGAAGAGAATGATGAAGGAAGAAAATAAAATTGTATATTTACTTAAGAATTATAAAAATAAAGATGTCAATATTCTAAATCCTTCAATAAATGGAGTGACATAATGGGGAAATTCTGTTACTTTAAAAAAATTAATGTAGAAAAAAATCAAACAATTTATTTTGAATACTCTATATAAAATATCCCATACAAAATTATTTTTATAAAATATTCTATATGCAAATTAATTAATATTGTTCTTTTAGATTGAAAACAATATAAGGAGTGGTTTTTAGTAAAGTGGATAAAAGTTTCATATTTATGATAAAGAAAATAATTGGACTAGTGGTGGTAAATTGATAGTATATATAGATATGAATTTATAATTGCATACCTCAAACCTTATAATGGTATAACGCAATATTCCTTCAAGAAGATTAATTAAAAAAGAATATAAGAGGTAAATTGCAATATTCTGATTTCATGAATCTTTGAGGTTAGAATTCAAATTAATTAACATTACAAGTGAAATTACCCCATCAATAAACACTAACAACTATTTGAATAAAATAAAACAAGACTCTAAATGTGTATTTATTCATAATAGTTTGTATGTCAGTATGAGAATAATTTAATTAAATTATCAAACCTGGGATTAGAGGACAGATAGGTCAGGATTCAAATACTGATTTTATCAAAGAGAAGCTGTAGTGTCTTAGGTTTTCCTAGGTCAGTTTCCACAATAGAAAATACTTTATAGGGGTCAGTTAAAATTCCTCCATCCTACTGAAGTACTTCTTAGACTGGCTGAGCAAACAAATTAACATTAGAAAGCAGATGAAGGAGAAAAGGATCAAATGTAATGAAACATACACAAAGAATTTGCATGGCTATTAAACTCTAAAGTGAGATAGCTCAAGTACTTACAGACTGTGCTAAAGATAGGACAGTTCCAGATCATCAAGGAGGGGTCTTCACATGAGGGGCCTAACTTCATGCAACATAACCCTTATATTAGATCTTTGTCCTGACTTAAGATAAATTTCAATATAATGATTGTTTATGGATATAGCTAACTAAATAATCTTTTAAAATTTTTACGGTTTTACTTTTTTGATAAAATTACACTTTTGTGAGATAATTATTTTGATAACATAAGCATTTATTGATACATATATTTTATAATACAAGCAATGATTCTTTTCATATTATCCAAATATTATATCTATCTTTGACTTTTCTCAGTTTACTGTGTTTCCAATTGGTTGTCATATTCTCATTTTATTGTTATATTCACTTCACTGTGAAGTCTATAGTCAAGCTTTTTTTTTTTAAATTAAACCATATTTATTAAAAACCAAACCACTAAGAAAATACATCATAGCCTTGAAAAAAGCAGACAGGCTATATTATCATTTCAAGTAATAAGTTGGTAAAAAGACTACAAGGTCCTTATCAAACTTATCAAACTGATAAGTTGCCAGAGCTGGGGCAGGAACAAGGCAGGATGCAAAGGTCCAAGACAAAAGTAGCATTTGGTAATGGGGGTGTTGACCTCCCTTTGCTCTGAAGGAGTCACTGCTCCCTCTGGCCCTGAGTTACTTAAATTTTCTCCCTTGACCTTTTTGTTGAGAGGGTATTGTCTCGATAGGGCTTTGTTATCTCAGGGGGCTAAGGAAACAGAACTGAGTTTAAGCTTTCATTAGTCCATTCCATAAAAGCCAGGTTTTTAAAAATTCCAGTACTTCTTCACTCTCTTAAACAGTCAACAACTGCTTTTTCATTGTTTCTTACTGGATATGGGTATAAAGCACAATCAAAGCCCCCTTTCCCTTCAAGGGAGTGTCACTGTAAGACTGTTGTCACTGCAGCAGACAGTTCAGCACCCATTCTGGCAGTCGGGGGAGGTAAGTTCTGCATCTCATACCCCCTGTGACATCGGCTCTCATGTTTTTGCAAGGTCTCCATCTGACGGATGTCATGTGTTGAGAATTCTGTGTAACACACATCCCACATCTTAATAGACCAAAACGGGTATCCACCAGGAAATCTTCAAAGTTCTTTCCCAAACTGCCTTCTCTTCCCCAATTCCACATTTGAAGTCAACTTAGTACCCTTATATATAAAGCAAAATCAAGAAGAACAAAGGTCCAGAAGCTTTTTACCCCTTCTAAATTAGTGACTGCATGGATTTTGTTTTACAGCTTACAGAAAATGTTATGATGATTTTTATGGCCAACAGGAAGTTGGCAATAAACAGAAACACCTCTCCTCACTTCTACCAGATCACAGTCAGTTTAGTGGAACCTGTCAGTTAATGGTATCTGTGAACTAAGAAGAATCGGACTTCTTTGGCTTGGTACAAGGGAATCCCTACTGCAGAACAAGCACTTGACACAAGAACTTTAGGCTCTCAAAAACTCTCCTGCATTTTCGCTGACTCAAATTTTATCACCAGTTTTTTTTTTTTCTATTTCACTTCATAGGATTGAGAAACAGAGGAGCCAGTGTCCAGAAGCAAGTGACATATGTTTTAAACTTGCTGCCATCCTTAATTTCGTCATTCATAAACTTCGAACAAAATTCCTATTCCTCTTACATAGATTTGGGCTGTCAGCTTCCATGGCCAATGGCAAAGATTTCTATTTCCCCACGGAGGAGAGAGAGATTCCTTCATCTTCTTGGTCATGGTTGGAATGAGGTGCATGGTCATCCATCACACACTTCATCACGTGACTCTCCAGCTGCTGTTTTACCTGGAGCTTTTTATTCCCTGCATCTATGGAATCTTTGTCTTTGTCGTTGCAGTGCATGGTACACCGCTCCAGACAGCCCTGGAACTTCTCCAACTCGCTGGTCACCAGGGCCTGGGCTTGAGCCAGTGTTGCATGGCAGCGTTCAATACACTAGTGCACCTGCTGAATAGACGCCTGGCTGTCCTCACGACAGCGAGCACTGCACCAAAACATGAGGACCTGCATCTTCCGGATGTTCTCTCTCCCCAGACTCTTCACCATGGAGTCCACCACTTCCAGCACCCCGAGCTGCTGCAGCTCCTCCATGGAGACCCCGCGATGCTATAGTCAGCTTTTGATGAAATAAGCAAGATGTTAACTCCTATTGTCATTCTCACTCTCTAATTTTTTGTTTTTGAACCCTTATAATAACTGAATTTCATTGTGTTTTCATCACCTGCCATTGCTAGAAATTTTTATTCTACTTGGATCATAAAACCATTCCACCAAGCATCATCCCCATTATTTACAATTATATTTTAAGCTCTAGAGTATCTTCCTCATATACCATTTCTTCAATCAAAAATTGCTTTTGTTCATCCAGTATGTAATACTAAGATTATCATATTTTTCTCTTTATATTTCAATGTAGGCAATTCGTATTAATTATCTTTTGAAAAATGAATCAATGTTCCTCATTTGCAATATAGCCATGGATAAAGAAGGTGTATTACTCAGATATTTAAAAACATGAAATATTGCCTTTAGCAACAACATGAATGGACATAGCAGAAATTATGTCTAGTGAAATAAATCAGAAGGATAGAGACAAACATTGTATATACTATATAGAGAAACCGAACATATGAACCAAATCAAACAAAAGAGGCATTTAATTTATAGACTCAAAATAGTGCTTACAGAAAGGGAAGGGGAAGAGGGGGAGAAAATCGGGTATTGGGTCAATTATATAATGAAGGATAGAGTTGGATGATTAGTGATCAGTTTAGTCTATTATATGCAGATGTCCATTTATGATGATGAGCAATTTAAATTTATATAATGTTATGCTACAATATTTTTTAATAACATAAAAAAGGCAAAAATCTTTAGCAAAGTAAACCCAAAAATGTGTAAGAAAGATAGTAATCTCAAATCAAGCAAGTTTCGTCACAAGAGATTAAGGAATCTTTATTATTTAAGATAATGATGACAGTTTTTCTCAGTCTCTACAAGGTCTTGATTAACTTTTTGCTACACATATCAAGGTAGCTTATATCGGAAAAAATCGCCTCTGGATATCTTGAGAAGAGTGTATTTAAATATTTTTTGAGGGGCCAACTTTACCGTTTTATATTTTGTTTAAGATGTTATATTACATAATATATGCTCAATACATAATTGATATATTTAATACTCATTCAGTAAATACTACTCAGAAATATTGCTTAAAATACTTAATAGACATACACAAACGGAACAAAATAAAAGCTTGGTTAGAGCTTCATGAAAGAAAGATGAGTCAATAGAGTAAAATCCTACAGCATAAATTTTCAACACTGTTGTATTTTTTTAGTAATCTGCTTTAACATGGTGTTTGCATCCCTTTGAAAGATAAACTACTGGTGATTTTACTAAAGGTGTTGCCATTATTCTTAATTGGTTTTACAACTGCTAAATAATGCCTGTTGGGACATCATTTTGTTGATGAGATAAACTGCAATCCTAATGTGGCCTTAATCACCTTCTTAGAAAGGCTTCTCATATCCTTTAGGCTTGTTGCCTTGACATTGGATAATTAGTCAAACTGGAGATGGAAAGATGTATATTGATGGCAATTAACCCAGGTTCTTGGTGAATTTAGTAGTTCCATAGAAAATTTGGAAAACAATATGTCATTTAAGCAACAAATATTTATAAATTCCTATTTATTTATTGAATTATTAATTTATCCTAAAAATAAGTACTAAATGCTTGGTTTTGTTCCTAGAACGATGGTTAGTTATAGATATTGATACAAATGTTTATATATATGTATAACTATGACTGAATGCAGAAATATATTAAATATAATGTGATAAAATATAAAAATGTTCATATATAACAAAATATAATGTATAGTTTTATATATGTATATATTTATTTTTGTAGGCTATATATATATTGATCCAATATAATTTTATTTAATTGAGAAATAGATGTCGAATAAACACATGAAAATCTATCTTTGTGAATTGTTCTAAGTAATGGAAAGTAAATTATGAAGTTCTATGTGAGAGTAAGTCAGAAGAAACTATATTTAAACATTTCAGGACAATGCCTTTCAGAAGAACTACTTTTTCAACTAAGATCTGAAGAAAATAGAGTGGGAAGAGCATTCTAGATAAATAGCACAGCACAGATAAAGTCCCCATTGTGGGAAAGATATTGATTCTTTGGTTTAATAAGCTTTGAGAAGACTTTTAAGTCAGGAATGTATCAAGGAAAGAGGTTGAAGGAACAGGTCCAGTAAAGGGCAGAAAAGAATGTTAAGTAGGATATTAAATGCAGTAAGAAACCACTGGAGAATTTTAAATAGAAAGTGTGACATTATCTAATTATTTAAATTAAAAAAAAATAACACTATGGCTGTCCTGTGCACAAATGATTATATAGAAAGGAGACAGGATACATTCGGGGAACTATTGCAGTAATCCAAGCAAGAGATCGTGTGGTCTTCCTTTCTTCAGGGGTTTATTCATCTTTATATGAGTGAATGCTCTTTCTTGGCCCATAGCACCAGAGTAAATACAAAACTAATTAGACCCTGCAAAGACTTCTGAAAAATCTCTTGCCTGCTCTTCCAACTGTGTCTTGAGTGATGAAGTATTTAAGGTTATTCTACTATATCTCTGTAAATAGTTCAGATAACTTTACTTTCTAGAGTGAGAAGGAAGCAAACCAATTGAACCACATTCATAAGCAGGAATATAGATCTCTGGGAATATGTTCTTCTGGTATGTTAACAACTTTATTTTATGGCCTCGAGTTGTCCATGAAAGTTGGAGTTGAGATGCATATACCTCAATCTATTCTCTGTTCCCCCTATAATTTTTTTCCCAGGGGAACAAGATTCTAGTTTTGATTTTATCACTAAAGTTATCTAAGTGAAATCACAATATTTTAGAGGGATTTCACCACAGTTAATAATTCTATTTAGAAGTCGTTTTGACATGTGAACTTGTTTCAAATCTCAGCGTAGTGCATTTTAGCTGTCTGACTTGGAACGTACTTAACTGCTCTAAACATGCATCCCTCATTTGTTATATAAAGATAATTATATCTAATTTTCATGCACACACATATATTCTACTCATTACATATTGGGTGTTTGAAGATTAGTAACTACTCATAAATAAAAATGTATGTCTTTCTTCCTTGTATCACACTTGAACTGAAAATATTTTAGATTAGCACATCATTCACTTATTCAATTATCATACAGTAAATCAATATTCAGTAAATAACAATAATTATGAAGCATCCACTATGAGAAAGACATCGTGATAGATTTTGGGGGAATATGATGAAAATAACACAACTCTTGATTTCCATGATTACAAAATCCAGAAAGTTTCCAGAAATGAGTATGTTAGGAGTTCAGAAATAAAACTGAACTTCTACCTTCTGGAACAATCAGGTTACTTAGAAGAAATGAAGATTAGAGGAAGATGGTAGGAAAAAGATATGCCAGACAAAGGAAAAGGTCTGAAAAAAAGTGAAAGAGCTTTCACTAGCAGAATATGTTTAGGAAAGTAAAAATTAGCTAAAAGCAAAAGAATGTGCTCATTTTAATAAATTATATTTGAATAAATTATATATAAATACACATACAAATTATATTTGAATTTTCCTAATATATCCTCATATCAGCTCCTGCAAAGTATGTGTTCTTACACCAAATTAATAGAAAAGAACATAAGTTCCTAAAATAATACAAGTAGATGACAAGTTAAAATTCAAATATCAGGGTGTTGAGACTAATGTGTGATTCCCATTGTGCTTTTATTACACCATTTTATCTTTTTATTTTTGACGTTAAGAAACTACTTTATCTCTAACACATAGATGAGATGTTCTGTTCAGGAAATATATCTTTCTAATCATACACATCTTTCACCTATTAAGTTTTAAAACAGTTAAAAGACTTTCTCCTTATAGGCTGAAGTTTCTTGAAATCAACCAGGCTATTTGTTGTCACTATTTAGATCACATCATAAAAGTGAATGAGAATGCCTCAGTGTCATTTGTGCTATTTTGGTGTTATTGATAAATGATCCATCATGCCCTTAATTCTGGCCCTTGTGGAAGACATTCTGCCCAGTACAGTGACTCCTTAACAGATCCTAGTTTAACCCTGAAGAGATGGAGTGGGTTTGCAAAGGACTCCTCTCTCTCATTGCTTATACCAAATGGAGTGCAATGAAATGTAAAGTAGTGTGATGCCTCTTGATTCTCTCTTAGCTCATATGGCATGGAAATTTTTTGTGATTCTGTGCCAGCATTAGGGGAAGAACTTTGCTACAGTAGGACTTGCAAGTCTAAGCTAGCATTTTGTATTTGTTGAATCATTACTCAGCTTTAGAAAGATGGTTTAAGATATGATTATGAGTGAAATGATCATCACCATTGCCGCCCTGTCTATCCTTTCATAGACATAAAAAGCACATAAGTCATCCTCTCTATGAGAAGTCAAAGGAGCACTAGGGATAATGCAGCTCACTGGAGCCATTTGAACAATGACTGTAAAAATAACATCTGTTCCTTGTTTTCATGCTAAATGTATTTTTTAATTCACTGCAGGGGACATCACTGGCAGCAGTCAGTTTAATTTATCTAAATCTTTAATACTCAGTGTTTTATTCAGGAACAGAAATATATTTGCTTTCTAAAGAGCATCAAGAGTAAATGTTAAGGGATTCTTTTTAATATTGTAGGATTATGAGCAGGTATTGAAGCAATCGATTGAGAATGTGTAACTATCAATCATTGCCATCATTAAATGAAATTGCCTTCTGCCAGATAAAATGGGGTTTATGTGTGTGCATTTGTGCATAGTGAGTAGGTTGTACGTATGGATAGCAGTAGTTGTAGTATATTAAAAACATTAAAGACACTGCCATATATAAAAATCATTAAAATCTTGAAATTTAACAAGATAAACATGAAATATAATATCCAAATGTGAGAAAGTGATGTAGTTTCTATTGAATTCCTTCAAAGAAAATCTACTTGTGTTTTTCCTATTTTCTGAGGGGGGAAGCTTTTGTCAGATATGTTCTGATTTCTCTTGAATTGTAACCTTTTTATAAGTCTGTCCATCATCTTTGTTCAAGTGTTTTCTTATGATTTTTAACACAAAATTTTCTATAGAAAGTTCTTTGTCCTTACTATGTCTTGAATTAAATATTATCCTGATTAAGCCGTTTTCTCTTTTTCTGAAAAATCCTCCCCACTTTGCTATAGCATCCCAATTATTCCCTTCTTTCAGTATTCAATTCACATACTTGCTCATTCATTTTTTTTTTGATGAAGCAAACAGCATATAATAAGCACTCGCTATATTTCTGGCATTGATAAGATATGAAGGATAAGGAACTTATTTGGTAGTTAGTTAAGTGTATTAAGGAGAAAGAACAAGTAAATGCCAAATCATGAAATATAAGAGAACATGACATGTTTCAAGAAAGAGAAAGCGTGTGATAGGAAAGAACAGAATAAGGATTTTGAGTTACCTAGAAGAAAATCTGAGTTTTTTATTTTTTATTTGTTATTTTAATTTGATATATTGTCTGTTAATTTCTCATTAATCATCAATCCTCATTTTCAGAAATGTTCATGATTTTATTTTTATTATATATTTTCAGTACTATAATATATTGAAAAATACAGATAAACGAAAAGAAAAAAGGTAAAATCAACAACAGAAACCGCCGTTAACACTTTGCAGCATATACTATTTTCCATACTTATATTTGCATACATGTACATATGCTGTATTTTTTACATACACGGTATCTTATTTTTCCACAATTTGACTTGTTTTAATTAATAAACATTACACTGTCTTTCAAATTGATTCCTTAATCTTCCACATTTAGAAAATGTGCTTCCTTTTGATAATTTGAACATGACCCATACCATCTTATTCTTTAAAATAAAAGACAAATTCATTGATAAAATTTTCATTTAAAGAGGACTTCACATCTAATTATATCTATTTATAAATTTCTAAAGATGACCATTACTTAGCTCATTTAAATGATATCTACATATTTCAGAATTTTATAAATAATATATGTATGTATTTATATTGATGTGAATAATGTATGCAGTAATATATCTACCTAACTATAGGTATAATCTATACAGTTATCAGATCACATATTTTGGTGGCATTTCAAATTTATCCATTCTAACCATTATCAAAGTTATAGTCAATATTCTAAAACTAATTATGATAGATTTTGAACAATTTTAGGAGGATATTTCTGAATCAAGAATATACAGATGTTTATAGCAAATTTCCCTTCCCAAATGATATGCAACCATTAAGTTTTAAGGTTCTTTAAATATCAGTTCTGTCAGCTATGTTAAGGGGAAGAAAAAAAGCAAAGACATTTTATTAATTTTGGTTTTTAGGGTGTCTATTACCTGATTCCGAAAAATAAATGCCTAAATAAGTGGCCAGATACAAGGAAGACTTTGTCTACTCTTTATCTGGAAAATATTTCATCAAAGGGCTCATTTTTCTTGGATAATAATTCACTTATTCTTTTTCTTGCTACTGCCCCTCATTGATTCTGTCTCATACTATAATTATATAGTTCTCACTTCATTCAGCATCCAGATTTTAAAATATCTACCTTGAGTCACTGTTAAGCATAATAGCAATATTTTCTTAGTGACTTCATGAATAGATACATTATAAATCTCCAATCATGGGCTGAAGGCACTGTCCAGTCAGACTGTACTCTGACTAAGCATTGCTACCCACCTAGGTCTGTCCAAACTCTGTAAAACTTCTCATTTCTTGAAAAGTATAGATTAAATCCCTTTAATTAAATGACTATTTTTAACCAAGAAACTTTGTCTCTATGAATACATTTCACAAGTTGTGACTTTAACTTCCAACCTGTAATTTTTGCATCTGTACAATAAGAATACGACACATCTCACAAATATTTCATTAAAGGTCATCTAACATAGGTACTTCTTACATAGTATGAGTTTTTAAAATATCAGCTCTTTCTTTCTTTATTTATTTATTAATCAGATAATAAAATGATATGCAGAATGATGTGTTGTAAATGTTGGGTTTATATTCCTGTGATCACCACCTGCTGTAGCAATTCACTCCCTCTGAATGAGGAAACTATCTCTATAAAGCTGGGTTTAGTATCACAATCAAATGCTCATAAATTTTTTTTACTTGAGTGATTTTGAGTCCTAACTTTCTTCCTAGAATTAGTGGTATCTCTTCATATCTCCAGAGACTTCTTCAACAAAAGGAAGCTATATAAATGTTTATATTCTTGCTATCTCTAATAAAAATTCTGAATTTTCTGTGCTTTCACCATGATCCAAGACAAATATACTTTTATTTGAGAATATTACTTGTGGTTGAGGTCAATGAAAAATTCTCTCCCTGACTGAAAGTAGAGAATGAAATTCAATCACCACCCTACTCGAATAATGCATACATAATAGCATTTTAAAAACTCAGTTAGAGCCTGTGAGTTTATTCAACCTAGACTTGGAAGCAATTACCCTTGATATTTTATATTATAACTATTTATATACATTACATTTGTGTCTCAGGCATCCTGCACTCAATGGCTCACATCATTTAAGAAAGACTATGGGTATACTAAGGTCAATTCAGCAGATGGTCTTCTTTCTGCTTTAGGAGAATGATTAGGATCTGAAGAGTAACTTGCCATTGAACTGAAATAGTCCTGGCCCTTAATATATTTTTTCTTATGTTTTCATTATATCCTTATATTTGTCATATTCAATGTATGATTTTACTTCAGGAAGCCACCAGAGGGAGAAATCAACTTTTACCAGTTGAGGTATGGGTATGGAGCAGACCTCAGTTTCTAAACTGAGATGGGACAAAATCATAAATCTGTTTTGGTTGCATCACTAGTACTTTTATTCTACATCATGTTTAATTTTGTAAACCCATATAAATACATTGAAGATCAAAGGAAATTTACATTTTAAACAAAAAATAGAGAAAATAAGATGTCATCTTAGAAACTTGGTATATTTTTTTTTCCTTTTCTATCTCATATTATACTCATTTGAAATGACAACAGTAAAAGTTTTAAATTTTTTACATAACTTCTTACCAGCCTCAAACAAGTCATTTCTGAATTGTGGTGCATTTCTCCTGAGCTAACTGTATTCTGTCTGTACGCTATTGCCAAGAAAATTTTGTATAATTATTACAGCATTCTTGGAAATGAACTGCTGAAATTATTGCAGTGTTCAGCTTTTGCTAAATTATAGTCAAAACTCTAGAGTGCAACTTAATTGGGCAGGGTACAGTGGGCATTAAATGTGTGGATTATGTTTATTATAATTATTTATTTAACTGATTACACAATTTTATCAGGTAACATGCTAAAAACTCAGAAGTTTTTGGAGACTAGCAAATGAATTAATAATGCCCTTCTGCTTATCTCTTCTTCCCAACTGATTCGCTTCTATTATCTCAATTCCTTCATACATCTGATTGCCTACTTTCCATACTCTGGTCACCATTGTAGTTACTATGACAGTATTTCTGTCCCTAATTCTCTTTTCTTCCATTCTTTGATAAGCATTATTATTTTCTAACATGAAATCATTTCAGGAAGTTTTTCTATTTCTTCTTTCTATTTAAACAGTCGAAAATACCAGCTATTGAACCCCAATAGTCACCTGTTTCTCTGTCTCTACTGCTTTGCTGAGTCTACAGCTTTGTGAGAGAAACAACTTTACTGATTTGATGAAGGGTTTAATTACCTATGAAGTTTAAACACTATAGTGAGATTTGTAAAAAATAAAATTCTTCTCACTGCTATCTCACTCTTCATTTTGTGTGAAAAATTCTTAAAAATACATCAGAATAGATACATATGTCAGATATTTAGGTCAGTTTCAACAACTGCACATTGAGCAGACAGGATTAAGAAGCATGAGTACTCAAACTAAGATCCTCCCCTCAATCTTAAGCATGTAGTCTTAGTGAAAAGTCTCGGTTAAATCAACTAATATCCTTAATTTAAGAGAATTCAAGGCATGCAACTAGCAAAACTAAGCTTTATTGACCATAGAGATGGACAGAAGCAGAAGAGAAAAAGATAGTAGTCCAAAACAGGTAAGGTACAGTAGAGATGGATGATGAACCATAAGAGAGTTTAGCACAGGGACAAGACAGAGAACTATTTGGGATACACGAATGAAAAATATCAAAGAATGTATTATTTAATGACAGAATGAGAATCTAGAGCAAACCCTCAAAGGCATTCTTTAATAATTGTATACTGGTGGCATAAAACCACGAGTGTTAGACAAATCAGACCTTTATTCATATTACCAAAGTAAGAACCTCAGCTAAGAAATCTTTTTTCAAATATTGTGTCTAATAAAAATCAAGAGGATGTAAGAGGCTATGAACAATAACATCAATTCCAATTTCATATCACAAAATAAACTATAATTACTGGAATTTATCAAAGGAAACTGATGAAAATCTGTGCACTCTTTTCATACCAAGTCTAAAGTCCTTTGATCAATGTTAAAATATATTTTTTAAAAACAGATTTTTAGCAATCCTCTCAAAAATGGGCAAAATAACTGAATAGACACACTTATCTAAGGAAGACACACAATGGTCCATGGACACATAAAAAATATTCTATGTCACTGATCATGAGAAAAATGTAAATAAAAATCACAATAAGATACTATCTCACACCAGTGAGAATGACTTATATAAAAAAGACTGAAAACTACAAATGTTGGGCAGTGGGAGTTTGGAGATAAAGGGACCCTCCTCCATTGTTGGTGGGGAAGTTAATTGGTGCAACCCATTTGGAAAACAGTAGGAAGACTCCACAAAAAAATTTTTTTAAAGATGACTCCACTGTCAGATCCAACAATCCTGTTCCTCAACCTAAACCCAAAGAATACAAAATCTCTAATCAGAAATAAGAAAAAGATTCTGCACCCCTATGTCCACAGAAGCACATCTAATTATAGTCAAGATATGTAGACAACGTAAATTCCCATCAACAACTAACTGGATAAAGAAACTGTGGTATATAAACCCAATAGAATTTAATGCAACTATCTAACAAGACAACATGGTTACATTTGAAACAATCCTGACTATTCTGGAGGGGATTATTTTAAGCTAAATCAGTCAGAGATAAAAAGATAAGTACAGGTTGTTTTCACAGACATGCAAAGTATAATGAAATTAAACAAATGAACAGAAAAATCACAATGTTATTTTTATTTTTTTTAATTTTAGTTTATTAAAAAATGACAAGGATAAAAAATTGAACGTAAAATGGTAGATTAAAATGAACATTTTAAGCCATTCAGTAAAATGTATTTTTCCAATTCATAAAATGCAATTCCAAAGAAATGTCATCAATAAAGCAAAAACATACACAATGCATAGGAATAAAAAAAAAGATAGAATCAATAGAAAACCAATTGCCAAACTATTTTGAGGTCTACGGTTTCAATTCATGAGCTCAATATAATATTCCTGAAAGAGAATATTTTTTCATCTTTCTTTTTTAACTTTGTTGAAGGAATATTGCATTACTATTAATTAGTTTTAAAGTATCCATCATAGTGTATCAACATCTGCATATAAAATAGCAAGCTAAACACTATTTCAACTTTTCCTTCACTATACATTTAATCCCTATTGCCCCTTTTGCCCATCTCTAACTTTGCCCTTCTCTTCTAACAACTTCTGAATCTTTCATTTTCTTTTTTTCATTTTTTAGCTAGAAGCATTTGTGTTGATCTACTTCATTTGCAAGTACTATCTTTTTATTCATTCATTTGATATCTCTATTCACACACATGAGTCATATCATATGATGTCTGTCTTTCCCCTTCTGGTTTATCTCACTAAGTAGCATTCCTTCTAGGTCCATCCATGTTGCTACAAATGATTCAGTTATTCTCTACTTAACATTTACCCTAAATTACAATAACACTTGGTCACAGGGATATATGGAAACCCATGTTCATTGCAGCATTGTCAGCAATAACTTAGAGTCTGAAACAACTTAATGCTCAACAGATGAGTGTGTAGGAAATAGAATATTTGAAAGCTAAACATACCAGTTTTAGAAATGTGTGAATGTGTTTTGTATACATACAATGTAAATGCATTGTAAATGCAATGCAATTCTAATGAAACTTTCAAGTATATTTTTGGAAAGATGGAGACAAAGAACTTGGGACCTCTATTCTAAAGTATAAAGAAAAATACACTTTAAAAACATGAAACTACAGCATGGTGGACAACTGAATTAGACTATCAGTGGTGAACTTAGTAGGTTATACAGATTTTGATATATAATGATGTACATCTTGAACTTACATAATATTGTAATTCAATGTTGCTTTAATTTGTTAAATGAATACACATAAAAAGGAACACCTGAAAATTAAAGGGAATAATTGATTTTACCAAATATATATATAAATATGTGTATATGTATGTCTATATTATATATATAGCATATTTGGAAATATATATACACAAGGTGTATATATATATAGTATATATATATATACTATATATATATACTAGTAATAAAGAAATGACACATCAATTTGAAAAATACTTATCACTGAGATATCATCTCTAATATGTATAATAAATTATAAAAGTCATCAGAAATCAATGACTGGAGAATATATTAAATCAGTTACAGAAGGTTAACTGGCAGCAAATCGTATTTTAAAGATTTTTTTACATCCATGTTATATATCAAATATCAAAAAACTTTACATGAATGGATGACCTTTATATTAAAAATATCAAACATTAAAGTGTTAAAGAGAAAGTAAAAGAAACAAAAATAGAATTAATGTCTTAATCTGAAAATTTATTAGAAGTGAAAAAACACAACTTATGAAAAATAATTCAACTATAAAATACAAAGATATAATGACCAAATTTATTTTAAAAATTAGGCAGAAGAGTTTTGTGTTACTGTGGTACTGTGGAAGCTTGGTTTTGGAACAACAAAATCCCAAGTAAATAATCCCAGTATCTGACATCAGTTTTCTCTACAGAATGGTAGTAAGATGCACAAATGTTTTAGACTGAAAGGAGGAAAGCAAATGCGATGCCACCTCATACACTGCTTGAGAGTCACAAGTTGTATTTCTGGTCCTATGATTGAGGGGTCGTCTTTACAAACCTTCATGTCACTCACTCAGAAACTCTGGAGGATTACCCACTATGACTGAAGAGAAATCACTATGAAGAGTATAACTCAGTTTATAGTAAATGCAATATCTGATTGGATAGAGATAGTGAGCTCCTCTGTTTACTGCCAGTGGACTGGATAAACCTCCAGTCCTCTGGGAGTAATATGAAATCATCCAGAAAATACCTGGAATTTAAGACAAGGTTAAATAATAACCTATTATATATAGGACTGAAAGAAAAGACAATAGAATAAAAAAAGCAACAAACTGTTGAAGTTATTAGTAATGAACTTTAAAATAACTATAAGTAAGCTGGTGAAGAAAATTGATAACAAGTGAAATATTCATCAGAGAATTTAGATGAATAGAAAAAAATAAAAGGAAATATTTTAACTTAAAAATATATGCACAGTAACTAAGATTAAGAACTGAATAAGGAGGAAACACTGGAAGAAGTTTAGTTGTACTACATAATTTGTAGAAATATCCAGATTGAAGCATGAATACAAAAATAGGTGTGGGCAGTAAAAAGAAATTGTAAAATCTCCATACATGCAATTTTAGTCACAGAAAAGGAAGAGAAAATGAATTGGCAAACAATTTTTTTAAGAAATGGTCCCCAAATTCTATAATTAATAAAATTCACCTGTCTATAGATATGAAAAGTTTGAGGGTAGAGTCCAGATGGTGACGTCGTAGGAGTACATCTGATTTCCATCCCACAGAACAGTTAGAGATCATCTAGTTCTCAGACACACACTCCATGGAAGCACAGGCTCAGATCCGCAGAAACAGCTACAGCAATCACCATCACAAGGGTAGAGGAAGGCATTGTGATTCAGAGCTCATCACTGATTAGGCATTCACAGCCCTGAAGCAAAGGAAATCTGCAGAGGAGTTTGAACCACAGGAGGAACCAGACCTCCCAGGGCAGAGAAGTAAGAGAGCAAGTAAGCAGCAATTAAGACAAGGACATGGAACTGGGCTATCAGGTCTTGGCGCAGGGTGGAAGTAAAACCAGCATTCCAGTAGTCTGAGCAGAAGCCCCCAAAGGAAAATTACACAGGTGCCATGATAGCCAGCAGGTAGCTAACAGAATCCCCCACACCATCACCCTCCCAACATATTGCTCGGAAGCCACAAAATTTACCCACCAGAAATCACATTCCCAGATTATTAGAGGAGAGTCTCAGAGAAAGGAGAAAACTTCAACAGCCATGCACAGTACCACCATGTGGGTAGAAGAAGAACTGCAGCCTGATTTCTGATTGTGGATCAGCCACAAGGTGGTTGTTACATACCTGGGACAGTGGAAAAAGCTCAGCATTAGGCAAGAAAAATAAATAAAAGGAATCCACATTGTAAAGGAAGAAGTAAAACTATCATTATTTGCAGATGGTATGAATTACATATGTTGAAAACCCTGAAAGTGCTGTTAAAATACAGCTAGAACTAATCAATGAATATGGTAAAGTGGAAGGCAACAAAATCAACTCACAAAAATTCACTGCATTTTTACATAAACAACACGCTAGATGCAAATGAAATATTGGAAACAACAATCTCGAAAATAGAGATAAAAAAATCAAATAACTTGAAATATACCTAACAAAGGTGAAAGAACTGTATAATGAAAACTGTAAGTCCTTCTTAAAATAAAGAGGATGTAAAGAGATGCAAAGACATCCCCTGCTCAGGTTGGGTACATTATCATTGTTTAAAATAGCCAGCTTACCTAAAGCAATATTATTATTGGGGATTAAAATAATCCCCAATAAAATACCACAGGCATATGTCAAGGAAATAGAACAAAAATCTTTAAATTTATATGGAACAGCAAAAGACCTCAAATAGCCATAACAAATGTGTGAAAAGGAATCTGGAGGAATATAACTCCCAGACATTGAGCTATACTATAAACTATAAAGTGATAGTGATTAAAATGCTACGGTACTGGACTAATAACAGAGGCACAAAATAGTGCAACAGAACTGAATCATCAGAAACTGACTCTCACATACAGTTATTCTGTGACTAAGGAATCAAATGCATAGGATGGAAAAAGGAAAGTTTCTTCATTAAATAATGACGGGAAAACTTAACAGACACATGAAAAAGAATGAAACTATATCACTCTCTAACATAATTCAAAAAATTAACTTAAAATGGGCTTGAGACTTGTACATAAGACCAGAAACCATAAAATTCTTGGATGACAACATAGGAAAGACTTTCCATGACATCAGCCTTAGAAAGGCCTTTGGTGACTAAACTCCAGCAGCAGGGGAAAAAAAAGGGAAAAATAGACAGCTGGGACTACATCAGTATACAGAGATCTTTCACAGTGAAAGGAAATGTCACCAAAACAAAAAGATAACCAATTAGTTGGAGAAGATATTTGTGTTCCAAATTTCTGACAAGATTTTAATATCAAAATGTACAAAGAACTCATAAAATTTAATAAGATAAAAACAGGCCATCCAATGAAAAAATGGGAAGAGGAATTAGAGAGACATTTTTCTGAAGAGGATTTACAGATGGTTAAAAGCCAGTGAAAAGTTGTTCCTATTTGTTGCCTATCATGGCAATGCAAATGAAAATAGCAATGAGATTTCACTTTACACCTGAGAGATTGGTTATTATCCAAAAGTCTGAAAATAACAAATGTTGGTGAGGATGTGGAGAAAAGGGAACATTTTTTCACTTTAGGAGTACAAATTGGTGCTACCCCTAAAGAAAATAGTATGAATATTCTTCAAAAAGTTGATATGGGAATCCCAAACCATCATCCAACTTCTAGGTATCCCATGTTTGTTATAGACTTATCCATAACAGCTAAGAACTGAAATCTACCTATGTGCTCAATGCCAGAAAATGCTAAGATAAATAAGTTAAAAGAAAATGGATTGGATACCAGATATTGTCACTTATGTATGGAATGTTAATAGACAAAGCAAAAGAACAGATAAAGCAAACCATACCTTCAGTACTTGCAGGAGAACTGAGGTTACCAACAGGGAATGGGAGTGGGTGTAGGAGCAAGTGGTGGTGGAGCCTACTGAACAATGGTGAATAACACTGTGATTTAGTGCAGGGCAGTGTGTGTTGTTATATCTGAAGAATGGAGAAACTGCATATATGGGGAACCTACACATGTGAGTCTATTTTAATGTATCAAAATTACTGTAATAAAATACCACAAAAAAGGAAAAGAAATTGTGAAAGCATAATTAATGTAAATATAAAGAAAAGTTGTGCAGTTATAACATAGTACACCTGACGTTCAAAGCGAGAAAATAAATTTTCATATTTCTTAGAAATCTCAAAAATAATCAAAGAAACAAGACACATGTTCAAAGTGGGCAGCAACAAGAATGAAAGTTGGCTTTTCAAGACAAATGGTGAATGCTAGAAGATAATAGCCCGAAGTTTTATTGTACTGGCAAAAAACATCAACATAAAGCTACCAACTGCATGTTCTGTAACAAGAAAAAAATTAAGTGAAAAGTAAACATAAGAAATTCCAGTGCAAATATACATTGATATTTTTCCCAGTAGATAAACTCTAAATGGATATCTTCAGACTGAAGACAACTAATATGAGAAACGGAAATACAAAGAAGAGCAATGCAAGTGGTAAATATTTAGCAAACAAAATATACATGATAACCTAATTTCTCTTCTGAGGCATTTCATAAAAATTATTAGACTATTGTGAATTGATCTTAGTTAGAAAAAAAACAAGCAAATCACTCTTCACCATACATGTGTGTGACATTATGAACGATAAAAGGAGAGCTATCTAGGATATATGGAAGTATTGAATACAGAAAGACTTCAATAAAGAAGAGATACACAGATGAATTTCAACAGAGAGAATCATAAAAATTATATGATTAATGGATGCGTATTTAGAAAAAATTGAATGTGCAATCATTTGAATTTTGTGAGTATCTATTTACGGAATTATAAAATTTAGCTATATTTTTCCTGTTCTATAAAATTATTCTCTGAGTACTATTTTCATCTTTCAGCTTATATCTATTAGTCTTGTTAAAAGATATCAAGGAGTTGGTGGAAAAAGTCATAATTTCTATGGATCTAATACAAAACACAGAATTATATCAACCTTGGAATTAAATTACAATAAAAATTGATTTTGTATATGTATTTCATAATTTGTATTTTATACTTGGTACCATAAACTATATATGCTAGACCTTCAAAACCGTAAAAGTCATTTAAGTATAAGAAAATTTATAATGCAAAGGATCAAGAAAAGTTGAATGATGCATCTTTTTGACTTTCTGCTTTTTTTCTCCATGATACTTGCCAAATAGACCTAATTGTAATGGGTAAATGGAGCAGTTTTCCTAAATGGATGCTTACAATTCTTGCCAAATAAAGCAGGAATCTGTTAATTAAAAAATTTAATTGTTCTTGAAAGTGATTGAGAAAGACAATACTTACCCTTTTTAAAAGAATATGCTAGCAACATATTTCTCCTCTAGCAGACCATGTAGGAATTACTTATCAATACCTATTGATTAAATGTTTTAATTCTTATGCAGATTCAAATGATAACTGTGCACCCAATCAATTCTTGTTTGTAACCTTCCTAGGAACAGATGTTTGAGCTCTGTTTATGGGAATTTAGGTACAACCTAAAGAGTTTTTTATTCCTTCTGTCAATTTCAAGGAGGACTGGAGGTTATAGTGATTATCTTGTTTGCCTCAACTCAGTCTTTCACATCCAGCTCCCTCTGCTTGATGCTGAATAGACAAAATCTCTCAATACTTTGTCTTTTATGTTAAGAATAAAGAAATACAACCCATTTAAAATCATTCTCTTCTCTAACATGCATGTAGTATGTATTCCAAGCAATTATAATTTTAAAATATTTATTAACCTTCCTACTCTGTTAGGGATATTTTAGGTTTTTCAAGAAAAAAATACTATAATTGAATTTACAGGTTAGTCAAATGCGTATTTTCTATTTTTTACAGATCATCTATCCTACAGTCTTTTAGTCTTTCCTGCCCCAGAGGATTGAACTGGCCAATCGAGAATGTAAATAAAAGTTTATCTTGCCATTCACCCAAATCCAACAACAAAACATCATCACCAATGTGATTGCATTTTAATTACATTCTAGGACCTACTCAAAATGTTTTCAATATCTAAGAAGTGCAAGGATAATGATAATTACTACATAAATCACATGTTTACCTTAAGCATTGACCCAATAAATAAACTAAATTTTTTTGCATATTCACAACCTAGTATGTATCATTTCATACTTTTCTCTAAGTTCATTCAAATATATTTACACAAATATAATAGTCATATTTGTCACCAATTATCTCATGATAAAAGAGTTAAAAATTTGTTCTATATATACTGGAACATTATCAATACTCTAAGCAGAACACGGAGATGGTCACTTCTGCATAGATTTTGTAAGAGAGGGAAATCAAAGTCAACCCCAACATTTCTACATTCTCAGTTTGCTGTTTGTAGTAATAAATTTCAACAAGAGAACAGACATAGAAGGGAGAGCAATTTTGAGGTGAAAATTTGACCCTCTGTATCTCAAACATGAGGTTTATGTAGGACAATGAGTGAACAGTGGACTTGTGAGGAAATGGAAAATCTTATAAATATCCTTTTTTCCTACCAACTAATATTTTAAATATATTCCAATTTTATTTTGTATTATACAGAATTTCATTGGGTGACTGACAAATATTTACACAGAGTGATTTCAAAAAATTGTATATATTTAAATTGTTGAATATTTGAACAGCCTCTAAGGTATTACAGAAAAGAAAGTCATGAATATCTTGATGAATAAAGCTTTGATATATTCTCACAACATGTATTTCCAGAAGTAAATTCATGTATTCAATCTAATACATGATATGAATTTTGAAATTTATTTGTCCAAAATACCATTTAAAAATGGTTTCATACATTTTGCCCAAAATGTTTTATTTAAACTGTTTATGGGTTTGTGTATAAATATTAGTATGTTGTTTTGATTTTTGTTCTTTCACCTTATCATCAGAATTTGAATATGTTTCTCTTATAGGAGCTTTCGTAGCATCACCTGTAGTTACCTAAGCACACCCTTGGTGACATGTGCCAAGTATCACACAATCCAATTGAAAGAACAAGGGCTTTTAGGATTGAAACTTTTGTCTTTTGAAATATTTTAGCACACTGAATATGGATGCCTCCTTTTAAAGCACTACTAAGTCTCCAAGTGATGTGATCCAAGACCTCACAGATTCCAAGAAAAAAATAGAATGAAACATTTTTAGCTTCTTTTTACTAACCAATTTATAGCTTATCTTGTAAAATGATGAATAAAGAAAAAATGAGTGCAAAACAGCAGTTCACCTACTTCAGCTACTGAGTGCCTTATGTTCTCCTTTCGCTCTTCATAGACTTCCTCAGAGGCAAATTAGCAAAATCACAGGTGCCTTCTGGAAAAAGTGATTAGACTATTCAGAACTCCCTTATGTTCTCTTAAAAGCATTTTAAAGCTAAGTGAACATTCCACTATGTTGTAAGATTTACAATTGATTCCAGTTTCCAGTGTGCAACTTATCCTGACAGACTCCAAGAAAACGGATGCTCCTTTCACTTGGCATTTGATTCTGTAGACAAGTTCTAAGAAGAAAACACTTCAATTGCAGCACAACCATTACAACTCCAGTGGCTGATTTTAAAAGTGTTTTTAATGTGATATATACTTAAAATTAGGGACTGCAGCAAGACATAATACTGGCTCATGCCACACTATCACTGAAATTTTTTCTACTAATTTATTCTCTTTCTTCTAACTGTGCTAAAATTGACCTCATCACACATTTTACTGGTCTCCATAAATGATTTCCAACTCTGCCATAGCATCCAAGCCAGCTTCAATTGCTGATGGAATCAGTTACTTGTAATTATATTTTTTTTTGCTGACTTGTTATTTTTCTCCCTTCTATTATTTATAATCTACTTGGGAGCAGGAACAGTGTTTATTTCTTGCTCAAAATATTTCTAATTCCTGGTTAGAAACCTGGCACACTTCAATCATTTAAATATATCTGGTTAATTAATAAAGTTAATGAATGAAACTTTAAACTCCCTAGTATCAGTCCCAAATTAAAGAACACGATCTATTCATTGGTTTTATTTTTAGCTACACAAATGGAGATTATGAGTTTATCTAAAAATATTTCAATCCATGCACTTATTTAGTTGTTTTTCTCCCAAGACCAGGAATGACATCAATTCAAAATAAGTTCCAAAGAACTTTAGAATCATAAATGCTTCACTATTCTTTTCTAAACAACAATTAAAATGACAATTAAAGGCATGCAACTGGGACTCACATTTTATGGTAGAAGATATTAGAAAATGTCTACAGATAAAGAAAAGCTAGTGCTTTTGTAGGTGTCTACTGTAAAGCTCAGTCAGAGTGGTGGGAGTGAAGACTCATGATACAAATATAGTTGCTAAAAGTCAAATATACACTATGTTATCTGTAAGCTTTCCTATTTATGGTCATAAAATTATTTAATTTATTCTTCTAGTGTCTGGTAAAAAATAATGCTCTATTCTAGACATTTTATATACGATAATGACAAGTTTCATCTAAATACATGTGTGATAATTACAAATAGTGATAAATATGTTGATAAAACTAATGACTGGAACTAACTTGGGATTTTAAGAGGTAGAAGGGCTCTTTTGATGAGAAAAAATACATATTGAAGAGGTCTGATTTGAAATAATTTCTGAAAAATAAAGAGGTAGCCCTGTCAAGTTCAGGTGGAAGAGAATTTCAAGTAAAGTCAAAATAAAAGAACAAGTTTAAAAATAAGTTTGACGTCTTCTGGACACTGACAGAACAATATGATCAGAGTACTGAATAAGAGGAATTGTGATGGAAGAAGTGTTCATTAGGTAGAGTCTCGTAAATTATGGTAAGGAATTTGAACTGATATTTTCCATATTTTCCTTCATCATTGATTCAACTGTCAAAAACTGACTATCTCTACACTATGAAGATCTAGACCAAATGAAAAGAAAAACATATATCCTCTGCACTCTATCATCTACAGTTATGTTTCCTACACAGGATCAAGTACTAAACACAGATGCTAGAAATGGGTAGAAATGAGACCTCCCTTATTTTCCCTCACAATAATTAGTCACACTGAGAGCTCTTATGAAATAAATTATAATTAATTAAGCACCACCAGCACTAATTAATATAACACCAGTTTTTCTAGGACATTTTGCTTAAGTATTTCCAATACGCTTCCCTGTGACATATTCTTTTTGAAAGTAATAGAAACTTCAATAACACCAATTGAAATTTCAAGTGGAATTAGAAAAAGTTTATATATAAACATTTTATTTCTTCACAGTGGAAGGAGCCTGTATAGATCATTAAGTCTCTGACACAAATACTTGAACAGCATCAAATAAAATTAATAAAATTATGCCTTTAATAATCAAGTTTAATAAAATCACTTTCTAATACAGGCTAGGATATTTTTATACCATAGACATATTGACTGTATGAAAACCAAACCTTGTAAACAGAATTGAATATGAAATTTGAAATCAAGAGTTCGGGTCTTAGAGTAGATTTTTGTTCGTTTGTTTTAAGGAATGGTGTAGGCAAAAATGAAGGCAAGCAGGCAAGCAGGCAACCAGACAGGAAGAGAGAGGAGACACAGACATTTTTATGTATTTTTGTTTAGTTGGTCATTCTGATTGCACCCCTGACACTGACCCAGTTCAGGGTCCAGGACACAAACCCTAGGATGTCTGGGGAATACAAACAGCTGTAGGCAGCTAACCAGGTCATGCCATACTGTAGCTTTTTGGCACTATTCTTAAAGAAGGTTTTAGAACAAGGGTTGATTTTACACAAGTACTTGAAAAGAGATGATTTGATTCACCAATTAAGAAAAGTAATTTAGAAAATATTGCTAGAATTTCATCATTCAAGTCTGCATCTCTCTCATCTTAGGAGATATGTGCAACCTACAAAGAACAGAAAATTGTGGAATGTATGCCATTCGCTATCTTTAAATAAATCATTCTATGTATATTATAATTAAATTTTTCATCAAATTATTAAGCTATTTTTCTTCACTTTAAAATTGTGCACTACTCTTGAACTCCAGATCTTATTTGCCATTGTTCAGGAAACTAATAAGATTCTTGCATGGAAAATGGACAAGAGAATATGAGAGAAATATTATTCCAGGAAAAGATATTGGGGTTTATCAGATAAAATTATAAAGTGACAATTATTTTTTAGACCACCTCTGAAAATAAGAAAAGAGGACAAGACATTTGAGAACCAGCTCTGTGCTGGGTTCTGAAGATAGAGGAGTGCAGAACCTGTCAAACTTTTCCATCACTACCTCTATCTTATTTTAAAATTAATTTTGCTAGACTAAGAGGTTATCAGCTCTGTGGCAACTATTGAATAATGTTCTGCATAGCTGAAAGTGTGCTTCATATAATCACATAAGTAGTAGCATGGGGTAGCAGGAGACTTTGAGCAGACACTTGGGGTGTTAGCTTCACCTTATCCAACTTTAATTACTTTTTAAGACACTTAAAAAGTCACGTTAGGGTTACAGCTTCAACATACAAATTTTATGGAACATAATTCAGTTCATAACATTTGGAAATCTGTTTTCTATAATTGTCTTTGACACTAAATTGCTTGGGCAGACCCTTTCTTCTCTAGGTCCCTTTTTTCCTTTTTCTTTTTTCATATATATACTAAAATTGAAATGGCTATCTACAATCTTAAAAACAAAAACAGCTAGCTTTGTCTGCCAAGGAAATTACTTCCATGATTAATATTTTAAGTAATAAATGAAATTAAAATTTCCTTTCCACAACTTTAATGTTAGTGTGACATAATTATTAATTATAATAATCAGAGTTTGTTTTATTCAACTAAGTTATCTACTAAATTATCTTAACCCGTTAAGAAATATATTTAAAGGTTGTATTGAGACACCCAATGAGCCTATAATTATCAACTACTCTCAACCTGAAAAACCAACATCTTCAATAATATATCATAAACTAATGGAGCAATGAACTCAAAGATTGAGTCTATTTAAACATTTCAGCCACAATATTGTTGACATGATGGTTCATCATAAAACATTAATCAAGTAAAAGTCTTGGGAGTTTACAAATGCATATGTGTCAAATGTTAATTAATTAAAATGAATTAAATTTAGGAAAACTATTATTATCCATGCTTGACAATTTAGGCATAGAAAGAATTAGGTCCTTCTCACACTACTGCCTAATGAGTAGAACCCTGGAATAATTACCAAGAATCACAGATATATTGTTATTCTTTGGACATGCTGCTTAGAAAGTCAGATTTCCACACACAATAGTTTGGAGATTCAAGACACAATGCTGGGGTTCCAAGTCATTAAGCATAATTGGAAGCCAAGTTTCACCTGCAATCCAGAGTTCTCATGAAAATACATAGTATAGCATGAAGCAACAGAGGAATGGAAGGCAGAAACAAGATTCAGAGCCGTAAAGGTGACTCGATAGAAAATGGATCAAAGAGCTGCCAAATCCTTTCTCATGCCCTTTTGTCCAAAATGGATCAGCTTTCCTCTTGGATTATCTGAAATGTATTAAGTTGGTCTCTAAGAAGCACTATTAAGTACCATAATCTTACAGATAAATGTTCATGACTTTGCTGATTGAACTCAAATAGTACATTTTGGTATAAAATTTCAACATAAAGGACAAATGAACAAGAACCACATAGATTCAGTCTTCATCCTTTAGAAGCTGGTAATTTGTGAAAGTGGTTATAAAGAAGAGGCCAAAAGAGGAAAATGCAATTAACCAGGAGCTTTGTATAGCGTCTAATTTGATTTTCTTGGCTTGTTAGCTCAGCTGGTTTGACGGTAGTGTTAATGAAGTCAAGATTGCAAGTTCAATTGCCATATGGGCCAGTTAGCTTCACTCAATTCTATGGCTACTGACCAAATGAGTTCTATTGGTCGCACAAGGAAACAAAGGAGAATGACTTAGAGAAAATCCTTACTGTGATGTCAAACTCAAAGCACTGCTGTTGAGGTCATGGTGGCAATGAAGATTTCATTTTAATTATTTCAAACTGAGAAAGTGTTTGCAAAATTCTGATACTTCTGAACACTATAATTAGTGTCCTTTGCTAAAACAGCCCTATCATAGTAATTCTTTAACTGAAGGTTCTCAGACATCTCAATTCTAATATGGCTGGCAAGAAGGATTTCAGATGAAATAGATCAAATACAAGAGATGAGAAAGAAAATCAAGAAAGAGAAATCATTTTTAAATCTGGGCAAGGAAGGACAGAAGAAATAAGGAAAATAAAGTTGGTGATGGAATCACAGCAAAGAAAGGGCAAGCAATTGCTTTATCATTTACTCAATCTGTAACCGAGATAGTGTCTAGACAGACTTGCTCAATTTTAGGATGAGGTTCTAATTCCCCTTAGAGTTGTAATTCATTTTAAGTCAAGTGAAGGTGAAGTCATAGACAAATTTTGGCTTAAACCAATTGTAGATGATTCCAAAGACATTCATATAATTACCTTATCCCAAAGGAAAAATTTCAAATAATCCTTCTGTATTCCTGAATCTAAAAATCCCAGACACTTATAATTGAATGAAGTAGTATATTCCACATATGTATAACATGCAATAACCATTTTGTATATTAGACTAACATGTCTAAAACATAATTCAATAATATTGCCAGAGAAACATGATAGGATGAATAGCTAAATTAGTTTCTTGGCACAATCTCATCATGATGCCACAGATGATAAAGAAATCTGGGTGTATACATGGAGTGTGACCAGCAAACAAGTCTCTTTTGGAGGAAGAAAAAGATCCTATAAGAATCAAAAGCAAGTACACAACACAGTTTGTAATTCACTGTTTTCCCCTTTTAAACCACAAATCTAGCTCCTCATTTAGTCCTACCACCCCACTTCAGTTGAAAAACAAAACCTTTCTGGGAGGTTTTAGAAAAAATATAAACAAATAAAGTTCTAACCACAGAGCTCTATAGCTTGATAGAAAATTCTGAAGACTCCTAGATGTCTTTGTGAGAGGCAGGGAAGTCAACTATTACCTCTTACCTAAATCTCTCTAAATCCATGCATTTGTTAGCAACATTTGATGGAAAATCGCACAACAGGTAATTCTCCATTAGACATAATATGTATAAAAATAAGTTGTATTCTAATACATGTCTTTGAGTGGTGGTTTCTGTTAAGGAGTCATCCTCAAGCTTTTTTAAACTTTTTCCTTAAACATTTTCTGTTAAGGCAATAGAAATAAGTATTTCTAGTGGGAAGTAGGAGAGGAACAGAAAAGGCAATTAACTAGTGGTCTTTTTTGGTTACATAAAAATTGCCTCAACAGCATTCTGTTATCTTGAAATAATAGGGCAATTTATGTGCATCACATTTTCATTTTCAGCTGTGTTCATTTTAATTACTTTCATTTGAATAGCCAATCTTAACTTTTCCCCTTGCATATGCCTTGCTAATCAAAATGTTTGATTCATTAACATTGCTAAGAGTTACAGCACTTTACTAATACACTAAATTTCAGTTACTGTTTCTAGTACAGTGACTGAAAATATTAAGGCTGTCCTAATGATATTTTAAGTGTCCTAGCAGTGTCAGATAAGAACTGTTGTTAAACAGGGTATGCACCAACTAGAGTTAATAGTAGTACTCTCATGCCCCCTATTGGTTACTTACTTGAGAATCAAATGGAAGTTAGGTCATTTTGTGCTAGGAGAAAATGTTCAGTACTTTCACTGAAAATATTTATATACTCAAACATCTGTATACACACACACACATACATACATACATACTCAGAGTGTTTCCCTCTATTTTCATTTTTGAAGTGAAACTAAACAAAAAATGTTTTAAATGGTAAATTTTAGACCTTTCTAAAATTATCCTGTTAGTGTTTCATTTATTTATACTCTGTTTCCAGAAAATAGAGCTAAAACTCATTTCATGTGTATATCCCACCATACACACTACACCCACCACCAAAGGTCTAATGTCATAGCTTGTGCTCACAAGTAGTTGAACATAAGTAGAATATAAGTGGGTTTCTTAGACCTAGTGTACTGGCAATCACTTATATTTGATTATTGGTACATACAAACATGTACTAATAGTTTTATTTAATCTCTTTTAATGAAATAATAACATTTTGTATAGTGTAAAGAACAGACTTTTGAACAAATATTGAATTTTAATCAAGTTTTTTCTTCTATCACACTGAATATTATCAAAATGGGAAACTTATTGATTTAATCTCAAAAATTATATTTATTACAATGCTTATTGCACATTTTACTTGTTAAAGACTGAAAGAATGATTTTTGTGAATGTTTAAATTAGCATATCCCAGCTATTAACAATGTTAATTTAATTTTTGGTTCTTGCAATAGTTGTAATATAAATATTAATTGCAAGTCCATTTTATAGATGGAAAAATTGAGTATCTTAGAAAGAACAGAAAGCAACTATACCTAACAAATATTAATGATTCCGTTAAAATCAAGAACATTTTGCTAACAAAAAATATGTATCTTCATGTGCTTATATACACTGAAACTTTATTAAAGCTCATAAGTATAAAATCGGATCTCTACAAGCTACTCTATATTTAACTGATATGTATACTTTGAATTTTAATAAGCAAAATGAAAGAAAAAAGTTATGATCTATTTGTAAATGTATTCTAAACAATATTTTAACTGTAATTTATCTTATGAATTTATGCCATTCCCAATAAAAATAAAACCAAAACTGATCTTCACTTAATTGTCATAAATGACTTGTCCTCTGGCCTTTATTTAGTCATGAGTATTCTGTACTATCTTCTTGCATTTTGCTATCATTTCTCTATTTAGAAATAACTAGAAGGAAGATGTAATGGGTTTCCATGACTACTCTATAAATGAATGAAAAGTGATCATTAGATTCTGATATATATGTGTATACATACATATATATAAAATATTAAATATTCCTGTAGATACAGAGATATAATTACTACATAGTACTGGTAAAATCACAAAGTAATTAGGACAGTTAATATACTTTGATTTTTAAAACTACTTGCCTTTCATACTATATCCATTAATAATCTTTAAACACTCACTTTGCTAATTGATGAAGCTGTTAAAATTATGTAATAAAATATATTCAGTTGTATTTATCCACCAGTGTTGCAAGTTGGAAATTGTTCAAAATTGTCGAATCATATCTAATATTCTAATTTTTACAATAGAGGAGAAAGCACATTTGTGGGCAATTAAGTACCCACTGTTTCCATTTCAGGATAATTTGGATGAACATAAAGACTTAAATATCTGCCCACTCATATTCATTTCCTAGATAGATCATAAATCAAAGTTAATTAGGCCAAGGCATCACTTTTTGATGGGTCTGGAATTGGCGCATATAATAATGAATAATTGTAGGTCATGTCTTTATCAGCAAAGACATGTGCCATTATAATTGTATTAATCTTAGTTAAGGCTATGTAAGTCAATTAAGTTTCATGAATGGGATAAACTAAAACAAAAATTTTATATTGGAGTCCCAATGAAGTATTGAAGGATTATCATACATTGACATTATTATTATAAATTCATTTATTCATTCACTCAAAAATATTTAGCTTTTAGTTATGTATACTGAAAATGTAGGTGGGTTCAAGATTAGTTAACCGAATAACTAGTATCACTTCAACTAGTATATAGAAAATCACTTCATTTTTCAGTCTTCCTTATCTATAGAAGGACACAAATGCTAACTTCAAAATTACTGTAGGATTCAAAATACAGGATGAGTAGAGTTCCTGGTATTTAATATTTAATAATAAATCTTAATATAATATTAAGGGTGTTTTTCTGGAGTGAACAAGTCACTCCACTTCTTGTTTCTTGATATAATAGTTGTTGAACAAGAATATATATGAGGTCCTTTTTGGATCTAACATTCTATATTACCGCAATTCTACCATGTCTAAAAGTCAGAATGAAAAGCGGAGCTATTGCTCCATATTCTTCTCTTCAAAAGACCTTTTTAAGTGAAATGTGTGCAACACTGCATCACAATTTGAATTAAGGTAAAAGAAACACAGTTTTACAAAAATATCCAGAGATTACTTCAATTTAACTGTTTCAATATGTGTATTAAAATATTTTTAAACATATAAATATTATGAACAGAGATGCATAGATTAATGGCACAGGATGTTACCTGAAAATGCTTCCATTACAGTTACCCTAAAATGAGTTTTGTGCATGTCTAAATCTGACCAAGAAGTTTATAAACAAAAATATGAAAGTGAACAATTGCATTATAACACTGAGAATGCTTAAGTGACAAAACATTTCTATAAATGTTTCAAGTTGCAATAATTTCCTTTACAGAAAATTATGTTGTGCCTTATTTGATCTGATGAGACAATGAAAATTTTAATAATTGAGGCAGTAAGAAGAGAATTAAATATTCTTAGAAAAAAATTTAAACTCCGTAGGAGCCTTAATGTTGAAAGTTCTTAAATGTTATTCAATAACTAGAGTATTTTCAAAAGCAATTTTTTTTTGCGACTTTTAAGTTGGCCAACATTTAACAAATTCTTAGAATGTAATAAATTTGAGTGTTCAAACAATTTCTCAAGAAATCATCCTCCTACAATTTTCTTACTGAGGATTAGTTGAATCAAAGAAATTCCTTGAATGTTAGCTTAGTTGTGCCTTCTATCCCTTATGACATAGCAGTTCTGATAAGGTGGCAGAAGTAATAAAGGGAAAGTGAAAAAAAAGTCAAAAACAGCAAGTTTCCTTATAAAATCTCATCCTCAGTCTTTCCTATAAATTCAACTCTTGATTCCCTCATTTTACACGTTGAATAAATAAATAAGCAAAACCAGTAATCAGAGAGTGAGAAAATCTTCACAAAATTTATGCACAAATTTCTTCCACAAATAGTTAGGAGCTATATATTGCCTGTCCACAAAAAAAGGATAAAAAAAAATGAGTTGCTACTCTGGGATTAGGATTATCAGTCAATATCAATTTTATTTTATAGATGATAGCCTAAATAAAAGATTGTATTTTGGCGATAACAATAGTTGATAAAATTCTTTTTGTAAAAGTTTCACTTCAAAGCTTAATTGAAACTGAAATTATGCTTTCTTTATCTTTTGAAACTTTGAACCTTAAAACTAGTTCTACATAGTGTAAAATGGGGGTAACATTGAAATGCACTTATTCATATGCTTGAAGGTAGTATTTACTTGCATTTAGTTGGGAAGATGGAAAAAGGTATTAAAGATTTTAGTGTCATTTGGAGATGTTGAATGTATGCGTGTTCAGAGGCATACTGCAGACTCTAAGAACTACTGTCATAGTAAACCATTTTATCCCTCTATCATGCCAGAGTGAAAATACATTAACAACCACAAGTCCAGACACCCTTCCAAAACCATTTTTAGTGTAAAAGATGGCATAATAAATAGCTATAGAAAACATCTAAATTGCTCTAGCTATCAGAATGTTGTAGTTAAAGAAAACAAAATGCCTAGAATTTTGTAAAAACCTTACCCTCATAGTGTCCTAAGGAATTTACTTACCTCTTATTTACAAATATTTTGTTCAATACTCTTTAGAAGAAAGGCGGCAGTAGCATAAAACATCTTATCCAGGTGACAAAATTGAGTCTACGAGAGAATTATTTTTTCAAGTTTATATACCTAGTAAATATCAGAGTATGAATTAAGACCATGAGGTGCTTAATTTTTGATAACTCAGAATGCTTCTCTCCTAAGACATTGTCAATTTGACTCAAAGATGTGGTCAGAATGGTATTTATCATTCTTTCATAACAGCACATGGAAATATAGTCTTACCGATTTATTCCCCTTACTTTAAATCTCTTACAATTTATTTGAATTCAATTAATTCCATATATGTGATTTTTCACAACCCTCAAATATTGGTCATTTATTCTTTTCTACAATAAACCACAATGGCAGTGAAATGCTGGCATCCCTTAGAAACTGGGTAGTATAAGAAAGCACTCACAAAGTTGATATGTGCCTTACTGGAGGCAATCACAAAACCAACTTTCAATAATTTCAGTTTCATCTTTCCATAATGAATTTCCCTACACATTTAAACAGCGAGTTTCAGAGATATTGAATCCATTAATTTCTCAAGTTCTGTAATATGAATGCAATGTATGCAGTGCAAAAGCAAAATAGATAATGCATTATAAAATGGGAGAAAACAGAGAAAGTCAGAGACAGAAGCTCACACTAGTAATAGATTTGTGTTTTCAAACCCTAAAAGGAAAACTGTCTTTGAAACTTTTTTTTTTACTAGCAGACATACTTTAACCATGAAATCCCATGTCTATATTTAACTACAAAGTTCTTTTGACATACATCAAGTTCAAAGAGAATAATTTGTGCCTGGCACAGCAGATTTGAAAATATCCCAATATGATATTAAATGATAATGATCAAGTTCTGAAAGCAGAGTCAACCTAAATAACCAGATAAATTATGTCTGGTTGCCTTTTAAAAATATGTTATGCAGCATATTTTTCCTACCTGGCCAACTACCAAATTGTGCTTAGCTGACTAAAATAAAAGGATAAATTTTTATGTCTCGCAGCTTTATAATATAGGGTAATTTCATGATGTCTAGTACATAGCGTCTAAAAATTTCCAACTAGAATTATATAAAATACATTCAAATCAAAGAATAAAACATGTTTGGTTTTTATAATTGGAATAGAGGACTCGAATGCAAGGATCATATAACAAAAGAAATATGCAAGGATGAGTAATAAAAGTCAAATTTTCTGAAAGGAAGACTTTTAATTGAGCTTACTTTATTCATAAATATAAAAAGACTTCTGAGTAATAAAAGGGACACCATTTTCATTTTTAATACAAAAATAAATTATATTTTTCCATAGTTATAAAATTAATCAGCAAACTTTTATTTGAGGAATTGACCATCATTAAAGTGCATAGCTATTCTGGAAATGTTTATAGGTGATGGTTGCAAACCATGGTGAATATACTAATTGCCACTGAAAGTTTCACCAAAAATTTGGTAATTTTGTTTTATGGGAACTTAATCTCCATTTTAAAAGAACATGGATTGAAGTAAATATTATAGACTCATGGGAAACTATGAGATAGCTTAAGACATATATTGCTGAGTTACAAAAAAAGCTTCAGGGCTGCACACATCTCTCTTATGCATCTCATTCATCTAGACACTTCTGGTTATCCTCCCACTGCCAAATATCATCTCGAATATTCTTCAGTAATCCTTAATGATATAGTTTTGCTGGGATTTCATTTTCTGGACCATTCAATTAAGATCCTCCCCTCCTGAGTCCATAAGCAGAGGAGGAGTACATAACAGAAATAATTCAATTGTACGTCTTCCCTTTAGTGACCATTGGGATGATGAGTTGGCTTGTAGGCTGCTCAAAAAGTCTGTCCTCACTATTATAAAGGGGGCATGAGAAGATAGTCCACTTTTCCTTGCTGAATGTTCTTACATCTGTTTGTGGCAAGGGAGCTGCTCCATAATCTTTTTGAACCACGAGGGAGGACATGAAAATGCTAAAACCAGCACCGAGTTATAGGCACATTGTGCCACTCAGTCTCTATATTACCGAAAAATTCTACAATCAGACTTTTGCTATGTGAACGAGTAAATTGTCCTCATTGTCAAAGGCCCATTAATTGGATATTTTATTAATTATAGCTGAAGTCATCCCACATGATACAGGATGATCCCACTGTCTCAAATTTGCAGAAAGAAGTTGGTGTGGAAAGTGTATAATTAAAACATTTCACAATTTTATATGTATATAAAATATTTATTAAAAATATAGACATGTTTTAACTATTTCCTTCAGGTTGCTCATAAATGGGCAATCATGTTTATCCTAGGGAATGGATGAAGGAATGAGAAAAGGAAAGACACATCATTTTTTTTAACTTTATAGGAATGTGTGTGAAATTTTTGTAGCAAATTCGTGTTACATCTGAATTTAATAAAAATACAGAAATGGATAGTAAATATTAAGTATGATTCATAAATGGAGAAAATAAACATTCATGTCCTTCAAAAAGAGTATATGTTTATTAAAATTTCTTTTTTTAATGTGCTTGTAAAGTCAGTAAAGACTCACATGGTTGCTATGACAAATGGTTTGGTTAAAATTACCAACACAAGAAAGGCAGGAATAGAATTAGCTTTGTGGAAAACTGAAATTGGGGATATACATAGTGTCAGGTTTCATCTTTCACTGTTGCATCTCTGCTATTTTATATCCATCTCAGTGGAAAAGTCAACTAGAGATGCTAACCTTTGTCAGATTCTTACAACTCGACAACCAGAGAAACAAAGTTTTTCATATTTGGCCCCAAAATGAAAATGTCTAGTCCACTTGGTTGATGTCCTTATCCCCTTGATTAATCACTGTGACAAGGAGAAAGGCAGAATAATTGTTCTGAATTGTGTTTTGAGTTTCTTCATGCACAGGCATATCAAACAGATTTCTCTGCAATACCACTGTGAGTAGAAAAACACCTTCATTTTGTATCCACTACACATAATGTGTCCTAGAAAGTGACCATTTTCTGTCACTTGCCTCCTATCGTGAGAACTTTTAAGTATTTTGTTCATCAGATTGCTGCATACATGTATAATGGAGGAAATGAAAGCAGAACCTGCAATAATTTCTAGGCTGGACTTTGCAAAACTTAACATTGCCAACAGTTTCTGTAAAGTCATCTTTATGTTTGTATATTAGTTTGCCAAGAATGTCTTAGTAAAGACTGGTGGTTTAAATATCAGAAAGTTATTTTCTTATAGTTCTTGAGGGTAGCAGTCTGAGATCAAAGGGCCAGAGAGTTGATACTTTCTGAGGATCACAAGGGATGAATCTATTCCAGACCTCTGTCCTTGATTTGTAAATGAGTGTCTCTACCTGTGTTCATGATGTCTTCCCTTTGTACATGCATATGTCCAATTTCTTCACTTATTGGTCACGAGACATATTAGTTTAGTCCCTACCTTAATGACCACATCTTAACTTAGTTACTGTCTCCAAATAAGGTCACATTCAGGGATATTGGTTGGTTAAGACTTCAAAATATATGAAGCACAATTTTCTTCATAACAATAGAAAGAATATTCTCACAGGATTGTGCATCAGCATTAAAACCAAAACACTATATCCAAATGAGAGTTAATAAATAAAAGTTTGAGAAGCAAAGAAGTAAACTGAAAGAAGTGATTCAATGCTTGATTAAGTATATACTACGGACCAGGTACTGTGAGAGTTATTTTCTTATACTTTATAATTAATAATCCTTATAAACCTACTATCTTAGTTAATGTTATGATGAAAATTAAGATTTCAGAATTCAAAACAATGTATCAAAATTGTAAATACTAGTGACATAAATAAGATTTGAACAAATTTCTTTCAACCATAGTCTGGGGTATCTTCAGCATGTCTCCTCAATAAAGTATCATCTGTTTGGGCTTTTTAAATATTTTTTTTAAAAGAAGGAATTCATCAATGTAAATTAACATCAGCCAGTAAGACTTGTTTTATAAATTATAAGCAAGATGGATCATTGAATTAATTATCCATATGAAACATTTTTATATTCATTTCTGCCTACTGATATGTAAAGATACAGTACTGGAACATATTTTTCTTTAATTTTGTTAAGTCACTCTGTCATATTGAAACTGAATCATCACCATTATCATCATCTCATCATCATCATCATTATCACGTGGATCACAGATTACAGATTACGTATCTATGTGATCTAAACTTTCTCATATTAACTAACAACTCTGATAGGAAACTGAGAGTCAAAGAAAGTAAATAAATTACATAATGTCAAATATGGATTGTTATTAGCAGTGCCCGTTAACCTAGTAATGAATCCCAACTTGATATATTTCATGGCATGAGGTAAATTGTCTACTACCTCTGACAATCTATTCTAAAATTTTCTATGTTCCTCTTTTTCAAAATTATCATGGTGGTTCTTCTGATACAGGTTTTATAATATACGAAGGTGAGAAAAACACTAAAACTACTCAGAAAATAGAGAATTTTCATTTAAAATATGTATCACATGAATCTCACTGTAACTGTTTTTCCTTCTACAATCAAAGAAACCATGTATAGCAGTTTTCATGAGTTAAAATGGTGACTGCATTGGTTATAGCTAGAGATATCTCAGTGAAGATGCACTGGGCTTGATGGGGTTCCTCTGTAGAAATCTTGGGAGAAATGTGCATTCAATCATAGCTGTAATGTCTAGGTAGTCAGATATGTCCAATTTTTAACCACATGATATTTCTATGATTTTACCACTCTTCCTTTTTATACCAAAATATTACATTAAGTTAATAGAGCAGTTTCAAATGACAAAGTTTCATATAAAAAAAAAGAATGATGATTTAGGGTAATAATTATATATCTTCTTTTGAACAGTGTATCCATTTTTAACTATATTTCTATTGACCCAAGGAGCAATTAAAAATACTGATCATTAAACACTAGTACCAGTTTTTCTGATAAAATGGATACAGATTTTTAGTTGAGATGGGGACTGCAAAGTGTGCTCTTAAAATATCTTTCTGGGTCATTCAAAAAATAGGAAGAGCTTAAAAGAACTTTTGTATACCATCTATATTCACTATGGCAAATAATATTTTAGTATCATTGCAGGAGTAATTCAGAATCAAAGAAACACTCTGTTCCTGTACACAAAATCACATTTGGTAAGACTGACATTTCTAGGTCTCTGCCAGCCATAACATTATAAGAATGGATTATACTTAAAACCATCATCAGATTGAATTGTGAAGGAATTTTTCAGCTGTGCCATCCCTGACCATTGTAACAATAATGAATTTAATAAAATCACTTAGACATTTTAGCATCTCACTTTCCTCAGTTGGAAAGTGCATTATTATTAAATAACATCAATAAAGTAAAGAACTTCTGTAAGAATTCTGTAGAATGTGAATCAGTATAAATATAAAATGTCAAATTTCTTTCCATTGGAAATTATCCTACTATTATTTAAAACACAGAACTCATTTTGCTTTGAAGTTCTTCAGAAGCTTCTTTGTCGGAATTAAATTCTCTCTACATGGGGTCATAATATTTGGCTATATTCTCTACTCTGGAACTATTTGTGTATGTAGTCAGCCTAAATATGTTTAACCACCCCAAGAGTAGACAGCTTTCCTTTTCATCTCAGAATTCCTTGCTTTCTTGCAGAGTCTGTATACAGTAGGTCTTTAATAAACAGTACAGGGGATTGATAAAAGTCTCAGACTGGGAAAATGCAGGAAGCAACCACTTCTCCACTTTTTCTGATTTTATATGAGAGTATCAGCAGCATTTCTTCACTTGTTTGACTCACGGAAAAATATCCTTGAAATGAAACATTCAGAATTCATTCATTTTGCTAATCCTGACCCTGTAAGTTGAAAGGGAATCTAAAATATAAAAAACCCTATATGAATAATAAGATCATTCTTACAGGACTTGTTTTACTGCCTACTAGCAAAAATTTGATAGAAAATGTCCTTGAAATACTTTTTGCATAATTTTTTGATCAGATTTAAGAGAATTCTGAACTATTGACTACTATATACTCATTCTTCTTATCTTCTTAGATCTTCTAAATTTCCCCAATTTCTGAAGATGTAAAATGTTTAATATCAATAATCATTTTCTGAAATTTATCTTTTAAATTATAGGTAGGCTTACTGTTTATTTTCATCAAAGTTTTTATTTTTATAACTATTTAAGAAATATTATTATAAACTTGGAGTTCTATAGGATTAGGGACATTGGAAAAAATAGTTTCCTACATTTTTTTGCTTTAAGTTTTATAGATACTTTCTTTGTAGCTATTTCTATAATATAGTAACACACAAAAATTAAATTTTTCCCTTTAAATAAGAGACAATCTGAAGTAACCAGAACATGGCAAATATCACAACAAATAAAATAACATTTAAATAAATTTAATATATAAAGCATTGATGTGGGACTTGTTTCAATGATCATTTGTGGTATAACCTTAAGATTCAAATGGATACTCTAGTCACTACTGTTTTCAGATAAATACTATTACAAGAAAGATATTCTATCTTTAATGGTCTTGCCATGTTCTCCTTGACATCTGTATGCAAATGATGCAAATGTCACATGCAGTAGGTGTTATGAACAAATTAAGAAAAGGATGCAGAAATAAGGAAAGAGAACACTTACAGGGAGTATTCAGTAGCAAAAGGAGTCAGAGTAAATCAAGAATGTGGAAGACATGTGGTTCAAGAACTGAGGACTAAATACAGTGGGGAGATAAAGGGAACCACCAAAAAAACAAAAGGAATACTAAATCAACAGTTGTTTGCAGATTAGGCAGAGATAAGGTTAAGCGAAGAAGAATTCCTGGGATATCTCAGGGAAAAATAAAAATTGAGACAGATAATCAGACAGTTTGGCTTTGTGAATAACTGGCACAAAAGAAGGGTCAAGCAAAGGAAATAAAAGTCAATTAATTATAGAAAAATATACAAACTTCTTCAAGCAATGATATTAACACATATTATATAATTTGACTCAGCCATAAAAACAAACCAACAAGAAAGATAGATCTTTTTGATGATGAAGACCTGTCAACATAGGATAAACCAAAAATGAATTACAATTCTATTTCTGGAGAGAAGAAAGGAACATATGTTTGGAAGTAATAGAACTAAATTCTAATTGTCAAATATAAATAAGATGAGAACTATTTTTTTAACTATTAATTTTCTTAAAGAATTAACAGTCTATTACTTAAAATAATATTGTGAATTAAGAAGTTACTAGAGTTGAAAATGGTTGTCAGTAGAATTGGCCTAGAGATATGAGTTTTTCATTCTATGGACTACTTTTTTTTTTTTTTAGCACTCTGATTATACTTACAATGGCATTTAAATATAAACAAATGAATCTATGGAGACTTTAGTTTAGAGAAGATAACTATGCAAAGACCTTTTTGGAAGCCAGTCTGTGTTTGTGATACAGAGGAGATGCTTATCTTGATAGAGACAGTGACATACTCCATTTCTTTCTGTCTGTAGACATTGCTCTCACAGGGTCTGTGTTGTATACATTCTAAGATAATCAACACCTACACTAAATCATCAATAGCATCCTGAACGCAATATTTGAACCATCAGTGTCTATGATTGTGGAGGACGTATATAAAATAAGGCATCATTAATTGGGAATGAAAGAATCATTACTTGTCACTTGAATGAGGTTAACTAACCTTAGTCTTTTTACAAGGTAGATATTAGTATCCCCATTTTCCAGGTGTTCTAGGTGATTCTGAAAAGATGAACTGATTTGCTTGAATTCTTATAACCTGGAAAGAAGAGCACCATGAAATTCAACTATAGTCTGACACCAAAACATGCTTTTGCCCAGAACAAAATTCCTTCCAGTGAGGCAAGAATACCTTTTACTGTCACTGATGTCTCTCCTCGTAAGCTTGACAAAAATGAAGAAAAAAAATCCTACATCTTTTTATAACTGTTCAAAATGACAATTTTGACATAACAATAACCTCATAATAGAAATGTGACAAGGAAGGTATCAGTAAATATAGTTTCTAAAAGAAGACACTGAGGAGACCTGCCTAAGATTACCCGCTTGGTTATAGATCGAAACAGAACTTCTCCAGATGTTGTCCAAATCTAGGGATGCTCATGTTGGCAAAATCCCATCCAATGGAAGAAATGGACTCATAAGCCTTGAATCAGACCAAGTATAACTTTTCCAGAGAGAGCAGTGGTTTGGTTGAATTATTCCTGTTTGTAGCTATTATACTATATTTGAAAAAAAATTTGTCTTAAATTTTATATAAACCTTTAGTCTAAGGTTTTATTCTTTATTTACCTTAGAATAGAGCTCAAATTGAAAGTCTACCAAGGTGAATTAATTTTTGTTTAAGTTTCTGTCACATACAGTATTCCAATTATTTTTCTTGAAAATTCTATGGAATCAGCACTATCAAGTAAAGATGTGTAGAGGTTAAATAAGTCTCCCTTTATGTTCTTGATGAGCTCATGACTGTGGAGTTAACATGATTTATAATCTGAAGGTTTATTAATCAATAGGGTCACATGGTTTATAAAATCTCACATTGCAAACATAAAAGCATAGGTACAATTTGTTAAGAAGCTAAAATAAGTTGGATTTGTATCCCAATAATTTAAGACATAAATGACTCTCATCATATTTGAAGCATCATCAATTATTTGACATTTCTAGTGTATTTCTTTATTAACTATGTAATAATGAGAAGATTTATTACAGTAAACCATGTGCTACGAGAAATTGATATCTATGAATTTACTTATTCATTAGAAAATTGCTATGATACAGCTATTAATATTGTATAAATCAGGAAACTGGGTCATGATCACAGGTAAATTAGACAATTTACCCATGTCTTCACATGTAGTAATGGTAGAAACAAAATTCAAATTCACATTTTAGGAGCAAAGACTTTAATCCTTGCCCTCTGCAAATTTTCTACATAGAGAATGAGATAAGCACACATCAACTAAATAACCAACTGCTTTTTTGCACTTTTTTGCACTAATTTCTCATTATATCATTCTTTTATGTTGCAATTGAGCTAATAATCTCCATAAAACACATGGATCAAATTTACAAAAGAAATTTATTACTATCTAACTCTATAGTATGCAAAAAAATTATTTCATAACTTAATTCAGTCTCTCTCTGCTTTGCCCATTCTTTTGTGATGTGGAAAGGAAGTTGACAATTATTAACCTTGTGGTTTGAATTTATTTTGTTTCACTACTGAACTGGAGACTTAAAGACCTAAAGATATGCCAGCTCTGAAATTTCACTCTGATTATGCTATAGGAAAAATGCACAGTTCTCCTACTTTCTCCACCAAGCAAAAGTTTGTTGTTTCTTTATTATGCAATTAAGAGACCTAATGATTTTTAAATAAATTCAGATTAATTCTCAAAAATAACTAGACCCATACAACCAGTTTCAGATGTTATTCTGTTGTAGACATACATAAAGTGTGTGTCTATGCATGTGTGTACATGTGCCTGTGCAGGTGTTTCCACATGCATGTTTGTTTGAGAGAGAGTTATCTAACTGCGTAGAACTTAGTGCATTCCCGGCCCCCATTGCTAAGAATACTGATTCTATGCCTTCTAACAACTCTGTGAAGTAGATATCATCTTCATTTTGTGTATGTAAGAAAAGCAGAATTTGACATGTCTGAAATAACAGAGTGAAGACAAAAATAATGAGACATTCATTTATTTTAAAACAAAAGATCTCTATCAGTAAATTTATGTTTCACAAAATTTAAGACAATAATACAACAGCCAAAAAGAAGATATATGAAGATGCTGAGATAAAACATCTGTGTTTTAGGCAAGCTTGAGAATTTCCATTAATAATTTACAGAGCAAGTATTTTTATTGTTAAATAATTGAATTTATAGTTCATGTTTTTATATATTTCTGCTGTCACATAGTTCTGTACTCTTTTATGACTTGCATTAAAACTATTTCTATGCATTCAATAGGTATGTTTGAAAAAATGTGTAGGGGAAATCACTCCCACCTGTTATTTAAACCAGTGTGTTCTAAAGCACCTCTCATTTTCTTTGATGCTACACTGCAGTATGACTAATAGAACAACCTTTTTAAAAACCTTCAATTTCTTTGGTCAGAGATTAGAGCATTGGATATCATATAAAGACAATAAAATCCTTTTTATCTCAGTGGTATTTCATTATACTTTGTGACTTAGAAACAAAATGGGCTTAAAGTTGAGCCAAGACACATCTTTAAGATTGCTATGATAATGCTAATATGCCCTTTAAAATTGAGGCCAGCTGGGAAATTGAAAGGGTGACAAGTGGAACCAACTTGCATCAAACTGGCATGACACCAGACATTGGCATGGCCTAAGTGACAGCTGCAGCATCTGGAGAGAGCTTGATAAGAAAATCCTGTTATAATAGTGAGCTGGTTTTCTTTAAATTATATCTTACATGATTTCATAGGTGCCATATTTTATTTTAGAACAAAACACAATTATTTTTGAAACTGAAATACTCTTGTCCTTAAGCAAATGTGAAGGAAGTGGTATTTGACTGTCCTTTGGCAAAAGGAAAGCCCATGTATGTTTAATTAGGCTCTTTACCTGAGGGATTTTCCTTATGAGAACTGTGCAAGAGTCTAACTTTGGGTAGCAACCTAAATGCTATTGGAATTTCAGAACTAAGAGTTCAAAAAAGAGCCGCTGTCTTTGACAATTGTTACAATACACTGAGAGGTCCCAGATGGCAGGTGGATAATGTAGAACCAGGTCTCAGTTTCACTCCCAATTGAACATCTTCCTAAGACAGAAAATCAATAGTGCAAATGCCCAGGTGTTTCAGTTTATGGAATACAGTGAGGACATTCCCAGGTCACCTTGAGCTTGGCTCAGAGCTAATCCTTCTCTCATATCATCATCTCAGCCTATTGTCTCAGGTTATGGTCTTACACTGAAAAAGAGGGATCCTTTCTTAACAAAATGCCTCTCTCTTCTATGGGACAAAAGGACACATTATCTTTTTTTCTCATTTCATCAGTGTATATTTATGAAACAACCACTCTATGACATGCACTGTGATTATGGACTTCTGAAACCTGGCAGGATCAGAGCCTCAACAGACGTATGTACACATAATTCCTACCACTGCAGCCTATCCTGGAATTCCTACTGTGTGGAAGATGAATGCTCTCATTTGTGAAGACTTCAAATCTCTTCTTTAAAGACGTGTTTAAAGATATGCAAGCAGCTATGACCTATAACTTTTTGAATTTTGACAGACTGTTTGTAAATATTAATATTAGACCAGTCATTTCTATAGAAAAGCTCAAACTCAAATATCAGAAGATGTAAACCATAAAAACTAAAATAAAATAGAGCCTTGAATATTTCTGGAAAATGATGGGACATATTTTACATTTAAAAAAAATCACCAACCTAAATCCTGAGAAGTCATAGTTCTTAAAATAAGTAAACCTATTACTTTATTTTCTTAAATCTTTCCTGAAATAAAAGGTAAATGCAGGATTAAGATAGGATTATTGCACTCATTGAAATATATGTAATAGGACAAAAGTTAAAAATAAATTCTTATATATGACATTCTGATATTGACAACAAATTATTAGTCACCAGTAGCATTTCATCCCCAAACCAAAATTGTCAATGACTTCTGATAATATAATGATGATTAATATCAGTATTATAGACAATCATATTCAGAGAATCATTAAGTAGAGAAAATTAATATAATGTGAGTCATTTATCATAAAGTTTCCCTGAAAATGTTGGTTTCAAATATACGTGTCACCTTTTCTAACCTTCTCTGCATTGTTCATTCTACCATTCTTGGTAAAATTTAATTCAAGTCTTACTACTTCATTTCACTGTGCTATGTGTCTCCATTTCAAGGAAATTTAATGATGCTTGTTCATCTAGATATCCGGTCCCAAAACACATTAAGTTGATTGGAACCTTCTCAGAAGTAAAACAGCTCCCCAAGCTGCTGCCTCCACCACCACCTAAAAGGTACCTCTCAGCACTGGAATTATTGTATTCACTAAAGGAAAGAGGACTTTTTTTTAGACACTTAGCTCAAAGGTCTAATATTTAAAGTGATTTCACTGCCTACTGACTAGGAATCCTTCCTTATAAAGTATTCATGACCAACTGAAGGAATTTTTTCATCTTATTATGTCATGAATGTGTTTCAATTAGACATTTTTCTTTTTACTGATACTTTGTACTCTGTGATTTTTAAAGAGAGAACAGATACAAAGAAAAGGAAAGGTTTTTTGTCACCCCAACTTTTATAATTTTATGACTATAAATTTTGCTTCTGACTTTAATTAAGCTATGTGGTAGTTCTCACATTTTGTCAGCTAGCATGGACATCCCAGTTCTCTGTCACTAGGGGGTCATAATGCATCCAGGTGCTTACACTAAAATGTATGCTGAGAAAATGAAATTCCTGGCACCTGGAGTTTTGCCCTGCTCTCACCATTCCTATTTTTTCTTTGTTATTTTTATTTCATTTTTATTGTAGAATCATCTTGTTATACCACCAAAGGGACTGCTATATTGTAACAACAAAGAAAGTATCTGTCAGATAATGCATACTGGCTAAAAATGAAAAAAGCATCAGCTGAGGTGGGGATATTATCCAGATCCTTTATCGTGACCTATTCTCATCCATTCTTTTGTCCTGAGCCAATTACACCCTGCCTGAGCTTATGACCAACTTTCTCTCTTGACCAAGCTCAATGCATATTGCATGACTCTAACCAATTTTAGCTGGTTGTGTCCCCAGGCAGATTCACATATTATTTGTTCCTTTGGATGAATGGTCATTCAGCAACCATTACCCAGTGCTTTAGTTGTGCCTCAGGACAAGAATCACATCCAGAAATAAGTGTGGACATCCCACACATTGCCAGCTTTTTATTTACCACATGATTATAACACTGTGTATTCTAATTTACCCTGCCAATTCCAAAATAGCTTAGTCATTTTAATGGAGAGGGGGAATCTCACTGGAAACATATGAATAGTTTATACATAAATATGTATTTCCAGTGTGATTTTTAACACATTATATATAGATATAGATTTAAATTATAGACATACATATATATACACATACATGTATAGATGCATATATGCATTATTTATATATATATATATATACACTTATGAAATGTATATGCTTTATAAAATTTCCCTGTGTGGTATGATAGGTAGACAGGGAGATTTCTTTTATTTTGTTGCTTAATCAACAATTATTCACAATTCTTTCCCTAACAGACTCAAATTCTCAACTAATTTAAGGACTCCATTCACCTTAATTGTGTGTAATCATAGGCATGTTACCCAATTTTGATCAATAAACACCAAGTGATAGATCTTTTTTTGGACTTTTGGGAAAGGGTTACTAGCTAAGAAAATTAAAAAGATGTACAGGAGTAAAATATTTCCTTCTTAAGTCATCAAGTTTATATATAATGCCAGAATGTACTGCTGCTATAATGTAGCTGTGAGTGGAAGCTTACTGTCATGGTGAACAGGTCAGAGTAGAAATATGGACAGCATGGTACTAGGGTCCCTGATGTGGCCCTTTATCTACTCAGTTAGCCAACTAGAGATACTGCCTATCTCTGGTTTTCTCATAGTGTGAGAATATAAATATTCTAATTTCTGTGATTAACAAAAATGGACTACTATGTCAATTTTAGTAGGATTTCTTAATACTTGAATCTAGAAACATTCTAGCTGGCACAGCCTACATGCCCAATTTGCAGTACTATTTCTTTTTCTATTATAACTTTAAAGTTCAATCATTCTCTGTACAATGGGAGTGAAAAAAAGGAATCTATTTAACTACTTTTCATTAACCAAAATTATCTCTATTTCTGTTCATCTAATATGACAGATACATATTTTTAAAAACATAGAGATGACAACTTTTTATGATATCAGTGCTTGAAAACTTGAATCAGCCACTAAGATTGGGACAGGAAAAAAAATGATCTAAACTAGGTCATCCAGTGCAGAATGTCAGAAGCATCTGTTAAAAAAGGAAATCTTAGAAAGTTCAGAGAAGCTTGTATAAGGAAGTAAAACAAGCAAGAATCTGAGAAATTCCATAGTACTAGAACTAGGTGCTCTAGTACGGTGATGGGGGAAATAAGCAGAATTGGCTATAAATTTTCTGTTTCCCTGTACAAAAAATAATTCATAGACTCTTGTTCAAAAATTGCAATGAATTTAAAGACAAAGATAGCAGAGCACTAAAGCAAGTATGGAATACTAGAAGGATTCTTAGAATGCATAAGGCACAGAGCAACCGTATAGGTTGCATATACATGAAGCCAGTCTAAAATTTCAATATATCAATGAGTTATGATTGTCTCAGTTCACATAAAGGATTGAGATGGGGTGAACACAGTAATGAGGCTATAATACAAAGGTAGCATGGGTAAAATATTTTTATCCAGATATTTTGTTTTCAGTCTAAAACTAAGAGACATAGTTCTCAGAATCAGTTCTAAAGTAAATCATATCATGGACCCTTGCATATTTCTGATTATTTATTTAAAGTGTTATTTAAGTGTATTTAAATAATGGAAATACTTGACGTTCAATGTTGACAAAGGTAGCTGGATTTTAAATTATATTACTGTGCCTACAATTTGTAGGATGTTTATATAAACATTTCAAATGAAGTACACAAAAATATATTAATACTGTGTACAATAGTTTACCAGGCCATCATAACAAAACACCACAAACTGAATAGTAGCTTAACAACATAAATTACTGTTTTAAAGATGAGCAGTGTGGAATTAAGATGATAGTAAGTATGGTTTTTTAGAGAGCTATGAGCAAACTTCCTGTTCTGGGTCATTCTTGATCAATAGAACACTGTCTTCATGTTAACATGTACTTCCCTCTGTGTGCACATGTTCCATTTTTACAAGGCTATCAGTCATATTGAATTAGTTCTTATTCTACTGATTTCATTTTACTTTGCTTCTATAAATATCCTATCTCAAAATAACATCCTGAGTTACTGGGAGTTAAACTTCAGCATATGATTTCCTGGGGAGATGTAATTTAATCCCTAGAATGTTAATCAAATGATGGAACATAATTTTTCTTTATATATTTTAAGTTTCCAAATATTGTTCAATAATATGAAAATATAATGATTGACAATGTTATATGAACTGAATAAAATACCAAGAATAGGTCATTAATCTAATTACAACAAAAGAGTCTAGAGGAATATGGGGAAATAATATATGATGCCTAAGGGAAAACTATATCATGTAGAGCAAGTAATTTTGTAACATCTGTATGGATAGTTCATTAAAGGGTTTCCAGTAATAGGATTGTATACTCTTAAAGATAGCCATCCGAGTTCTCAATCTTTATACCCCTACACACAAATTCTAACCCACTATGTTGTTCCAAGATTTCAGTTCTGTGTCTAAAGCTACAACAAACACCCGCCTATTCCAACTTTCAGAATCCCCAATAGAGTGTATCCAATATGTTTTAAAGAGCATTCATACATTCTGATTAGATTTAAACTAATGGAATAAACATACATTCAGTAACAATTTGGCTGCTTAGTCTGTATTAAGTGTTCAATAAGCTTATATTCTCATAGAACTTAATCACTTTGGAGTTATGGATTAATAATCACTACTTTGCAGGGCCATTGAAAAAAACTATATTACCATTCCCATGTTTCTATTCACTGTGTCATTTTTTAATTCATAATTTAGAATGTACATAGCACAATATAGGATCTATGTGTCCATGATTTTTTTAGTACAGCAGCTAGTGAATAATTCAAGATGGTGACTCAATTATTACAGCAAATAATTAAGCTTTGATCTTTTACACTTGTATAGAATCAATCTTTAAATCTCCATTTGATCATGAAGAATCTTACAGAAAAGCAACAAAAAAAAAGCAAACATGGACTAAGAACTTATCGCTCAATGAACTAAACATTACACTCTAGGAAAAATTGAACACACACTCAAAAACACACATGCAAGTACTACATATAAAATTTTCAATAAATTCCAAGATCAGTAAAAAACACTTGGGATATGTTTCAAAGGAATTTATAAGAACATGTTACCCATCAAAGTCAAAACACTTAGCTGTCACTGAAATTTCACAAGACAAATTGGATCTGCCAAAATCTTTTAGAGATCTCATTCACTTCAAGGATGAATATAGACTTTACACTGCTTCTCAACAACAATAATATAGATGAAAATATAACAGTTTTTCAAATGACTTAATTGCTCAACATTGTGATTTTCTCAATAGTATGATATATTTTAGCTGACATTAACAACTGTTTTCTTCAAATTGACATTCATAATATAAAGCATCAATTAGAGCTTCAGTTATCATCATTAAATCACATTCTGACAATGCCAAGTTTTTTTTCATTATGGAAGATAATTTTATGTGTTACATTTTTTTAACAAATATGATTATAAAAGATCAAATATATATTCTCTATAGCAAAGTAACAATATACAGAAGTTAATTTCCCTTCTATACATGTTTTCAATAATTATAAAGTGAAAAAATGCTACTACTGTAGTTAGAGTCTGATGTTGGATGGCTTCTTATGTTGAATTGGTGTCACTTGTTTTTCATTGGAGGTTTGGTGACTACAGTATATAAAAAACTATTAAATATTCTGCTTAAGTTAAAAAAATGTATAGCCTGTCTATTTTTCAACACAATCACAATCTAACATAGGTCACAAAAAAAAGGAAAATGTTGCCAGAAATAAAATTGTTTTATAATTGATGTAAATAAGTAATTATAAGACTAAATCATGAAGAATAGTTTTCTGTGCAGTATGATTGTGAAAATGTTCCCACTGAAAGAGCTAGGTCTATAGGGTGGAAAGAATGTGCATAGAAATTCATGATAAGAAGAAACTTCTGACAAACAGAATATTTTAACCAACTCAGAAGAGGAACAAATTATAAGAATTATTTGAGAAACAGCCAGAATTATAGTTAAACTGGAAGGAATAGAAGCCTGAAAATTTTGAGTAAAAATATAGGCTAAGAAACAGAGTAGACAAAAGTCCAAGGGATGAATAAAGCAAAACTATGAAAAAGCACATCTCCCACAAATAACCTTCATTGTGATATTTAGCATTTCACCTCTTGATTTTCAAATAGGACTAGACTTAGTTGCAGGAAATGTTGAGAACAAATTTTCAATCTTTATGGGTTTTTTTTGGAAAACAGGAAAAGCACATGTAAATATATAAAAGTTTTCCACTCAAAAGCATACAGATCTCTGAAATTTCAGAAATTATTCTTTTTTCTCTCATAACAAATAACAAAATAACATTTTAAGTATGCTTGGTCATCTTTGTGACAGTGAGTTTACAGTTTGTGTTTTGTCTTTGTTTATTTCTGAAACGGAGTTTAATCTGTTCAATCTAGGCTAACATTAAAAGATAATGACTGAAGTAAACAGCAACTAATAATTTTTATTTAGGTTTTAGAAAGGAATTTATGTCTAATCTTCTGCATACAAAATTATTATTTTCAGGATCAATTATGTTCTCTTTCTCACACACACACACACACAAACACACAAACACATCACACACACACACACACACACACACACACACACACACACACACACACAGAAAATACCTGTTAGGCTACCTTTAATTTTATTCTTAAAATTGAGCAGGACTTGATAAATTTGACACAAAGGTTTAGGCAAGTTCTAAGTTTCAATGAAGCATCAAAAATATTGTCATTTCTTATGAGCCACATTTAAATCAGTGTTATGAATATTGTTATAATGCTAACTCAGTATTCTCAAAGAACAGGGAAAATCATTGGTAAATAACAAAGCAACTGTTTTTCTTTCAGAAAAGTTTAAATCATGTATCACTTCACACTTTTATATTCTTATTAGGTGTATTTCCTACTAGATATTTTATATTACTAACACTATCACTATGATACCAAATTAGTTCTTATAAAATAGCTCTATGACCTTTGGAAGTTATATACATTTTTCTGAATCTGTTTCCCTATTTTTTTAAAGTACTATTTAATAGAACAGTTTTATGCATTATTCCATGATTCACAATGTCTGTGCTTTTACCTTCCTTCTATTAAAAAAAAAAAAAAACACAATCTCAGTTGCTCCTTTGAGAACCAGATTGAGCCATTTGTACATTGTGATAATTAAAGTCACAACCAGGGATTGAATGCTCACAAGCAATTTAAATGAGACTACATTTCTCAATATTCACCTCCTGGTCGGGAGGTTGCTCATCTGAGGTTAGCACATGTGCTTCCAATGAGGATTCTAGATTTTCACTTCACAATGGCTTTATCAGCTTCCACAGCTGCTGGATGTTGCAAGCTCCTAAGAGGCTCTAAGAGATACTTAGACACCTGTCAAAGCAGGTGCAATGGGACAGCAATTGCCCAAGAAATATATAGGCTGGCAGGGAGCCAACTCTTTCTTTACCCTAAAAAGAAAAAAAAAGAAAAAAGGAAAAGCAAATGTGATCACTGTTAAGTAACAGGACCTTTCCCGATACAGACATCTTTACAGGTACTGATAAGAAAGAAAAATGCTTTAAAAAAATTCTGGAGACAGGCTAGGTCACAATCCAGAAAAGAAACTTACTCAGCCTGTTCTGAAATATTACTTAGCTGTTAATCATTAATGAGACACTAAATTTATGAAAGCTTGAAGTAAAACAGAAGACTAAGATTTTGGCATCAAGTTTCATTTGAATCAACTTTCTGAAGGAAAAACAGCATAGTAAGTTGTACTGCAGGCCGATGGGGCTGCTACCCAAGGGCATCAGTGTTCTGTAAAATCACACTAGATTATCAGCATACATGTACACAGGGGAGAAAACACATTAGACTGTAAGATAATCATCAAGCAGAGAAAATAAAATACATCCTCAGGCGTCCCATTTGTAATTCCCTTGAATCTATACTCACATAGCTTTCTTTCCTGTACAATTCTTCAAGTTATTGCAAACCACTTTACGTAATCACTACAAGACCCCAAATCCCTGAAGTTTTGTAGGGGTAATTTATAGCCAGCTAAAGCAAATGCCTTAGAGAGGTCAATAAAAATTGCTCCTATTGCATAGGTTTCATCTATTGCATTGGAGATACAATGGGTGCCACATCCTGGGTGATTGGTTTGCCATGAGGACTGACAAGAAAGTAGTCAGCATGTCAGCAAGTCCTTTAGCTGCAGGTAATTGGACATGCTGTGTGTGTGTGTGTGTGTGTGTGTGTGTGTGTGTGTGTGTGTGTTTAATGTGTGTGTGTTTAATGTGTGTGTGTGTGTGTGTGTGTGTGTGTGTGTGTGTGTGTGTGTGTGTGTGTGTGTGGAGAGAGAGAGAGAGAGAGTGCCAAAATAAGCCTTTGCTGAATCAGGTCTCTTCCTTTCTTTGGAGGTGATTATTCTGTTGTCCTGGCACTACTCTCAAACTGAATGATGAAAGACTTAAGGATAGAGGTATTTACTACAGTAGCTAAAAGAATTGCCAAATAAAGAAATCTGGGCTTCTCACTAAAGTTCTATATCAATTTTGTGTGTATCAGGAAATAATTCCACATACCCCACTGCATATTTCTTTCTCCAGCAAAAATCCACATTAATCCCTCACGGGTGCATTTTTGAGCATAAAGCTATAGTCCTATCATCATCATCAAAGACATTAGTGAAATAAAACACAGTAAAAATTTGTTTTTTAACAGTTACACTGCTTTAAGTATTTAGAGTTAACATATTAAAAGATTGTGTATGTGTATATATATGTAATATATACACATATATAGAAACACGCATAAATACATGCACATGTGCTTTTTGTTTCCTAGTTACTGATCTCAATTTTCTATGAAAAACTTTCTAGATATGTCCAGAGATGAATCTACTAGTTAAGTTTGTATTAAATAAACAAACTGGCGGGTCTCTGTCTTCTCATTTTTAATTATTTGTGTGTTAAGATTCTCCAGAGATATAGAATATAATATATAGAGAAATGGATATTTATTATGGGAATTGGCTCAGAGTGATTCTGAAGTTTGAAATATTACACAATATGTCATCTGTGAACTGGAGAACTAGAAAAGCTGGAGGTATAATTTAGTCTGAATCTGAAGCCGGAGAACCTACTTTCTGGTGTTAAACCTGAAATTCAACTCACTGGTTTAATTCTTATAGTACAACCAGCAAAAACACAGGAGATCAAGCATCCAGGACAGGAGAATATGAATGCCATAGCTCAAAACTATAATGATAATCTACCCTTTATTTACCTTCTTGTTTTACTTGGGTACTGAACCTACTGCACATTATCCACCCACAGAGTAAGAAACAATCATTTTTATTGAGTCAACCTAGTGCTACCTACTGTAAAAAGACAATAAAAGGAAAAAAAAGATGATGCATATTAGAGGAAAACTTTATACATTGTTTATTTGTTATGTTAATTTTATTGAAGGAACATTACCTTATTACATTATACAGGTTTAAGTTATACATCATAGTAAATGACCATCTTTACATGATATATGAATTTCACCACTTTTTCAGTATTCCTTTCACTATACAATTAATACTCTTTACCCCATCTATTTAATTTAATTTATTTTGTTGCTGTGTCACTATTTTATATTATGCTTCAAGAGAATAAATTTATAACTCACTCAATGTATATATCACACTATACTCACTACCAGAATTCAAATGCCATTCACCACTATAAATTTGACCCTTTCTACCTGTATTTCCAGCCCATCTCTTGCCCTCCTTGATAACCACTGTTTTGATTTTAGAATCTATTATGTTGTATTCTGTTTGTTCATTTGCTTTGTTTATTTATAGCATATATATGCATGTGTGTATATACATATCTATATGTTTTTTGTTTTTTTTTTCCCTCTCTCTGACTTATTTCACTTAGCATAATTACTTCAAGTCCCATCCAGGTTGTTGCAAAGCCAAGATTTCATCTTTGTTACTTTGTTTTTAATAGCTAAAGAGTACTTCACTGGGTCTATATAATATATCTACTCTATATAGTTATCCATCAGTGGGTATTTAAGTTAATTCCACATCTTGACTATTGTAAATTGTGCTGCTAAAAAGATGAGGATGCGTAGATTTAGAAAACCGTTTTTTTTTGTTTTTTTTTCTCACAGGTAACATGATTGTTTAAGGAGAAAATCTCAAATGATAGAAAGCAAAACAGAATAAAACAAAAACAAAATCAAAAGACATCATGCAACTAATAAACAAGTATGGGAAACATTCAGATGCTAATGAATAATGAACATTCAATTGTTTTTTATATGTCATTTTTACACTGGCATTTGAAATTAAAAAAAAAAATAATGCCACTTACAATAGTTCCCCCTAGAGAAGTGTTTAGGAATAGTGTAGGTCTAAAAATATTTGCAATATTTATATGAAAATCTACAAAATTTTGATGAAATAAAATTTGAATTTTAAATAGAAAATGTGTTGAGATATGACTCAATATTCTGACAATGTAAAGTTCCACCAAATTGATCTATAAATTCAGTGCAATACTGATCAGAAGCACATCCATGTAATCTATAGATGTTGGCAGAATAATTTTAAAACTTATATGGGAGAGCAAAAGACCTAGAATAACCAACAAATATAAGAAGGAGAACAAAGTTACAGGATTCATATTTTATGATTTCAAATCTTACTATAAAGTTATGATTAATCAAAAGCATGATATTGATAAAATAATTAATATATAATAAAAAAGAAAACTCAAAAATAGGCTCATAAAAATATAGTCACTGATTTTTGACAAAGGCAATTCAATAGACATGGGGTTTTTTTCAACAAATGGTACTGAAATAAACAATTTAATATCTAATTATTAAATAAATGAATACATAAATCTTATACCCTTCATGAAAATTATTAACAGTGGATCAATTAAGTTAGACATATATCATAAAATAACAAATATACAAGGATCACTAGGTTGCCTGTAGTTTTGGTGATACACCAAAAATATGATCCATGAGAGAAAATGTTGATAAATTGTTCTTAAAGTTAAACACTTTTATTCTGTGAGAGTCTGTTATGAAATACTGAATACAAGCTACAAATATAAATAAAATCTTTGCAAAGCAGATATCTGATAAATAACTGCTAAATTAACAAAAAACAATATTCCAGTCAAAAATGAACTGAAGATCTAAACATTGCTAAAATATATATAAATATTGTAAGCAGCAATTGATAGATTCTCAGTTGGCGTGCCCTGGTGGTGTAGCAGTTAGGTCAGCTGCTTCCAAAGGATCGCAGGCCACAGACCCCTGGGTTTGTGTCCTAGATCTAGGGGCAACTATCAATGTGAACAACTCCTGCCCGCCTGCCTGCTTTTCCTTCAGTACTGCCTGCACTTTTCCTTTAAAAAAAACAAAAAACAAAAACAAATACAAGAAAATTGCTCAATGGCTTATGTGAAAATTGCAAAAAGCATAATAAACTTGATAACACTGATTGCTACTGAGGAAGCTATAGGAACTCTTACCTGCTGTTGCGGGAAGGCTAAGTAAACAGGTATAGCCACTTTGGAAAACATATGGACAGTTTCTTTCAAATCTAAACACAATCTTTTCATACTATTGAACAATCACCCTACTTGGTGTTTACCAAACTGATGTGGAAACTTATATGATGTCTAAACCAGTATCTAAATATAAATTCATGGCAAATGAATTTATAAGTGTTCCAAAGTAAGCAACAAAGATTCCCTTTAGCAGATGAATGAATAAAGATGATGCTGTAATGATGGTTGCATAACACTACTTACTTGTCAAAGCCGTAGAACTTTACAGCATGGAGAGTGAACCTTAATGTATATAAAATTTTTAAATCATTTAGGAGATCAAGGAAATGCTAGCATAAAAATAGAATGAATAGAACAATCTTACAGTGTTAAAAATGTGTAATACAAATTCATTGAACAGAACAGGGGATAAGGTAGAACATTAATAGTCTAAAAGACTAAAGGCAAAATAATGTACATTAACATTTTACTGAAGTTGATAAAGCTGTCTTCCTTGAGGATACAGGTTAAAAATTCAGATATAATGCAGTTTTACATTTATAAAAATGGATAGTGAATGGTGAAGACCAGGGTTCTTAATAATTGGAGTGAAGATTTACAAATCAGCAATTTATAGATGGTATACTGATCTAAGTGGTAATGAGCTAGAGAAAAAGCATCAATTTAAAATCATCTACCCTAATATAAATACAGAGAGAAATAGTTTAGATATTGGGTTCAGATGGACACTAGATATTTCTTTGCTATTAGTTTAGAAGTTCCCAGAAACAATTACACTCCAAAAAATATGAGCACTCCTAGCACTCAGATGTTTTTTTTCCTCTACTGTTAAGAGAAATCAGGTTTCCTTAGATAAATGGCTGATTTTAAGACATGGTAGAAAATATGAAATATGAGCCTAGATCATCTTGCCATGACACGAAGTAAAGAAATGCTTAAAAAGATCACCACATGATAGGTTTATATCTAAGGGATATGAGACTCAAATGAAAGAGTTACCAGTGGCCAAATCTGGAAGAATCTAGAAACAGAATCTTGGATTATAAAAACCCTAAATATAAAATAAATATCCTTGACCATACTGTTATAAATAAATGACTGGATAAATAAATGGGAATAAATGAATCTCCCAGTAATTCCAATAATTAAGACATTCAGTGGTTGACAAGAAAGTAAATGTCATGGACTGAATGTGTCCTTCCACAAATATATATGTTGAAATCCTAATTTCTGGTATTAGGAGATAAGACCTTTGGGAAAAAATTAGATCATGAGAGGATTGCTATTTTCTATATGTATATTTCATTTACATTGTCATGCAAGTTCTGAAAGACAGTTCAACTTGCCACAGATTTCTAAATATCTGTGTCCTATTGTCTTTACAATATCAGCAAGTTTGGTTTTCCCCATTCCTCCTAATTCTTTAAAAAAGTTTGATCTACGTAGATTCAGTGCCATCATGACTTTTTTCCCAGTAAACTCTTGTTTTCGAGACAAAGTATGGAGTTTTACTCACATATTTCCATATAAATAAAAATCAGCAAATACTTCCATATCTTATATCCTGTGTTTGCTCTAATATTTTTATGTAAAATATACTGAAAACAAGCTGCATCTTCAATTTCCTCACTCTCATTGCTCTCTTATTTTAAAGATACTTGGTCAGTCTCAATGAGAAATTTGATTCCACTGAATATCAAAAATTCTTTCAAGATACCCCTGGTATCCATAATCCATTTGAGACAAACAATTTTATCTCAATTTAATTAAGGTTTTCTATATTCTTGCTATCCAGAACATGCAGAAGTTTTATTCATATGAAAACTGAAGTACTGTTTTTTGTCCTATAAGAAATATAATCTCCAGAAAAATAACAAGTTAATTCATTCAATTTTATTTGTAGCAAAAAAACAAATACTACCCTATCAAAACATTTCTTCTTCAGTTGACGTTGTAACTAAGGAAAAAAATATATATGGATAATATCATTTTTAAATAATAAATACTTCAAGCATTTTCAAAGTAAATAATCAATTAAATGGGCAGTTAACCATTATGAAACACACAAATAATTATGCCGAACAGAGATAAATCAAACTGGACAGTGTAGACAGAACATGTACCAAACTAAGGCAATGTGCTAGATAGTCTTGAGATACAGACAGCTTTGAGATTAAGACAAAATGGAATATTATAAAAGTTGAACAACAAAATACTTAAATAACTATTCAGAAAAGCTATCAGAAATATATACACTTCATAACTTAAGTTTTAGCTTCCTCCGTGGTCTCACAAGAACTCATTTTATCAGACAAAGTTTTTCAGACAAAGTCCCAGATAAAATCAATTTCAGCCAGCTGAAGCCACACTGATAAAGCAATTACAGAAGTCCCCTGATAATATCCTGAGGAAACCATTGCTCATTAACATACTAAATATTTCATCTCTAAGAGGAATTTAAAATCCATTTCCTGAGCATGTGATGATGTATGAAGAAGCATTTCTACAACTACACAAACGCCTATAAGAACCAGAAGAAACACACTATGACCAATCCTTTCATTTATGTTTATTGAGAAACTCTTGTAAAACAAGATCTCTGACTCTGCTTCCGAAGACTGATTTGGACTTTTCCTTTATGCCCTTGCCTGTCTGCCTTCCAAAATAACTTTTCTTCCTCAAAATGCTTGTCAACTTGTGCTTGGCTTCCATGGCAGTGCATAGGAAGGCAGACCCTGAACAACCTACTTTCATAGGTCCATATGAGATACAAGAAATTATAGGAAGAAATTATCACCTGATACAATAATCAAGAGATTTTTTATTTTGAGTAACATTAGATTCATACAGGAACCAAAGAAAGTAAACAGAAGTAAAAAAAAGTTATTGTTATACACAGAGGTAGTAACAAATACATGATACATGAAATATATGAAGCAATATAAAAATTATACATATGGGCTACTACACAAATATCTCAAGGACCTAGGTTCAAGACCCAGGGCCAGGGGGAACAACCAAGATAAACAACTAGATAAAATCATTTCTTTCTGTTCTCTCTTGCTTCCTGCCTTCTTGTCTTCATTCCTGCTGGTACCATTACTTAAAAAAATAAGAAAAGAAAATATTTTATTATACAATTTTAAACAAAGTCACTTTTATGGGTGAATGGGATATTATGAAATATAAAGTAAAAAATAATGGAGGAAAGACTGTAAAGACAAAAGGCTTTACTGTCATTAACTATTTCAACATTTTACAGCCAGATCTCTAGCTCATTTTGTTTTTAGGCAACTCTCATATATTCAGGGGGAATATGTGGCCCATGAGAAATCGAAGCTACAGATGATCGAAAAATGTAGGCCAGCTCTCTAAACAATCATTGAATCAATTGTTCATTAGCTGATGTTTTTCCTCCCTACTCTCTCAGAAACTGATTTCTCTGCAATTATACTAGCTATTCTGTCTGTCAGTAGAGCAAGGAATCAAAAAACATTCCTATTCCTATCTTATAATAAATAAAATTCTATAGCATTTTCACACATCTAGGTATTTCAAAACTAGATTCTTTTGGGACACTTTGACTATCATTTTTTTTGTCAGAAGAAAGCATGTTTTCTCAAGTTTCTTATAATTAGCATTTTCTCAGAATTCTCAAACTATTTTTGAAACTTCAAATCAATATGCTAGTATTGAGTTTAGTTGTAATTCTATAGTGCAGAAAATTATCTGAAATTATCTCTTAATAAATTCAAAATGTGCAATCGTATGTATCATAGTGAATGCCTCAATACTAATAACTAACATTTGGAAAATGTTATTTGGTATTTTTTGTATTAAATTTTCGAAGTGTCTTCCAGAACAATAACATTTTCAACTTGTTCTACATTGAAAATCTGACCATAATGTTCTTTGTTCACCATTAATTTTATCGTTTTTCCAAAGAAAATGAGCATTCTATTTTAATAAGATAGAATCTCAGCACATCTATCTAATATCTACCTAACATCTATCTACAAAATAATTTCCTAATGTACTTATAGAAAGAAAAAGTTAAAAAAAAAGAAATAGACTCATGAACATGCAATGTTTTCTGTTGGTTTATAGAAGTAAACTGTCAACCTATTTTGTATATACAATTACTAAGAGCAGAATCTCATTTATCATTAATCATAAAATGGGCTATTTTTGATATTAAATGCAAAAGTAGATTTGTTATGCTGAACTGATAAGCTTTAAGTCAGTATGAATTTTTTAAATATTGCCTATTATATACAATTCAAAATATCCAATCTCATGGATTTTAGTGGATACCTTGAGTTAGTACAACATTTGCATAGTGGCTTTTTGTTTGTATGTTTGTTTGCCTGTCTTTTTTATATATAATTTTCAAAGTATCTTCTACAACAAGAAAATTTCCAACAAGTTTTGCTTATCTTTTTGTATCCACCTGGTATCTTTGTTTTAAAAATATCACTGAAGAAAATAATCATTTCTTGGAACCATGATTCTCCTCTATCACCAGTATTTTAAATATCACAGGCATTTTTTTAAAAGTTCAGAATTACTCTGTACATTTATATAGACTAATCCTAAATTTATATTATTTTTTTCACAAGAGAATAAAAAATTAAATACACTTAGGCCTATCTGAAAACAATTAAAATTGACTTTACTGGTCACATATTTCTATTCTTGTTCACATGTCTGATGAGCTCAGCTTCATTGGCTGTTTTCCATTGTATGCAATGAATGCAATAAATTCACTCGTTCCCATAGGAAGACTGGCAAAGCCCAATAATTATAAATGAAAAATAAAGAGAAAAAATCAAAGCTTTTTTTATTTTGAATAATTCTAGTGAGCATTGAGTGTTAAGGATAAGGAAACTATTTAAATGCTTCAAAGCGAAAGTCTAGGAGACAAAGAATTTGCCAATGATTATCCAAATTTTACTTGAATATGGAATCAACATCGTCGATAAGATATACAAGCCTTAAAAAGGCAAATAGGACAATGTTTTCCAGGGAATGGGAGTAGGATGAGAAACTATAACAGAAGACTATGTGATGCTTGGGTTGTAAAATAACGGAGCTGTTCTGTATTACGACTGTAAAGGAGAATGCACAACTTCATGATAATTGTCAAAATCAATGAAACTATACTCCACAATTCCAAATGTTATTGAATATAAATGAGAAATATTAATATTCATTAAAGGCTTCTTAAATGTAAAAACTTCGGTATGGGTATTCTCTTTTAGTATTAAGAAAACCACAAAGGTGGCCATAACCATTCTACCTTTTGTGTTTTGTCTGTATTTTTACCAGTGATTGAAGATACAGCATCTAAGTTTCCAGAAAAGATCAAAAGACATAATGTCAATGTGAGACTGATCAAAGCAAGAGCAACTAAAAAAAAAAAAGGACTTCCTTGTCATTGTTTACATGTACCTAAATTAAATCTCTTAAATACAGTGAAGCAAACAAGACATTATAATAAATAAGCAAATACAATACCTGTGTATTTCTCATCTTTATAAAATTTTAAAAACTAAATCACCTTTAGAATAGAATATAAGTTAATTTTTAAATAAAAACAAAATCAAATTCATAACACATATACTTTTGGCTGGAGTGTAAAATGGCACAACCATGTTAGAAAGTACTTTGGTAGTTTTTATAATATTTAAACAAATTCCTATCATATGATCCAGGATTTTCAACCCCAGAATTTACCTAAAAGAAGATCATATGTCCATACTAAACTTTTATATTAATATTCATAGTACCTTATTTGTAACAAAGAGCAATCTAAAAACCATTAACAACAAATAAATGACTGCCTACAGTTCAAAGTAATTGTGAACTACCCAACAATAAGAATAAATTACTGTTACATGCTTCTAATATGATAAATGCTGAAACCATTGAGTTGAGAAGAAATATCCAGATAAAAAAGAATACAACTGTATAAAAGTCTAGGAAATACAAATTAATCTGTAATGCCAGAGACATCTCTCATTTTATCAAGGCTAGGAATGAGGAGACTGGCCCTCAAAGGACAGATATATGAAATTATAAAATTCCTAAAATAAAGAAAGCAGAAATAGAATGAAGGAAAGGAAAGCAAAAAAGGAAGAGTCAGAGAGGGAACAAAAGAAGAAAGGAAGAGATATGAGAACCAGTCTGAAAAGAACTCCAATCAGTGATCAATATTTGAACTTAAGCAACAAAATAATAAGAATACTAAATATGATCAATTTTTTAAGAATGAGCTTTCTATACTGATACATATATCTTAACAAATAAATGAGGAATAAGTGGCAATCATTTTCTGTAGAATCTCAATGAGTATAGAAAGAATGAAATAAATATAAAATATGTTGTACTATCACAGCAAGAACTGTCATAGATAAACACTGATAATGCTAAAACAAGTAGGCAAAATTTAATTTGAAAAAACATTTGCATAATCCCAAAATATCCTCCCCGATATAATTATTCATTCTACAGGAGAAATTAATTGATGGCATAAAATCTTGGCACACTCAACTTTTTCTTAAGGGTGAAGTATAGTCTCTCCAATATGAAGACATTCTGACATTTACCTTCTGATACAATGCACTGAGGATATGTCACCTCTGTAATATCCTTTTTAATAATACAAAATCTCGATCTATCACAAAACGCTAAACAAACTCAAATTGAGAAATATTCTACAAAATAAATGTGTAGTGTATGTAACTGAACTACCCAAATCAACATGTATAACAATATTCTTCAAAAGTACCAGTACATAAAAGACAGGAAAACTGAAGAAAGGATTGGAAAAGACTAACATGTCAACTAAAGGAAGCTCCTCTGAAAAACTAAAAGTCCTAAGCATTTTATGTTAAAAATTATAAAATATCGATATTCAACTTTTCCAAATATATAAAGAAAACTACTTAGCAAATATTCAGTAAATTGTTTTTAAAAGTGTAATCCAAATTAATGAAAATTATATATTGAATTCTTAACTCTGTGCTTAGAAAAGAAATAACTTCCCATAGAAAGGGACTAAACATAACATCTTTAGAAAATATTGTAATATAATCCATTCATTCAAAATTATCTATCACCAGTCACAAAAACACAATATGCAGCAATATGCTTAGAAATACTAATTTAAGATATCAACAAATATAATATGACTTACAGGTCCCCTGTGTGCCATTTAAAACTGGTCATAAAAATGTTCATACTTAATATTTTTCCTGTTACTTTAAGAAAATTGGCTTTATAATTTATGTAAAATTATGATAATTAAAATTATTATTTTGCTTCATTCATGATGAAATAATATGCAATTCTCACCAATTTATGGCAACATAGGTGGCTAGGAATTAGTGTCTAGAAATTTCCCCACATTATATCTAACTTTAGTTAGAAAACATCAAATCAAGACAGCCAAAATAACAGCAATTGTAGAAGTAAGAAAGTAGGATAAAACTTGAATATAATAAGTTTTTTTTTTTAATCAATAAGCTTTAAAGGACACAGAAACCCAATTGCTTTTTTTTTTTTTAAAGTGTTTTGTGTTTCTTTTTGTTTTGTCTAATTGGATTTCTTGTCTATGATGTAAGACTGGGGTTTATTCTTCTACCCAATATAATCTCTGTGATAGAGTATTTCAGATAATTTGTATTGAATATGATCTATTTACTTCAAGTAAGAAAACATTTTAGACTTTCTTTGTCATTCCTTATTTTTCCATTCCCTTGTTTTTATAACTGTTTCTTTAATGTCAATTCCCTTCCCTGTAAAGGAAAGAAATAATGAAGGATTGGAGGAAGAAAGGAAAGAAAGAGGAAGACAGGAAGGGAAGAAGGGAGGGGAAGAGGGAGGGAGGGAGGTAAAAAATGAAAACACTACAGCTATGCATCATACGCTTTGAAAATTTGAACAATAAACAAATAAAAAGGCTCTATCAAACAACCTGAAGTTTTATTTCATGATTTTTCTACAAACAAGGAATCATTTTGGTGTCCTATTATATTGCTCATTCTATTATGAAATAAATGTAAAAAAAAGAATAATATCTGATATTATTTTATATACCATATATAATGCTGAATTCTGGTAACTTTCAACAAATGGAAGAAAGAGGCAGTTATATTGCCATATAATTATTGATATCATTTATTTTAATATCTGGTTTCTTCTAAAAATTTGAAGTGAGTTATCCAGGAATTTGGCACCTCTGTCATTTTCCAAACAGTTGATCACTTGGAACTACTGATTTTTCTCAATTCAACCACTACCTGGCTTAGTGTATTATGTCCTGCTAATTATATCACACAATATTCCCTATAATAAGAGATTTCCTGAAATTTCAAAAATGTTCACTCTCCTAAAAATTGTCATTTTTTTGTGTTTTGCTTTAGAAGCCAGATTTGACTGGGGAGAAAAAAAACCCAGTACTGTGTGAAGATAAAGTTCCTGTGAAAATATCTGACTTTTCTGCCTTGATAAAGAAATAAGATTCATATTTCATAAATTTTCTATTTCTTACTTTGATACCAAAGATTCTGCCATCATTTGTGAAATAAATTTATCAACTGCTCAGAAGGCATTAAACTTTATCAGAGCATAATATATGTCAAATACTTTTTTTTTTTCTAGAAGGAAATCAAAATATAAACATCTTAACCACAGAAAAGTGTATAATTAAACTTAAAAAATACATGCAGGAAGTAATGGAGGCTAGCAGAAGCAGGCAGGAAGGAAGAGAAAGGAGGAAGAAACATTTTATTTATTTCACTTAGTTCATCTTGACGGCTCCCCCAACCCTAGCGTCCCTGAGATATCTATGGATAAAGCCATACTAAGACTACACCACTAGTTTACCAGGTTGGTACTCATTAAACTTTTATCAGAAATGTTATTGTGTTGAAAGGAGAAACTACTCTCAAAACAATTTGACAGGGAAGAATTGATTCATAGCCTCATTTATTTAATAGTTATTTTTAAGACCTTAATTCTAAGGTAAATCACTTAGTCAAGTATCTCTGAAACCACTAGAGACAATTAAAATTTATGAGGTTTTTGGTGATTGCTCCATTGTCTCAGCTGTGAACTTCCTAAAGGTCAAAAAATAGCTGATGTGGCTAACTAATAAGTAGATTGGCAAAACTATGTCAATATAACCTGTCAATACTTAATAAAAATTAGTTCTGTTCAGACAAAATTGAAATATAAATTTATGACTATTTTATTATTGATCCAGATAAGGCCTATCAATAAGACAAAGCTTTCCAAACAAATTTACAAACTGATTTACAAGAAAAAAAAAGTATTAAACGTAAGTTTATGGCTACCAATTAGTCTAATGTTCTTTAACACAAGTCTTTCTTCAACTAATGAAAATGTAAAATTTGGAACTTACTTTTTTAATATGTGTGTAATATTTTACAATAAAAATACCTGCCTTGTTCAAAATGAAGAATTAGAATATGATTTCAAAATGTTTCCTAAGAGAATGTTCAGTAATTTTTTGACACTTATTTTTCCCCATTACCCATGCCTCAACCTTACTTGTGAAGGAAAGTGAGTTCCCTAATGAATCCAGGAATCAATTTCCAGTGATATCATAGACAAATGATTGAATCTTGGTTTATTTATACTGGAACTACAAACAAGTACGTGGGAGAAACAAGGGGCCTAGAGTAACAAAAAAGTTCTCAATAGACAAATGAACTTACTTAAAAATAAACCTCTGTTTTCTCTTCTGATTTTGGTAACTCATATTAATGCAACCTTATTTCAAACTCTTGCTTTTCTCTTCTCTGGCTACTTCCTTAAAATGGTATATTGCCCCTATTATTCACATATTCTATATTTTATGATCATGCTCTAAAAATCCATATTGAAATGGTATTTGTATATCTATATCTTTATTAGCAGATGACTAAAGAAAAAATATCTATCTTTATCTTCTCTAGCTTTCTCTGCTGTTTGACATCTGCAAAATCTCTAAAAATGATAACTTTATAGCTACTTGATTTCTATTCCCTAAAGTTCTTTGATTATCTCCCAAGTGTATAAATAGCATATATTAATTCAAAATATGTTTAAATTAAAATTTTGTTAAATATAAACAAAAGTTGCTTTCAGACAGATTTCTTTTTATTGTATCTAGAACCAATGAAAGTTAAAGTGTGCTACTCATTCTTTTCACTTTCATACTTTTTAGTTTTTTTGTGCAAGAAATGAGTCTACATTATTGGGCATATTATATAAACACTTACATGTTAATATGCTATATTATTTAACTGTACTCCATAATTTGACCCCAAAATTCAGATACTTTTTATGCTAAATAATGCACTTAATATTATTATAATTTACTGTTGGGACACAATCAAAGTTTAGGTTTGGGCTTATATTCATGGCTGAATGTTATTTTATTCAAGAAATTACAACTGTATTTTGCTTGGAACTGAAAGAGAGAAATAAACCCTTTGTAAGGATTGTTTTTCATACACTACCTATGTAACTAGAAACTGTTTTTATGTCTTTTATGAAAATTTGGTATCATTTTTAGAAATTTTACATTTGCTCTGATATACTTGTCACTTTTTAAAAACCACCATTTTAGTTTCAACAGTTGTCTTACATCTTTTAGATAAAGTTGATTGACTTGTTTTATGGTATATACTTAAAAAAATAATTTCACTGGTAGACCCTAGTGGATTCATGGTTTGATCAAATGCCTCCAGTCTAAAAACAGACTATATACATCCCAAGGACCTGGGTTCACATCTTGCACCAGGAAGATGTACTAACAAAAAGAAGTAAATTAAGTGCCTCTTCTACTCTCTTCCTGCCTGTCTGTCTACTTGCCTTCATTCCTTTCTACACCTATCCTTTAAAAAATAATTTTGTATATATTATTTCACTCTATATTGACAATAAATTTACAGTGAAGTGTACCAACCCTCTTTTGGTCAACTCTTTAAACTGCTTTCCTCAATTTCCCAATTTTATAAGTGATCACACAGAATCAATGAAAATAAAGTACTTGTTTATAGGTATGCAAACACTTAAGGAAGAATCAAAGCTAATGTTTTGTTTTCCCTCTGGGATAGATTATTCCCTTCCTCATATCCTTTATTTATTGTATGAGAGTAAGGGAATGAATGAGTTTATTTCTTAATTAATTGCTCCATGTCAAGTGTTTCCCCTGAGAAAATAATTTAATTGCTGTATATATATGTACATATATACATATTAAATATACCAATATTAAAAATGAAAGAACTAGAAAAGTCATCAGATACATATTACAACTTTATAAAAATCATAAAAGAATTTCATATAGGAAATAAAATTAAAAACATTTGCTTTTCTCTTAATGTCCTTGAAGATAAAAATTATTTGACATGTAAATTACCCTATTTAAGTCAAATTCCTTATTTTCCCAAATTATATCTATGAGTCAGTTGAGATAAATTTCACATAGAAGCATGTCATCATCCAGATAATTTATGTGATTTAAAGCAAGTTATTAATTCTTAGTGCAAAATTGTTGAACACCAACCACAAAATATCATTCTAAAATAGTTTCTAAATTTCTGTAATCAGGCTGCATTCGCTTTGCGTTTTTTATTATATTTAATAATACTTTACATCAATATGCAACTCATTCACAGAAGTCATGGTGTTTGCTTGTTAGAGAAAAAGAGTTGGTTTTTTCTATGGTTCCCTTAGTTTTGGTTGTGGATTGGACAGCCAGATGAATTTTATTCCATGTAACTCTCAGAAAGGCCAACCAGAAGTCAGAAAACTTTTTCTGTAAATAGATAGTGGTAAATACTTTGACCATTTAAATGCAATAATTTACAAGCGTAAACACAAGTGTTCGCTTTCAGGTATAAAAGCTCACAAGGAGCTGGTTTTGGCCAGTCATATCAGTTATAGTTTACTGGTCTCCTTCTATTTTTCTTTTTTCTTTCTTTCTTTTTCTTTCTCTATCATTTTAGACAATTGATTATATATATTTGATCCCTAATTTTTTTATCTGTAAAATAAAAGACTGATAAGGGTCCTCTGTCAGAAATGTGTAAGTTTGAAAAGACTATGAGATTCACAAGCTTTATTCTTACAATTGTCATCACTGTGATATTTCATTAGTTTGTAATATTATATACATTTCAGAGTAGATTCATATATTGGTACACTTATATATTATCCTTCATTGTACTCACCACCAGTGTTGTACTGCTAATCAACACTATCATTTTTACTCTTTGAACCACAGTGTCCCTCCTAAAGAGTTTCAGGTTTGAATTCTATTTCTTTTGTTTACTTGCAAAATTACTCTCAATAAAGATCCCCACATCTTTTTGTCAAATCTAATATTTGTTTCTAGTCCTTTTCAGATCTCCAATCCGTGGTTCCTTAATAAGCCTTTCATCCCTGAAAAGCACTCTTTTCTTGACATCTAAATTATCATTGTCTCATTATGCAATTTTTTTAAAAAATCCTTACAAAACCATTCATAAACCTCACAGTAAACTCCTCTTCCATTATCCACCACTTAAATAGCATATTTTTTTGCATGTTATATCCATCTCAGATTCCCTATAGATTTCATTTCTTCCTTTTAAATCTCATATATCTCCCACAATTTAAATTATCCTTTTAATCTATTGATGCTTCAAAAGTTCTAATCATTAGTCCACACTCCCAAACATCAGGCCAAGATGTCCCACAAAGAAATCAAGTTCCATCTAGGTCTTAATATTTTCATATGTTTGTCACTCGAATTCTCTCCCTCTGCATTCTCAAGTTGAAAAATGTGCTCTTTTATTGCTTCATTACTTAATCCTTAAACTTCCTCATGGAAGCTGCAATTTAGATTAATTTACACCATTTGGTTTTTCAGTCTTCATTTTCTTCCCTGAATATTTGGTTCACTTGAGATCAAAAGAACTCTGTAATTCAGGGACATTTATTTGAGTCAATTTGAAGAAGTAATTTTGGTTTTAATACTAACTGTCTCAGGTAAATTCACTCCAAGTCAAATGTTCATGTTATGCTAGAAAGGATTTTAGAGTGGAAAGAATTAATCTAATTTGGGGGGGATTTCTCCAAATACTTAAAGGCCATGTTTCCTGTTGTTTATAGAAAGAGCTCAAGTAATTAAGGAAAGGATATAACTCCAAATCCAAGATTAGGGATTTAGAACCTAGGGGCAGATTTGAGTATTAGTGACAATAGTAGGAGAGCCAGTGGGACATTGCTTGAAAACAATAATGTTATGGAACAGCCTTTATGGGATTATTGGAAAGGAAATAGATCAGGGCATTTTCCATGACTGTAATGTCATTGAGTAGCAGCATTTGTAACTATAAGCCACTTCGTTAGTCTTATGGCTGGTGTGAATAATAATTATGCTATAAAGTGAGTTACTCTACAGTCTAGATAAAGTCTATCTACTGTCCAATACCTTGCATTCTGGTATATTTTACCTCTCCTCTGAGCATTCAGTACATCATTAACTCAACTTTATGTACTCTCTGAATACTATCCCATACCAAATCCTTTTTTATCCATCCAATAAATATTTACTCAGTCTAAATGCCAATACAAATTTTATCTGTTAAAACTGTTTCAGGAACTATCAGGAAAAGTTTATTATTTATTAGACTTCTATCAAAATATCTTTATTCTACTTAGCTTGTGTGTATTTAAGTATTCCTGTGGTTTACATTAAAACTCTAACTGCAGACAGGAAATTTGTCATCTTCATTTTCTAAATCTATTTAAAATGATGTTTTGCAAAGGATAGTTGCAAAATAGAAGTCTTCCTTCACTAATAAATATCTGTTGAACAAATTAATAGAATGAGTTAATAAATTAAGTGAATAAATGTAAGTTGGTTATCTAAGAACAAAGAAAAAATATTCTATTACCAATTAAAGATAAAGTTATAGACACAAGAATGAATAATTCAAAAACCCAGAAATAATTATTCTAAATTCCATAGTTTCATAATTTCAAAATATAACCAATTAAAGCAGTGCTATACATTAATAATTTCTAGTAAATTAAACAACTTGGGCATTTAACCATGCCACTTAATTACCTGTGTCCTTAGGTGTTACCAATTATCTATCTCCTATATATGAAAAAAATATGACTCCTACTTCAAGATAAGGAAAGTGAACAGTTAATTAGTATTTCCTCTAGGATGAGCAAGGTGGATTTCTGTAGCACCTAGAGCATGGGTTGATAAATAAATAATTTTAATTAATAACTTTTGGACCATTGACTTTAAAAAAAGTCATACTAAAATTTTAAGATAACATATCCTATGATAGAGGGTAGATTTCATGGGAAAGTTAGTCTTCAACTAAATGTAGTTTATTTTTATTACTTTTGCTAAAACTGAATATCTTTTCTTCCAAGTTTTCAGTGATACTAGAATTAGTAATTAAAGAGGAATTACTGGTGTTTTAATTATACCACATAGCTGATATATCTGAACCAGTAATATATGATCAGTTAATCCTTGATCAATTTTAATTATTTTGGTCCTCTTCACGGTCTGGAAATATTTCTCCTTTCTGTAAAAGTTGAAAACATGCACTTAATCATACATAATGAAATGTGTCGTGATAACCTTTTTATTGCAAGTTATTCATAAAACTTTGTTTTATATTACAACCTCTTCTTCCTCATCATGCTTTTGTACCTTAAATCTTTTTGTTTCTAACTTGGAAGTTGAGAGAGTGAAGATATTAAATGTATTTCTTTCATGATAGTGACACATAAATGAAGAGATAAATATCATTTCTAAACACTAGTTATTTCCTGACAATAGATTAGAAGTAATATAGTTAAACTGAAACATAATGAAACACTCCCCCCTTTCATTTGACCAATAATTCATCAATTTATCATGTCTTTGTTGAACATGTAAAAAGTTTGAGGCATTCCTTGGTGAAAAATATCAGTGTAAGAGACAAAAGTAGCTGAAAGCACCATACATTGGGTGAGAACAATATGCTCTAAATATTTAACTTCTTGAAGTATGTTTGATTTGTTATCTAAAAATAAGAATATTAATATCTACAGTATGTGTGTGGTGTGACAGTTAAAGGTGATCTTTGTAAGACACTTGGTTTGCCACACATTGCAATTTATTATAAGCTACTTTCTGCTGAACATGCTAGATTTTCCAGCTTTCTGTGGAGCAAAACAGAACCACATGCCTATGCACAGACCATTGTAGTTAATCAGAAATATTATGAGTGATTTGTGGAAAATATTCTTCCAAGAGGTACACTCCTTTTCCTTCTCATGAACTTTTAACTTATATGTACTAATGCTGGGTATAGCTCCAAAAGCTATTTTGGATCACGAGGCAGCTTATGAAATTCAGTACAGCAGAAATGTAGAAGGGATCTAGTTCTCTGTAGTAGTCATGAAGTTTTATATCCCATTTCTGTACTCTTACATGTACTGTTACATGTAAGAATTAAAAGAATATGTATTTATTTTGTGTGCTTTTGTTTATTTGTACCTATACATTGAGCACAACCTACCTATAATTCCTATAACCTCAGTATAATTTTAAAGAACAAAAATAGAAGGTCAGCAAATCAAACAAAAGACTCTGTGCTTGTTAGGGCAAAATATCCTAAATACACAAATCAGAACGTGACCCTGGGATTACAGACTACCTAGTTAAGTGGAAAACATTAGATAGAGTAGAGGGGTAAAACGTCAGTCTTTAAAAAGCCTAAGTACAATATTGATATGAATGGCTGAGATATTACCCAGAATAGCAGGAATATCTGGTGATATTCATTACAATTTGTAATTAACAGTAATGAAGCTATTGCAGAAGAAAATAGTTTGATGTAAAACATGTTGAGTTTGGTGTGACAATATAGTATCTTGGTGAAAATGTGAAGCAAATATTATAGTCTTACAATTCTGCATGATGCAAACTTAGGTTGTAGTCAATTTATTATAGTAATTCATCAATTAATTCAAAAGTATTTATTTAGCATCTGCTTTACAACCAGGAACCATTTTGAGTCCTTGGCTATAGCAGTGTTAGAAGACATTCTAATATATAGCACATTTAACTCCTTTCACAGACATTAAGAGATAACTTCATTTAACAGAATTCTTCATTGCTTTGGTAACAAAGTGGTCTTATCACATGATATGTTAGTATTATCCAATATCTTATCCAGAACTTTACTTTTTAATATAGTTTTATTTATATTGTGCTACACCATGAATGATCTAGTTGCTTAACCTTGAAATTTTCAAACAGAAAGCATAATAGAAGCAAGGTACAGGACAGAAACTTAAAAAAAAAAAGTCTCACATATTTCACTGATTTTGAGCAATAATTTCCTGAGTAAAATCTGGAGCAGCACTTTGAAATTGTAGACATTAATAAAGCCAATTTCTTCCCCTTGCTAGCAATTTGGAGAGTATACCTGCATTATTGCAGGCATAAATTTAGCTACAGTACCATATAAACAGCTCTATTAATATTTATCACCTTCTTTCTTTGTTTCATGAGGTTCAGCAAAGGTCCTTATTTTGGTCATGGGGAAAATACTTAAAAGCATATAATCCTGAGATTGCTAAAAAGTAAATGATTATTGTTCAGCTAAATGCACATATTTATATTGCTTTTATTGGATTATATTGGTTTTATTAATCACTTCTGACAATGTTCACATTCTTTAACTATTTTAGTTTTACAGAACTCTTCAAACCAAGAATCAGTAATACTTTGTTGCTGCAGTTGTACAACAAAAATATTAAACTATAGTTTAGTTCTAGCTTCTGACTAGATAAATGGTTTTGAACCAAGTCATAAACTTCAGATGACTGAGCAGCTCAGTTCACTAAAATATTTATGTTTGGCTTTAAACATTCCATAAAAATACTAACTTTGGTTCCCTGAACTCTTCTAACATTTTAAAGGTTTGCATAGCAGTTACTTTAGGAGGCTCTCTGTAAACTTTTTTATAACTCTCTAAGTTGTGTATTTCACATATAAACCATAGGTCACCAAATCACTTACATCGATATAACATTGCTAGTGTAGTGCTAAGTTGTGTGGTTACACAATTAGGAAGAAGTATTAGTTTAAACATTAACATGAGTAGATTATTCACTGATTCAGATTGACAATCTCATCATTTTTAAGATCATCAGATAAGCATGAGAAGAAAACACAATTATAATTACAATTCCTGCCATTGAAAGAACAAAAATTATTTTCTATGCTCTTAACACAAGTTTTAAAACATTTTTCAAAATGTTCTATTATTTTCAACCCTACAACGTTCTTTGATGTAACAGTTAAATAAACCATAGTCATATAAAATTGGGAATTTTAGTTTTTATAAAAATGCAAACATCTAATTCATCATATAAATACTTTATGTTGTCAGCAAAAATAAGTGTGTGGGATCTGGTGTTTTGTGCTTAAAATGTTTTTGGATACATTGTTCACATTATAATATTTATTTAGACCCATGTGGAATGTTCATTCAGCAGTTAGTGGTTTTAAAATAAATATATAAATACGCATATATAATATTAATTTTAAAACCTTCAAAAACAGAATCTCAAGTTATTAACTGATGTATAATCATTAATTTATGTATATATTTGTTTACATTTTGTTTACTAATAATTGACTGAATATGACAGGGTATGATGATTATGACAGGCAAAATTCTATGTGTTTTCTAAGTCTGAAAATAGATCAGCAGCCTGAATCTGACCTAGGTAATGATGGCAATTACCAGAAATGGTAGGAGATGAAGGACTTGGCATGTTGGTTCAAGTTCTAGTTTTGTCATTTTGGTAGATGAATGACCTTGAACAATATAGCCATAGTGAGAAGTTTTAGTTTCCTTCTTTGAAAATGTATTCCTGTTTGCATCACAGTAAATATATTGGACTCATGTCTAATCATTTACAACAAAGCACATTGCATTTTAAGCACATGGAAAAACTACAAGTTATTAATAATAGTGCTGCAATTTTGTGGATCGCTGGAGAATAATCATAAGCCATATGTTCCAGAAAGGACAGTCAAATTCATCTCTACTCATTCCCTTGTGAACTGAATTTCCTCAGCCATGGTATCTGATCATATTTATCTTATTTCCACACATTCCTGATCTGTTTTATGGTATTCATCAGGAAGGTAATAAGTTAGTTGACTTTGTTGACTTCAATAGTGCTTCTACTTAAAATTTTTGAGAATTTCTTGAGAATTTGGGTGTGGGTTGTTTCCTAGAATATTTTCTCTAGAATTTGATCAGAAAATAGCAGATATATTTAAAAAACTGAAGTGAGATCTATAATGCAACAGTGAAATTCTTTGCTCTTTTCTTTACTAGGCTCCTATTGTTGATAGAAGTGCCTTTTCTATCATGGTAATTCTTTGATTTCGGTCTGTGCTTGAGTTCATCCAGAAGAAAAAGTTATGAAATCATAAATTCTCAATACTCTATTCATTTATCTCTCTAATTCTTTAAAAAAAATCAGAACTGACCAACAGTGTTAAGTAACGTTATTGATATTATGCTTATTAAGAATATATCTGTGCCCAATTTTATTTTTCTTTATTTGTGGTTGAGATCACATTCAAATTTAAGATCTTAGATTTTTTCAATATTCCTATTCAAATATTCTCTGAAGAATGTATTCATCAGTTAATTAGGAGAAAATAGTAAAATTTGATATAAATAATGAATCAAATAATGTTTTCCATTTCATTTTACTGTTCCTAAAGAATCTATCTCCTTTAACATTTTATTTGCTTCAATATTCCCTAATTATTATTTTTCTGAATCAAGGATTTTAAATTTCATTCCTATGCCTCTATTATTATAATTTTCCTTAGACATTTCATTCAAGCTGGCAGTAATCATTTTAGAATTAATAAAAATGAATAATATATAAAATATTTTCTGTTGTTGGCACTAAAATGATTTGGGAACACTAATGGATAATTAAAAGTTGATTTTCAGTTTATCAAAGATATTCCTAATTAAGCATATGGTTGTATTGAATATCTATCTAAGCATATTATGTTTGTGACATAGTCATTTCAGGAAAGATGTAAAAACTACCCATTCAATCCTTTCATAACACAATCATGGAAATTTTGATAGATATTTTTTAAAGGAAAGGCACAGGCAGAAATGAATGTAAGTATGCAAATAATCAGGGAGAGAGAAAAAGAAGCATTTTATTTTAATTTTTTATTTAGTTTTTCATCTCAGCAGTTCTCCCTGGAACCGGAATGCAAACCCTTGTTGTTGGAATGTGTGTGACTTCACTCAGATGGAGACAGAAAAGGTAGCTGACCTGGTCATCACTCCACTAGCGCATGCAAACTTAATAGTTTCATGGAATTATACTACTTGGAGGCTGAATTAAATATAGTAAACTTGAAAAATATGATTTCAGCTGCATATTAATGTACAAAATAAATGGAAAAAATAAGCAAACAGACATACCCCTGTAAGCTTTAGGAACTGTGACATTTTGCTCATGACTTCCTTACATGGTATCTGACACACACAAAATACTCAGTAAGCATTTTAAATGAATACATAAAAGACATAGTAAAACAGAGTCGATTCTGCATGCTCTACAAAGAAAGCAAGAAGAAGTTAGTTATATTGAAATGGGTAAAAAAAACTAAATGGAGAAGGTGAGACAAATAGTATTTGTCTAGGTATAAAATGGCAAATGTATTTCAAGTGATAATTTGCTTCAGAATATTGGAGGATGGTGATTTGGTTCTGTCTCTGTTCATGTTATTCAATGAATTTTTCACTACCCAGATTCTTATCCCAACAAGAGTCTAAATATCTTCTTTCTGATTCCATTTGCCCCTACTTTCCATCTCCTGAACATTTTCAGTATATTCTCTGAAATTCACTGTCAAATCTCTTGTATATTTATCTGTTTTCTGGATGTGACATTTATATTCTTGTCCTAATAAAACTGATTCTTCCCTTGGAGATATTGATTCCACAGAAACCCTCTTAGGTGTTTGCCTTTTTTCTTTCCTCCTCACCAATACCACAGAGCTTAAAGATAGTGTAATCATATTAGCTTTTCATTAATACATATGGATCTGCTTTATTGGATTAATTTTTAGGTGTTTAACATAGTGTTTCACCTATTAATAACATAATTTTTTGTTGCAATCATATACAGATAGAAACACTTTGGGCAACATATATGAAGATTTTAAGCACCTATACTTCAGTTGCTCCATTGCAATAGCTGTTATAATTCTTAGTGATTCTAAAATTCTTATAGATTATATATTCAGTATGCTAATTTCTCAGCTCAGTACCATCTTCTATCCTGGTAAAATAGTTATGCACTTTTTTTTAGCTTCTCACTCCATTATCATACCCTATGCTTTCAGTCATTAAGAAAAAGTCAGTGTCTTAATAGCTTCGGATCCCATTATTCCATTTTCTCCTCTCTTAACTATTTAATCCTTCTGAGTGTGTTTTCTGATTAACCTTCATCTCCTTGAACTCGAGATATCATACTGCTGCCTAAACCATGGTTTTCATAAATATCTCATCCAATATCATAGTGTTTAGTACTACTCCAAACTTCAGAATTATATATCCAAGATTCTGGGTATGTTTACACAAAACTCTAATAGATATTTCACTGTGAATGTGTTCTGAACAAGATTCTTGATTATAGTTTATTCAGACTTTCTCTTCCTCCAGTATTTCTTATCTCAATAAATGTTAATTATATTCTTCCAGTTGCCAAAAGCAGTGTAGTTATTTTTTATTCTTCTCTGTCTCTCAAAACTTCATTTGTACTATTGAAGTTTACAAACTACATTATTCACATAAAACATAAATTAAATTTGTTTACATATAATATATAATTCACATATATTCAATTACATTATGTATCAATGATACATATATGATATTATTTCATTACTACTTGTGCTATTGTATGCTATACTATATTATTTTTTATAATTTTGCTAATATAAATATAAATAAAACAAACATTTATACATATACATATATAAATCTATATAAATATTCCAAAAGTTGCATTTCTCCAACTATCAGGCCATTCTAAGATGTCTGATTCCTGTGTTGTTCCAATAGCTTTTAAGTGGCCTTAATCATGCCATCACCCCTCTATAGACTAGAATATAGAATTCTTCCAGGCTTTAAACCAGATCATTTATTTCTCTACCTAAAAAGTATCTTTTCATATTTCACTTGAAATAAAAGTAAAAAAATTCTTAAAAGTTCATTAAGACCTTAAATTTTCAGGTTTTTTATTATTTTTACAACTTATTTGAGTAATAGTTCTCTAACCACTCTATTCAAGTCAAAATGAATTCTTTGCTATTTTTCAACCATGTCAGGCTTATTTTAAATTCAAGGCCTTTAGACTCACTATTTGGAGTAGGGGCACAGATAGGATACTATAGCACTATTCTCCAGATATCTACATGTCTTATGTTAACAAGTTTTATCATTCTTTGAGTATCTAAGAATTCTAGAGATATCAAATCTTCTCAATGAGACTTAGCAACTATCTAAAATTCCACTTTCCTGGCATGCAATAATACTCTTTTTTGATACTTATTTCTTCTTAAAACTTATCACCTTTGATATAGTAACTATTATTTATTAAGGTATTGTCTCTTTATTCCCATTTGGAATGAGAGCAATAAACAGAATTCAAGCCTGGGACCTAGGTCTGGAAAGCTGGGTTTTCTGTTGTGTGATCGCTACACCAATCAGAAGAGGGACTCTAAAATCCAGCTCTGTGCTGAGGTCTGAGATGCCAGACTTCAAGACTGAAGCCGAGCAAGTAAGGCAAAGATTTCCTTGTGAGTCTCAAGCATGGTAGTAAAGCACAAGGAGAGAAACCCAGGAGTCGCATACCCAGGCCTTAAGCAGGTCAGAATCCCAACTGAAGCCACTGGTGAAATTAGGTTAGTGTCTCTTGGTGTCCTCAGGAGAAAAATTATGACAAAAGTCATTCTCCCAGAGAAAGTCTCTCAGTCCTTTAGTTAAGCAGTAGCTCCAGCAGGGAGTGGTACATAAAAAGCCCTGGGGCCTGGCAATAAGAGCTTTAGCAAGTGTCAGGCAAGTATCAAAACTGTTTATAAGTAGCACTAGGTAGGTATGAAGCTGCATTGAGCTTCTCTAATGATCCTTCCTGTGAGAGCTGTTGAACCCTCTTTGCAGGAAATTGCTAAGTTGTTTGTACCAGGGTTGCAGAGCTGGCTGCCTCTCCCCACCCCAGGTGGGCAGTTGCTTTTCTGGCAGCCCAAAGAAACTGAGAACCATAACTGTGAGCACAAATTGCCTGGCATCACAAGTGTGTTAATGGCAGAGGGTTGGGATGTTTTGCCCTCAGCACCTTGCTACATGGTGGCTTCCGGTGCCATACAGACAAATGAGTTGGGGAGAGTATGCCTAGCAGTCTCTCTTTGCAGGGAGGTTGTGTTTATTTCTTATTCCCCACTCTGAAGTTTTCAGTTTAACAAGTTAATATCATGCAGTCAGGTCTGTTCGCATATTACCTATTGGCTCCCCATGTTCTCTGTTCTCCATTCTTTATTTCCCTTTTTTTTCCCAAAGAAAGTACCTCAATTTTTCAAATCAAATTATATATTCTTGCAGTTCTGAAGTTTGTGGTTACCCAGTGAGGGGGAACATCATTCAGCTCCAAGTCTGATCAGTCATCCCTCTTGATGTACTGCATCCTCTCAATACCAGTGGCAGAAACGCCAAGCCTGATAAGCTTCTCCTACTGTCCATGAAGATATGTGTTCCTTCTTTTTGTGGAGATGCTGGTTCCTGTTCTTTTTTAAAGAGCATAGTTGATAAAGGGCTTTTGTTGTGTCTGTGGGGAGGTAAATGAGTGATCTTAAATGTCCAGTGAGATTGGAGCAATCTGAGTAAAAGTATTTTTTCTTTACTTATTTTCTCCTGAATATCCTCATTGCCTAGTAGATAATTGAAGTAATAGATGTAAGGTGTTTGAATGACTGGATGAATGAACAAATGAATAGTGAATGGTTAAAGACCAGGATTAAAATAGAGTAGATTCTTTATTATGAGGCTAAAGAACTAAGATTTTATGTCTTAAAAAAGTCTACTCCCTTATATCTTTAGAACTTTTATCATTTTCCATTCCTAAATTGTCTTCAGTCTTTTTTGAATGACCAACCGAAAAATTATTAGCTTTAAAATAAGCATGTATCCATGACACTCACATTCAGAAAACATTCCATTGGCTTCTTTCTAACCAGCTGATTAAATCAAATTCCTTTTGTTACTACTGGATAGAAATCAGACTAAGACAGTATCCTGGAAAGGTATTTTCACCAAGTTTTCCACTAAAATATGCTATTCAGTATATTAGTTAAAAAACTTTACCCTGTATAAATAAATATACGTAATGTTATCTAATCTATTCTTTAACTCAAATGTTTCTTTTTAATCAAATTTTAGTTGAGATTAATTCTATGATAATTTGATATAACGTTACGTATTTAGCTACATAGTCATATTATAAGCAATCATATGTGCTATGCAATGTACTTGCAATATTAATTGTTAAACAATTTGATCCAATGTACATTATCTTTCTATTTTATTCTCTCTCTCTCTCTCTCTCTCTCTCTCTCTCTCTCTCTCTCTCTCTCGGTCTCTCCTCCTCTCTCTCTTACTCTCTCTCTTTTTCTGTCTGCCCTCTCCATTCTTATTCAGCGTGCTCCATTCTCTTTTGTCTCTTATTACTCTGTCTAAACCATTCTTCTTGGCATCAATATTCTTAGATCTTTTTCAGAATATTATCAATCATTACTATAAAGCACAATACTTTATACTTGTTTTCCTGTGAAATATTTACTTTTTTTCCTGTGACAACTACAAAAATTTTGCCACAAATTTTATTTACTATCTGAGAGCAGTTCCTATATTTGCATGATAGTGAGACACTAATTTTCCTTATTAATTTAACCTCATATTTCCCTGTACATATTTCCTTATTATCACTGATAGATCCCTTGCCTTAGGAACACTATTAATCTTCTCTAAATTATTGGGACTCCACTACATTTCACTGCTACCACAGCTGATCAGTTTTTACTTAAAATGTACTCAATTCAGTTGGAAAAAGATAGTACTTAATAATTACCTATTATTCTTACTGCTCATAATTTTTCCATTTCATTCAGTAACTCTAAATCAGTACTATTAAGAATTATGCAGATAATATCTAGCAAACATCATCATACTGGACACACAATTATACTTCAAAACCATATGTTGAATTATCCTGTAGAAATAAAGAAATGCAGAGTTATTGTTAACATTAATATTGACTCTGTAATTGAATCCAGCATTTCCACTAAAGACAATTAGAAAAGATGTCCAAAAAAAACAAAAACAAAAATAAATTGGGTTGAAAACAGGAAAGTACTGAGTATAGGGGACTGAGTCAGAGGTTTAGAACCCTGTTTTATCCCTGAGACATGTACTAATGAGATAAATCACTTGAAAAATAAAAATGTAAAGAAAACTGTATGAATATTACTTCACTGGTAGTTACTTTGATCTAAACATCAAAAGTATTAATTCTTAATTTCATTTGTACTTTAGATTGATACCTACAAAGAAGAAAACAAGTGCCCATAAAAATTCAGTGATTATCTATATTTCTATTTCCATCTGGTGTTGTTAAAAATAATATGACTTAAAGGTATCATGTAAAAATCACAACTGGGTAGCTAAAACCTTAATTTTCACTTGTTCTGTCATAGTAGAACTTTAAATGTGGAAGATTAATAATAACTGTAAATGTTGATATGCCTCTATTCTAAATCAAGTCATAGGTGGAGCATTTTCTGTTCTCATTCACATTAAAACATTTTAAGGGGAACTTAACTTCCTACTCTAAGTATGGGCTATGAAAATGACTTTCTTCCAAAAAGTACAGTATGAAAAGAGAAGAGAAATAAAGTAAATTTATAGTAGAGAAACTGCTAAGTGCTACCCCTGTCACATTATTAAGTTTAGTATCATCAGTCATATCGACAGTATGCACCCTTGATGCATGGTCTTCTTCCCCAAAATATATATTCTAATCTGACCATGAAAAAAATATTCTCTATTGAAGGATAAGGATGCATGATTAGTAATCCTCCAAACTGTCAAGGTCATCATAAATAAAGAACACTTTAGAAAATAATCCCAAAAGCTGTAGAATTTGGAGTATTCAGAATAGAGAAGAATGAGGAGTGAGAAAAAGCAGGAGTTAAGTGAGCAAAGAAAAGAAGGAAAAGAGGCTAAAATTTTGGGAATTGTTTTTATTGGGTTACTAGAAGGAGAAAGAGAGACACCGAAGGAAGATTTTAAAAAAGAAAGAAGAAAAAGTTAAGTTAGAATGATGCAGAAGCAGATCATAGGAAAGAAAAGCATTTTAAGAACAAGAAAACTTTACTCGTTTTCATGAGCCGAATGAAAAAGAAGTGGTAATAACGATTATGAAAAGTTGATAATGCAACAGTATATTTAGTAAACTAATGGAATTTTAAGTTTGAGGCACATAATTGAGGAGAAAAGAGAAAATTGGAAAGAATAGACAATAAATTAGTAAACTGGTCTCAGTTCAGGCTGCTATTATAAGATGCAATAATTGGGTGACTCACAGTTGTGGAGGGTGGAAGGGTCAAGATCAAGGCACCAGCAAATTCTGTGTCTGGTGAGAACCCTTCTTCATGTTTGTCAATAATAACCTTGTTGTAGCCTCAAGTGAAGAAGATTTCTCATGTTCTCCCCTTTTCATAAAGTTATTTAACACCAAACCTCATGATCTAATCAAGCCCTAATTAGCAGTTAAGGGATATGTCCCCAATACCATCACTTTGATTATTAGAGCTTCAACAATTTCGGTGGACAAAAAATTCAGTTCAGAGTAAGTAACTGGAATTTTATAAAACACAGTTTGAATTATCCGACTCAAAGTGTAGTATGGGCCAGCTGCATAATTTTCATCTGGAGTTCGTTAGAAATGTAAAACTTCAGGCCTGTCCCAAACATATTGCATCATGATGTACATTTTAGCAAGATCTTCTGATGACCCCAATGCACATTAAAGTTTAAGAAACATTGGTTTATACTATTATTTTAAATGTTTGGCAATATAAGATAGAGATGAAATCTAGAGTTTAAGTGAGATATGAATTTTAGGATATTTTTGTGAGAAGAGAGGATGCTAAGACTATTTGTAGGGTAGAAGAAGAGACAAATGTGGAGGAAAGGTATAAATGAACACAGGACATAAAATACTGCCCATAATATTACTCATCATCATAACTGTTCTTTGATATTTTTATTCATCATCTTATAACCATTTATAATCTTCCCATAACCTCCTTAAGATTTTACCATTTACAGTACATGGAGTAGGGATTCTGAGCAAAAAAAGTTTTCCCCAAATCTCTTGGCTTAGGTCATCCAAGGTCGTCTGCTAATTTCCAGAAACTTTCTCTTCCTCTCTCTTAAAAATTAGGACACTGAGGCAGTGTCTTTATAATGAATTAAAAGTTCAATAAAAAATGTTTTCCAACATTGATGGTGCCTAGTTAGCATTAAATAGAAAATATTAAAAAGAACAGCTATTTCTTTTAGACTACTTATAGAATGTACTTTACAGTCTGACTTCCCCCAATTGTAATCTTTTATGAATCCCCAAGGAGGCAAACAGACCTGACTTAATCTGCTAATTAGGTGGACAGCAATGTGCCACCAGGTTTTTTTTGGCATGCCTTCCCAAAGGAAGTATTTAGTACCAAGTATTTCCCTTGGGATTGTCTATAAATAAATTTTAGTGAACAAGATATTATTCACAATGGTCCTAGGGAGACCTAATGAACACTAAGATACTTTAAGAAAAAGCACATTTTCACTGATACCCATTGGCTTGATGTAGAGAAAGGAGTAAGAATCTATGCATTGGAAACTAGGCCATCAAAGCTAACTTAATTCTACAACTATGGCCTTTTAATTTTCTCCTCAAAGATTGTCATCTGTAAAAATGGAAGATTTCAATTAAATATAAATTAGCAAACTGGGTACTCTGATAGCAAATGTGTTTCAAATGACTATTTTAATTTGTAGTATTTTATTTAGAGCAAAGATTTCAAACATATGTAACCCAATAATTTGAATTTCAGGATTTCCATGAAAGCACTGAAAGATAAGGTCTTATCAGCTTTGGTTTTCCATATCATATATGCTCCATAGACGGGATCTGATAATGCACTATTCAGATCCCCTTTCCAGAGCTGACATAATTTTCTTATACCACATCCAATTCTTATACCACATCCATTCACCCCACATCCAATTCTACTGAAATATCAAGTGTTCATGCCTCATAGCTATGTGTCACATTGAGACTTATCCTTGAAAAGATAAAAGAATCTCTTTAGGTTTAGTATGTATATACGTTTAATAACACCCCTTAATATTGACTGAGATGACTCTTTTTCATCATTGGAGCCATTCCAGTTTGGGTGCTTCTCATGGAATCAGATGAAATATTCTCAGTCTTTTCCTCCTCACTTCTTACATATATATGTCCTAAGAGCACACCCCATAAATCTACAAATCATTCTTTTTCCATGTCTTGTTACCAGGGACCCAATATAAGGCACACAGCTCCAATGGGCACAAATTATCACTAGTTGATCATTTTTCCTACTTATGGAAGTTAAAGTGACATTTCTGTTTATTAACACTTACTCAATATTGCTTTCCCAATTGTTACTACAATTTTATCCAAGCTCATACCTCTATCACATATGGGAAAATTAAAGACAGGAGGGCCACAGGACTATATATTCTTCATTCTTCATCCATGCCTACCTAGAAATTTTAAGTTACAATCTCTAAACTGGATGCTTTCTAAATTCCTTTGGCAGGCCAGTATTTTGTACTCTAAGGCCCATTACATTTCTATTGCAAGGCAAATAGTGTAGCACAATGAAATGACGGTAACTTGTGTTCTAAAACTTAGCTAGAACCAACAACCTACTCCAACCTACCAAGATTAGAGTTTGAACAGCAGCATATAGGACTATAAAATATAAGCACAGAAATTTTTTATATGACAAATGCTTTTCCCTTTCTTCTGATTATAAAATAGCCAGTGAAAAAAAGCAAGGCAACTAGTAATATATTCCAGTAGAGACCATTAGAATATCTAGTAAAGAGGTATCTAACCCATTAGTACTCATCCAAACTTTACAAATAATTTAAATGTAAACACTCATTTCATTTTGACAACATCTCTGTTAAAAGTATTTTTAGTCCCATTTACAGATGAAAAAGCATAAGTTGGAGTAAATCAAATTTTTCTCACAGATAGCAAAGAGTAGAGCAGGAGCTGTGTGTGTATGTGTGTGCAAAAACAATTTTGGTTTTTTTAACTTTCTCAGTCATGGAGACTGCTATCCATGTGATGTTAGTGTAAAAAAATCTCTCCAGTGCTGTCAGAATTTTCCAGATTTAGTGGTAATATCTTGATGACTAAATAAGACATCATGTCAAATTTTAGACTGTGCTTTCATTTCTCTCTGCATGTTCACTTATCATAGCATTGTTTCTAAGCTGCTTAAAATAAATAAAAGTCAACTCCAAAAGCAATTTATTCCAGGTGTTATTCTAGGCATTACCTAGAAGGAGTACTGTTTTTATTGTATCTTTAGCAGGATTTTCATAGAAAGAAGATAAAATATGAACAAAACTAAATTTATGTACATAAACATATGGTTATTTCAAATATTTGAGATTGAATATATATGGATATATTCAATTATATAAGGAAATCAGGTTAACTGAGTTTTATTACAAATTTATTTGGTATAGTGAAAAACAAATTGATTCAAACATCTGACCAAAGAGAATCAGCATGGTAAATTATAGAACGCTAACAGAATAGATAGTCATATAGCCCTTAAAATTGTACTTATGAATAAAACTTAATAAAATGAGCAAAGAAGAGAAAAAAAAAGCATACTGCAATTTTTACAAACTATTTAAAAGTTGTTTAAAGAACAATTTATATAAAACTGGAGAGACTCGTACTAGCCTCTTATAACCTCTGTATATAACCTTTGAAGTGTTATAATAACTTATTTCATTGGATTTCTAGGAGAATCAAATGAAACAAAGGTAATACAGCACAGCAGACGTGCCTTCAGTGTCTTAACTGAAAACAGATGGCACTCTCAAATTGTGCAATTAAGGATAATTTCGTAAAGGAACTATTTACGAAAGTGTGGCAAGAATATAAGAACACAAAAAATAAAGTAATATATGATGAGTAAAACTAATAAGTGTGTCCTCTGAATATGAGGTAATAGTCTCTAGATGCCAGAAGAAGTGTGAGGGGGTTTTTCCACATTAGTTTTAACCTTTTGTTGATGATGGAAGCCAAGGTATAGCAACCTCACACAAAGGAAGCAAGTGTATAAGTACCCCACAGAACTTTCTTACTTCCCATTCAAAAGTCATATAGCTCTGCCTCCCAGAATATAAAGCAAGATAGAAAAAAAGAAGAAAGGAGCCTGGGAAAAATCAATGGAAGTTATTCTACATAGTTCATCTTCATTTGACCTTGTGCATCATTCTTCAACCAATGGAAATGTGTGTTCCCAACAAAGGCATCATAGGAAATCCCATCAATGGCTTTATCTATGTGATATTTGTTTTTTGAGATCTAATGTAAAGGTTAAGATACTCTGAAAGTTTAAAAATGTTTATACTGAAAGAATACAGAAAAGGTAATCTCCTAACTGAAATATTTGTCCATCTTTGGAAGAATAGAAGGATTCCAGTATAATCAACATGCCACCAGTTGCTCTCCATAAAAAGAAGTTTTGAAAAATAATACAGGGATCTGAGAGTAGGACAGATGAATATTATCCTGGATTGTCTCAGGATGACTGAGTCCCTTGAGCAAAGACCTCAGGTCCTTGGGAAGTTTCTCCATTCACGTTCCAAGTTTCAGTAACCATTCCTTTTACTTATCTCTTCAGCTTTAGTGATGACACGCATTATGTATCATGGGGTTACAAACAAACTTTTCTCACAAGTCAATATATTAATATTTTATCAAACTCCTCAAATCATTCAGTTTGAGTTTTGCATCATCTTTTCTATTCTTTATGATGGAATAATCGGAATCAATGGCATCAGGAAATAAATTGTTAAAATGAAATTGTAGGATTGGGATTCTTTTAGATTTTAGGTCAGCACTTAAAATATCTTTGATAGAAGAAATTAAAAGGTAATACATTTCTTAGTGTAGTAGCATTATAATAATTCACATTACTACTGATAGTGATTTAATATCTGTAATTAGGCTACCATAGCAAAATATGATAGGATAGATGTTTTAAAAAACAGAAATTTATCTTCTCAAAATTCTGGAAACTGTAAGTCCATGCACAATGCGCCAGTATAGTTGATGTCTGTTGAAAGTTCTCTTTCTGACTTTTAGATAGACATCTTCTCATTCAGTATTCAGTGGGATTTATTTGGGGAAAAAGAGAGGTCTAGTGTCTCCATATCTTTTTATAGGAACACCAACCCCATCTGTTAGACTTTATGACTTCGTTCAACCGTATCACAGTCTTATAATCCCTGTGTCCAAGTGTAGTTACAGTGAGGATGAGGACTTTGATAAAGACATTTTGGAAGGACAGAACTATTCACTCCATAGTGTGTCATAAATTTATAGTAAAAGAAAGAGGTTATCGATATATGTAGCACTGAATTATAATTGCAGCAATAATAACTGCATATTGATTACAGATGATGGTGGCCTTCAAGTCCTGGAAAATGTACATAAAGGAAAGGAAAAAATTGAGATGTGTGAATGTCCACAGGGAATGCAAGTGTGAAATTACTAAGATTACTAATTAAGCCCTGGAATCAATGTTGGCCTACAGTTGAGATTGAAATGCTACAATGTTGGTACTTACTGTAGCCCTTCTATTTGTATACAAACCAGTGACATAAATATCACCTGAAAGCTTGTTAAAATGCAGAATACTTAGCTCTAAATTTCATCTAATTAAGTAGAATCTATCTAACAAGAGTCCCATGTGACAGCCATGTATTTTAGATTTCAAAAAGTACTCTGGGTAAAGATAATAACCTAAAGGCTTAACCTAGAAAAGCCAGCTAGCCATAACCCTGGTGGGAAAATTTCTTCTATAATTCTGTTGCATTCTCCATTAGTTGAAAGCAAAGACACAACCCCATTTTTCAGGACTATTATTCCAAGAGTATTTGATCAAGAATTGCATTGGAAAATAGAGTCAGCAAAAGTCTGGAGTAAAAGTCAAGAATGCTTACTAATTCATGTAATGAATTTAGTACTTCCTGCTAGAGCTGAAGACAGACAGGATTCCTGTGACAAGTGATTTGTGTTCCCTAAACTCACTGTTTCTCTCCTATACCCCCCATCATTTGTGATATTATTGTTTTTCTAATCAATAAGGGACTAGAACAAGAAAATTTTCAGACTGTTGTTGTTGTTGCATCAAAGTTTTTGTATCTGACACATATGTCTCATGTCTTCTCTTATTTTCCATGGGTAGACCAACTTGTTAGCTTCTAAGTAGGGTGAATCTTTTACTTCACCCAGCTCTAAACCAACAATATCAACAAGAATGAGATGCCAGCTAAGTCATGACTTTCTAAAACTGGACAAAAATGAGTGACTTCCAAGTGAATACATGGGATATGAGGTAAACCATGGAGATCGGTAGTGAATATATTGACCAAATTTTGTGATCAATCAGACAATAAGTGGTCTTGCTAATTAAGGAAAAATTAGAAAGGTCATTGTAAGTAAAGTATGAGTAAATGCGTTGAAAAACAACTAATATCCATGGTTGTATTGGGGCCACACCACTATGACAACAGTTTCATACATCTACACAATATATCATTTTGTCACATTACATCATCATATTATTATTTTAGGAGCCATTTCATTACTTTTATAATAAAATTTATATTAAAAATGAGGGAAAATAAACAATTGATTTCTTCCGTATAACACTACTTGCTCACCAATCAATGATCAGTCTCAGGAACCACTCCTTTTAACAAGTACTAAGATTTGCCTTAGGTGGCAGATACTTCTGCCCCACTTCAGAAAAGAAATTACAGAGAAACACACCAAACCAAATACTCAAGAAAGGAAATCCATGATCACCAATGACTGAAACCAGGTGACTCCACAGAGCTTTGGTTGGTTTGCTTGAGGGACGAGGGTATGAATTATATAATGCTTACTGAGAAAGAAGGCAAAAAGTCAATTTTTAGCATTCAACCCCTCCTACTGTCTGCAACACTAAACTTCAATGTACTTAGAGAAGACAATAAAAGTTCTACAGTAGTTTTAGAGTAGACATTGCCCAAAACAAACAAACAAAAACAAAAAAATACTTTGGCCCTCAGAGAAACCCCCATGGTAAACCACAGTATTTGAAGAGTTTTTGAATCTTTATTGCTCTGGATTGAGTTTAATTGTAAATAAAGACAAATCACTGAAGAATAAGAATCTAACTCAAAAAATCTCTGTACATTTGACTACTAGTCTCACCTCCCTGAACATCTTCTTTTGTCATTAGGTTAAACCCAGACAACAATTTAAGAGCTATTGTCATGATTCTAGAAAATAAATCAACTTAGTCCAAGGTGAACAGCTTTATGAAAGTAACCTCGTGCAAATCAAGTCAAAGACAGATATGGTATAAGATGAAAAATTTGATGGAGGAAGAAACTGAAGCTTATCTTTGCATTGCAATATAGAAGAAACCCGTATATATATTATATATATACATATATATGTATATATATGTATTTAACAAATATTAAAGTTTGGATTTTTGGCTCAATGAGTTCTTTAACTGCTTGACCTTATGTAATATATTGAACCCTCTTCCATATTGCAAACTGAAAGCATTAATAATACCTATTTTATAAGACTACTGTGAAAATTAAATGTGATAATGTTTATCAGACTCTTAGTATATTGTTGGGAGCACAATATAGATTATTCTCGATAATTATAACCATCATTGTCATGTATATAAAATATATTGTGGATATAATATCATAACGTTGCCATTGACAAACTTTTAGAAAGATTTAAGACTTCTATAGAAAAAAATAGTTTATTCCACAAATTATCATTATATTATAAAATCAGTATGAATATAAGCGCTAAAAATTTAATGTAGATATTTATTTACTTAATTGTACATCTGAATACAAATTGCCTACATAGATTTGCATCTGAATATAATTTTTTTCTATATGGGAAATTGAAAATTCCATTGAAAATGCATTTATATTAGCATGAAAAGATGATATGAAGTATTGTTTACAAGGAAATTTTAAAAGGTGCAAATTTGCAAAAATTACCTGACCATGCTTATATACTTATATGATTTATTGCTGCCAACTAGGAGATAATTGCTTCTGATTGCCCTTTCCATTGCTTGAATTAAAACATCAATTTTCTCTTTAGCTTTGAAATAACAAGTATATCAGAAGGCAAGAGATTTTACAGCCCTCTATTTACCATTTTATAAGCTTTATATGTCCAGCAAATAGCTTCTTTGTCTTTGGTTAGATGTCCAGTGCTTGGCTCCAGAAAACAGATTAAATTAAATAATTCTCCACCTAATAGTAATTCCTTAAGAAGTCACTTTTAATTACACTCTGACATTTATTTTTCTTTATAACAAAATAATAAATAAGTAAACCCATGCCTTTTATTGAAATGGATACGGGCTTTGCCCTGATAGTCAATCAAAACTGGGGAAGAAGTCATCTATAATTTCTGAAAGAGTATGAATGAAATTACTTCATGTTTCTTCATCTAAAAATAAAGTCATATTTCTGTTTTACAGGTAAAAATTTTCTTTTTGGCATAAGATCCAGGGGGATTTAGAGTGCCTCTGTGAAAAAAGAACAGAAGAGAGAGAGAGAAAGAATTCTGGAGAGGTTAAGATGATGAATAATTATAAGCAACAGAATTCTCTTCTTTTGATGTTATTTCCGCTTCTAATTCTGAGTAGATAAATATTTCTGGGAACATAAGGGCTGTTGAGGAGTGTGCAGAGGTAGGAGTATGTCATGTTACACAATGACAGAATTAATCTACAATTCACAGAGTAGATAGCATTAACCCACAAACAAGATCATTAGGGTTATACTTTTATCATTAAATTTACATTATATGACTGAAAAAAATAATTATTTTCTTGTTGTTCTGTGATTTTCATTATTTTTTAAATATTTACAGAACTTATCTGTGTCTAAAAAGTAAAAAGGAAAATTGCATACTCAAAATACAACAAACGTATAAAGTCAAAGTGTTCAAAGAATCTAACTTTCATATTTCCGTATGATACGATCTAGTTCCTTTTAGAATAAATACTTCTACAAGGTGATAATATGCAAAATCATAAATAAATCATAAATCTCAGCAAAACCAAAAATTCATCTGATTAAAAATGGTGGCCAATATGCAAAAGACTGGAAATATGTTGGCAAGGATATGGAGAGAAGGGAAATATTTACTGTTCAAGGGAATATAAATTAGTAGTCATTATGGAAAGCAGTATAAAGATGCTAAAAAAATTTAAAATACAAATCCTACATAATCTAATTATCCTACTTCTGGATATTTGCCTGAAAAAAAGAAAAAAATATAGAGATCTATCCCCCTCATGCTTAGAACAGCAACTTTTAAAATAACTGAGAGCTGGAGGCAACGTAAGAGGTCACTGACAGATGAGTGACAAAATATTGGGTATACATAGATACTAAAATATTACTTAACCACAAAAATAGTTAAATCCTGCCATTTACAACAACATGAATGTACCTAGAAGAAATTGTGCTTAATAAGGTAAGTTAGAAGGAGAAAGACTTGGCTCATCTGTGTTATATAATGGAAACCAAGCAAATAAATTAATCACAAAAAATAAACTTTTATTTTTTAAGACCAATTTAATGGTTACCAAAATGGAAGTGAGAAGGGGATTGACAAATTAAGCAAAAGAGACTAATTAAATGGTGAATGATAGAACTGGAATCTTGGTGGTGAGTTAAATGTGGTATATTCACATGTTGATTTATAATGATGCATACTTAATGCATATGATGTTAAGTTTTGTATTACTTCAATTGTTTTTAAATAAAATTAATGTTTATAATATGAAAAAATTATTTATACTGTTGTTGTTTTTGCATAAATCAATAGCATGTTCTAGTTATCTCTTCTGAAAGAAGTTGATTTGAATATTTGTTTGATTCTAACAAATTGAAAGGATACATTTACATGTTGAAAATTGTTTTATGAATATTAAAATAATTTACTCAATTAATTGGCATGCATGTATGACTATTTTTTATTAATTGAAGAAGAAATTCCCTCTGGTGTTCAGAAGTTGCTAAGAGTACAAATAGGGCAAATGTAGAAGTCTGCTTATAATAATCTATCTTCTTATATTGTTTTCTTTTTATAGGCACTTAATGTATGCTATTTGTCCTAAAATACTTTTGTCATAATCCATTCTGAGTGTTAATATGCCTTGTTATAAAATGGTGGAGAAATGATACATTTCCTGGATCTGTCAAATAGGTAGATGTAAAATTAGCTTATTTGAATCTAGAATGAATTATGCTATTAAAAGTGACTATCAACAGCTAGATAATCAAGTGTTCCCAATGCTTTTCTGGAAGCTCATCTTAAACTAGAATTTTCTGCTGTGGAAATAGACACATGTGCTCAAATAGAATTCCCACCCTAGTATGGCTTGAAGAAAACAAGTTCAGAGAACACTGAGAGAGAAAAAAAGGAAGAGAATGAAGGAAAAGATATTTTATTATATAAATTCTAAGTAATGCTATTTATTTTCACCAAAAGAAAACAAGCAAAAAGTCTTCGTGCCTCTAATATACTAATCAAAGTAGTCACCTCTCTCATCCAACATTATTGTGAGTGTATTTTGTAGAAATTTAGCTTGACTAAATGTAATTTATCTCTCCTTTATAGCCTACATCCTCTCCATTTATCCCAATCCAGAGAAAGACATAACCATTGGCTGAGACAACCAAGACATAGAAATCTCCAGTTTCTCTCTGCTTCCATTTTTTCCCCTTACGTTTAACCAGTCCAACTCTGTCCAGTGGTTCTCATTCATGCATGCGCCTCATATTTCTCCTTTCAACTCTTAATGCATCAACTATCTTTCACTTCTCATCATTTCTCACCTGAATGAAAGCAACCTCTGAACAGATTAACTCTGTGTCTCTCTAATCCCTCCTTACCTTGATTACTAAAGAGGTTTTTCTAAGATCATATTTGGCTACTCTCTTAACTTAAAGTCAGCTAGAATTATTAGAGCTCTCTCTACCTGAAGTACATTTTTTGTGTGTGCAGTGTATGTTATTTTCTGCACTTTGCCTTTCTCCCTAGCTCCATTGTCCTGTTGAAAACATTATTCTTAATTATCTTTCTCTAGCAAATAAATATTGTAAAAAAATCACTCACTATTTGTGATCTGTATTCCTCTATCATAAATTACATGACATATATGTTGGGGCTCTAAGATTTTCATGCAAGAGGTACTAGGCCTGGGGAAACCATACCTATGAAGGATGAATTGGGTAGAAGAGACTGAACTGTGAATGTGATTCAGTAGAGCCTTGATCAATCCTATAGCAAATTTTGAAGCTGAAATTGCCTTCAGAGTTTTTGACAATGGAAGTGAGAGGTCATTTTTTGTGCCCCCATAAGGACCAGTCATTGAATATTGACTTCCCCTGTGGAGAGGCATGGTTGTATAAACCATGCTCCATCCAATGAGTGAAATTACTATAAAATAATTTAGCTTTCAGTTATTGACTGCCAATACCGATAGAAGCTGAAACAATAAGTACATAAGTCCTAAAGGGGCATAAGATAGAGCAGCCCAATGACCTGTATCTTTTACCAAAACTTGTTTATTTCAATAGTTATTATGATTTATAATTATTCCTAAATGATATTAGAAACAAATTATATATGTAAAGAAATGATAAATGCTAAAGATGATGATCTGAAGTCCTATATAGCATGATTATGATTTTTAGCACAAACATTAAGAACATAAAAGTGAGAACTGCAGAGAAAATTCATTCATGTTAACTTCAGAAGGTAGATTATCAATAGGGTGGTTTACCAGATCTCCTCTTTTCTCAAGATTTCTACAAATGTGGAATGAGAACTTGGACATCAAACAGCTGGAAAAAAAATAAACATCCTCATCCTTTGTGCAATCTTAGTAATATATACCCTCATTATTGATTTCTGAAAGATATTTTCTGCCATAGCTGGTATTAGATTGAATTGCAGAAATTGGTTTTATGTAATTTTATGCAATGTAATATGATTTAAATAATTTAACACCTATTTCGAATTTATTTTGAGTTCAATGTAAAAATCAACATGTATTTTATTAATAACATATATTTTATCATAATAATAATATGTTCCATTTAATAAAATGCAACTAGAATTTAGATAGATTTACATGTTAACATATCTATGCCAAGCATTCCTACAAAGAATGAAGAGAATTGTCTCTAAAGGACCATGTGAAAGACAATATACATAGGAAAGTACCCCTGCATACACATGAAACACAAATACATGTTCTAAAAAGAGGAAATGAATAGTCAGTTACACTGCTTTTTATATGATGCAGGAGAAAGAGAAACTCCTTAGAGTCTATATATAAAGATAACTCTATTGAAAATTAGTGAAATAAAATTGATGCAAGGGAAATTCAGAAAGTAGATGAGTATGAATATTCTTAAAATTACCGAGATCAGAACTGGTATGATCATTTTAAATTTTAAATAAAACAAAAAATGTTTCTTTTATTTTAACATCTTGTAAGAATAACACTCTCATGAAAGCCTACATTTACTTAGTAATATAGCTTCTATTCCTTGTTTCCTCTAAAGCTTGTTCAAACTTTCCTTAGTGTCTTTTACATCTCTACTGATAGCAACACTGTGATTGTTTATGTAAGCACACGTACACATAAATATATACACACATAACTAGTTGGAATCTGTAGTCTAATTTTAGTTGAAGTTGGAAGCTTATTTATGCACACATGGTAAAAATGACTGAATCTTCAATAATTAAAATCAATTGTACATCAATATATACATGTTTTTTTGGAAGAACTATGGCAATTGGGCCTTTTAAATTTTATTTTATTGTGAAACATGATGCTGTTCTAGTTCTGAAATTAAACTGTGGATTTTTTTACCCAAATAGATTTCAAACTCTGGAAAAAAATGTGATATATTTCTGGTCTCTTCTGAGGACTGAGCTGGTTTATCACTCTATTTAGTTTGAACTGACGCCCGCATCTTTCATGAGTAGATCAAACTTTCAAAGAAGCCTATACCACAGTCAGTAATGAAAAAGAGAAAGCCACAAAATATCAACAAGCGTTGATATTTTATACTTAGAAGTTCTTATTCACTCTATGAATCACTGACCAAGGCCTCAAAATTTCCAAATTGAAGCCAAGAATGAGAAGAAAAGTTAGTCTTGGAGTGGAGCACCTTTGTCCTGGTTATGCTTCTTTGGTTTGATGTGCCTCAGCAATATTATTTTGAGTTAGTTACTAGGCAACTCTATGAGTCATCCATGTCAGCAGCACCATCATCCATGTCATCTTTCAATACACTTAACACAAAAGCTAAACACCAGTCACCTTTTCTCCACAAAAGCGTGTGTCAGAAGTCAGGAAGCTAGGTTGCAAAGGATGATTTTATATTATAAGACTCATAAATGATTTCAGAAATAGGTATCATTAAAACTATTATGGAAATAAATGACTTACTCACAGGGAATCAACAATAAAAGGGAAGCAAAAATAAAATAGAAATCCTAAAGTGAGATGGTCAATAAATAAGACAATTTTGGAAGATAATGATCTCTCAATTCTCCAGCACACAGCTTGGGAAATGGGTTACTATCTTCAGTGCCTGAGAACAGTTGCCTTGATTCTTCTCTTACCCATGTTTAGGGCAGCATACCCTTTAATCTAGGTGAAACGGTCACTCTTTTGCTTAGAATTTTATTCCATTTTAGGGATTGTGGCTATGGGTTCTAAGAGGAAATAGGTGGATAAGAAAGAAAGAAAAAGGGATTTTTGCCCTCTCAGGAAGATATTTAATTCTTTGTTAGACACTGCCTGATCATTATACTACAAGTAGCAACTGCAATATTCCCAACAGTTGCCTAACTCTATTGCTATCTTTAGATCAAATGCATTTTTCTTTGAGTGTCTACCACCATCTAGCTGCTTTCTTTTCCTCTTTGTTCCTTCATCAGGGCAAACTTCAAGAGTATACGAATCTGTACAGTTTCCCAAGGCTTCCTTCATAGAAAAACCACACACTTGATCAAATATTTTGATGTCACCATCTTAAATTCTTAATATGCACAGCGTTTAACATCAAAAATAACATAAGAATTATGCCCTGTTCTTAGGTTTTGCACCAACTCCCACAATTATTTTTCATTTATCTTTCATTCATCACATGAAAATAGCTATCACTCTTTTCTGTGCTACCTCTTCCACTAACTACACATCTATCAATTTCCTAGCCCACTTTCATGATTGAAGCCTTCTGTATCCTAACACTGGAACTTGGTGTGACACAGATTTTAGGAAGAGTATCTCCTTAGAAGTGAATAGGGTCATGATTAAGAGTTAAAAAGGGAGATGAGGGAGAGAACTTTCCAGGCAGTAAACAGCATTGGATAGCTCCTGAAGAAGAAAAGAGGATGACAGCTTAATGGAAAATGGTTTCAAAATACTGCATGTTCTCCCTTTATTCCCTCCCCTCTTTTCTCAGTCTCCCCATATATGTTATACAAGTTTGAGGATTTTAGTTAGAATTCTTCACTTCTGACCCCATGCATAAGGATCTGATAGGGGATTTTATTATGATTTTTAATCTGTAGCATTATCTTTTACAAACAATTTAGAACTTATTCTCATAATCTCTGTACATCTGAACATTCCACAGTCCTGGCATCCCCCATTGAAGGGGAAGTTAGAGAATCTCTCATCTTTATTTTATTTTATTTTTTTTAAATTGCAGGCAGGACTTAAGATTATGGGGAGCAGACACAGTCAGGAATAAAGATGAGGGAGAGGAACTTTTATTTATCTTATTTAGTTGTTCATCTCAGTTGTTTGCTCCTTTCCCAGGATACAAACCCAAGTCCTTGGGATGTATGTGGACTATGATGGCTAAAACTGACTGATCAAAGCTGGCTCCACCAGGGCACTCCTAGAATGTCAACTTTTTTACTTCTTTTATACATATGGCTCAAGATCAACCACACAAACAACCTATCAATGTCTTTGCACAGACTTCCAACCTCTAGCTCCTCACCTACAACTTCCCTCTCCACCAAGAATTTTAACAAGAAAATACACATCTAACTATGACCTTAGCGTAAATACTGAACTTCCTCTTCTATGTTCATGCAGTTGGTTTGCACATTTCTGCTATAAAGTCTCCCACGTGTTGGCTGGTTAGAGAGAGGAAGAAAAATTGAGAGGAAAAATTTTTGCTTTCTGGATTCATAAGAAGAATGTCTGCTAATTAGCAATTAGACACATTTTAAATGGTAACACAAAAGCCACCAAAGTCCACTCAACTACTCAATTTCCCCTATAGCTTTTCCCTATTGGAAATTGCTAGGACTTGCCTAAAATAAACTGGTTGGTGCCACTCTGAATTGAGTCATTGTTTCTCAGGAGAAAAGACAAAGCCTTCTCCTTCCAGACCTATGAGATAAAATTAAGCAGAAGTGGGCGAGAGCAATCACCCCAGCCTCCTGCATGACTATGTTCCCCACATGTACAGGGAATATCTAAGAATTATTACTTCCACTCCCACTGGAAGCTATATATTGGCATTTATGCTTGTTCACTGACTAAGGTTTCCAGACAAGAGAGTGGTGATTCCCTTCATTTACCCAAAATGGCTGAACTCAGCAGCTACTGGAAAACTCCCTCCATAGATTCTTTTACAAGTAGCAGCTATAATGCAATCACTGATGTATAGCAAAAAACTTAAGTCATTAAAAAAAGAGTTCACACATGAAAGATTTCTCTCTTCCCATTTCTCCTCTCCAAGTTAAATAGTTCTAACTAGATAAGTTGTGCCAGAATTAGAAATTCAAAATTATAATTAAATAACACCTCAAAATAAAATTATAAATGTATTCAATGAAAATCACGCTAGCGCTTTTTACTTGCAACTAAATTAAACAGAAAATAAAATATCTGTATTACTTTTGCATTTTAATTTATAGCTTAATATAAATGAGAATGTTTATAATATCCATAGAATTAATATGAGAAATGAAAGACAATGGAATCAACCTTGCCAATTTCCCATTTATTCTTTGCTTTGTATATGGATATGTAATGTTAATAAATCTGTCAACTTAACATTCAATGCCAGTAATTAGATGACCTAATTTATATTATTTTGCTCTTTGCATTTTATTTTTACTACATTTTTTGTGTTTTCACTAATTTTAATCCCCTTACATTTCTAATTTCCACTTCCTGCTTGCAGTGTGTTCTCTTTGCCAGACTTGTTTTTAAATTTATGAACCGTGATATTCTGTAGATAATCAGAACATACAATCAAAAGTCGGTATTCAAAATGATTATTTTGATTATTACCCCACACACGCACACACAATTCTGATTATATTTTCCTTTGTTTTAATGGTCAGGACAATTTTGATAATGTCAAGAGCATTAAAGAGTAATTGCAGGGCATACCCTTGTGGCCAAGCAGTCTGGTACACCTGGAAGCAGTCCCACATATACCCCCAGGTCCCAAGTTAAAGATCTGGGGTCAGGGGAAGCCATCAGTGTGAACAACTAAGTAAAAACGAATGCCTAAAAAATAAAGAGTAATTGAATTATGTTATGCCTTTAATTACTTAAAAGTAGACCTGTATTCCAAAGAGACAGAAATACCTCGTTTAAGTAAAAGTGCTTTTGAAATTATTTTGACACTGAACCTGTATGAGTAACATTTGTGGAGAAAAAGTGTGCATTGCATTGACTAGCATAATTTATTCAGAGCTGTTGAAATAAACTCTCCATTGAAGTTCCATTTGCAGTGCCTAAATGCGCATTTTAGTATTTATCTCTTTTTCCTTCTTGGGAAACACGGTGTCTATATTATTTAAATTCTTCTCAAATAAATAACAATTATAGCTGAAAGTTTTCATAGAAAGCTGAATCTCATATAGATAATGTGTAAGGTGGCTTTAAGTAACTGAAATCTAAAGTTTATATCCTTATTTTCCACTCTACACTTCTATGAAGAAAAATGACTTTAGTAACACTTCTTTGTAACTAATTTTCTTATTATTACTAGTGATTAAGCCCATCCACTATGTCTTAAACTTCCAGTTCTATTAATTTTTCCTCGATTTATTTCAAAACAGAATGCCAAGATCAATTCTAAAATATTTAGAAGATGGTGATGGTACAAGAAATATACTACTACTAACTACTACTACCACCAACAATAGTATAGCATCTGACAATTACACTGCATTTATTATGTGATAACCATGTATATAAATCTTTTATATATACTAACTCACTTAATTCTACAATGTTGGTAGTATATATCTTTAGAAATTTTTGTTCAAGTATCATTCTTTGTGAAATCATTGAGAGATCAATATAACATAAAATCTGCTATGTCTTCCATGATTACACTATTTAAAATAATGTTTATAAAAAGACTTCAAATGGATCTTCAATTCAAATCTAATGCTAACTCCTCCTAACTAGTGGCTGATTTCACAAGATACTAGTCTCATTTTCCTATGTACCATTTCCCAGGAAGAAGAACAATATCAAGGGTATATTATGTAGGATTACATAAGTCACCAGAGTTCATATGTTGAAAGAGCATGTAAATACAGCAGCATGTATATTACTCTGGTAGGGTTGTTAACTTTATCAAAACTTATGAATTATTACAGCTATGTGGCAAAGTGCATAGAATTATCCTATTGTGCATTATACTCCCTTAGAAGGAATCCAAAGCACTTTAATGTGCCCCAATCATTTACAGGGTATTGATACAAAAAAGCTTTCATCGACTTCATTTATACTTCTTCCTCCTTCCTGCACAGCATAAATATGAGTTCAGGTAGGCCTGTGAGGACAGACATATCTGAAGAACAAAACTTCCATTAATCCTCTAGAAGTTCCTCCTTTAGAATCAAAATTTCCTGTATTTGGTCAAATTTGCAGACTTATCCCTCTTCCCTTAAGATAAGTTCTTTCTCATGAAGGTCCATGGTTCTCTGGAAAATCATTCCTTTGGATCTATCTCATCAATTCAGATTATATATCCAGGTAACTTTAGCCATGAGATAGCTATGAATTGGGCCTCAGGTCATTTCACTGCATCAAGATAATCATTGCTGGTTACTTATAAAAATAGTTTTCTCAAAAGCTGTTTAATCTATAACTATAAATAAAGGGTTATTTAAATTGAAATTTAGCTACTATCCATGATATAAACTATGTTCACAAAACATGCTTTCTTCCTACTCATCATTCCTTGTCTCTTCTTCATTTAAATACACTCATTTAATTAATTCAGGACGGTAACTATGAATGGAAATCAAAGCATAGAAAAATAATATATAACCTCCCAGCTGTTTTTTCTCAACTATGACTGAGATACCTTAGTACAGGTAGAGCTTCCATTCAATTGGTAGCCTGATTTTTAGCAAATATTGTTTTACACGTTATAAATACACATGATCATCGATATTAAAGTATTGACATGAAGTTACAGCAGTATAAACTCCAAAGAGACTTAACCGATATCAGAAAACACTACCTTATAAAATTGGAATAAATAATATTAAATATAGACTTTGACTAAACTTGTATGTCCACATAGGTAATACTTTCTAAGGAATTTAGAAGGTATAATAGTGTATTGCATTTAAGATAACAAACTTGTCACAAGTAGATGTTTCATAAATGCATTAAAGTATAACAGAGTGTCTTCCACATGTTGCAAAGGTGATCAGTATGACTCAGATTCAATCAACCTTTCACTGAATAAACATTATGTACCAGGAGAAATGCTAGTTGTTTTAACATATGTTCATATGTTTTCCCATTTCACCACAAACTTCTTCAGCCTATCTTTTTTTTGCAGGTGAGAACATGACATAAGCAATTAGCAATAAATATAAAGGGGATATGAATCCATGAACTCTGACTCCAAACTCAACAAGTTGCTTCTGAAATCATACTATTTATATAATCTTAAAGAAAAAAAGGCAACTAAATTATAACTAAAGGAAACAAAATAGAGTTTTATTCTGCTCAAGAATGACATATCATCTTGAAACAAAGATATTAAGACACCAAAAACAATGTAAAGAAAGGATTTGGAAGTCTGTTAGTTTTTGTTTTTATTTATCTCCCTAATCCCAGTGTAACGAGCAAAACTGTAAGACATTCCTGCAGTTATTTTCTCCATGTGAAAAATAGAATTGAAATTAAAGAACCAATATACATTATCAATTATAAATATCTAGCTTAAAGTGTGGTTTTCCAGCTACTGTAGTTTGACAGAAATATCCCTTTAGAAAAATTTCAACTTTGTCCATTCTAAGTTTATAGATTCACTGAATATACTACCCCAACAGAAAGATTTTCCTAACATATGTTAATAACTTACAAATATATATTTCATTAAAATATAGCAATTTGACAATAAATCATCCTTTTAGGATTATCTTTGTATAAATAATTCATGGATTGACACTATCTACAGTATAGTAACAGTTTATATAGTATAGTATAATGACATGATACTTAACTAAATAGATTTTCAGATCCTGCAAAGTTGGGAGTCCAGCAAGTGCCCTGACTTTTTCCTCTATCCATCTCATTCCCAGAAACAGAATTTTGCCATATTTAGCTATAAGACATGATAAAGGTTTAAATTAAACTTAATTTCTTTATTTTTTAGTTAAAAATAATTTAATAGGCAAATGAATTAGATTTTTCTGGAAGAACAGACTATTCCATTCTTACACAATATTAGAGACATTTTTTCCATGTCTATCAAGAGCATTATATTAGTTTGCAGAAATGCCCTGAATTGGTTTCATTTTAAAATCAAGCAAAAGTTTTCTTATTCCCAAAACTCTTTTTAACTTCAGCATGCCAAAGAGCAAATTAGCCTCATCTGTAGGTAAGAAGACAGGATAAGCAGTGGCATGTTCATTAAATTGTTCTTTTTGAAGCTCTTCAAGGTGAAGATCATGCAAAGCTGTCTGAAGATGGAAGACTTGGCATAAGGTTGAAAATGCATTTAACAAATGAATTCAAAAATCCTTCTTCTGTCTATTTAGAGTTTGTATCAGATGCTGTTGCTTCTCTGAGCTTTCTCTATCCATTTTTTTTCAGGTTTTAAGCATGCTGAACTACAGTGCCTTTCAGAAGGTTACTATTCTAATTAACAGCTTTTTATTTTTGGATAGACACCTATATATGTTTCCTCTGGGATTTCTCAGACTGGTAAACAACTGACCTAGAACAAGTGATATTTAGTCTCATAGGTCCCTCATCAAAGACATTTTAACATCCCATATCTTGAACAAAGGGTTTTAATAGTTAAAAACGCTAATAATAACTAATGCCATGTAAGTAATAATTCTTTTAATGTCAAGCTACCCTAGAAGATTATATATGAATGAGAATATAAGATACTTTTCAAATGCAGTCTCAATCTTGTCAGAAATATTAGTATGTACATTCAGGAATTCTTTAGACTAAAAAGGCTAAAATAGACTAAAAGCTTCAGAAAATATTTTTGTCACCATTTATTCTGTGAGCTTATGTAAACCTCTCTAGGACAGTTTTCTGACCTGCAGCGTAAGGATGTCAAGCTTAACTTTCTTTTATATCCAAGAAGCTAACAGTTAAAAAAAAAAAAAAAAAGAATGTATTGGAAGTACATGATGCATCTATGTAGAAACAGAACCAAAGAATCCCAGGGCATTTGACAGTTAAGAACCAGCTACAAAGTTTCTCCTCAACTATGTATCCTTCAGAAAAATCTAACTTTTGATACAGTCCACATATTCACACTAAGCCCACATTCACCTTCTCTGAAAAAATTCAATAGAAAACAAATTATCAACTATACAGGAAAAATTTCCCACATACCAATAAATATGCTCTATCACAATCATAAATATAGTTGAAAGGAAAAAATGTCGCTAAGTATCTTAACAAAGTGTATATCAAGTTAGTGAAATGAGATACATTCATGACATTGAAAGAAACAATGCTAATTTAAAAAGAAGATTTCACATATTTTGATTTAATGATCTTGAAGAAAATAAAACATAGTATTATACTTACCAAAGCATTAAATTAAGAAAGCTTATCATGTTAAAGTAGCAATTAATCTAAAAGAGAGAGGATCGTTTTATCCCTCTCTTCCACAACACTGTACCCTCAAATATCTAGTTGTTTGTTTTTATTTACCTAGTTTTACCTAGTTTTGAATATTTGGGAAATGTGTCTTGCATATGAATATCTCAGTAATGTTTCCTTAAATACCTTATACCATATATTCCACCTGTAACCTCAGCACTCAGAAAAAAAGTTCTGTAATGGAAATAAGCAAATATTCAAATATTTGATGAATGATAATAAAACCATTTAGAAAAACAGTTAAGGTGATGTCACCAACAGGGCGACAGACAATGTTTATTGTTGCTTCCAGAGGAATGACAAAAAAGTTATCCAGAAACAGTATAACATTAGAGAATATCATATATAATATAATTAGAAAGCAAACAAAAGAAGAAAAAAAAAAACACGAAGATGTAGAGAATAAACCACATACTTCTAATCAGCTACTAAGTTATGAGGAAATCAAAAGGTGAAATAAAAAATACTTGGAAAAAGTGAAAATGAAGACATCAGGAAAGGTCAGACACATCAAAAGCAGAACTAAGAAGTGTATTTATAGCAATGTAACTTCACCTCAGGAGACAAGAATTAAAAATAAAATATCTAAGTTTATGCATAAAGGAAGAAAGAAAAAAAGCGAAAACAGAAACGTTAAGTCAGTTGGAAGGAAACTACAAAAATTAGAGCACAAATAAAAGATAATTTAAAAGCGCCATCAAACAAGAGTTGATTATTTGAAATCATTAACAAAATAGACAAATTAAACTAGACTCATGATGGAGAGAAAACTCAAAATGAGAAACAGAAGAGGAAAATTTACAACAGACACTACAGAAATACAAAGGATATGAACATCTATATGGCAACAAATTGGACAATGTAGAAAACATGAATAAGTATTTAGAAACAAAGCATTCCAGACTGAATCCATAAGAAACAGAAAGTGAGAACAGATGGATCACAAGTAAGGAAACTGAAGCAGTAATTAGGCTCCTCTCACAAGAACACAATAGCTAGTAAAGCTAGGGACCGAGGACTGTATTAGTAAATTCCATCAACTTTAAAAGAATAAATGATACATATCCTTATCAAATGCTTCAAAAAATTAAAAAATAAAGAAATCTTTCAAGAACATTTTATGAAACCAACATTATCCTTATTTCAGTACCAGCTATGAACTTCAGATATACACAAAAGAGAACTATAACCCAGTATCTCTGATGAACAAAGATACAAAAATCCTCAAAAAAGTGAAAGCAAGCAAAACTCAATAATACATCAGAATGAAAAAAAAACTCGGGATAGCTTCACCCATATGTGAAATTTAATAAAATGAAACATGTTTGCATACATATTTCAACAAGCATAGCAGGACAGATGACTGTGGTTACCCAGGGAGCTGGGAGGTCAGGAAGGAAGAAAAAAATGGTAACTGTGGTGGTGAAAAACGCTGGAGCTAATAGTAGGTATGGAATAAAGCATTGTGAACAAAAGAAATAATAAATACTGCTATTTCTTAAAAAAAAGAATTATATACAATAGTTAAATAGGATTTATTCCAAGGAAGCAAGGCTGATTCAATATATACAAATAAATAAATATAATGTATCATGTCAAAATAAAAGGAAACCCACAAATCATAAAATCATCTCAATAGATTCAGATAAAAGCATTTAGTAAGATTAAAAATTCATTTGTGATAAAAATATTCAAATCAACAAATGAGTATAGATAAAATAAACCTCAACCTAATTAAGGCCATGTATGACAAACACAAATCAACATTATACACCATAGGGAAAAATTAAAATCTCTTCTTCTAAGATCAAGAAAAGAAAAGGAGCTTTATATTCTTACCAGTATTTTTACAGATAATGTTGGAAATCCCAGCCAGAGAAATAAAAAAGTATATAAAAGTGATACAAATTGCAAAGAAAGAAGTAAAATTATTACTACTTTTACATATAACATGACATAAAAAGAAAATCCTAAACATTCTGTTAAAAGCTATTAAAATAAAAACAAATACAATAAAGTGGCAGGTTACAAAATTAATACACAGAAATCTGTTGCATATACATGCAAATAATGAACCATCAGAAAGATAAACAACCATTTTCATTTACAACCATCTAAAATAATTAAATACTTTGGAATAAATTTAAGTAAAGAAGTGCAAAACATGCAAGTTGAAAGACATAAATTAAAACATGTCTCATGTTCATGAACTGAAAATGTTCACATCATTATAATGACTACATTACCTAAAGCAATATAAAGATTCAATATAACAAAATTTCCAAGGACACTCTTCAAATAAATAGATCAAAAAAATCAAGACATTTACTTGGAAAAAGTTAAGTAGTACAAATATATCTTGAGAAAAAAGAAAAAAAAAGTGGTGGTATCAAACTCCTTGAATTCAAATTATAATACAACGCTATAGTAACAAAAACAGTATTGTATTAGCATAATGTCAGGCACAAAGATCGAAGGAACAGAATTGAGAAATTGGAAATAAATTCACATATATGAAAACAACTAATTTATGACAAAGGAGGCACAACCATATAATGGAGGAAGCACCTCTTTAATAAGTAGTGCTATAAATACTGGACAGCCATGTGAAGAAGAATAAAACTAGACCACTCTCTCCACAACATTACTTGAAGATGAATTAAAGACTTGCATGTAAGAACTAAATAATACTTAAAGACACAGGCAATGCTCTCCTTGACATTGGTCTTAGAAATAATATAGGGTACTAAACTCCCATAGACAGGGAAAGAGATGCAAAAATAAACAAATGTGATACATAAAACTAAAAAAGATTCTGCACAAAGATCTCTTATCAGAATACAAAGATACCCTTTTAAATGTCAAAAGGCATTTTACATCACACAGCTGACAAGTAGTTAATATCAAAAATATATAAAGAAATTATAAAACTCAACAATAAAAAACAAATTCATTTTTAAAAAAATGGACTGTAGAATTGAATAGAGACTTCACCAATGAAACCATACAGAAGACCAATAAGCACATGAAAAAATATTGTTCATCTCTTACTATTAGCGAATTGCAAATCAAAAGAACAATGAAAAATCACCACACACTTGTGAGAATGAATATTATCCAAAGTGCTGGAAACAGTAAGTATTGGCCAGGACACATAGAGAAGGCAACCATTGCATACTGTTGATGGGAATATAAATTGGTGCATTCCTTATGGAGAACAATATGGAGAGTTGTCAAAAAAGTTAAAAAAGGAAATTCCAAATGATCCCACTTTTGAATATTTACCCCAAACAACAGATAAAAAACAGAAAACACTTATTATGAAAGTGCCCTTGTGCTTGCAGCATTATTTAAAATAGTCAAAGGCTGGAAACAGCCTAAGTACACAAGGTCATATGAGTAGAGAAAGAGTATATGAAAAATATGTAAGAGAATATTACTGGGTTATAAGCAATAATTCAATTTTCAACAACATGTATGACCTTAGAAGTCATTATGCACAGTGCAATAATTCAGATAAGTACAAATACCATATGAATGTATAGAGAAACTAAGAGCAAAACAACAGCAAAAAATGAACTAAATAAAACAAAAATAAACCTTTAGACTATAATATCAAATTAAGGGTTGTCCAAAAGGACAGGGTTAGTGGATGGATGGGTGGGTAATTTGAGTAAAAGCAGTTCATTGAACGTAACCTGTTAGAATTGCACTTTTAGTGGTGAATCTAATGTAGTAAATATAGATGTTAATTTATAATGATCAGCAGTGCATAGTCACACTTGAAACATTTATATTGCAATGTTTCTTCAACTGAAAATTATAAAAAAAAAAAGATTCTGCCAAAATACTTTTAGAGTTAAAAAAGAGATGAGATCATATTGGTTAGGATTAGTAGACAAAGTAAATGAAGGGGAAAAAACGCAGACGAAAACAAAAACAAATTACCTCAGAAAATATCTTGTTAAAATTTTATAATTCAAAGTATAAAAAAAGTTTTGAAAAAGTTAAATACCTTATTGGAGATCCCATTGACACCATTCTAATTCACAAATCAAAATTTTCACTGTAATTCTATATGAGAGGAAAACTCTCAAGCATACATGAGGGTATTCTCAAATATGCAAAATAATACTTAAATCTACTATAATAGTAATTTACTCAAGAAGATATTCTAGAATAAAGAACAAGAGTTCCAAGAATAATTTGATATGGGTGAAAGAACCAGTGATAATATGACACTGAATGAATGTAGAAAGTTTTATTTTTTGGAATTTATTTTCTGATCAACAGGTTATGTTAAAACAATATTTAACAAGTTTTTCATTGAAAATAAATTAGTAGTACAGGATTCCTTTTCTTACATGTGTTTTCAAAATGTTCTACTCGAATGAATAATGAATGACATATAAACATAACACTCCAAACGTAATGTTGAGTTTTTCTGTTTTTAGTATCTAACTATTGACAAAGGATAGAACAGAGTAACAGAACAGAATGCAATGTATTTTGTTTTGATCACATAAAAATGAAAATGTAAGAAAACTAGAATGCAAAGAGGAAGAGGCAGAAGAAAAGTAAATGTGCTAATTATTATTTTTTACATTTCAGAACAAGGGTCCTTAAAAACTTGTTTAAATTTTTAACTCAAGAAACATATTTAAGAAACATCAATTAAATAACCACAAAAGTTTGTGAAAATATAAAATCTTCAAATCATTCAATAGTCATGAGAAATTATCAAACTTGATCAGTCTAGTTTTAAAGTTTATTAACAAATTAATAATAATCATAAGACAAAACAAAATCAGAAATTCTTTGTAGCTGCCTCTGGACATTGAAAAAGAAAAATGATATTTGGGAAAGCGGAATGTGAGGTTATTTTAATTTATACATTGCTATCATATTTGATTAATTTATATTTTGTCTAATGAAATCTGTCCTAAAAGAATAAGTCTAAAATATTTTGAATTTTATTAGTGAATTGCTTAGTCTCTAAGAATACATTCACATGAATTGTCTTATTTATGACTAGCAATCCACAAAAATATTTAATTTTCTTATACATATATTTAATGAAAGATAACATGTTGGTAAGGATATAGAAGAAGTGGGAAAAAGCAAAATGATGCCTTTGCTATGAAAAATGGTATAGAGATTCCATGAAAAATCGAAGATTGAATTACAATAGAATTGAATACAATTGAATTCCCAATTTGGGAAATATATTCAAAAGATCTGAAATCACGATGTCAAAGAGATATTTTTATTCCTATGTCCATTGAAATATTATTCACCTCAGCTAATGCAGGAGAATAACTTCAATGTCTGTGGACAAAAGAATGGATAAGAAGAATGTGGTATAAGAGCATATGGAATATTACACAGCCATACAAGAAAGGAAAACCTTTCATATGTGACATGAATGAACCCAGAAGATATTAGCTATTTAAATAAGTCAGATATTTAAGGGCAATGCAGCATAATTCTACTTTTTTAAGACATGTAAGATAGTCAAACTCATGGGAAAAGAGGGTAAGATAGTGAACACCGCAAGAGGAGAAGGAAAATGAGCAGTTTCTGTTCAAACAATATAATGCTTTGTCTATGCAAAGACAAATAAAATTTATAAATCTATTGTACAATAAAAAGCTTAAAGATAATAATATGGTATTTTGTACATAAATTTTGTTAAGAGGGTAGATCTTTTGTTAAACATTCTTTTTTTAACAAGACATGGTGAAGGAGAGGAATTTGAAAGAAAATATGGGCTTGCAAAAAATTAGACTGCTATTAAGTGAAAATACTAAATTTCAAATTTAACTGATTGTCAATTGCTTTCCATTTTCAACTTAAACAAATTAAGCACTGGCTTAGTATCATTTCATCAAAAAGGAGAAGAATTTTGAACATATTCTACTCCCAAATGCAAAGATTTCCCTATAGTAACATCAACTCCTAGATGCTGTTTCCCAGACAAGTGTTGGACTAGAAATAAATCATTCCTGATCTGTACCAATTGCTTTTAATACATTTGACTATTTAATAATTTTGTGAGATTTATAGGATCAAAGAACTTTGACTTGAAACTCTCCTATATTTTTGGTATTAAAGATCTAATTTCTAAGGTGAAGCTATAATGAGAGTGAATGATACTTTCTGTTTCCCTTTCTATGCCTCTATGTTTCATTTACTTTCCCCTTTTATCCCTGGGCAATTTTTAAAAATGTGATCATGTGTTGTACAAATCAAATTTTAATTAAAATTATACAAATTTATTATATTAAAAATCTAGAAAGCACTGCTATATATGCTATTCCTTAATATAATTTTGTGTACTCATGTTACTGCAGTTATTTCTTAAATCTAAGAAAAGCTTAAAATCACTAATATGATTTTGTAAGGCATATATAATTATCAACACATTAAAACATGATAAATGTAAAAGTTGTTTACTCATAAACAAATTTGAACATCTGTTTGGATATTTTTAAATTATATTTAAACATGAATGTTGAGTTGACCTTGAGATTAATTACCTTTATTTCCATACCATGTAAATAAACCTTTCACATTAAACCTATTATATATAGATTTATTGTGTGGGTGATTTATAAAATAAAGCTTGCATCCTTTGAGGAAAAAAATAATCTTTGTCACATAGTCTTATTTATAAACCTTGCTATATGCAAGATAAAAATAACCATATATTCTAAGTATAAGAAGATATTCAAAGACAATGAATGTATTTCTGAGATCATATTCATCTGAACTTTATAAAACACCAGCTATTTTTCCACATTACATATATATATATATATATAATTGTTGTATTTAGTATGATGCAAATAATTTGGTTGAAATATTTGGAAATGCAGTTAACAAAAATCTGTATAAGAGAATCTTACTTAGGTTAGTCATGGAACAGAGCCATCTATAGATACAGTTAGATCATACTGTGAGGTTGTAACCCTAACCATGCATGCCAACATAGATTAAAGTGAAGAACACACACTCACATACACAGAACTATAAAGAATTAAAAAAAAAATCACCATAAAGGCACCATGGTGGAGCAGAAGTTAGGTAAATTACCTCTGAAAGAGCAAGCCACTTACCCCTGGGTTTGAGTCCCAGGCCCAGGGAGAGACAACCAGTATGAACAAGTACATAAATATTAAATAATTCTTCCTCCTCTGTCTTCCTTCCTACCACCTGTCTACTCACCTTCATTTCTTTCTGCACCTGTCTTTTAAAAATAAAAAATCACTAAAGTACAATTTGTAAAGCTTGGGAGCATGTCTTATATAGAAATTCCTCTCGGTGTAAGGAGGTGTACTCAAAAATCTCATCTCCATTCATGGGTAATGTTATTTTCTTTTTTAACTTTTTAACAAATTATTAAAAGTACAATGCATCATAGGGTTATGTAGGTTTAAGATATGTAACATCATAAATCAACATCTGTATATAATAAATTAAGTTCACAACCAAGAGTCCAATTCTATACTTAACCATATATACAACCTCTTTTACTTCATTTGCTTCCCTCTGCTTTCCCTTCTGGTAATCACTAATTTGATTTTATAGACTTAAAGTCTATTTTTGTTTGATTTGTTTCATTTGCTTGTTTGTTTTTTCTATATACCACCTATGAGTAGAATCTTATAATGCTTGCCTTTTCATTCTGATTTATTTCATTGCACATAATATTCTTATGGGTAATATTCTTGATTTACTACTTGGCAAACATCTTAGGTTTTCTTGTATTTCAGCAGTTCTGGAATTTTTGGAATTTACTGGATATGCTTTTATTTAATATCTCCTATATACGGTAAACTAAGTCATTCACAACACATTGAGTCAACTTTTTATCAGGCAATTTTAAAGGTAAATGATGTCCTAGCATCACCTCTGTTTATCTTTTCCAGTTATGTGACACTCAACTTCTTCATAGTATTTCTTATGACTTCATTGGAATATGTCAGTGGTTGAGACAAATATAACTGAACTTTGTCATTAAGTTGCTTCCATATAATAATATAAAAATACATACAAACTTATATGAAGAAATATATGTGATCTTGTTTTATATGGGAATGTAGAGGTCACTAATATTATTACTCTTATATTAGTCAACAGTTATCTAACAGTTTAATTATTTTCTTGACACATAACTTACTGCCAAAGATTAAGAATATAGAGCTCATTCCATTTAGAAATAATGAATATTTAAACTCACAAAAGATGCCTGAATAAATAGATATTTCTATGAATATTCTAATAAGAAATTATGTTAATGGCAGTTGCTAAAGCTAAAAATGTTTGAGGAGATATTAGTTACAATATGCCATGAGAAACATGGGGGCAAAATAGGTAATTCTTCAATCTTTAATGCTCAGGTATTGTATTGATATATTCTTGATGAGAAAGGAAACATGAATTAACCTTCAGAAGTTTAGAAAAATTGTCTAAGTAGGTTCAAAGAATATTTCAATATGTGTATAAATGTTATAGTTTGATTGTAAGATGTTTACCTTTAACAAAGTATATAATACATGAGATGCTGTTATAAAAAAATGACTTGATTGCAAATCATTAACATTAAGGGGGAACAGAGCTCTTAGTCCACCAGATATTAACATTTATTATGCAGGTAAAGCAATCTATATGACATTGTTACAAAGATAGACAAGTAGATAAATGGAACAAAAGAGATCCCAGGAATAGAATAACACAAATATGGATACCTGATTGGACAGACAAAATTGGATTAAAAGGGCAATGACCACAAGTAATCTTTTCAATAATTGTTATTGGACCATTGTGCTTCCATATGTAAATGAATCAATAAAATTTATACCTACTTTCGAATATGCCAAAAAATAGTTCCAAGTGAATTGTCATTTTAGTTGTGAAGTATAAAATATTAAATCTTCTTGCAGGGAGCATAAAACATTTTCATAAACCTGGGGAAGATATATTTTTTATCATCATAACTATAATTGAAGAGATTAATGGATTATATCCATTCAGAATTTCTCTTTATCTAAAAACACTATCAAGAATGAGAAAACACAAACCACAGAGTAGAAGAAAAATTTTGCAGCATATATAGGTAACAAAAGACTTGTATATAGTGTATATGTATATTGACAAAAATAAAATCTCCTACTTATTAAGAAAAGGCAGATAATCAAATAATATAGATGCAAAATTTCAATAGACATTTCTCAAAATACGTATATTCAAATGGCTGATAAGCATAAATATGTCAACATCACCGCTCATTCGTGATATGTAAACTAAAATCATAACTGTATACTCTAAAAAGACTAAAATTGAAAACTTACAATAATACCCAAGAACTGAAGCAGTTGGAGAAAACATTGCCATAAAATGCTTAGAGTAGAGAGGGAGGAAGATAGCGAATATTTAGAATCACATATAAAATCATTTGGTAATATTAGCTAAAATTTTAAATATGCAAAATCCTAGAGGTTCCAATCCAGATTAAATATTCAGAATTGTGTGTGTTTCAGGGTGGGGTTTGTTAACTGAAATCACATACCAAAATTTTTACAGTATCATTATCATAATGGTCAAAAACTGGAAACAATCCAAATATATTTCAATTGAAAAATAAGCAAATATGTAATAGCATTTTCATACAAAGAAATGAAATAAAATAAAACTGAAAATACATGAATTGTCGTATGTCTCTATATAGATGAATATCACAGCCATTTATGTTAAATAAAGATGTCACATAAAATTAAGGTTTCAAAATTCAGAGTAATTTTGTTTTCTTTTATTTTGTTGTGTAGAGAAGATTAGAGTAGAGTTTTTAGATGTTGATAATGTTCTTTAGTTTGACCCGACTAGTGGTTATACTTCTGTACTGTATATAATTAAATGCTACATTTTGATAAATACATGTTATGTTTAACAATAAAATTATGATTAAACTCATCTTTTACTTACATCTATGCAAAAGGAATTTTATTTTGCTTAAACAAACAAAAAAAGATAAAATATGTCAACAATTTTCAAAGCAGATCAGGTGATAAAAATGAGATTCTTCGAAGATAAAAAAACGAATCAGAGTTCTATAATCTTCTCAACTGTTAACCAGAGATCTTCCATGAATAGGAAACACAGCAAATGCTCTAGTTGAAGAAACAAAGCTAAAAGTAAGAGTAAAGCAAGGTAACTAGATTTGCGCTGAGAGTATAATAGAGATCTACAGAGAAACTAAACACAGAAATCATCAAGATTCCTCTATAGTATTCACCAGAGTATAAATTGGTGCGTGTTTCAGAGGAAACAACAGAGGTCAAGGGGGGAAAGCATTCTTTAAATATTCTTTTATTTTGCAATTTTATTAAAATAAAATTGAATTCGATAGCTTTAATATATACATCCTTATAAATCAAGATGTATATATACTACATTAATTTTACCACTAATTGTCCATCTCTTTCACATATAATTAACCATTTTTACTTGATTGCCGAACCCCACCTTCCTTTCTGGTAGTCACTAATGTTGTGTTATAGATAAGGTTACCATACATCCCACTTTGGCTAGAATTGTCCCTGTTTTGCCAAGCTGTCCAGGCATTCCACCAAATTTGAAATTCTATTCAGTCAATTAACAGTTTGCTTAAAGTTAATATGTCCTATCTAAAATGCAAGATTTTATCATACACATTAAAATCAGATCTTTGGTGGTTATCACATAGGAAATTTAATGTAACTAAGATAAAATTCTATTTCTAAAGGAGGATGTTCTGAACTCTTTGTTAAGTCTCAGTTGTTTATGTTTGTATCATGGCATCCGCCTATGATATTCCAATTGGTCTGGGATTCAAATCTAAAAATTATACTGTCTAATTATAGAAAAAAATGTCTATTTTTATTTAATTTTGTTTATTCCTGTATTTGGATTTACTATACACCACATATGAATTGAATTATACAATGATTATCTTTCTCCATCTAACTTATTTCACTAAGCATAACTCCCTCTATGTCCATCATATTGTTGCAAAGAGCAGGTTCATATTTTTTAACTAAATAGTAGTCCATTGTGTACATAATATACCACATTATCTTTATCTGTTCAACTGTTGCTAGGCCCCTGGACAGTTTTCAGGTATGGCAACTGTTTCATTTTGGGGAATAAATATCAAGAATTATGATAATGGATGATATAGAGTTTGTATTTTTTAACGTCTGAGGAATCTCCATAATGTTTTTATACTGATTGCATTAATTTAAACTTTGAACAACAGAGTTTTAAGTTTTGCCTGCTCTATGCATCTTCACTAGATTTGTTGCTTCCAAACCAATGATAATTACTATTGTCACAGGTATACGGTGATATTTCATTATTTTAATTTGCTTTTTCCTAGTAGTAAAAGATGAGGAATATCTTTTCATGCTCCTGTTGGCTATCTGTATGTTTTCCTTGAGAAAGTTCAGATTTTGCCCACATTTAATTATATTTTTCCATGAGTACTTTATATGATACTAATCACTCATAAGATGTCTTATATGCAAATATCTTTTCCCATTCAGTAGAAAGTTTTTCCTTTGATGATAATCCTTTGTGAAGAAGTGTCTAGAAACAGACTTACACATATATGAACAACTAATCTATAACCAAAAAATCAGTTTAATGAATAAGTCGTAGTTTTTTTTCTTCAGCAAATGGTGCTAGAATAATTGGATATGAATATGCCCAAAAATTAACTTTTGTTTATATATCTCATGATAAAAATAACTCAAAATTGACCGTAATACTTTTAAAAAACTTTATTGAACATTATATTATAGCTTCATAAAAAATAAAACGATGAAACTTTTAAGAAAAAATATAAAGAAAATTTTTGCGACACTGAGTTAGACTCCAATAACAATTCATAAATGAACATAACAAACAATAGTATAGTCAGATTAAATCTGCTTTTCAAAATACACTTTAAAGAAAATGAAGCGATAACGTTATTTTCAAATATTTCTAAAACATGACTTAATTCTAGAGTATATAAAAATTATCCGTTATAGTCTAAGGAAAATCAACCCAGTTAAAAATGAACATTTTTCTACATATGCAATGTAAACAAAATAAATTTTGAAGTATTTAAAATATTTCAATAAACACTCAGCAATTAAAAGTGTTGAACTCTTAAAATATACGTGAACTCAAACAATTATACTGATCTTTTTTAAAAGAAAAAGTAAGTGCTTTATACAATCTAGAAAATGGAAACTAATTTTAATAACAGAATTTAGATCAGCGGGTGCCTAGTTGGGAACATGGGAGACAAAGAAGCTAGCAAGCACCATGAGGAAATTTTGCTGGTGATCAGTATGTTTATTTTTTATTGTGGAGATGATTTTATGAGTATATATATATATATATATATGTGTGTGTGCATATATATACATATATATGAAACGTATAAAATTGTATAACTTAAATAAGCATAGTAGGTGAAAGTCCATTCTACCTCAATTTTAAAAAGTCTTTTTACCTGAATGTGTCTATAAAGTATCTGTATATGAGATATGTATTCAATTGCAGAAGACGAAATACTTATTTGCAGTAGCACTTCTTTATTAAGTAAGGAGTAGCTTTCCTCTCATATCATAACAGCAGCTCAAACTATGCTCCTAACCAAAATATGTAAATTAAATATTTGGAGACTACTATATTGCGTTCCTCAGCGTCTATTCTCAACATTTACACAAAATATCTACTCTTGTCTCTCAGTGGAAATAAATTATTTACTCAGAGAGACAGTCTAGGTAACAGAATGAACATCATCAGGCAGCCAGGATTTCCCATTTATTTAACTTCATTTATTAAGGGACAATGGACAGTCCTTTAATCTTTCTGAACCTTTGTCACCTACTGGAAATAACAGGACATCAATTTCTCACAGAGCTATTGCTTAAGCACATGATTGTTAGAAACATTTTCAGTTCAGAATATTAGTATATTATCAAAATTTAAAATCATTCTTTTAAAAAATTCAAGATAATAATGCAATAATATTTAAATAATGTACAATAAACATCTTAATTATTTATGGACCCACAGGAATTGCCTTCTATTTAGGTAGTCTTTTCCTTTGAAATACTAAATCTTCTCTTAATATTTATTTTTATGTCTTTCAATGAAGTTATATAGGGAATATAAGCATTTTTAAAATACTGATTTAGAAATTCTCCTTTATAAATAGTCCTAAAACATACTATTCTAAACAGAAAGTTCACCAGATATACAGAAACACATACATATTTAGCAAACATTTTCAATTGATATTCAAAAATTGCATAGTATTTGGGGGCAATAAAGATAAGTTCTTTAACTTTATTTTAGAGAAAAAACCTGAATCTCAGAGGGGTTAAAAGACAAATAAGAAATACTCTGCTATACAGCAAAATCTCATAGTGATGTTCTAATCTACAGATAATTTATGGAGTGATGAGAAACCCCATTTGTTCTGAGGAGACTTTTAGATAAAGATGTTCAATACTATCTGCCTCTAAAATGAAGAAGAGTCTTACTGAAATCATCAAAATAGACCTATTCCTCTGGACATATTTATTCATTTTAATAGATTCACATTTGACATATTTTTTTTGGAGCTTTGTCTGACTGTAGAAGATTTTTTTAAAGGCATCTTTTCACTTTTGTCATTGTGAATAGTATAAGTAGCATCCATTATTGTCTTTGAAAACAGAGAAATATCATCCATATTGATCCTATACAGGCAGATAATCTTTTAAACTAAAACTCTACCTTTGTATCCAATAGTTTTTCATGTGTTTCCTGGAAGCAGCTAGTAATTATAGTATTTTATTCTGTCACATTGGGAAAAAGCACTTAATATAAGCACTAAGGTATTAATGCACAGCAAAATACTAGAATTTATAGCTAGTTCAGTTTTTTCAAGAATATATTTATATTTCTGATTAGTGACTGTAATCTGACTAATTTTCAACACCTTGGTGGGATAAACAGAGATAAAGTAATCATGCATAACCATTAATTGTTCTGTTGCTTTCAAGAAATAGAAAAATCCGATTCCTTGAACATTTCTTCTCATGATTTTATTCAGCCTAAAAAGATCTAATACAAATTCAGTACATGAAATAAGTCAACGTTAGAAATTTTCAGCATGTTACTTATTTCCTAATATTTTCTTGACAATGTTATTGTCCATCAGATAAATATGTTAAATCATTACTGTCTCTAAAACAAATGTCTTCCAGAAAGTATTATAATAGACTTATTCTTAAGGCTGTGTTTGTCCATATTTGTCCACTACGAGCTAGACAGAAGAAATTGCATTTTTTTAAATTGTTCTATGCAAGTGTAAATGCTGCAAAGTTCTTACTATGTGATTTTTCAGAGATCTGTCTGTTTCTTTCTGCCAAAGTTTAACAAGAGTCAACTTCTGATATCATTAGAAGTAGTTTTCCCTTGAGTGTCTTGAAGATCATCTGTTCTGTCAGGAAAAATGCACTTTGATTTGTCAATATTTCACTGTCATGTCCAGTGAAATGATGTGCACCAAAATAGTGTTGTGTTAGCAGGCAAATATGTCACATGATACTATATTCTGAACCTACTGGAAACTTCAGTTTCAAAATCAAATGAAAATTAAAGGTAGTTAACATAATAAAGCTCATTGACAGTTTAGGAAAGGTACATTTATTTTTATAGTGACATAGTTCTACCAGTATACAAGCGGCACTTCCTAGTCCAAATGAATAATATTTCTTAGCTCATTGTTCTTTTCTGATAATATTCAATTCCAGTATAAATTTATATGTAAGCCAAGCTGCTTATATGTTTTACTCTTCTTTCATTTATTCTTCAGTAGTTAAAACCAAATCAGTTAACATATTTCTCAAATGCAAGGTTCTACTTACTCATTTAATCCTCTGTGTAAAGATGGATACATATACTCACAAGTATTAAAATGTATATGTTCTTATTTCTAAAAATCATGATTCCTAGCAGACTGATTTTCTCAAGCTTTACCCATTTTCCTTTCTACTTCTCTCTAGTGTTTCATACTTAAGAGGTCTTTGAAAAATTTATTAATATTTTTGTCCTTCCCCTATTTCCTGAAAAATGAACCAACCTTCGTTTCCTTGATCTATTAATGCATTGATTCTTACTGAAGGGTGATAAAAAAAGAATATTTGGAGGAAGTTCAAAATTAACCTACTCAGATACTGATTTGTAAGGCAAAAGAACCATCAGACATTTAAGGGAATGCAGGGACTTTCAGGAAATATGAATGCACTTCTTCATGTTTAATTTCTAGGACCTTTAATTAGTGGTAATATACAAAAGTCTTCTGTTAGAGACTTCAGTCCACCTAGCAGAGAAACAATAATTTCATCATAAGAGGAAATAGTTCATCTTAGAAAATCATACCTTCTGTAGAGTAAATCATACTTAAATGCTAGGGGGTGATGAAACACCTATGAGTCTTAGAAAAGACAGAAAGTATGTTGTAACTCTTTAATGAAATAAAACTTCACTAAGAGCATTTTTAATGTGCTTTAATTTTTCAGGACATATGCACATTTTTGATACAATGTGTATTGTGTGACTATGGGTTCTGTCATACTCAGATAATTCTTGTGCTTTGTATCTTCTACCAAATCTTTGATATATTGCTATTGTCAGATTCATAACAATGTATCACCTAATAGTTAAAGATTCTGGTATTCAAAGTAGGCAAAGATAGGTAAAGGAAACCTACAAGATACAAATAAAATTAAATGGTATTAAAAATTTTTTTTATAATTTCATCATTTTAATTGTAAACTTAAAAATTGTAAACTTAAAAATTATTTATGCAAAAACACTCATCTGTTCTGCTATATCCTGCCTCAGTTATTCAGAGGGTCATTGATGTTAAGAGTGACAGAAAAAAAAGTCAACGAGAATAATAAAACCTATGATAATTTTAAGCAACTGCTTTTTTTTCAAACTACAACCCATAAGCTACTTGTAGAAGAATCATCACCATGGTATTTTGTGAAGAGTCAAGCTCTTCTCTCCAGAGATCTGAAGTTTATCTAGGAAGACATTAGAAATCTGATATTTTAACAACTCATCAGATGATTTAAGCTCCTTAAAGTTTAAAACTCTGTTCCCACTAGCTCAGAGATCTACCTATGAAGATATAAAAAGAGTTTCTGTTTTAGAACCAGGCAACCTCAGTGATATCTATTCTAAAAAGCAAGCTAAACTATGTCCCAACTCTATTCCCACCCCTAACTCTCTAAGCGAATACCGTTTCTTCCTCCACAACAGTTATCTTTATAGTTGTTGATTGAACCACAGAATGAATAAATGAAAAACGATTAAAGGATCCATTGATGCATAACTGAAACAATATTCCAGTAATATTTATTTTACTATGGAGTTAAATTAGTATAAGCAAGTATTAAAATAAATAATTTAAATGACATCATCACTTTGTGGATGAGGAAGTTGAAATTTAAAAACCTCAGGTGGTGGATGACTTTTAGTTCATTCAATGAAGAGACAGCCTCTGGGTTCAGTTTCATTGAGGACCTCAATTCATGTAATGAACTCCATGAACATTACCCAGAATCACAAGAAAGAAGATGATCTTTGTGCTTCTTTCATAGATTCAGAGATAGAATCTTTGTTAATTTATGAGGAACACAATTAGTAAGCAATAAAGAAATAAACAGCACACATTTTTACATGGTGATCAAATGCTATTTATTCTCTGAACACCAGCATAACTTTTCACTAATGTGTGAATTCATTCTGCAGTACCAATACGACAATCATACATTTTCTGCCTCATTGTTATTTAACATACGATTTTATCCATAAATAGTCTACTGTTTCTGGGGTAAAGGAGTGTGTTTTATTTACTGAAATGTTACTTTTCTTACACACAGAATTTTAAACAATGTTAAGTTTGTAGCTGCCTTTCAAAAATATTTATTGAATAAATGAATTAATAAATTGCAAAAGGTTGAATGTGGCAAAAAGAAACACAAACCACAGAGCAGATTGTCTGTCCAGAATAAAAAGAGCTATTAAAAATAAGACAAAGCTATATGTCCTTTCTTTTATATTATTAAGCTAAATCAGGTCAATTAGTTATAAATTAGACATAAAATACTCTACTTATCACTGTGTGCTGCTTTCCGTTTTAGTTGTTCCTATATTAAAACAGTATAATTAAAAGCTGATTCTTGACTGCAGCTAATTTAAAGAAAAATATATACAATGTCTCCTATTCGTACAAATCAGTAATAACTAATCCGCTCTACATTTCTGAAATTCATATTTACACAATTTCCATGAAAACAATTTTAAGGTTTTTAAGAACTGATCTGATTTAAGTTAGAAAAGGCCAAACCTTAGGCATGAAGGAAAACAGGCATATTGCATTTTGCATTTCTTTGCACAAAGAATAATAACAAATGCTTAGTTGAAGGCATTTGAGGTTGATAAGAATGCTGTGCCATTCTCTGTGAATTTTTGTTAGTGTAAAGAATTAGGTTTAATTATTTTTGTATTCATGAGCCCCACTGAGGATTTATTGAAACTGAAGATTCTTCATCACAAGCCACACCTAAACACAATTTTTATTCAGTTTGGAGACATTTGCTATTCTTTTTAATGCTCCGGTTAAAATTCCCACTCCTCTTCAGAAAATCATTCATTGGTCATTGCTTAATAAGCAAGATTTCAACATGCCCCTGACTGAGGCTGAATGGGTTCAATTAGTTTCTCTTTCTGTGGTTCCTTGCTCCCACCTGACAGACTTGCATTAGCTTTTCAGCAAGTCTGCCCATTCAACTTTGAACTGCACCCCATTCACAGTACTGATCAGTATGCTTTGGTGCCTACTAGCCAGCATCCTTTAATTTCCATCATGGTTCAAGATTCCACATCACCTAGGTTCATAACTTTTTCACTCCCTCTGACAAATTATCCATCTTGTAATTTCAATCTCTAATCAACTTCCCTTTTTAGAACTAAGATTGTACACCACTGATGAAAGTTTCCTGGGTGCCAAGGCCTAATATACTCCACACAGCATAGCCAGATGGGAGATTCTACCTCATCTGAAAAAATTGTCCTCTTTGACCAACTGTACATTTTGAGGGGAATATATATAGCATAACATACAGAGTGCATAAAGAATAATGAGACATTTGCCTAATTACAACAGAAAAGATTATAAATGGGGAAAGGTCTCAACAGCAGATTCTCATCAGTTCAGATTTTTTTTTCTCTTAAATGACAGGGTTTTCTTAAAGTCACTGAGAACATCATCATGCCTTTAAATGAATATTTTTCCCCTGCCAGAAAAATGAAAATCATCAAAGAAAATTATTTTCTGTACCATCTTAGTCCATCTATTTTATTGCACTTATTTTACTATGGGAAATCTCATACTGAGAGGGAAAAAAGCTCATGTTAAAACAGCTATGACTCATTAGTATTAAAATATTCCTTCTTTTGCTATCAAGTAGTTTGTGATTACTCAAAGGTGGATGTGCTTCATTTTCCCATACCTTTGTCTCTCTGATTAAAAAATTTTATTTTTGAGATTTAGAAGTCTTATATTTCAATTATTTTATGTCAATTGTATGCTTTATAAGCATGAAATCATTCACGATGAAAAGAGAAACAAATCATTTCTGTAAGGAAGAAAGAAAGGAACTAGTTTCAAGGACAGGAAAATTGACATTCATCCCTCACTTCATGTAAATTAAACAGAAAAATACACATCCCTTCTTGCTTTGGGACAATGAAGTTGCTTTAGTAATAAACTGGAAAAAAAAAGACATTTGATCCAGTAATTCAGCTCTCTAGGATTAAGCTGCTTTGCATGCTTAAGGTAGAAATGTTCTAGAGTCTGGCTACTTAAAGTATGGACTGTAAATCAGTGCCATGGATATGGCCTGGGAGCTGGTTAGCATCGAGGACTTTCAGATCCCAGATTCTCCAGAGAACTTAGCTTGTTACATGATCTCTAGGTGATTTGCATGTACATTAAAGTTTTATAAGCTCTGGTCAAGGTGATTTCACGGGTCCTGAGGAAAATTATGCTGAAAAAAAAAAAAGAAAGAAAGAAAACTCTTCCCTTGTGTTTTCAAATCTTCCCTCCCTCCCTCTCCCCATTATTTTACAGAAGCAATTATAGACTCAGGTTCTGTGTTTATAGGAAAGCACATGTGACCACTTGTGAATCTAATTAAAAATCAAATATAAGGTTTTACTCACAAAAATTTTATATATAAATGTCAGAAAGAAGAAAGAACTAGACTACGTAAGCCTCTTTGAAAATATGCCCATTTGTTTTCTGTGACAGGAGAAGATGAAAACAGATTGACTTCTTCAGAAAGATAATAGGGAAAATTTGCCTAAGAGCATGCTATTGAAAATAAGATACAGAAGCAATGAAGTGGAGCATCGACAGGTAACAAGAAAATGAGCACAGTATAGGAAGGATGTTTATTGTAATGCCTGGGTATATGCAGCACTGTCGTGAATCGCAAAATTGATTTTCCTTTTTTCTGAGGCAATGGTGACATGAATAAAACAAAATGAAAAGAAAGATAACACCCATAGTCTAAAGGTGAACTAAGATGTGGAAGTAGCACTGCTTGGCAATTGTGTTGCAAGCATAATAATATTAGACAATGTCGTTTGAAGGAAGAAATATTTCCTTTTCACTTTCTGACCCTCTGAAATGTCTATAAGGGTATAAAAGATGGTGGTAATAATGGAACAGACACATCTGAATTGGTCAGAGAAAATGTTCAACCACGCAAAGCTCAGAAAATTATAGCTATAGTTTCATAAAATAATTTCAAAGATGAAAATCCAGTTGAATGCTGTGGTTTGCTCAGTAGTTTTGCAATATGTGTTTCTTTCTGACTCTTTGACTATGTATTGACTACGGGTTTTTGAAAGAAATGCTTTTTCCAGAAAAAAAAAAAACAGTAAGAGAGAGAAAAAAAAAAATATTTGTCATAACAAAAGAAAAAGGGGTGCTATCTACAAACAGCAGTAATTTTCTCCATCAACAAATCTGTCTGTGGTAGCTGGAGATGAAATACCTTGCTGTATCCTGAAGGAAGGTTTTTTTTTTTTCTTCCCTTGTTTAAGGTGAGGAGTTTGGTGTGTATATATACATATATATATATATATATATATACATATACATATATTTTTTTGTTCATATCATCAGCAATTTAGCAAATCAAAAATCTTGAAAAAGTTCTAATAAAAGAAAAGGGGGTGGGAAGACAAGCTCTGTAACATTCAGGTCAGACTTTTCACAAGTAGAGACTTCAGGAGCTCAAAATAGAAATGAAGATATTTAAACTATACCAGGATGTTTTGGAAATATGGACTGTGAATGTCTAACAAGTCCCTAACATCCCCAGGGCAATTGCATAAAAAAAAAAAAAAATCAATGCTTCATCTTCTAATACGTTCAGTAACTTTTTAGAAGTCTTTTTAAGAACTGGCGCAAACCATTTGCATATGCAAAAGGTTCTAAGGCACTGTATTTAATAGATCGAACACAAGGGTTCAGTGAAAAGGTCATTCTGAAGAGTGTTTAAAGGGCTGCATATGTTAGCCTCTTTAAGAAGTGAATTTGGAGCAACTTTATGCAAATTATGGTATAGACCCTGGAAACCAGTTATTAAAAATATAAACATGAAACAACAATGCTTCCTTGTAAGCAGCAAATCTTCATTAAGTCTTTTGGCATTGATTACATTCACATGATTCATTCTGAAGTCTTCTTAGTAATGTGAATTTAATGCATAATTTTTGTATAATGACTTTTTTTAATTACCACATAATCATGGGTGAAAAAAGTGTCTTCCATTTAGTCCATTTTATGAGGCTAAGCAAATAAATCTATAAAATAATTTATTCTACTAGTTGCTTGGAAACCTTATTGTTGATATGACAACCTGGCATAATAAATCAAATCACCTCTTTCTTTCATTTGCATGTAGAAGTCATACATTTTCAGAAGAAAAGTGCCTTTCTGTTTTGCTGTGTTACAGTGACATCTACAGAAAGGAATGACGAAAAATAGAAAGAAAAAAGCTTTGCTTGCGTTTTTAAAAAATAGTCTAATATAAAGCACTTGAAAACTCACAGTTTTAAGAAAAGCATCTAATGTTTCCAATATGGAATCCTTTTATAAGTAACCTAAAATCTCAGAGGGACTAATTTACAGAAGCTTATAATTTGTGCTTCATGAAAACCTAGCTAATAGCAATTTTCCAAGCAAAGTTAGTCATGATAATTCCAAAAAGGAGTAATTATTTCCTTCATGAGGAATACTTTAATTTTTAGAAGATCAGCATTTTTTGGTTAAACACATACAATCACTTATCTTTTCAGTCTCTTTTAAAATACTTGATCATACATTTTGCAATCCATTACTACAGATTACTATAGCTTCATTTTTTTAATTTTATTTTAACTACCCACTTTAAAATTACATTAACAAGCATATTTTTGTGTTTGGGGGTGAAGGACAATATGAGTATTAATTTTTGTATCAAATAAATTATAAATGAGATCTTATTTTATTTCTACTTCACCAAGTATCCATTTCCTCTGACTGTAATGATGGATATGAGAGGAAAAAGATGTTAATTTCTATACTCTTCTGTCCATAGATTATTCCATCTGTGCCTCATTAGAAGGGACATGAATTGAAATAATCCTCCTTTCTGTCAAGGTCACTACCACAGCAGAGATGTTTAAAAGAAAATTATCACTTAGAATAGAACCTATTGAAAGAACTCCTTTTCTAAAGGGCCTTCAACATGTTTGGCAATGACAGATCTCAACATGACTTCTGTGAAAGAGTAAAGTTATGCAAATCAGTATAGCAAAGTCTTTTGTATTAGTAGAAAGAAGTCTTTCAGAGATTCTGATTTTGTGTCCTGAATATTTTCCCATTGCCTATATTCCATTTATAAATCAAAACAAGGGGAAAGGTGATGATGGCAGCATAGTGGTAGTTGTCATCATCATTATCATCACTATCATTATGTTATTATGTATGACAGAGAATGCAACTGCATGCCATGGTAGTGATTTATGCCTCTAAAAACAGAATGGGGTGGTAATGAGGTTGGCAAGTGTGGGGAGACTAAGTTAGGAAAGGAAAGAATTTCAATACAAGAAAACAATTAAATTAATTCAGTTGACACTTAATAAATACCTGCTTTTTACTAGCCTCTGTATTCACTAGCAAAGGTACAAAGAAAAGTGGAAATAAGATTGAGATTTTCAAAAACATGGAAATTATTCCCTAGAATGATGTGTTAGAGGACTTAGTACAGATTTCTTAAAGATAGCTAGGTACATATGCAGATACATATAGATGATGGATAAATAGATGACTGATAGATTAGAGAGAGAGATGATTGGTAGATGATAGATAGATGATAAACTGAACATTTAGCCTATAAAAATGCATATTATGTGTATATCATTTGAGGTTAACGTTTCAGAAGCAAATTTAATTCTTAGAAACAGGTATAAGACATAGCTTTAATTTTAAATGTGCAATTTGGTATTTACTAAGGAGAATTTTGCTTCACAAAAACAACACCCTTGCTTTTCTGCCTCTGGCATTACATGTTTCAAAAGGACAAGATTCACTGTGTCAAAGGTTCTTCCTTTAGAAGAAAATCCCTTTAATCTTCTGTTCATCTAAGTGGCAATGTACTTATTCCAATGAATTCCTCTGAAATATTCTACACAGTGTAAAAAGGATTTCCAATCATAAGACTTTCTCCACTCACACTTAGCATTGATATCAACAAAGATTTCAGTGAAATCCCAAAGAAAATGGTAGTAAAATATTAAATGAATCCAGAATGATGAAATGCTGATAAATAAAGTTAGAGGTAGATACATACATAAACATTAACTTTTTCAAGTGACTAAGATTCTCTGACAATTTATTTGCTATACTGTTGACTGCAAAGTATATACTATTTTTACAATGATCTTTTTCAAAGATCACTAGATAATAAATCAATCTTAGATTCTAAATTGAGTTTATGCCTGTGAGAGAGGAACCGGCAAAATGTGACAATGAAGAATTATCTAGTGATCAAACTTGTTTTTTTTTTTAAATAACGATGCTACAAAACCCAGAAAATGTGCTCTCCCATACAGCTGGGATCCTCAGAGATTGGACTTAGCACAGGTGTGCAGAAAGTAAAGACCTAGAATAACCCAAATGATATGAGCAAAAGAAACAATGAAATTTTTTTAAGTTTAAATACTTTCTAAAACTTTCTAAAATTTTTGGCTTTTCCCTAATGGTTAAGGAAATGTCTTTATTTTCTTACCTCTATCATTTTTAATAGCCAGGTTGAACAGTTATTCTGACTCTTGCATCTCCTGTTTTATTTCTAGATTATGAATTGAGATTACACCCTTGTTTTATGCTTGGACTTTCTGCTTTGCCTTGGGGTCTCTTTCTGAACTGTCTCCTCTTACACTCTTCTGGGATTAAGCCCTGCTTTCTCTGTTCTTTCTCAACTTGGCTCTGGTCACAGTGGTTCTGACAGGTGCTTTTCTGTCTGTTGACAATTGCATAAATCAGTATTGTGAACTAATGCTAGTGGACAAGGTTTGTCTTCCCACCTCTGCCTTTGTAACCTGTTGGTGTAACTGGCTTTTGGGTAACAGACCCTCAGCCGTTATGCAAAATCTCCTTTACTGATAGTTCATAGATTTTCAGACATCAAAGATTTTTGAAAAAGGCAAGTTATTAAGAGTAGAAACTGTGTGGTAAACCACTTCTGAACGTATAAGAGTTTCTATTTGGTTTGTGGAATGGTTATGGCTTATGCTTTCAGTTGGTTATTCTTCAGATGAGGATTAAAATATTTAAGTAGTAAGTGACAGTGTTTGATATCCAAAATAATAACTTTCTATGATATTCCAATATCATAATTATTTTGAATTATCTAATTTGTACAGTTACTGAAGAAATGTTTATTCAATGTCAGTTGTCTGCCAGGCTCTGTTTATTAGACATCTTTGGATAACAAGGTAAGTATGACAGACAGGAGGAGCCCTGCATTAAGGGAGCTTTTTGTCTTGCAAAGATGAGTGGAAAATAGACATGACAAAAATGATCATTAAGCATATACTTTAAAATAAAAATAAAACATACTAAAACTAAAAAAATAAATATAATCATTATGAAGAAAATTTTAAGAAGCCACAAGCCCAGAGTAAGGGGATGTGATCTTAAGCTCATTTGAAACAACTTTAAAGGGAAAGAAATATTTTTGCTGAAATTTGAAAGATAGGTAGGATTTAATGATGTACCAAAATTGATTATAAGGGAAATTTTCCTAGCAGGAAAGATTAACACATGGAAAGGTATTGAAAGAGTAATAAACCTTTGAAGAACTTTAAGAGGACCAGTTGTCTAGAACACCACAGATAAAGAGGATGTCTCATCATGCATAAACATTCCTATCTGTGATGGCTGTAAAAATCACTGTAATCTAAGGAGCACTGATGCATACAACCAGTGACTTTCTGCATGTACTACAGATAGTTTTTAATTAATATTTAGCTATATACTTATTCTATGCTAACATTTAGTGATAGAGTAGGCTAAATTATTTCATCTAAATTAATTTTCTTATGAAAAAAAGCATTTTTTTCTTGTGCAATTTGTTATTAACTTTCAAAATCATCTTCATGCAACAGAGAAATATTTTACTTTCTTCACCACTTGAGAGTAAAGCTACATGTTCTCTTGCCAATATTTAATATTCCCTACCATTCACTTACCTCTTACTATGAATCTTAAATTATCAATTCCACTGAAGTTACTAGCATATGTAAAAGCTGCCCATGGATCAATTTGTTGGCAAATTGATATATTGCTTTATTGATCTACTGACAATTAGTACAATATGCTAGTCATTTTAGTAAAACTGCCTCTTCTACACACAAGTAAAGTGACAATTATACTAGCTGATGATAATTCAATGTCAATTTGTATTAGGAACTGAAATAAGTACTTAATCTGAATGAACTTCTCACAGCCAGAAATGGGACCCAGGTTCTAGGATGAGATTCAAGCCTTTTTGGTTTTTTGTTTTCGTTTTAATTTTTAGTGCCACACTGTGCAATTCTCTCCAACATTAGCCATCAAGAGATACACAGTTAGCATTTAGTGGAGCAGGAATATCTACTAGACTCAGGGATTTGTTTGGTAACCACTTGTGTATATGTCAGCTATAGAGGAGACTACAAATATAAGCTTAATGGTGAGGAAGAATTCAGGGGACAAAGCAGCTAATGCTTGTACTCTACAGCTAGGATCACTGAAGACAGAATTTCTAAGACAAAGAAGAAACTGCATCTCTGAAAAATAAAAGAAAAAAAGTTGAACTTTACTATGGTTCTCAGGATCTCAGGAGCCTTCCTAAGAAATATACTCCTTTTTAAAAGGCAAGGAAAAAAACATTATTCAAGATTAAGTAATCATTCAGTAAATGTAAGCAACCATGCATGCTTCAGATTAGATTTGCTACAGGGTTTATGAGAACAAAAGCCAACACAAATGATTCCTCTGAATAACATCTCTCTCTCCAAGAGATTAGGACTCTGATTATCACAGGTGACATCTTGCATTTCAATATAAAACAATGAATAGGGAGAAAATCAGTGCCATCTGATTTCTGTAAGAAAGGGGCACACGTTCTGTTTGATTTAAGAAGAGCAGATTATATTTATCCAAGTAATAAATTACACCTTGCATTAAGGGAAGGCAATTTATATGAATTGCAGAGCTGGTGTCTGAATTGTCATGTGTGTTTTAGATATGACCAGGAATACATTTCTCACAAGAAAGAACACCAAACGAATCATTTTGTTTCTACTACATTCCAAAATCTAGACAGAAGATGAAAATGGGCTGCAAGCTTGTCATTACACCTAAAAGAAGCATTTGAAAGGAGAGAAGAGTTTTTTCTAAAGCAGGCAATGTGCCCTCACACTGTCTATAGGTTTTAGCTGGTAAGTAAATTTGTCTCGTGTGCTAACTAGTTAACAACACATCAACTGGAAAATAGAATTATTTACAAAGATAAAATTATATGCTTATTGAATCACCTGTATAATTACTGTTCCATTACCTTATTTTATTCAATAATTCCTTATTACACATTGTTCTATTCATTCATTCCATTTTCGGTGAATTTATTTTTAGTAGCATTGAGCAGGCAATAGAGCTACATATGGAAAGAGTAGAATCTTGAGAAAGTTTAGATATATGAATTAGATTAAGTAACTATGCAAATAAAATGTAATTCACATCCTTGGCAAGTATATTCAAATGTTAGAGAGACAGAGAGAGAGAGAGAGAGAGAGAGAGAGAGAGAGAGAGAGAGAGAAAGAGAGAGAGAGAGAGAGAGAGAGACCTTTCAAGAAAACCAGGAGAAGATACCCTCTTGTGCTGTGCAACAGCAGAGACTGACTTGTTTCTGTGAGAGAAAACTAAGGGACATGATAAAGGATTGAGAAATCAGAGTGGAAGGAAAGGGAAAGGAAAGAGAAAGAAGCAGAGATATTCTAGTCACAAAGAGAATAGAGAATAAGGTAGGAGAAAATCAAACAGGCCTTTGTAATATAATGGGTTCTCTTTATTCCACAAGAAGCAGAAGAATGACATAATCCGATTTTCATTTTAAAACCCTAATTCATCTACATGGAGAGAAAAACTGGATGTAGGACAGAGTGGGAGACTGCAAGAATAATGGTAACGTGAACAGTATGATCCTCCCATGAGAAGAGAATGGAAACGAAACAGAACAATGTTTGGATGATTTAGGAATTTCTATACAAGGTTACACTAAACTAGTATATTATGCTCTCTCAGGAATTCTTAAAATATTTCTGAGGCACGACTAACTTCTGTTTCTATATCAACATACACAGGAACTCTCAACCAAAAGCCCTGAGAGCGAAATTCTACCTGCTGTTTCCTAGAGAATTTCTCTCAGGAATTACTTAGTGCAAACTTTAGATGCTATTACTTATTTTTGCTCATTTTGGGATTTCACTGTCAGAGTTCCTCTAGGTCTTTGCCCATAACTGGTCTTAATTCTTCCTAGAAACAAATTCACTCTTCACATGTACACACATAATAGAGCCTCTGTACTTTAACAAATCATAAAATCTTCTCATGAGTAAGTTGAAATACTGCTGTGCATCCAGTACACATTCACAGAAAATTTCTAACCAGTTCAAAGAAAAGTGATAATAATAAGGATAAGAGATAATATAATAAAATAGGGGATAACATAGTGGTGGTTTTGTTGAAGGATATTTTCAAGTATTCTTTTATAGCAGAATAAAATGTCTCTCAAAACTTTGTCAGTTCTATTTATTTCAATTTGCTTTCCTTTAATGTTTTAATGTCTGAGAATCATTTTTCTAGCCAAACTGTCTCATGAGATAAACTGTGAACTAAGAAATACTCAAGACTTAACAAACATCTCCTACACCTATAATTTCCATTTAAGCTGTCTGTTACTTGAAAAATAAAGACAAGGCTTGGACCATTTGTTAAAACTAACAAAACATCATTGTCAAGCTTTCTAGCTGTGGAATATATATAGAGTTTGATGCTCAATTCTCACTCTTAGCAAATCTCCCTGAATCTGGGGCCCTAGAAAAAGAGAACCATTGAGTCCATGGGAATGTTGGCTCCTGGATATTGAAAAAGCAGCACAAAGAATAAACGAGTCCCCAATGTGTCACCTGGAAAACCAGCAAGGTAGTTGAAATTTAGAAGAAAACCATTCTGGAATGTGTGTATTTGAATTTTCAACATTAGATGCTGCTTTTATGACATGCTGGTATCCTCTGTTGATGACAGACTTTTCTGCTCTAGAATTCTGTTCTTGTCATCTACAGGATAAGTATATTCAAAATACTCTTACACTTGTTGAAAATAATAGGTTTTCATCTTTCTCTGAGTTTGATTTACTCCTTTTTTTGGTTAATACTAGGAAACACATTTCTTAATGAATAATAGCTCATAATTCAGGCACCTTAGCTGTTATATTTTCTATATATATTAATATATGCTAAAGTAAATATATGTAACAATGTTATACATGCATAACTATGTCTATAGCTTATGCAATTATATATATAATTATATGTAAATAGATAATTAAATCTAATAGTTTATATATTATGCATAACAAGTGTATTATTGATACAGATTGCTTTTATGTGTGAGATAGGACTGAGAATTGCCAGGATATTTCAAAAGCATAATCTACCAATTTTTGTTATTTATTTACTTAGGAATCAGACTTTAGATGCAGCATCTGGTTTTCAGTGAATTCTGGCTTTGCCCCCATTTTCCATCTAGATTGACTGAAGGCTAAGTCGATCAAGTGTGGAACCAGGGTTTCACAGCAAGAAAATGTCTGGTCCAGGAAAAGTCTAAGAATTCTTGCAAGCCATGTACTGTGAGGCATTTTTATATATAGATATTACTTTACTAATTCTATTTTTAAAGCATGGATTTCTGCAGCACTGCCACTGTTAAATCTGCACATTTGACTAAAGATTGCAGTCATAATAGGCATCATTGTAGAGCATCTGCCACACCACACGTTCAACTTAGCACTTTTAATATTCAGCAACATGCTTTTCATGTTTTTTTTAGTAAGTACACATCTTGTTTGTATGAAATGTTACCTGATCTACTACTTTTAAACTGACCACCAAATATATCCTAATCATAGGAGAAGTTATAGGAGTTTGAGAAAGAGTGTCTGAGTTTAACAGCCCATTCTAGTCATAGTATGTGATAATCTTTAATTCCTTGAGGCTTGCTCAACTGCTGGGTAAAAATAATACTACTATTTGACTTACACTACTGCACTGAGAGAACAAAATTTGAATGGTTTGCTAATATACTCAGAAATACCTTGAATATCAGATGTGTATAATCGTAGTCATTACAGTGCATTAACTTGATGATGATGGTGAAATAAAGGAGATAAAAAATCATTGACAAGTGATTGTATCAAGTTCCTACTTAAATAGCTATGGAGTTAAAATTAGTCACAATATATATTCATTCAAAATGAAATACATGTGGGGCTATCTGATATCTCAATATTTCAGCAAACTCTTCCCTTAGTAGATTAGTTTTTGTTTACTGATGTATAATGATTCATCCCGAAATTTTACTTCAATAAAATAATACACATTTATTCCCCCCAAATTTCCATGGGTAGCAAATCTTCATGAACCTGGATTTTTTGCTTCAGGTTTTTTCACAAAACTTCAATAATGTGTCAAGCATGACTGGAATCTTAACTGAAAGTTAAACTGGTGATGAATCCATTGATAATTCAATTTATATAGTGAGTTCTCTGACGACTGTGGAACTAAGGACCTGAGTTCCTTGCTGTCCATTAGTTGGAGGTTTCCTGCCACACATACCAACAAAAATGTTTATCTATCAGATGGGATAGTTACTGTTAGCTTGACTCTCCAAATGACTACAATAGAGAGGATTCTCCCATCTCCTGTTCTGAACAGAACCACTGAGATTTCAGAGTATATTTTTATCCTGACCTTTATAGCATTGCATTTATGGTGAAACTTACAGCAAGACATATTTAATTAGGCAGAAGTTTTCTCAAATACAGTTAAAATAATAGAGTGATGGAGTTTGAGCAATTCTTTTACAGGTAATAAAATAAGTCATATGCAAACCTTATGTTCTTCTACCATATGAGAATACAAACCAAGAGGTCACTCATGAACCAGAAAGTCAGCCTGCAGCAGAAAAAGACCAAGCTGATGCCTTGATCTTGGACTTCCTAAACTCTAAGATAGAAAAGAATCCAAGGTGGTAAACTGGTAGGATCCCAGATTTGTCTTCTCCCCACAGAACGTCTGGGAAGCAACTCTTTTGAAGACATAAATATTGAGTTACAATTAGACTAGCAACATCATAAATGGCAGCAACATTTAACACCATAAAAGGTAGGTGAAAATGTTGGTTTCAGAGCTACATCATGATTTGTGGGTTATGAGCCTCAGGGGGAAATAAAAGCCAAGCGGAGTCACAGAAGAGGTGGGTGGGATCTCCAAAAGATCTGGACCTCCTGGAGATTAACTCTGGCAACAGAGGACACAGCCAGTGGGTCAAAGTCAATGAGACTGGGACAGGGTCTTCTGCATAGGGTGCAAAAGTTCTCAGTAAACTGAGTCACAGCTTCCAATGGGAGTCTGCACAAGTCGCCATTGCAACCAGGAGGCAGCTAAGGAAACACCCACCTACTCCCACATTTATTCCACCAGAGCTGCCCACCAGAATTGCACCTCCAGTTTAAGGATGCCGGGAAACAACCTCTCTGGAAGAAGAGAGTCTCTCAGAATGGAGGAGTCGTCAACAGCTATCAGCTAGCACCATTCTGTGCATAGGATTAGACTGTGACTTGCTTTCTGACTGTAAGTCAACAACACCCATAGGTGGACTTTACCAGTCAGATTTGTGATGCTGAGGGAGGGCTGTGCCTCCCTCATGCAAACTTAACCCTATAGGATGAAACCTTGAACCGCTTGCAGTGTGAACCTCAGAGCTTCAAAAAATCCAACAAGTGATGAAGCCACACAACTAAAGAATTCCCAGCGTTCAAACCAAGATCCAGACTTACTTGGTGCAAGACCAATAATTCAGGGAAACTTACATCATGGAAATAATAGCAGAATGCCAAATAGAGTGAAGACACAAAGAAATATATGCAAAATGGTGGATTCAATTAAAACCCAAAGGAAAACCTTAATGTAACAGACATATACAAATTACCTGAGGAATTTAGGGCAACAGCAATAAGCATACCCATGGAAATAAATAAAATTAAAGAGAAATAAAAAGAGAGCCATGACAAAGAGAAAGATCTGAAGCAGCTCAAAATATATTTCACAGAAATAAAGAACACAATAACTGAGTGAATGAATTCAAAAGAAGGACTCAACAGTAAGGTGGATGAAACCTCCAACAGAATCAATGAGCTAGAAGATGGGGCAGAGGAATGCATTCAAGCAAACCAGAAAAGAGAAAAAAGAGTGAAAAAAAATTAAGACAATATACAAAGCCTATGGGATAACATCACAAGGGACAACATTTGCCCCATAGAAGTTCCAAAAGGAGAAGAGAGAGAAAAGTGGGAAGAAACTTTATTTGAAGAAAAAATAGCTGAGAATTTTCTCAACCTGAGGAATGAAGCAGGTTTCCAGATCCATGAAGTTCAAAGAGTTCCAAACAAAAGAAACCCAAACAGACCTATATTAGGATAGATCATCATAAAAATGTCAAAAATACAAGCTAAAGAGAATTTTAAAAGTAGCTAGACAAAAAACGAGTCACGTACAAAGCAGTCCTCATAAGATTGTCAGTGGAACACTCAGTTGAAACTCTACAGGTCAGAAGGGAATTAATGATATATTTCAAATGCTAAAAGAAAAGGATTTCCATCATAGGACATTCTACCAGGTGAGATTATCACTTAGAATTGAAGGAATGCTAAAAAGCTTTTCAAATAAGCTGTAAAAGAATTCATCACCACAAAACCAGCTCTACAGCACATACTAAAGGAAGCTCTTTAAAGTGTAAAGAAACCTCACTTAAAAAGACAGTGAAATATAAAAAGTGAGGAAGAAAAAAGAATAAAAAATTTGGATGGTTAAAATGAGCTCTAGACTAATTTTATTTCAAATAAAAATAGGAAATAAACATAGAATTCTTAATGCAATGTAGAGGGTAATTTCAAAATACATCTCCAGAAAAAAAAGCAAAGAACAAAAAAGAAAACCAGTCAAAGCATAATTGCATTCAACTGATCTGATAAAGAGAACAAAAACACTATCTGTAACAACACCCAGAAAGCAATTAAGACAATAGCAATGAATAGTTACATATAAATAATCAACCTGTTAATGGACTGAACTCATCAATCAAGGACCACAGAGTGGCCAAATGGATTTAAAAGCATAACCCAAACTTCTGCTGCATTCAGGAAACCCACCTTTCAAAAGATAAACAAAGGCTCAAAGTGAAAAGTTGGAAGACAATCCTACAATGAAATGGTAACCCAAGAAGAATTAAAAAAAACCCAAAACAGTCATTCTTACATCAGATAAAATAGACTTCCAACTAAAAATGATAACAAAAAAACAGAGAAGAAGGATATTATATAATGATTAAGGGGTCAATCCAGCAAAAAGCCCCAATGCTTATTAACATACATGCACCAAATGAATGAGCATCAAAATATATGACAAATATTTTCAGAATAAAAGACATCTGTAGCACCACAGTAATACTACTAGACTTCAACATCCCACTTATAACAATGGGCAGATCAACCAGGCAGAAAATTAACAGGGAAACACCTTTAAAAAGACCCAAATCAGTTTGCTCTAATAGATATATACCAAACACTTCATTCAATGACTACAGAAATCACATTCTTCTCAACTACACATGGAACATTCTCAGGGATAGATGACATGTTGGGATACAAAACTTATCTCAACAAATTTAGAAATACTGAAATTATACCAAGCATCCTCTCTGAACACAATGATTTAAAACTAGAAATCAACCACGAAAAGAAAGCTGGAAGAAGCAAAACTAATTGGAAACTAAACTAACGCTTCTGAATAATTCTTGCATAAAGAGGAAATCAAAGAAGAATTTAAAAAATACTTACAAACAAATGAAAATGAAGACATGAACTACCAGCATCTCTGGGATATGGCAGAAGCAGTACTAAGAGGAAAGTTCCTGCAAACCAAGTCTACGTCAAGACACAAGAAAAATCGTAAATGCAACATTTAAACCTTAAAAGAAATAGAGAAAGAAAAAATAGTGATTTGAATATATCCCATACTCTTGCTGGGAAGAATCAACATTTTTAAAATGTCTATTTTAGCAAAAGCAATATACAGAATTAATGCAATTCTCAACAAAATTCCACTGTCATATTTCAAGGAAATTAAAAAAAAAATCTTAAAACTTGGTGGAACAAGTATAGCCAAAAGAATTATGAGAAAAAGGGACAAATCCAGAGGTTTCACACTCCCTGACATTAAACTATACTAGAAAAAAAGAGTGATCGAAACTGCATGTTACTGAAATAATAATAGAGGCACAGTTTGGTAGAATAGAAATGAATCATCAGAAACTCACTCACTCACATAAGGTCAGATAATTTACAAGCAAAGAGGAAAAAGCATATGATTGAAAGGAAAGTCTCCTCAGTAAAGATGTTGGGAAAACGAACAGACATAAAATAATGAAGCGAGGACATTCTCTTACACCATTCACAAAAATTAACTCGAAATGGACTTGAGACTTGGATATGAGACCAGAAACCATAAAATTCTTGGTAGACAACATTAGCCTTAGAGAGATCTTTCGGTACTCAACTCCAGCAACAAGGGAACCAAAAACAAAAATAAACAAGTGGGACTACATCAAAATTTAAAACTTCATGGTAGAAGAAAGCATCACCAACACACACACACACACACACACACACAAAATCTGTTAACTGGGAGAAGATACTTCATATTTCTGACATGGGCTTAATATTCAAGATACAAAAGAACTCATAAAACTCAACAGAAAAATAGAAAATTCAATAAAAAAAAATGGTCAGAATCATTAGAGACACGTTTTTCCAAGATATTCAGATGGTCAACTGTCACATGAAAAGCTGTTCCTACTAACTGGATATTAGAGAATGCAAATCAAAACAACAATAACATATAATGTTACACTTTAGAGATTGGCTCTTATTCAAAAGTCTGGAAACAAATTTGGCAAGGATGTGGAGAAAAGGGAACATGTCTACAGTGTAAATGGGAAGACAAATTTGTGAAACCCCTATGGTAAACAGTATAGAGAGTCCTCAAAAATTTGAACATGAAAATCCCATATGATTCTGTCATCCCAATTCTGAGTATTTACCTAAAAGATAAGAAAAACACTAATTCACAGAGATTTATTCACCATGCTTATTGTAACCCTATTCACAATAGCTAAGAACAGGAAACTACCTAATGCCCAATGTTAGCTGAATGGCTAAAGAAGATGTGTTATATATACACAATGAAATACTACACAGCCCTTAAAAGAGACGAAATACTGTCATTTGAATCAGCATGGATGGATCTAGAAGAGATTATGCTGTGAAATAAGTCAAAGGAATAAAGACTGATACCAGATGATCTCACTATAGATGGTATGTGAATAAACAAAGAAAAGGAACACACCGAACAAAACCAACCCTTGGACACTTACAGAGAACAGAAGTTACTAGTAGGGAATGGGATGGGCAGCAGGTGGGGCAAGTGGTGGCAGGCCCGATGGACAGTGATTAAGAACTCTTTGTAATTTGATGGAGGGCAGGGTGTGTTGACATATATTTGAGGAACAGGGAACCTACATGTATAGGAAACATATACACCACCACACACACACACACACACACACACACACACACACACACACACACATAATGTATGTATTATATATGTATGTTTATACGAATTTGTAAAACAAAGTTACCCTCAACACTATTTAAAACTTTATGCACATTCTAAACATTTGACCTCAAACATATTATTTTCTCTTAAATTTTGCTCTTATATTTATTATAATCCTTGCCCCATATGGGGACACCATATGTCATTCTTGTTTTCCTAAATTTAAAAAAAAAAAAAAAGACAAACACAATTTGTGTTATCTCAGAAACCTCCTATTTGGCTCTGCTTGCCTAAAAAATGAAGTACAGACTCACGGAATGCATAAAGCATTTTGTAATTCTTTATGTAACTGACCCAAGTAGTGCTATGTGGTGTAACCTTTGTATGATCCCAAAGTACTTTGTTCCTATTTCTCTTTTAGCAATTAATATTCTGAGGTGGGTTTTTGTTTTCATCTGATCTCTTCTAGATTGTAATTCTTCTATAATCAAAGAGTCTAATTTACTCTTTATAGTCCCATATCAAAATGTGTGATTAATTTGGAAGGTATTATTATCTAATCAAGAGTACAGGGAATATTACATGTTAATTTTTCCCAAATTCCATGTTAAATTCTAACAACAGAGTGCTACTTCTACTAAAATTTGAAAACAGCAAAACAAATTGATTCAGTAATCTATGTATAAAGTAGAAGTAATTGGGAAACTAATAGAGCTCAAAATTACTTTTGTAACTCAAAGTGTTCTATTGAAATAACCACATATTTTGTGCATTTCATATTATTAAAATGTTCAGATTTTCTTTATTCTCAGATTAATCACCCAATAAAATTCATATTGTTCCTTGGGCTATATGAATACTTATTCCATAATAAATAAATGTAACATCTATTCAGCACCTACCATGTGTACCATGTGCTAGGTATTAAGTCTATAAAATGTGTTAATAAGTCCTTACTAAAAATATAAAATACTATTATTTATTTTATGCCTGCAACTATGTAAAAGGAAGAAAATTTCCATTTGAACCCACAAGTTTCCATCTAGGTATATATCTGAAGATTATCAAAATACTAACCCCAGAAGATATATGCTGTGTTCAAAGCAGAATAATTCAGACTAGCCAAGCCATGGAATAAATCTAAATGTTTGTCAACAGATAACTGGATAAAGAAGATGTGGTATATAAACTCAATTGAATTCTATAAAAATGCTAAAAAAGATAAAACCTTGCCTTTGCAACAGCATGGATAGAGCTTGAGGTTACTATGCTAAGTTAAATAAGTCAGGTATTAAAAGAAAAATAATACAGTTTCACTCATGCATGGAAGATAAAGAAACAAAATAAATGAACTTAAAAAAGCACAAGAAAATTATTTTTGACTGTGTTTACCAAGAGAGAATGAGAGATGGAGAGGGAAACTCAGGTGGAGAAAGCCAAAATGGTAGTGGTCATTTTACTACATGTCTACTGGTATATTATACACATTGACTGAGGTCTTAGTCTATGATCTTGAAACTTATATTGAAATGATCAGTTTATTGAAATTCCGATCAAGTCTGAGATATGATGTAAGTGAGTCAACCTGGTGTAAAATTTTCCACTCGTCTTTGTGCTCACAGAACCGCGCTATTTGCTTTTGTGGAAACCTGCTTGCACAATAACCTTACCTCTCTCTTTGTAGTCCCCTAACACCATTTACCATTTCTTTATTTGGCAATAGAATGTAAAGTGCCAAGAACCAATAAGTACCCTCCTATAACCCGAGTCGGGGTCACAAAGTTTTTGGAGTGACATGAGTCCTCTCACAGTCCCCGGCCTTCTCAATAAAACTCCTTTTGCTTCAAACTGAATTTTCTTGGTCTGCAGTCGCTCCTAAGGCTGAGTTCAGTCACAACAATAGAGCATTGCAAATTAATCAAAATATTAATAATAGGAAAAAATTCTTACACTGTGCTATAACATTCTACTCAGCACCTCTCTTTCTAATCTGATCTGCCTCTTCCTTCCCACAGAACTCTATTGGCCTCCATGTTGCCCCCTGAAGACATTTCCTCCTACAGAATTTCCTCCTATTTAAATTTCCTGTTCCATCTGATTAATGTACCTTTGCCTTGTAATCACATGGTATAATATTTCACCTCCTTGATATTTTTACAAAAGTATGTTAGTCTGTCACTCTGACTTTTCTTGTACTCCCTAACTTTTCACCGAATCCCTTATATGCTTATATAAATATCTGGCATACTATATTTCACATATTTGTCTCCACAAGAACTAAGACATGAAAGAAGGAATTTTATTTCCGTGTATTTTGTTTTCTGCTGAATTCTTCATACCCAGAATGGTACTTGTCTTATAGTGGGTGATAAATGAATACTTGTTGAATTAATAGAAGAGGATGGAAGAGTAAATTTTGTTCGTAGGGTCTCTGTATACATCTTAATAATATTATTGACTTTGTTCTATTATTTATCAGTAAACTGATAAAAATATGTACATTAACTGTAAATTAGAAATGTGACCAATAGACTTATACAAAAATGAACAGACTAACCACAAGCTAATTTTAAATATAAAAGGACAAAAATCTGTTAAAGTCACATTTTTAATTATTAACTGGACAAATTGAGAGTTTACAGAGGAGCAAGACATAAAGATGAACCCAGTTACCTCAAATATGAAGTGCTGCAAAGCAGTAACTAATACTGTTACCAACACAAAAGGTCATTTTCCAAAAAATCAAGATCAGTGTCACGACTTCATTGGTACTATCAACTGAAAAGTGTAGGAAATGAAGTAAAATTTAACCAGTGACACTAGTGACGGAAAGACAGGGAAAAAATCATTCCACTGTAATGACTCACACAAATGTTAAGTCATGCTTGCTCTTATCCAATTTCTCAATAAAAGCGGATAGTGAAAGAGTGAAATACAGCACACAAGACCTTGATGACCTTTTAATATCAACAGCAGAGAGATCAGAAGTCAAACAGAAGAACAATACTTAAATGGTTTTGAATAGTCATTAATTCCTCACACAGCCAAAAATAGAAAACAAGGCAAATAACAACAAAAAATTTTGAATTGGTTCTGGGAAAACATTTTAAAGTAATATCATATTTCCAAACACTAAACTTTCGTTTTTAAGGTACTTTTCTTGGCATTCAAACCTGCCAAATTTTGTAAGCTCAACTCTCTCACCAGATGGAGTGTTCTCAAGTTCCTCTCTACTACTATCTTCTCCAAGTACAGTTGAAAAGGGCAAAAAGAGAAAAAGAAAGAATTTCAAAAATTTGGTAGAGAGAACCATTCTTTTTGTTTTGGCAGTTCTGCGCAGTGCTTTGGCAGGTGGCACTGTTAGCTAACATTGTTAGCACTTTGGAATTGTCTGTGACTTTCGTCGTGTGTTTGAGCTGATTAGCCCCCTGGGTAACTGGCTTCTGAGACAGCATTTCTTTTGACAGCTTGCTGAGGGTACAGATGTCTGGACAACAGATAAAGTTCGTAACCCTTATTTCTCATTTGATTTCTACTCAACTATTTTAATAACACTTGTGGACTTATAAACAGAAGGCAATGCTTTACAATGCGTTAAGATGTTCACTTAGGGGCTTACCACGATTGGCTGTGGCAAATTGGCACCCACAGATGTACAACAAAATGCACCTCTTTCTTCACACTCTAACTTTTCTCACATGCTAGACTGTAACTTCTACTTCCACAATCACACATTGGTGCCAGCATTTCATTTCCATTGCTGCCACCTTTATCATCCCCATTATGTGTAGCTGAAAACAGAACTAGATTTCTACCTCATCCTTCATCATATTAGTCATTTTCAGCTTTAGAGTCTATTTCTCCCTAAATAATCAATGCTTTCTCCAAACTAAAATGCTTTTTACTTCCCAATTATGCTCACTTCATTCCAGGTTCTGTGCTTCTGTTCATGATCAAGACACTTAAATTTAATTTCACATAATCCACTGCTTAAAATCAATGCTTTAGCCACAACTAGCTATTGTGGAATATCAAGTATATCCTCATAATTTTTATCAATTTTAACATGACATGACCTAGTTCTATTTTTCAAATACCTTGAATTGTATATAACATATATGCTTCATATATATTATATATGTATATACATACATGTACATGTATGTGCATATATATAAAATTAATACTACATAGTGCTAACAAAATTTTGTCTTCTTGAGGGCATAAATCTCGATTAGCTTCAAAATAAAATTCCAACTCACATTCACATAAGCTGCAAGCTCTATTTAAACTGCTTGTTTCTTATTTCCATAATACTTTTAGTGGCTTGTTTTCATGACTAAAATATGACTGATAATATATCCAAAGTATAAAAACATAATTTCTTTGACCCAATTATTTCTCTTTTATTAATTTATTATAAAAATTCATCCTATACACAAAGAAAATGTCTAAAATGGTTCCACATTTCACTACAACCGAAAATTAGAAAACAATGAAGTAACCACCAACACCGAAGTGATTAAATACATTATAAAACAGTCTTGTCATGAAATATTATGTAGCAATTAAATTATTTCTATATTTCTCTGTGATAGCCATCAATATATAAAGTTAATCTATATATTGAAATAAAAAATAATGTGTTAAAAAATACATACCAGATTCTATAACACTGAATTGAACAAATGCATGTAAAAAATCTGAAGAAATTTGCCATGAGTTATTTCTTCTAGAGAAAGATATATGTTTCAGTAATTAAGTTAAAGAGATTCTTTTGCATTCAGTCTACCTTTATATTATTTGAATTTCTTCAGAGACTGCGTTCAATTGTTATGCAATATTTTAAAAAATACATGGATTAGCAAATACTTGGCCTCAGAGTGGACTGAGTAATGGAGACCTGGTATGCTATTATTTTTGTCTATTTTTCTTTTATTTCACAGATATATCAGAGCTAACAACTTATTGTAGTCACTTAGAATACTAACATAATTTTATAAATCACTGGCAAAAACAGCACTGATAGCACTGGTTAATTTCTGTCTAGGGTGTAATCTTCAATTTGAGTACCACATTTCAAAAAGAAATTAATAATCAAGCAATTCTCGAGTAGAATAGTCAGGGTGATGATTAGCTTTATATGTCAACTTGCCTGGATTAAGGTATGTACAGAAGCTGGCAAAATGTTATTTCTTGGTGTGTCTGATAGTTTCATGAAGAGATTAGCATTTGAATAAGTAGAATGAAGAAAGATCTCCTTACCAATGGATGGAATTTCATCCAAATAGTGAGTGTAAATCTAGCAAAAAAGCAATTAAAAGTCTAATAAGCAATTCTTGCTATAGGATAGCCATCCTCTCCTGCCTTAATATATTAGCTCTCCTAGTTCTCAGGCCTTGGGACTCGGACTAGAATTTTTGATCTCAGGCTTTTCAATTTGAACTGGAATTACACCAAGATTACTAGACCACAAGTTCGCAGATGATAGATTTGGGGACTTTTCAGCTTCCTTAATTGTATGAGTAAAATTCTCATAATTATCTACCTACCTGTATATCTCTATCCACTCTTATCTGTCTGTATCCTGCTATTTAATATTCTCTAGAGAATCCTGACTGACACAATCAGAATTTAGAACCATGTAATTTTTAAACACTGAGAATATTCAACTGAACAAGAGAAGGTAATAACATTTAGAAAGATGTTAGCTAGAAGGACTATTTGCAAAACAAACTTCTCATATAATAAGATAGTGCATGGTAGGCACTTTCAGGTGGGTTAATTCAGACAGGTCTCTAGGATTTTTCCTTATAGTTGTAAAATGATCCCCAGAATCTTGTGCTTTCATGAAAGTATTTGGAAATATTAAGGTCAGAAAGATGAAAAGGGATCATTTTCCTGCACTGCTGGTTAAGGTGTTTCCAAACAAAACTATCATCTGTGTACACATCAGCAAAGTGGATAAAAAACAGCCAGATGGTGACACTATATAACTAAAAACCTCTAAAATCTATTGCAATGTTAAAGTTCTACACTCTCCAAATGCCTCCACAAACCCATAATCCTCACAGAATGGTGAGCAGCCAGGAAAGTTAAGAAGCAGAGTACAAACTTAGTTTTAAGCAACAAAATTCCAAAATTAGATGTCGAGTTATCTAGTTCGTAAAAACAAAATAAAACAAAAAAACAACAGGTTATATGAAGCCATTGAATCAAAATGGTATAGCAATTCACAAGCACCTGTAAAAGTAGTGATGTCATATGTAACACAGAGAAAAAAATAATCATTTTATAGTTATAGATGCTATTTGGAAATCAAAAAATTTATAAATATTTCTCATGTAAAATTTCTGAGACCATTCTAATTATAATATTATTATACCCTGAGATAGAAACTACATCCAGCATCCTCAGAAGACCATTTTTTATTATTATTTTGGAAGTTATCTTAAAAATTCCCAGATTCTTTTATTTCTCCATGTTCTCAGCAAATTTTTTTGTCACCATTATCTACTAAGCTTACTCACGGTGTGGAACTCATTTCCAATTAACATCCACTGAGAAGATGGATTTAGAAGATAAATAGTGATTATACCACAGTAATTCATTAAGATCTTTTTAGAATTGGTTCATTTTACATGTGCTAATGTCCAGCTCACTGAGTTTTATAGTATCCACTATTACCAGACCTTCAGAGATTCTTCACAAGATTTTAGTCTCAATAATGATAGAAAGACAGATAGAGGGACCTATTGATAAAGCCTAAAGATCTAGTTTACTTACTAAGCAGCAAGTACTGGTCATCACATTGATTACCTTTCCTTCAGTGTATCAAACTCTGAAAGTTATATAATCATTTCTTCATTATTTGCTTGTTTTAAATGCACATCTCGAATTTACATTTTACTATCAGCATTTCTTAAATCTAAAATGCTATGTTTTCAGTGTCTTATCTTTCCTATTGCTATATGAATCATATCATCTGCAAACTGTCATTCACTTTCTTTGTATTTTTTTATGAAGCTGGACTAGCTTTCTGCTTAGAAAGGATGCATCTGCCCCTCTGACATTAGGAGTAATATCATCAAGACAATGACAACTGACTTAAATGAAGTTTCTGAATAATATATAGAGGAAAACATGGTAAGATGAAACCATTTGATATGCAATTTAAGGTCCGCTGACATTTTAAAAATTAAATGAATTACATTCAATTTTACAGACTCTTCAAAACTCTATATTGTTGAATATATCTTTGCTCTTGAGTGTCCATTAATAAGTCAAGATTAGGTTAATGATATGAAATGACTTCTGATACATAGTGTCTTATTTCTGATTATAAATTCAGAGTTTCTAGTACCCCCTCAGGTTTGATAATTCACTAAAAAGTCACAAAATGTAGTTATGCAGTATAATTACTGTTACAGTGATATGATTATAACAGGATAAAAATTAGAACCAGACAATAGAAGAGATGAATAAGGTAAAGACTGAGAGGGTTATAACATGAACATTCATTGTCCCCAGAGACATATTATCCTGTTGATAGTCACACTGATATATGATAATATGCAAAATATTTTCCACCAGGAAAGTTCACCTGAACCTCTATGCCCAGAGTTTTTATTGGGGTTTTATTATATGATCATAATTGAATTATTGACCACTTGACTGGACTCAGCTTCCAGACTCTGGTCCCTTCCTAGTGGTCAAAATAACAGTACATGACTCAGAGCTTCAACTAATCACATAGTTGGTCTTTCTAGCTTGGCAAGTTCTCATCCTAGTCATCTTATTAGTATAAATGATCTGGGGTTTCACCATGAATCACCACATACTATAAACTATTAGATGTAGTCCAAGGAGCACACAATGAATAATAAAGAAATTTCTGTTACTCAGTAAATTCAAAAAATGTAGAAGCTACCTCCTAGGAACTTGGGATAATGTCTAGAAAAATACCACATTCCAAAGTTTTAGAGGTTATATTCCAGGAAACAGGGACCAAGGCTAGCCAAATTCTTTATTCCAAAGGGCAGGGATAAAGGACAGAGATTTTGATATGTGTGTAATTATCCACTTAATATGAAATTCAAGATCATCTCTTCTCCAATAGCAATGACTCAATGACAAAGAGGACTATTTTAATAAGGGAACATGTGACCAACATGCATTTATTAGTTAGAAAAAGCAGAGCACAATAGGAGTTCACCATACATTGATCTATAAAATTTCCCTCTACTGACCTAGCTAAAACTAGATCTTTTCAGCACTTATGCTTTGATTAACCATGAAGTTTTATCTTATTATTGCAATGCATTGAGTTTTTATCCATTATGGAACAGAACTCTATTTTTATTTAGTTTCGGTTTTAATTAAATGTATTTTTTTCTATTTTATATAAATATTGGGAACAGGCCTACCCAAAATGGAACAATTCATTTCTCTTTACAGAATAGCCCCAAAGAAAGCAATCAAAATGTTTGGAAAAAACGATTCTCCAAATAGAAAATACGTAGCTTCATTAAAATAAATTTTTATCACTTTTTTCAGAAGCATTGCAAAATATTATTTTTCATGCAGTGTGTTTGTTGTTCCCCAAGTGCAATCCTACATTTTTGAGAGAATTTTCAATAAATTAAAGTCCTAAATATTGAAAATCCTGGAGATTTGTTTATTAAACCCAATACTCTTAATAGCTGAGCGAGTGAACTAATAAGAATATTATTTTCTATACTTCAGATACAGAGATGATAGACAATAATTATCTGTCTCCCTCCCAAGTTACATAGCGATAAGAATTATTTGCTTTCTCTTTTGTATATTCACATCTTAAACTTAATGAACTTGTTTCCAGTTAACAGACTACCTACTTAAAGGATAAAGTGTGAAATTAAATATGTTAAACACACTTTCCTATTGAAGCATAGTCAATTAAGGGAAATAATTCACACATCTACTTGCTTTTTTCTTAAAAAATACAAACTCAAATTCTTCAGAGTCAGTGGGACAATGACTCTAATCTGAGTGACTGAGATGCATGCATACACTAACACTCACATACCTATCAGGCAAATGGAAGCACATTAAATTGTGGGGTTTTTTAATTTGAAATCTAGTATTCATACTCATTAACCCCACAATACTTACAATTTCACTTTAAAGATAAATAGGATAACATTATTTACTGAAATATTTGAATGTATTCTAAATAATATATATGAAATCCCAAACTGAAGTTATCCTCCAAACCTTCCTTTGAGCACCACTATTTCCGTCATCTATAAACAGATCTGTTGGTAATACATACATAAATATTTATCTTTATAATATGAATGTATTACATAGATATAAACAATATATATTTTTGACAAATATTTATGCTTCACAGTCTATTTCACTTTTTGATTTTTTCATTATGAAGTAGAAGAATATTATGATTGATAATTCATGTATACAAATGTTTATAATATCACAGTTGCTTAATAAATCACAAAATCATCTAAACTGATTAGTATATTTTTATTATTATGAAACCAAATATATTCTGAGTGGAGATAATTAATCATTCAAAATGCACTGAGGGTAAAATGATTTTGATTTTCAAAACTGACATGTTTCATTGAACATATGAAATTCTACTTGGTGATTTTTATCTGAAACAGTTAAGATCATTTTAATTTACATTCAAAAATGAATTCCATTTGCAAAATAATTGCACATTGAAGTATTGTATAGCATAGCTGTCCTTTAATTTGTCAGAAATGCACTCTTGAGATGTACATAATATAATGTACAACAATCAAACTTATTTTGGGTTTTGATCAACTATACAGCCTACTTTTCCAAAGTTATCAGTCATGATGAAAACCTGTCACCAAAGATGAAACCTAAAAATGTTTATTGCATCCACATTCACTCAGAAACCCTGCAAAAAGCTTATTTGTTTTTCATTCCTCTTTTATCAGATGGTTTTCTTACCTTTCTTTCTGATAGTTGTTTCTAAAAGCAATGTACCTGAACATTTCTTGATGTGTTACTTAATTTTTGAAACCCACGAATTCAAAACTGAACAAAAATGTCTAATTATCTAAAAGATATGTTTGCATCTATCTGCCAAAAGTCACTTTTCAGTAATGTCTTGTTGAAAAAGATAAACTGTTGGAATACTGTTTCTTTTTAATTAAAGAATACTCTGACTCCTGTACAATTTTATGATAGGCAGAATTAAAATAAGACTCTCTCTCAAACCATTCTAAGCCAAATTGGCAGCAAGATATCTGAAGTTATGAAAATTAAAAATTGTGCTCAGGGATAAGGATGTAAGCATTATGGAGCCTAAAATTTACAGAAATAGGGGCAATAAAATACAATATTCCACATACAAAATTAGGTCAAGGAAAGAGTTAGTGAAGGACTATACAGTTTAATCTTCATTAGCTTTATGGTAAACTCTCTCTGGATATTCACTAAAAATACCTATATGCTTAATTTTAAACTTGCAAAATCATCAATTATATATTAAATCTTCCATCATGATTCAATAGATTGAAAATTAGGTACTAAATACAATTTCAATATGGAAAATAGGTCAACTGTTGCCAGAGGTAAATATTGTGCTGAAAATAAAATTTTATTATGAACAAAAGATTACTGAGCATTAAGGTAAAATCTGATCATTCTAGCACTCATTTCTGCATTGGAATCCTTGCATTAGAAAGGAACAAATGGCAACGATTCTTCATTTTCTTGTTATTATCTGCTTTTTTATTTTATATATCTAACAAATGAAATTAAAATTCACTGACCCTTTCCAAGTGTCAGCAAATCTATGATGAGACACTGAGATATGATGTTGCTAAACCTTGAATTTGAAAGGAATTAAAGGACTTGTTTTGGAACTAAACTTATAGTCAGATACACTTCTTACTGTCTGAAGTTATCATTTCAGCTACCTTAGATTGAGTTTGGTCATCTGTGTAATAACCCCTATCTAAGAGTAGTGATTTAACAATTAGGGATAATATATATAAATTTCTTTCAGTTAGGAGATTATGTAAACAGTCTCAAATGTTCTAACTGCCAAGCGTATATCCTCTAGCACTTTTTATAGGTAGTTTGACTTAAGCCATATACCTGTACACCACTGACCAAAGCAACTGAAAACATAGGTACCCACTCTTACCACTAGTGTCAGTGGACTACTGCTGGATTATGTTGTGATTATGATTTTGTCGACAATTCAAATTTGTCAATTTGGCTATAAATTAATATTAAAAATCACATTCAACTGAATGTTGGAATTGTCCTCAAACAGTGTCATATTCTAGAAGAAACCAGGGATTTATGACTTTCCCTTAAGATGCTGAAGAGAGCATTACTTCCACAGTTAAAACTACAAAATGCCACTTAACAAATTTACGATTTTCTTGAAGTATTCAGAGAGCTAGGGTCTCTGAGCAAATAACTGACTGGAAATCTAAAAAGAAAAGCTGTCTCCAAAAACAAAAAGGATACAAACAGTTGCTCACCTAATTTATCTGTTACCAAACAAGTGCTCAGGTAAAAATTTAACCCACTTTTAGAGGCCAGGTGCCATTAGAAAGGAGAATATAGAATCCCTCCAATCAACACACACAAGGTGAATTCAAACCTACTCAAAGATTATTTAAAGGTCTCAGATGATGCTCATGAGAAAGACTGGGCAGGGCAACGAGGCTTCAGAAAATCTCCTTCGTAGTACAGGTGTTATAGAGGAAAACAGCAGTGTTGTGGAAAAGGCACAGTCTTGCCCAGATTCTTTTCACCCATGCCTCCTGTGGAAGAAAGATGTAAGCATCTAAAATTAGGGCAGCAAAATTATGTTTCCTTTGGAGTACTGCTAAGAACCACTGAATCTGGGTAAAAGGACATAAAAATTATTTATTCCTGGGCCTGTGTCCTTAGACCATACCATTAAATATCTCAACAGACTTTGCTTATTTTTTAATTAACAATTTGATTTCAAGATTTGTGATATAAAATATAGACAAATCAAATGAACAAATGAACTGGTCAAACAAAAATAAACTTTTAGTGTATTGAACCAAACAAGTGGTTACCAGAGGAATGTGACAAGGAGGATGGGTAAATTGGGTAAAAAGTGTTAATTACATGGTGAAGGATAGAATTTAAATGTTGATGGGGACTGTAATGCACTATATATAATTATTGATTAATGATGATATAATGTTGCAATGATCCTTAAAGTAAAAAGGATAATAAACTATTTAAACATGTTTTAAAAATTAAAAAGAAATATATTATGGGAGTAATATAATACCATATTTGATGAAGCATGAAAGTGCATTTCTAAAATTGGTATGGTAATATACAACAATATTACCTCAATAAAAGAAATGCATTTAAGTATCTACAAGTAAAATAAAATGAATTAGTTCAAAAATTTTGAAAAAGCAAAACAAAGAGTTTCACACTAATTCATTTATTGACATGTAGCAATATAACCCAGTTGTGGCAGAGAAATAATAGACCTATGTGCCACTAGAGCTGAATGGATATAGATATACATCTGAGCCAACACTCTCCAAAACAGACATATAGATGACCAACTGGCACATAAAAATATGCTCATCATTTCTTATTATTAGAGAAATGCATTATCAAAGCAACAATAAGATGCCATCTCACACCAGTGAGACTGGCTATTATTCAAGAGACTGGATAAATGTTGTCAAGGATGTGGAAATAAGAAAACTCTCATACACCATTGGTGGGATTATAAATTGGTGCACCCATTGTCATAGAGATTTCTCAAAAAATTTTAAATAGAAATTCCATGTGACTCTATTATCCCAATTCCGAGTATTTATATAGAACACAAAAATAATTTTTCAAATAGATATATGCACGCTCTATGTTAATTGCAACATTGTTTAGAATAGTCAAGAATTGGAAACAATGAAAGTGCCCATGGCCAGATAAATGGATAAAAAAGTAGTATATTTATATAATGGATTATTATCCAATTATAGAAAAAATGAAATCTGTCATTTATGCTATATGAATGAATATAGACGAAATTACACTCAGTGAAATAAGTCAGAAAGAGATAACTATAATTTCTCTCCTGTGATATATAGGGAAACCAAACAAATTAATAACTCAATAAAAATATAGACTTTCAGTTTTAAGACGCAATTAATGGTTTCCAGAGGAACAGAGAAAAATTTAAGCTGTTGGTGGTGATTTCAGTGAGGTATATGCTGATATTGATTTGGAGCAATGCACACCTTAAACCTATATAATGCAGTTATGCAATGTTACTTTAAAAAATTAAAAAATAAGACTCATAAGTCAATAAGTAAGAAAAATGGGTTAAAATGTTGAATTGTCATGAATGAAAATAATAGCATGTGAAATAAAAACTTTAAATGATACTCAATCTTCATGGGCCAGTGATCCCTCTTTTCCAACAATAACCCAGTGATTTTGTCTGAAGAATACTCTTTCCCTTCAGAAGATGCAACAGCAGGAACTAGATGCATTGACAATAACTAAATCAGGTCAATGAAAACAACATGGTAAGACTCAACAAATTACAGTCTTTGGAAACACAGGTAGGACTTGTATGTGACAAACTAACAGTGTGGGTACCTGATAATAAAATAAAACAAAATAAAATAAAATATTTAAATGAAACCCCAAATCATTGTCAATATGCTGGTTATATTATTATGCTACAGTCTTGAAAAATTTTGCCATTAAAGGAAACACAATGTCTCAGTGTATTATTTCTTAAAAAGCCATATTAATTCAATAGTATCTCAAATAAAAAAAATCAAATAAATACAAAAATTCAAATCTAAACATGAAGTTCTATATAGAAAATTTATTTGTAAATGTCTTAAACCAGAACCAGTTCAAAGGTCCTTCCATTGGGGAGTGGATAAAATAATGATGGCATATTTATACAATTGGAAGTCAGTCAGTACCAAGAAGACAATCAATATACACAACAGTATTTTAAATCTCAAATGCATTATCTTAAGTGAAATAAACCATACTCAAAAAAGAAAAGCTATGGTAGAGGATAAATCAAGGTTTGGAATGGATGATGTTGCTTTTAGGGTCATAGAATTTGAAGGGATGAATTTTTTTTCTATTTTGTTCTACATTTTGATTGTGGTTTTATATTGTATACTCTTCTCAAAAATTTCAGAACTGGACCATAAGAGGTTGAATTTTTCTACTTTCAAATCATACCTTAATTAAAGAAAATGGAAATAAAGTAAAACTACATTAGTTTGACCCATGAATACTGAACTGATTATAGCTATATAATGTGAGGCTATTATTGAACCCATAAAAACTTTAGAATCACAATTACAGTATTCTTTAAAACCATCCACAATCTTCCCATTGCAGTATGTCACAGTCTTTCATTTTTCTATGTACTGTCTACATATACTACAATTCAATAATTAAAGTCAATATATATTTTGCTTTTCACTTAGAGATAGCATTTTAAATGGAAATATTCATAATCATCATATTCCTCTGTACATTATTTCACCTAAAGTAGACTTAATAGAGATAATTTTCAACATTAACACATATGGATTACATTAAAAATTTTTAGAATAGTAAGTGAAACTACATTGAAAATCTTGAAACCCATAATCAACTTTTCTTTTGAGTAAAATTTAATGCATGGAATTATAGTTATGAACATTCAATATCCCAACATAAATGTTGCTCTTTTTTCCTAAAAATATTTTGCCTGTTTTCAACTCAAAATGGATATAGCAACAATCTTAATTTTTATATATTCACTGGCATATATAAGTATGATTTTAACTAAATATGTGTGAAAAGGGTATTTTGCTTTAATTACCACTTTCCTGTGTGTTATTTATTACATTGTTCAAAATTTTGTTTCAAATTTCGTATCTGTAATCTATCCAACTATTATGCCACTATATCCTTATATATGAGTATAGCAATTTTGATATGTATAAGTAATCTTTCTTCTAGATGTATGATAAGTTACACTGGGAAGTTAAAAAAAAAAGTTAGAGACCGTGGACTGTGGATTGTACAACATTAATGTGAACAAAGGCTAACATGCACTACTACTAGATACTCATAAAATGGGTTGTAGGAGGGAAAATTGAGGAAAGGAGAGAGCGAGGGAACTCACTTCCCATGACAAAGCAGACCTGGGAGAAATTTCTCTGGCATACTCCTAACATTGATAAATTATGTGGTCCTTAGTCTCTCTGAAATTCCCTTAGCTTGAATCTCATATTACTACAACATATAAAGTTACAACTACTTCATGCTGCATTCCATTATTTCAGAAGAAGAAATAAAATAGAAACATGGAATACACATCATTTACTGGCCTCAGTCAATTTGTATTCTAAGGATCAAATATATTTATAAAGGGCTTTTCCAGGCAACAATATCAATAAAATGTAGCAGATAATTTTAAGTTGAAGATTCAACAGCTAGCACTCATCTTCAAATATATGACTAATACAGGTAGAGGAATAAAGTCACATTGATTAAGTAAACATGCTCACAAAACTTAAAGCTTTCATATTTTGTTGATTTGAGCTCTCCTGTCTTCCTAAGAGTTAACATGCTTGCCATATTTTTCCCTTTTAAAATGTTACCTGTTTAACTTTACAATGTACTTTCATTTCTAAAGCAAGCATGACATACCATCTGTAACTGAAACACTGTGTTTCTGTATAGCAAAAAGTGACAACTCTCAAAGTATTTGGGTTTGGGAGAATTTGAGTATTTATTTTGCAAAGAGGGAAATCTAAAGCAGGTGAGATTTTTCTACTATAGGCCCCAAATAATCACTTTTGTGTTGTTTTTCAACTTCCTCTCTCCTATCATTATACAATTTATGACAACAATCTTATTCAGATAAGGCATTTTTATTTGTCAAGTGACATGACAAATATAACAAGAACATTCCTGGAAAAATATGGGGAAGAATTATAAATTTATCTTTGATTTGGAGTAGCAAAATTATAGGTTAGTGAATCCATATGAAAACTTTTCTATAAAAAATCACCTTCCTAAACCCCATCCTCAAAAGAGTAATTCATGGTATATTAGTGGTACATCCAGAGTACTCCAAAACATTTCTGATAATGCAGGAGAGTAGTGTGTGCATCAGAGCAAAGATGGAATAATCCTAACAAATTGATAAACATTATTGGTGAATGACACTGATGGTTTTCAGAGGTGCTAGAATCAAACACCTCTTACTTTGCTATGAATAATAGAGATCTGCATTCCACTGTCACACTAAAATCCCTTGTGTGGTGGCTTAGTAAAATTAAAGCGAACATTATTTGGAACATTAGCTATAAATCATGCAAAATTTGAAAGCTCCAATTTGCATTTGAATAATAAATTGAAATGAGTCCAATAAATACTAAGCCTGCAGCAGACTATTAGTGGAAAAATATATACTTAAGGGTATTACTATCCAAGATTGCAAGGGATAGAAATGAATTTCGAAATTGAGCATAAAAACTGAGTATCCATTTATCAATATTAATGAAAATGTACAACTGATTTATGATTCTTATTTTGTTTTTTATTGTTATTGAAGAGATATTGCATTTTGACAATGACTTGTTTTGAGGTATACATAGTGGTAGTTTTACATTTACAAGTAAATTTGCTAATATTCCCCCCCCCTTTTTTTTCTCCATTTACAGTTAATTACCTTCGTCCCATTTCCCCACCCCTCCCCCATCACTTTGGTACTTCCTGATTTGACTTTTTGTCTCTCATCTCTAAGAATCCATAGTTGTTTGGAGTAGTGTTCTCTCTCTCTCTCTCTCTCTCTCTCTCTCTCTCTCTCTCTCTCTCTCTCTCTCTCTCTCTCTCTCTCTATTTCTCTCTTTCCTCCCTCTCCGATTTTGGTGCTGTTTAACTTATGACATTTATTTGTTTTCTCTTTACCCATCATTTGAGTGTTATTATACAATGCCTCTCCTTTCCTTCTGGCTTATCTCTCTAATCACAATTCTCTCCAAGTTCCATGCATGTTGTTGCAAATGGCAGGATCTCTCCATTTTTGATGACTGCATAGTATTCCATAGTAAATCTGTACCACACCTTCTTTATTCATGGCTCTGTTGAGGGACATTGAGGTAGTTTCCAGCTCTTAGCTATTGTGAAAAAAATTCTAATACAATAGAATTAAATAATCTGAATATTTCAAACCATCAGTCGATTATGTTCACTGAAGTTAGGAGAACAATGGATGAAACAAATAAGAACCACAACAAAGAATAAATGTGAGAAAACTGAATACAGAATTTATAGAATTAAAGGATGCAATAATTGAGTTAAAGAATGCAATAAAAGGGTTCAACAGCAGACTGGAAGAAACTAAAAATCTAGCAGAAATAAATGAAATAGATCACAAAGATTATTCCAAAGATTAATGAAACTAAAAGTTAGTTTTTTGAAAAGCTAAACAAAAGTGACAAAACACTGAAAAAAGACAGTAATCTCTAGTAACTTTCATCAGAAATATGAGGATAAGATACAACACGTATCTCAGAACTACAAGGTATCATGAGGCTACTAAGAACAGCTATATGCCAATAAATTAAACAACCTATAAGACAAGGACAAATTGTTGGAATCATACAGTCTACCAAAAGAGCATCAGGAAAAAATAGAAAGTCTAAACAGCTGCTTCTGTGATAGCACAAGCAAGAGAATAGAAGTTATGAAGAATCTTCCAAATGAAAAGCTCCAGAACCAGATGGCTTTGTTAATGAGGTTTAACAAAATTTCAAGGAAGAACTGATATCTACTCTTCTCAAATTTATCTAAAAATTTCAGAACAAGGATTCATTCAGAACACTTCCTATAAAACCAATATTACAAAGCTCCCAAGAATATCACTAAGAAAAGAAATGATAAATCAATAATCCTGATGAACAAAGGTACAAAAATCCTCAACAAATTATTTGTCAAACTAATTCAACAATACAGAAAAAGGATCTGTGGGATTTATTCTACAGATATAAGAATGGTTCAGCACATGCATATCTATTAATACAACACATCAACAAAAGGAAGGAAAATCAGATATTATCAAGAGATGCAGAGAAAACATTTGACAAGATTGAGAACCAATTAATTTTTAAAAATCTCAACAAAATTGGGATAGAAGGAACATGACTCAATATCATAAAGGCCTTATGTGATAAACCCACCACAAACATCTTACTCAATTGTTTAACAATTAAGTTGTTTTCTCTAAGATAAATAAAAAATAAGGGCATCTTCTCTCACCACTGTTATTCTACATTTTGTCTGAGATATTAGTAAGGGTAATTAAGCAAGAAAAAAATCCAAATTGAAAAAGGAGAGTAAAATTATCACCATTTGCAGACGAAATGAAAATATAGTTAAAAAAATAAAACCTTAAAGACATCATTAAATAACTATGTAAATTAATAAATGAATACTCTAAACTGGAATGACACAAAATCAATATATAAAAATATGTTGTATTTTTATATATAAAAATGAGATAGAAGGGAAAAAATCTAAAAGATTATACCCACTGAAAATTAAAAATAAAATTAAATGCATCATAATAAACTTAAAAAAAGAGTCAAAGATCCTTACAATGAAAATTTCAAGACATTGAGAAAATTTATAGAAGATACTCAGAGATAGAAAGATATTCCATGCTCGTGGTTAGGAAGAATTAACATTGTTAAAATAGCCATTTTATCTAAAGAAGTATTTAAATTTAATGTAATCCTTATCAAAATTCCATTGCTATTTTTCAAGTATATAGAAGAAAAATATTTTAAATTTGTATGGATGGATTCACAATGAGCACAAATGGTCAAAGCAATCATGAGAAGAAAAGAAAAGAACAAAAGGGTAAGCATCATACTCCTGGATTTGAAACTATATCACAAATTGATGATCATCAAAACTGTATGGTATAGAATAAAAACATTTATGCAGATCAGTAGAATAGAAGTGAGCTCCCAGAAATAAATTCATGCATATATGGTAGTCAATTTGAGAGGAAGGAACTAAGAGCACATGATGGAAAGGGAAAGTCTTTTCTGCAAATGGGGTAGATAAAACTGGACATGCACATGGAAAAGATGAAACTAGATTATTCTCTAACAACATACACAAAAATTCATTCAAAATTGATCAGAGACTTGGAGATAGGATCAGAAACTATAAAATATAAAAAAGAAAAGACAGGCAATATAATATGTTCCAAGACATTAGTTTTAGAGATGTCTTTGGTAATTTGACTAGAAGCAAGGGAAACAAATATCAAAATAAATAAATGGGACTTTATCAAAGTGAAAAGCATTTGCACCACAAAAGAAATAATTATCAAAAAAAGACATCATCTTACTAAATATGAAAATACATGTACATCTGACAAGGAGTTAATATTCAAAATACATAAAGAAACTGCATAACTCAAAATAAAAAAACAAATAATCCAATCAAAAAGCGGGAAGAATATACAACTAGACATTTCTCCAAAGAGGATATATAGACGTCCATTATGCATGAAAAGTACTTCCTTATATCTTGCTATGAGAGATAGGAAAATCACAAGATATCACCTCAAATCAGTGAGTGTCTATTATTGAAAAAAAAAAAAAACTGGAAAAGACAAGTGTTGGCAAAAATGTAGAAAATAGATTAAAGCTTTACATTGTTGATCAGAGTTCAAATTGATTTAACCAATATGAAAGTGTGGAGATGACTCACAAATGAAGAATGGAAATTCTATATAATCTAGTTATCTCATTTCCTGGTATTTACTCAAAATACACAAAAACTTTAATTTGAAGAAATATATAAACCTCCAAATTTATTGCCACAGTATTTACAATAGCCAAGAAATAGAGACAACCTATGTATCTATTGATGGATGAGTGAATAAAGAAAAGTTGATATATATGTATGTATATAGATAGACAGATAGACACACACACATATACAATGTAATGCTTCTCAACCCTAACAAATATAAAATACTGATATTTGTGACTATATGAATGAATCTAGTAGGGATATTTTACTTATGCTAAGTGAAGTAAGTTTAAAGGAGAAAGAAAAACACTAGATGATCTCACTCATAGGTGAAATATAAACAAACAGCAAATAAACCAACAAAATAAAAACTGCTTTCTGGATATTAACATAAAACTGAGCTTAGCAGAAAGGAAGAGGGTAGGGAGCAAGGGGTTGTGGGTGTCCAAAAGTCCGCAGTGGAAAATAATTGAAAACTTGGTGATGGGTGTAATATGTTATCATATGTTTGTTGAATAGTGAACCTGAACAACAGCAAAACATTAATTTGCAAATCAAACTTGCCTCAGAAAAAAAGCTTAAATACACAAAATACTCTATCCCTACATCTAAAGGGACTAGGAAAAAAAGTAAAAATTAAATCAAAATTCAGTAGAAAAAATAAATACTAAATATTAAAGTATAAATAATTGAAATAAAAAATTAATAGATAGTACAGAAACCCTGCAAAAACGAAAGCTGTTTCTTTGAAAAGATATACAAAATTGACAAATATTTAGCTATGCTTATTAAGAAAAACCTGATAAATTGAATCAAACATTTAAGAGGAGAAATTAGAGCCAATCTCACAAAAATGCAAAACATCGTAAAATTTACTATGAGCTTTCACAACAATTAGATAATCTACTAATAATGGACAAATTATTAGAATCATGAAAATATCTAGGAATGAATCAGGATAAAATAAAAAAAAACTGAACAGACTTGTCATGAACAAGGAAAATGAAGCAGTAATAAAAAATATGCCCACAAAGTAATCCTATGACTTTACTAGTGATTTTTACCAAACCTTCCACAAATGCATAATACCCATTTTTCACAAACTTTTCTTAAGAATTGAAGCAGAGAGAATACTTTCAAGCACATTTTAAAAATGCCAAAACCAACATGATGTCGAAATCTGACAATGACACCACAAAACAAACTACAGAAAATAACATGATAAACATACATGCAAATATACACCAGAAAATATTAGTGAGCCAAATTCAACAATACATCAAAATGCTTATTTACTATTACCAAGTAGGGTTAAACCAGAAATGCAATGTTCTAAACACATGCAAATCAACAGATTTGTCAGGTAAACTAGCCTAGGGAGGATCTGGAAAGGAGAGTTGGTGGGGGCCTCAGCAGACCAGATTATATTTTAACCAACAGGAGAGCAGCACATACATTCTTGCCTCTGAGAAACAGAAGAAAAACTGCTGCCCGGAGGAGTAGGATCAAACAGTTTGGCTGCATAGGTGCACTGACTGCTATAGTCACCTTGGAGTAACCTTTGCTATATTATAATCTGATTAACATAAATTATATGTGGGTCCATATACAGAGTGAATAATGGGTCCACATAACAAAGTGAGTAATGGGTAAAAATAAAAGAATGTTTAGTAAAAGGAATGTCTATTCCTACAAGTGTCCACCCCTTTCCTGGAAACCCCACGCAGGAATGCCCCAGAACAGGAACAGGTTGGGACAGCAAAAGGATCCCCTTTTACAAATCTGTGCAACCCAAGTGAGATATTATCAGGGTCCTCTTTAACCCAGCCCATTTCTCATCACCTCGAGGAGTGTACTATCTCTCTCTTGCTTGCTTCAATAAATTTCCCATTTAAGCTTTTGTCTGCTGTGACTTGAGCTAATTTTACCCGTGGGATGCAAGAACCTGGAGTGAGACGCCAGTCTCTGTGGGAGCTCTCACACTAACAATAGTAATACAGCACATCAAGGAAAGAAAGGATAGAAATCATATGGGTATATTAATAGACATGGAGAAAACATTTGAAAATATTCAGCACCCATTTATGATAAAAACTAAAAATGAGACAAAAATAAGGAATGTACTTCAATACAATAAAGACCATTTATGATAAACCTATAACTAACATCATACTCAAAGTTTAAAAACTGAAAACTTTTCTTCTGTGAACAGGAACAAACAACGACAAAAAAGATTTCTGCTCTCATTATTATTATTCAACAAAGTGTTAAAAGAACTAGCCACAGAAAATAGGCAAGAAAAAAAATCCAAAATGGAAAAGAAACAGAAACAGTACTGTGATTTCTGTCAGTCCTCAACACTCTAAGTGTCTTGTACAGCAGTAGAAGGAAAATACGAATTCTCTGTCAATGACTGTAAGAGTGACTCACTTCACAGGGGAGGAAGCAGGACACTCAAGACTTAATATAAAGTCCAAAATTGATTCCCCAAACTGTTAAGCAGGGTAAAACTGGCATTTTTGTCTGTATTTCTGTGCTTATTTCTCAGCTGTTTCTGAATTTGGAAGTGAATGCGAAACTCAGGAAATGTAAAGGATGTGACAATTGTCAGCCACAAAGTTGTCAATGTCCTAAATTCTTTAGGCTGAAGCAGAAAAAAAGGCAGATTTGAATGGTTTCTGCTTCTAATCTTTAGCCCTCATTAACTTCAGGTAGTATTTAAAAAAAAAAAAAAAACTATCTCAGCTGCTGGCTTGGGCTGTGCAGATCCACTAGGGTTTATCCTAACCATAGATAGAAATAATTTTAGGGAACTTGAGTTTAACCTTCAGAATTAGAGGTAGTTTCACCATGTTTTAATGAAGTTTCCATTTTAGGCCCTTCCCTGGTTACAGGTACTTCCTAAATCCCAGTAAATACTTTGGAAAATAAACAGAGGAATCAGCGACACAGTCCAACCACCAAAAGTATAACATACTCCTGCCTTCCTAAGGATTATGCCTTAAGGTACCAGGCAACAAGAAGTATCAGGTTTTTTCTTTTTTTTTTTTTTAACCATGAAAATCTTGGATTCTCATTCCAGGGTTTTTGTCAGTCTGAAAAGATTTCTTCTTCGGACCCACCTAATCCAGGAACACAGAAGTTAGCAGTCATTTGAAAGCAAACTCAGAGTAATGGGATTTATGAAGACAGCATACCCTTTGAGAGAGCGGATATGGGAGGGGCATAGTCCAAGAGGTGAGCAGGCTACAAGGAGCTTTGGACTGAGGTTTTTAAGTCCTTATAACTGCCTAGGAATGTTCTAGTGGATCCCATTTATTGGAGAACACGAGATGGCACCAGTCATGGTCTCTTGTCTTTTTAATTGGAGGACTGCCTCTGTTTCCTTCCCTGTTGCTTCCTCTCACTCACAACCTAGCAAACTAGTGTTTTAACACTATCTTTACTCAGACTCCAGCAACATTAAATTATATCTTAGACCCCAAGGAGGAGAATATGATTTAGACATGGCTGCAAGGCAACCATGGTGACCTTCTCCCTAAGGAATGGCCCAAGATGGAGGTTTCACAATGTTTAGAGATTCACCAGTGGTGATAATGAAGGTCTCATTAAGCTGGAACAGCTGAAATATGAGAACTCATTCAAAGGAAGAGAGAAGACCAAATGTTGGACTGCTTAACCTGAACAAGAAGTCCAAGAGTCCCTAACTACAGAAGTTAGTCGTGAGATTGCCAACAATGAAATAAGAAAAAGATAATAAACATATTTTGAGTGACCAAGCTATAGTAAATTATCTGTTCTCAATATTAAAAACAGTATGTAAAGAAATTATTGTCATCTGAAGAGACAATCACAGTTTGCCAAATAGTGTAAAAATATATTATAGAAATGTATGAAGCAGTTAATAAATATGTTATTTTGCTGGGCTTTGTAGATGTTGTCTTTTTTGTCATCTTTTTGCATTTTGCTTTAGTTTCCTTTCAGTTTTCAATCAATTCTACATCACAAATTTGCAATATTAAGAAGGGCTTAAAAAAATGTATGTATTTTTGATACTTTGCAAAACCTGTTATTTACCTCTGCTTAGAGCTAAGCATTAACACTGATAAGTGATCTGTAGTTTCATAATCTGCTCTTATTATTTATTATTTCCCTTTATCCTCATACAAAAGCTGAAAACTTCCTTTGTATAAGAGTCTTGTGAACCTTGGTGTATAACTGTCTCTGGATAGCAGGTAAAGTAAATGCAAGTGACAGTTGTTTGGTGTACATTTCATGTGAAACATTCTTACATTGTGACAGCAAGTGTTTCAGATGAGGATCCTGGCCATCAAACCTAAGTTATATTCAGTTCTTGCCAAGTTTGTCATCCAGTAACAATTTTAAGGTTTAGTTTTATTTCAGATACAAATATCAGAACTTCCTTCTCAGACGTAAGAGGGTACTTTTTCTATCTATTGCTGTGTAAATTAACTTCAAGGATTAGTAGCTTATAACAACAACCATTTTATCTCTGTCAAATTTCTATGGGTTTATTCAATTCAGATGGGTTATTCTTCTGTGACAGGTAATGAGTCCTAGGTTGTAGCAATCTGAGGATTTGATTAGAACTGGTCATTGATTAAGATGACTGATTATGGGGCCCAGAAATGACTAACAGCTCACCTGGCCTAATGACCAGAAACCATCATGTGGACTTTCTCAACATTCTCCATGTCTCACAGTACAGTATTGAGAACCTAAGAAATGTTTCAAGACTGTTATTACAAGATACAACAAAGCAGAAATTTTCAGTACTTAAGTTTAGACCTATAATTGAGAATATCACTTTAGTGACATTCTAATAATTAAAGTATTCACAGGCCAGCACAGAATCAAGGGAAAGGAAATCAAGTCAATCTCTCAATAAAAGGATGACAAAATATTCATAGTCCATTCTAAACCAACATATAAAAATCCCCAAAATTCACCATTGATGTTCCTGATAGCAATAGCTCTTGGTAATTTTTTTCTTCTGCTGTAACTTCATATTTAATTTTTGCTTAAAACTGTATACATTTGTGGTGGATTTAACCAGAGATTTCCCTGTGCTAAAAGATAATACGATGACTCATTATCATCCTAGCATCCATTTTTACTGTCTAATAAAGCATTTTTTTCCTAATGAGAAAAGAAACATGCTAAGAATAAAATTGATCAATATAATTGAATTTAAATTCATTATTAACTCTTAGGTTAATCATTCAAATTGACTTGAACCCTGGCAAATACAGATTGATGTTAGTCAATCTCTTTTTGAGTCACTCTGAACAGAGTCATCATCCTATCTAGAGTAAAATAATATGAATAATCCTGGAAAGAAATACAAATGCTCTTAATAACAATGAAATAAAAGATATCTCAAAATAATTATCTACCAAATAATATTTTGCATAAAATTTAGAGCTATGATTCTAAATCAGATTCAGTTTTAATCAGATTAAAATTGAACAAAAAAAATTTTTCTTGTGATGTAACAGTTCTTACATTGCAGAGTCACACCATCTGTTGTGACATTAACATTTTGGAGATATCTTAGAGAACACATTTACGAAAACACTACATGATGTTAACATTGAAATCACAACGGCAGTTGTTCAATTTATCAAATCTGATGTTTATAATGGCCTAAAGAAAGCTTCAAGTCACTCTACATGCCAAAGTGTCTAAAGCAGCAGTTTCCAATATAAAGTAATCAAGAGCTGTCATAAGAACTTGCAACTCTAGCATCACGGAAATCTAAGTCTCCACTTAATGTTGAAGTTCAGGAGCTTTACTCTCTCCAGGATAATTCATTTTGGAATTTCACATTATATGAAATCACTGAAGAAATGATACATGCATATTGTGACATTTGTGGCATGTCTGATATTAATGAAGCAATTCCCAAATATTTTTTCACTCCATTCATTGCTAAAGTGATTATGACTGCTATACACAGTCCTGCAGAATTTTGATTATATAGTGAGCTGCTAAAATGTCTTTATTGCTGCCTTTCCATTATCATTTTCTCTAATCATTTCAAATTCCCCTTTTGTCTGTTATATGATGAAGAACAAAATGGAGACCAGCTCGGTAACATTCTAGACAAGAATCTGGAGATTAACAACAAGAATCAATTCGATTTATCAATTACACTGATTGTGAAAGTTGTCATTTCTAGAGCAAGGTGAAAAATTAAAACAAGTATAATCATCTTACAAAATAGTTAAATTCATAACATCAATTTTCTAGTATTAGACACTGCTTAAGTGTGATTAAACCCTAACTGTATTTAAAGCTATCAATAAAGCTTTTAATAAAAATACAGGCTTAGGATTTATATCATCTGTTTCTTATTTAAATGAGAGATTCTAAATTACAAAGAGAGCTTCACTGTGCCTTTATTCATTGCCAGGCTTATCAACAGTTAGTAAATACTAAAGTGGTGATATCAAAATAATTAAAATGACTCTCGCTCATCCAGTAATAATTTCATTTCAATATAACACATTGCTAATGCTGTATATAATATAATCTAATAGGGTATCAGGATTTCAAGTGTATGATTAACTACTTTAATCATTGACTTAACTGAGGAAAAATTATGTAAAACATATTTTAAAAAATAAAGATATTTTACCTGAATTTTTAAAAAATAGCAATTTGTGTTTTCATTATCACAATGATGATGAAACAGACTCATCAGTGCTATTTGATTCACCCAATGAAATGAATTTCTGATGAAATAGCTCCAGAGCAAGAGTAGATAATCCAGTCTTAACGACACACAATTGTTCTCATTGTGTTTTCCTTTGAAGACAACCACAGCAAGCTGTCTTATTAACTATTAACATGAGAAAATGCCAAAATAATAAGCAGATATTGACATACAGCTTATGAGCAGAAGCTATTGGTATATTGAAATAAACCTAGTGCACTGTTTCTTTTGTGTTGTTTTTGATGCAAGAGGATCATTCAGTCAAAGATTTCCCATTGACTCTAGTTGTTCACTGTTCTAAAGAACAGAATTATACAAAAATAGAAGCCTCCTTTTTAAGGAGTTAAGACTGTCCACAGTCAGGTCCATGGTTATCCTTTTTCATTAGAGAACACAAACCTCTTTGTGATTTGTTTTCTAATCTCTTAAAGATATCACCCCTAAACATTGTTAAAGTTTACTGACTCATATGGATCACCATATGGTCTTCCTCATACTTGGAAAAAGTGTCTCTAATGTCAAATACTGATTCTTCAACATCTGACTATAACCAGATTATGCTATGGCAACTTTTAAGTTCTAATTCATCACTTTCAACCTGTTAAATTACTAAATTGACTGCAAAGAAACCCAGTTTGGCAGGTATCTTGAAAGTATATGTAACAGGGAAAACGCTAGAGGATTTTTGTGCTATTAACAAGTTTTTAAAATGAATCATATTCAAAATATTATTTACTTAAAAATTAATCTATTATTTAAGACAATGGTCATCTAATATTGCTATAATATAGGTACAATAATAATTTTTATATAAAAATATAGAAAACAATCTGATATAAAAGGAATAGAGCACATATCCACTTAATATGCACTGATATTTGAAATAACAAGATGCATAGTCCCTAAATTTACATAGAAAATAGGTTAAAAAAAATACTTAGTTAATCTTACTTGATTTTGCAGGACAGCTTTCAAAGAAAACTCTTTTGAGTCATATATATTTTATTATTTTCTGTAAAATAATATACTATCATATAATTATATAATATAATGTAATTATTTCTAATAATGCTACTTTTACCACAAATATGGGCATTTTTAACATAAGAAATCTTATCTGAACTATCACCATCAATACTTATTTACTTAAAGCAATCTGCAAATAAAGGCACATTGTTTGATGTGATAAGTAATAAAGAATTGATATAAGACTAAACAGTGAATACCAGAAAGGAAAGGAGAAAGAGAATGGGCAAATTGGAAAAAAGCAATGATGAAGACTAGAACTGAACTATTGGTGGTGAACTTAATTTATTACATACAGAATAATATACAGCAATACATTCCTTAAACCTATATATTTTTATAATCCAATATTGTTTCAGTAGAATTAAAAAATGAACAATATCTTAAAGTTATCATTTTTTCCACCATTTAACATGTCACTTTGTTCAACTACACTCATCAGTCCTACTGAGTTGCTAATTTAGTAATACCTGAATATTTGCCTCAATCATCATCATTTTTGCTCTGATTGAGCTGGTTTTAGATTATATAAAAGTGATGCTTGATACATACATATGATACATGATACACATATATAAATATACACACATATACATGCAGATTGAAAACATGCATACACACATGCTCGATGCTTCCATGCCTTTGCCTCTTGTCATAATTATTTTAACCTCAAAAGTTAATCTTTATGGTTCTCTCAGATCCACAGAGCTGGGATAAGGGAAATACTGGACTCCATTGTACAAGGATTGTAGTCAGATCTGTGTGTACTTGGAATATTTTAGAAAAATCAGGTTAAGTATCATTAAGGAATTAATCACAGTATTAACTCTTTGATTAGCAAAAATAGATATTTAAAGAATCTCCTCTAAAAATCTGACATTGATTCTCTCTAACAGTATTTGAGAATAAGCCAAAACTCAAAAGGGAAGGAAAATATAGCAACCCTCCTACCGGCATTTCGGTTACATGGTAAAGGGTATCCTGGCAGTGTTGTGTCTAGTATTGCAGAAATGATTTTTCAGAATCACTTCTGAAAGCATTTCAAAATGTTTCCCCTCTGAGTTTTCTGTAATTTTCCATATGTTCTGCTGATTTTTCAGTTTAGAGTTAGTGTAAGGTTTTACTAACCAAAAAGAGGCCTGCCTTTCCTTGACTGTTTTATTATCATAAACACAAAGATACCCTAATATAATAATATTAAAACTTTATACGCAATATTCTTGAAACATCTAATGGGGTGAAGATATGAATATCAACAATACTTTTACCTGTTAGGTTTGAACATGTTACATATCTTCTAAAGGTAAATTAAAAGTGTCAGCATAGATCCTGTGACTATTTCAGAAAGGAAAAACATAAAACAGTAGTGATTGCTTTCTAGAAATTGGAAGATAAAATTTTTCTTGTATAAGTGGTCCTGATGCAAAATTTGGGGTTCAATGGCTAAACAGCCAAAGAAAGTACTTTTAGACATTTTAAATTGGTGTGACTACATTTATTAGAAGAGGAAAGAAAGAGACAGCATGGAAAACAGGCTTATGGGTAAGCAGCAGGTCACTGTGTCATTAGGCTGAGAGATAGTCAGATATATACAATAGTCTAGCATGGGAAGAAGCTTTGGGGCCAATGACTTTTCCAGTGTCTGAAAATAGGAGTCACACAGTCAGGAGGAATATCAGGTGCGGGGACGTCCAAAAAGTATGCGAAATGTCCACCTTGGCATTCTGGTGTTCCTGGAAGGGATTTATGTTTCCAGGAATTTATGGCTTTTTGTTAGATTAGAGAAAATAAAATATTAGGTTGATGATCAGAAAATTAGGAGAGACTTCATGAATCTTTCCAGAGGGTTAAGAAGGTGGACTTTGACCTCTAGTGCCCAGAAATCTGTTGGGTGTGACTCAGAGCATTCCAAGGCCTTCTGTGACCACGCTGGTCTGAAGGATTCTGCTCTAAAAAATAAAATACTCTGTTCAGTTTTCCCTCTACAGTCCCATTTAAAATGATGTCAGGTTTCTAGCCAAAGAAAAGATTTAAAAATATTTATCAGATCTGGATGGAAAAACAAAGCATTAAAAACTACTAAACGAAACAATAACTAGTTTGTTTGAGTTAGATATTTTGAGCAATTCATTAAAACTTCAACCACTGTATTTGTTCATGGCATAATATGTCTTCAAAAGTGCTCTATACCTGTCAGGCAGCCAGGGGTTATCTTTGTAACCCAGAATTCAGAAGCCTAAGAAAGTCCTTACCTTAAAAATGCAGTAAAGGTCATTTGGTAAGCATACATGCAGATTTAATCTTTCTGGAAAGAAATTTAATTATATTTTCTGCAAGACAAAACTTTATAAGTGTATATCCATTTTCTTTTTCTTTGGATTCTTTCAAACACAAAAGAAGAGAAAGGGGGGAAAACAACACTGAGATAAGGTTTTTGGCACAAATTGTTGGCTCGACAATTCTAGGAGGTACACAAGAAAGTGGGAACATGGGGTGGGGAACGGGGAGTCATTGAGGGTGAATTGATGAGCAGTTTTTCTCTGTAGTAATGGGGACCAATCCAGTTGGAGAACATCTGAAAGAAAGTGGAATGTACTTTATAATTGCACCCCTGTGAATTGATTCATTGGAGGCCTGAATTCACCAACTCTTATCAGCTGTGATTTAGGCTTACTAAAAGGGCATGACTGTTCTGGTTCATCTGGCACTATGATACCAAGCAAACTAATTGTAGCACTCAGAGCATACTGTCAAATAGAAAGAAACAGAAATCCACCAGGTTATGTGGAAATGGTATAAAAATAGTTTGACCACACATATTGCTTTAAATGGGATAACACTATTTTTTCATATTTCTCAACTGTCCCATCATTCTAATATAATGTCAATATTGTCTCATTTTTAATAAGGCCCAGGGCCATCTTTAATGTGGGACAAAAGAGACAGCCGAGTTGCCTTAGGCTCAGTCTGTTGCGAGGACACAAAAGCAGCTGCCCCTTTTGTCCCTTGCCCACACTGACTGTAGTGGATCATGGATGCCACTGCTGTCCTACCTCCTGTGAGGAAACAGGGGTAGCTCAAGAACAAGATTCCCCTGACACAACCCATGCAAGCCTGCTTCTTCAAAGGGCCCAGAACACTGTAACATAATTGAACTGCACGTAAGTACTATGGGGATTATTATAGGCATTGTGGAAGTTATTGAACATTTCTGGAACTGGGCCAGGTATTGGGCACTTCTGGAACTGGAATGATTAAAGTGCCATGTGTTTTAGACAGGGCATACAGAGTGAGGCTTATAGGGGTATCAAATTTGGTTTTCACCTAAGGTGACAAAATTCCTTGTACAGTCTCTATCCATGTGTGTGAAGTCCCACCAGACCACATACTGTTACTATGCGATTTTGGATTGGCATCATAGTACTTAACTGCTGCTGCCCTGGCTGCTCTGCTCCTGATTGGATTGCTCTGTTTCCTCCCATCCCTTAGTCATCACCATATAACTGTGTCCCATTTTTGTCATCTCAAAGTCCGTTTTTGTCTCAAGAAAATAGGATCAGACTATATAAAAAACATCTTCTGGGTAATCACATAGGACATGAGTGGGATATTGGTGTTATTGGCTATGACTTTTAACCCAGGAATTCAAATATAAGAATTTAATCTTCCTTAATGCCATTCACAGTGAGCAGAATATTAGTAGTAGCATTTCCAAAAGGTTTTATTTTACCCATGGTTGCATCAGAAGCTAATGAACTTTTCTTTAATGTTGGATTCTATCAAAAAGTCATTCGTTGGGACCAGAACCAGCAACTGTGCTGCTTCAGGGAGCTACCAACCTTCTGGATGCTCTCCTACCCTGTTCCATCATGCCCCACACTGCTGTAGATGAGAACCAGCACAATTATGACTCAAAATTTGTAGCCCTGTGATGGCTTCACCCAGAGACCCGGTGAGGGAGGAAGAGAACCAAGCAGACTCCACTACTGTTGCCCATACACCCACTCCCACACACACCTAAGACCTTTCTGTGTAGGGACTCAGCTCCAGTTATCCAGAGACCGCCCCAGCTGAAGTGCAACCAAATCCCCAATGTCTCTGGATAGCCCCAGAAGTGCCCGAACTCAGCAACAGTAACCAATTGAAAGAAGGACAGAGAAGTTTCAACCCAACTCCCACTACCTACCCAGACAAACTCCAACAGCCTGCAGTCCCACTGAGGATTCTGTAGGGGCAGCACTGCTACCAGCGATTGGGAAGAAATAAGAACATGAGAGCCACAATGTTAAATACAAAACAGAAAAGGAAGTCATGCAAAATCTAAATTCCCCCAAAACAAAACCCAAATGATACAAAGAGATGAATATTCCCAAATCTCTCTAGAAGGAAATCTACTGATGTTGACTGGGACAACCTAACAGATAAATAATCCTCCCAAAAGATTATTACAAAAACTAAATGAGATGCAGGAGACACAGGTAACTATCCAAAGACAATTGGAAGGATGGCCTCAGAAAATAAAGGAATCAAAGGGAATGCTATACCAAGAAGACAGAGGCCATGAAAAAGTTCCATCAGAAGTGCTAGAAACAAAGACACAATCAAGGGAGGGTGTGTTGACACTTATCTGAGAAATAGGGAAACTGCACATATGGGGAAATACACGTGAGTCCACTTCAATTTGTAAAACGGATGTGCCCATTGGGTCAATTGTCTCTAAAGGACACAGGCCACATATCCCGGGTTAATGTCCCAGACCCAGGGTCGGGGGAGAGTTGGGGGCAGGATGATAGTCAATGTGAACAGCTAAAATGGAAATAAAATTTTAAATGGTTCATTTTCTTCTCCTTTCTCTTCCTGCCTGTCTGCTTGCTTGCCTTCAGTCCTACCTGTACATTTCCTTTAAAAAATTTTGCAAAACAAAGTTATTGAAATAAAATTCTAAAAAAAAAGTTATTGATAAAAAACACAGAAAATTTCATAAACAGACTCAATCTCATGGAAGAACAAATCTCAGAAATCAAAGACAAGATCACAGAGGCAAACTTCAGGAAAGAGGAGAGATAAAAAGGATTGAAGAAAAAATGAAGAAGCCTTGAAAGAGATGTCTGACATCATAGAAAGAACAAACATAAAGACAATAGGCATCCTGGAAGAAGAGTGAGAGAAAAGAGTGAAAGACTTATTTAAAGTAATAGCAAAGAACTTGCCAAATCTGTCACAAAACATAACCATGAAGGTCCAATAAGATGATAGATCACAGAAATTCCTAAATGTAAGTAGAATTAGTCCCAGAAACATTATAGTAAAACTAGAGAAAGCTAATGATAAGGAAATAAAATTACTCAAGGCTGCTAGAAAAAAGAGAAACATAACTTACAAATTTACACCCACCAGACTCTAAGTCTTGCAACAGAAATCTACAAGCCAAAAGAGAATGGAACAACATATTCAAAATTCTAAGAAGACAAAAAATAGCAGTCATGACTACTTGAACTTGGGGAAATATCACTCAAATATGACAGAGATAAAGGTCTTCAATGACAAACAAAAGTTAATGGATTTTTCCTTCACCAAGTCTGTCTTCAAAGAAATGTTGAAAATGGTGCTAAAATGGGAAAAAAGAGCCACCAAATCCCCCCAAAATGATGATAGAAAGTAAAATAAAATCGTAAACAAAGGCAGGGATAATAGGAGAAAATAACAGCAGCAATAGCAATAAAACTAAAGGGGACATGAAAAACATAGAGTTTGTATAGATATATAAACATGATATGGCATCAACTGATAAATGACTCTCACAGAAGGGCGGAGTTAGGGACAATACACATGTCAGCTGCAAAACCCCATCTTAGAGAGGTACATAACTGGGGAAAACACAAAACTGAAAGAATCAATACCATAAAGCACCCAGCAAAAATAGCAAACCAAAACAAATGGAAAATAAAGCAACAGAGAAAGAGACAGAAAACAAAGGATCAAATGACAATGCTAAAGCATTTCAACTATCCCCCTAAATATGAACGGACTAAAATCACCAATCAAAAGAAGGAGGGTGACTGGATAGATTTAAAAACACAAGACCCATCGATATTATGCCTATAAGAAACTCATATCAGATCCAAAGAATAACATAGGTTAAAAGATAAGGTTTATAGAAAATATATCGAAGTAAAGGAATGAAAGGAAATCAATATTAACATCAGACAAGATAAACTTCCACCTAAAAAGCATAACACAAAAAGCAATATACAGATTTAATTTTATTTAATGTATTTTATCATAACAAAAGACATTCTTCAAAGAAATAAAACAGGCAATACTGAATCTTATATGAAATAACAAATTACCTTGAATAGGCAAAGCTATACTCAGAAAAAAGAACAGTGGACACACTGCACTCCCTAACGTCAAACTATACTACAAAGCAATCATCATCAAAACTGTATGATATTAAAGCAAAACTGGCACAAAGACCAACGGAATAAAATTAAGAGCCTAGAAATAAAGCCACATCTGTGATCAGTTAACCTATGACAAAGAAATTAAGAGTAGACAATGGAGAAAAGAAAGTCTATTCAACAAATGGTGTAAAGATAACCAGATAGATATTTGTAAGAAAATGAAACTAGATTAAACTTTATTTTCATAAACAAAAATTAACTCAGAATAGATCAAAGACATAGATATAAGACAGAAACCATAATATACACATATGAAAAAGTAGGAAAAATGCTTCATGACATTGACCTCAAAGACATCTTTGGGGAACGAACAACTATAGGAAAGGAAACCAAAGTAATGTCTAGCACTTGCATAAAACTAAAAAATTCTCTACAGTGAAAGAAACCACTGCAAAAATAAAAAAGGAGACTCATAAAAAGTGAAAAGATAGTCACACAACAAACATTAGACAAAAGCTTAACTTGCAATATATATAAGGGCCTCATACCCCTCAGCAACCAAAACCAAACAAAAAACACAACAAATAATCCAACCTAAAATTGGGCAGAAGAATTGAATAGTCACCTATCTAAAGAAAACAAACAGGTAGCATGCAAACACATTTTAAAAAATGTTCTGCATCGCTTATTATTAGAGAAATGCAAATATAAAGCACAATGTGATTCCACCTCACACCAATGAGAATAGTCTATAAATGACTAAAATCAACAAGTATTGGAAAGGCTATGGAGAAAAAAGGAAATCTCCTATACTGCTGGTGAGAATGTAAACTTTGTTGGAAAACAATTCAGAGATCTCTCAAAAAAAAAAAAAAAAAATGAAGCTACCATTTGATCCAGCAATCCACATCTAGGTATACAGCCTGAGAACACCAAAACTCTAATCAGAAAAAATATCTGCATGCCTATGTACATAGCAGCGCAATCCACAATAACCAAGACGTATACAACCTAAATGCCCACAAGCAGACAAAATGGATAAAGAAACTGTGGTTTATATATTCAACATATACTCAAAATTTAATAAAACTGAATTTGAAGAAGGAAGATGCTGTTCCCTTTGCAACAACCTGGATGAACCTGGAGGGTATTATTTTAAGCAAAATAAACCAGAAAAAAAGAGAGGATGGCTTCACTCATATGTGCAATATAATGAAACAAAACAATGAACAAACCCAACAAAACTCAAGGATTAAAACAGAGGGTGTGGTGTGAAACACACAGAGACTGAGGCATTATCTCAAAATCCAGGAAGCATATAACAAAGTAAACAAAACAAATACGTTTTTTAAAATGTCATCTCATAATAAATTCTAAATTTCATTGAAATTTTAGTCTTTAATAAATTATTTTATGGATATAACAATCGCAAAACATTCTGTTATCATGAGATTTAATATGGACAAACACATTCTTAGATGACTGGAAAGATTTTCTCTAGGACTGTCAGATTTGAAAAAAAAGTTATATATATATATATATCATATGTATTTGCATATAATACTATATATTTATGCAATTGCATATATTATTTACATATATATGCATATATATCTCAATACATGTATTAATTTTCTGGATTAGCAGTACCACAAATCAGGTAACTAAGAACAATAAAATTGCATCTACTCATAATAGTTCTGGAGGCTAAAAATTTGAAACCAACCTATTGTCAAAGCAATGTTCTTACTGCAGGCTCTAGGAAATGACATTTATTTTTCTAACTTGTAGTAGTTTCCAGAAATTGACTAAATCTCTGCTTCCGTCTTCATATTGCCTTCTCTCCTTGGTGTCTGTATCTGTATTTTCTCTTATATGGACAGCAGTGATTTGATTTAAGGCCCACCATTAAGCAATATAATGTTAACTATATTTTCAAATTCCCTGTTTCCAAATGAGGTCATATTTATAAGTTCCACGTGGCAGGAATTTCGGGGAGGGTATAGAAATTCAACTCAATGCACTTGTTTGAATGCAACATGCCAACAAAAAACTATATGCAACGTGGAAGGAATTTTAACCAAAGGCCATTTCACCAGATTTGGAGGGTTTAGGTTAAACACAGTAGAGAGATAACATTGGAATAAAGTCTAGAAAATGAATAGAATGGAAATGTGAAATTCAGGATTAGAAAATAATCGAAGTAGAGAGAATAACTTGACCCAAAGGTAAGAGTCATAATCCTGTTTAAGAATAAATGAGAACTCTAACCCAGTGATTCTCAAACTTAATTGTCTGTTGAATACTCAGTGTTCATAGTTTCTATATTTTATTACAAAAGCTATTGATTCAGTTAGATGAAGGTGGTACACTTTTGAAAAGTCTCCCTAGGATTTGCAAAGTACAATATATCCCAAATGTGAAATGGCACAAACACAACCTAAGATTATATTTGTTTCATATACCAATTCATAGTCAATGTGGTATGTCATGGTTAAGTTTTACAGCAGATCAAGAGGGAGATTTATTTAGTATCTCCATAGCACAACTTATTCTTGTATATACTCAGATCTGATTTTTATAGTCACAATTTTCCATGATTAAGGGTTCATTCTTTTCCTTCCTTCTACAAAACCTAAAAAGAAAACCCTCTTATTTATTCTTTGTTAGCAGTAAAAGTCAAAAGAGTATTTTTTTTTATTCCTAATGAATTTGCAAATGTCCATTACCAATGTTTTCTGATAAGTAAAACAAACTTAAGACAACTGAAAGTTCTCAGTTTTCAAACATGAAAAGAACTATATTGATTGGTTATTTAACTAAGGTTACTGATATAAATGAGTACAGAACACATGAGATAAATTGCACTAAGATAGAGTAACTAGCTAATTTTCATGTAAATCACCAAAAATAAGTATCTAAAAATAACAGTTTAAATACCTAAAAATAGCAGCATGAGTCAAACTCCAGGAAATACAGACATTGCTTGTGTCTCTGCATTTCAAATAATGTTTAGATGAAAAAAACAAGCAAACTACCAGACAAAATATACAAAATATGCAATTCTATATGGGAATGTGAACTTCTGGACACATTTCCTGACAGTAAGAAAAATGATAAAGTTACTTAACTAGAAAATTTCTTGTTTCTCACAGCATTTTCAAGTCATGCATCATCATTATTTAAGCAGAAAACCAAGTATGTATTATCTGCTTGAAAAAGTCAATGCAGTTCTTCTCTATGAATCAAATAATAATGGTAGCTAACATTTGCTGTTTATGAAGCACACTTACCTGCTTTGTCACGTTTGGTCCCAAATAGGCACGGTGTGTGAGAAAGAATAAAGAGTAGCAGTACCTTTACTAGGTAATCAGACCGAGGCTTAAGAACATCACTGGAGATAAAGTGTTCTTAGTCAGAGTAGCAAAGCTGAACCCTAATCACAATCGAGGTTAACAACCCAGTGGTCTTCCTCATATTATTATATGAGTTTCCATTGCTTGAGGAACAGCTTATCCACATGAAATAATATACCAGAGTAGAAAATGGAAAATCATTCTCTGTCTCAGATTTGTGAGACATGCTATTAGGTCATGGGTTAAATAGCTGAGGAGCAACTATTAGAAATATACAAAATTAAATATCTCTGTGGTTCTGATTTAAAATAAGTGATCTAAAATAATAAATATAATCAAGTAGTGGTTTTGAAGTACAACTGCTAGATTAAGGAATACAAAGATAATATCTGAAGCTAGTAAACTCTTGTTAGTAATGTAGTTTTAAGAAAAAAATGTAAAAAATTTATTCTTCATAGTTTCAATTCATGTCTAGTATTAGTAGTCATATTTTTAAATGCTAAAAATTCAGGTTCATATTACAGGCCTTTTTCTGTCACAGCAATAATGGGGTGCCACTGCAATCAAGTGATATTGAAGTGAAAAGTGTGATGTCCATTTTACCAATGTTAGCTGAAATAAACTGCCATTGTTATATACTGTGTGATATCAATCCAATAACTTCCTATTCAGATGAATGGTCTTATGGTATTCATGATTTCATTAGACCTTCACTTTGAAAGTTCTTTAGCAAATAAGAAAAGATAATTGTTTAACAATATAATAGAGAAAATTAAGTTATGTTTCCCTATAATGGATGATAATCTCACAAAGAATTTTTTACTGGTATATCAAGATATTCATGGTGTAATTAATTGTGGGGAAAAAAACATGATACCAATTAGCTTATAAGGAATATCAACAAAATACCACAAACTGGATGATGTAAACAATAGATATTAATTTTCTCACAATTCTGAAGACTAGATCTTTGATATCAATATGCTGTCATGTTTAAATTCTACTGAGACTAACTTCTTGCTGTGTTTTCATATGACATTTCCTTTGTGTATGTTTGCTTCTGGTGTCTCTTTCCTTCTATGGAGACCAATCATATTCAATTAAGGTCCCATCCTAACTGCTTCATCTTAATTTAATCACATTTATCACATTTTAACACTTTTTTACCAAATAAGTTCACATTATGCAGCAGTGGGGATTTGGAATTTACCATATTAATTTTGAAGAAACACAATTTAGTAATAGCACCAATTATATGCAGAAATACTTTCTCTGGCTAAATGTGTGTATGTTACCACAAAAAGCTAAAATTTCATTAAAATGAAGTAATGACAACAGGAATAAGTAAGTTAGTGAGTTCAATTTTATTTTCATCCTTTCATTCTTCTGAATTTTTTGAACAAATAAATACTTCAACAGGAATAAATCTAATTGCTAGTCCTTTAATGTCAGGGCATCAGATTAAGGGACTATTCTGATGGCAACCCAAATGATCCCTACAATAATGTATTTATCTATATTTATGACTTATTTTTTTTTTCATTTATTTCATTTAAAAAAAAAACTGTTTCTTCAATGAAAATCATAGACAGTAGACCAAGATATAATATTGGAAAGAATAGAACTACTCCAATTGATGCCAGGCTTTTTTTTTGTAACCAGTGAAAAATTCTGTTCCCCACAATAAATTTTAAGTACTTCGAGGGTATAATCTAAATCTTGCTCATCTTTGGAACTTTAATCCTTAGTAGCATAGAGCCTGCAAAATAGCACATACTTAATACTTATCTGTCAAAAGACAAGACACTCAAGTACCCCATAGCTATTCCTTAAAAAGAAGACAACAAAATGTGTACTCATTTAAGTCAAAGTGATTCAGTTCAAGTCCTTATTCTACTGAATATCACAATGATAAATTTCAGTAATAGTTCTCTGGGCTTTGGAGTACTCATGTGTTTATAAAACAGAAGAAAGGTCATTTTTCCTAGCAGTAGAACAAGGTTCAGGGAGAGAAACACTTTTTCTTTTTTTTTCTTAGAAAGGTATCAATTATATGATATGAGATGGAATTGGATTGCTTATGTTGAGCTTAATGTATTATATACAGATGTTAACTTAATGTATTATATACAGATGTTAACTTCTTGATTTACAATGATGTACATTTTAAAGCCAAATCATTTTATAATGCATTATTTCTTCAATAAAAATGTAAATGAATAAATAAATTTTAAAACTTACACTGAAAAGAGAAAGATTCTATGATAAACACTTGGAATAGAAAATAAGATTCTAAGGACAGGATCCAAGACAGAAAGAAAAGGAAAGCTTAAATTTCTTGCCTAATAAAATGAGATATGTTTCTTTGTTTTTGTTTTTGCTTTTTTTTATTAAAGAGAGGGAAGAGGAGAGGAGAAAGAAAAATTAAAGAACTAGGAGGAGAGAGATTACAGCAAGATATGGAAAGTATGGGAGCATAAGATATGTTGTACATTAGAAATTTCTGTGGCAGTGCAAGAAAAGGACCTATACACAGTTTAGTTTGTTTATTATGTAGGGTACATTTTTTTTTATTTCATCTTTTTTCTCCAAGAGAAAGGAAAAGATTGGTAAATATTATTAGCAAGGTATTGCAAGAAATTGAGAAAGTGAAGAATGGCTTAAGACTGGTTGGGAGGGTCTGCCTTAACGAAGTACAGATTGGGTACAGTTGTTCACATGTAGGGCACAATTTAATCCCTATCAAACCCTCACATTTTACTAGAAGTTGTCTCACATTGAAGAGCTTTATATTGGTAGTTAATAGTAAATAGTGAGAAACAGGGAGTGAAGGATGACATTAAGAAAGGCAAAATAGGAATAGGAGTATTTACTTAAGTATTTACGAAAAATACTTAAGAAAGTCTTTGGACTTCCACAATTCAGGATCAATCTTATACAAATCTTAAGTGGAGTTTTGAGATCTCAAGTGATAGATAGGTCATATGTTAAATGGGTTAATTATGTACCGCTGCTGACTTTATAGAATTAATTTATCAATTAAATGAGATAATAATAACTAAAAGTTATACAGGACGTGTTATATGCTAAATACTTCAGGAAGCACTCTGGGTATTATTATTCTTTTGCTTCTCACAAGAATGTTACGAGGAATGGATAGATCCAAAAGAAGACATACTGTGCTTTGCTCTAAAGAAGAACAATTAACAGTTTGAAGTAATTCATTGGCAAGTCTGAAATTAACTCTAAGTTTAAAAATAAGGGTGACTTTAAAGAGAAAAATTATGCTTTCACCTTTGTACATATTAGATATTAGCATTTTAACTGTATTAAGGTTTTGTTTTGTCCCTGGAAACTGGTCAAAATCCTGAATTCTTCCAATATATATCTATGACAGCTCATACTACTGTCCAGTTTTTCTTCCATTCTTTCTAACTGGGAGCTAATACTATCTTTTCTGGCCCACACATGCTGGAGGAGACTAGATATAACATCAGATAAATCACCTTAATGACTGTGTATGGACAGAACAAAAAAGTTGTGAATATTGCTTGCTATTTTCCTATAGACCTGATGACATCAGAGAGATGCAAACTTGGAGTGGAAATAACTGCATGCCCTAACCCCATCTAAAAATAATTGCATTCTAAAATCCAATGTAGAAATGAGGGTTGACTGCCCTCAGTACATTGGGCTGGATTTTTAAGAGACTTATATAATCTTAAGCCTTAGAGAATGTTTCAATGCACTATATGAGCAATTCAAATTCTAAATTGAGAAACTTCTTGGGAAAGATCAAAGGTGGGAGTATAAGGAAGCCGATATCTGTCAACCTTAAAAAGTCTTTCTAGAAAAAATATGATTTCACAGAAAGTTGTGAGTACTGGGTGGAGGCTGCCACTTGAAGGACATTTTAGATGTGCCAAAGAATAATTTCTGGCATGCCTAGTTGGAGCAGCAGTTAGACCAATCACCTTCAAAGGAGCAAGCAACATACTCCTGGGTTCAAGTCTCTAGCCCAGGGGGATGCATCCAGTGTGAACAACTAAATAAATATAAAATAAGCATACTTCTTCTTCCTCTCTCTTCCTCCCTACCTGCCTACTTGCCTTATTCCTGCCTGTGCCTAATCTTTTTTAATTTATCAGTAAAGAAAGCAGAACCACAATCTACATAAATAGCCTAAGATTATTTACTGTATTATTTCTACCTCTGTGGCTAACCTTTCTTCCTCACTCCCTCCTACAGCATCCTGTGACTCTCTGAAAGTAGTTAATCTGGAAAATAATGCCACATCACACAGCAAAATAATCAGTCTAACTGGGCATCTCCATGTATGCAGGAAGTATGCACAATTCTCTTATTTACTTAAAAATCAGTTAACCAAAAACTGTTCAAAACTGAAAAGATGTCATCACCCCAGAAAATCAGAAACCAGCACGGACTGCACTAGAAGGGACACTGAGGAGATCCATGCCTCAGTGTAATGAATAAGTGTTGAAGAGAAATGCACAATGGCAGCTATGTCCTGAACAGGGCCACTAACCCAACTAGGGATCCTGGGGAAGAGAGAACAGAGACATTGTGGCAACATGAACCCATTATAGAGCTGAAGTCCAAAGTGGAAGAGTCTTCTAGAACAACCTGGAAAATTATGTGGACTACATTGTTTCTCCCTTCTGTGATCCTTGCTCATAATATGATGTGATCAACAGCAAATTGACTGTCATGCCTCAGATCTGGGTCTTCAAAGAGGAGAATTTAATCTATGCAACTGATCCTTCCAGAATATCCAAGACCTCACTCACCCAGTTGACACAGCAACTTTCATTTACTGGACAAAACAGCTGTGGGAGACAAGGAAAAGCAACACAAAAAAGTACTGTCCAAGACCTCAAGGGATAATTATATTACAAAAAGACAATTGCGTATATAGAGAAACAAAACTCAAAAACAGAGATGATTACATATTTCGAACTGATGAAGAATTCAGAATAGCAGTCTTAAAGAAACACAGAGACACAGGAAATATCAGAAAAGCAAATCAGATATATACAAAAGATAAATTTATAAGTTCAAAAATGAAATTAATGGGCAGAGGGAGAAACTGAAACTGTAAACAAGAAAGTAATAGAGATTCAAGATGTGAAGAACTAACTCAGAAATTTTAGAGTTCTACAGAAAGCTCTGGAAACAAAATTGAGTATCTGAAGATGGAAATCAGTGGTCTCAAAGAGGTAGAGAAACGATCCAAGTGAAAGGATATTTAGTAACAGGATTTAGAAAAAGTGAGGAAATTCTGTAAGAGCTACCCAACTATACCAGGAAAGACAACAAAAGAATGAATACACCAGAAGTTAAACAAAGAGCAAGAAGGAAACAGAGTGCTTTGTCAAAGTAATAATACCTGAAAACATCTCAAACTTGGGGCAAAAACTAAATACACAAGTTCATTAATCTAACACAACACTTGGTTATCGAAGTATAAAGATGTTTACACAACTTAAATGTTAGTAAAACTATCAAGAATCCAAGACAAAGAAGGAGTAGTAAAGATTAAGGGGGAAAAAAGCAGACAATTTTATTCTACTTCCCTGAAGAAACTTTATAAGCAAAGAGAAAGAAGAATGACATATCAAAATGTTAAAAGACAAGAACCAGCATCCAATAATATGATAACTTGCAAAATTCTCCTTAATAAATGCGGAAGAAATTGTCTTTCTTTTACAAACAGAAGCTCAAGGAGTTTACTATTAGGAATTCCCTTGCAATAAAAGTCGAAAGAAACACATTTATTTAAATTGAAAAAAATAAAATAAAATTCCCAACATTTTTAAAGCAATAAATAGGCATTCCTTGGTGGTCTACTGGGTTAATCCACTGTGAAGTAATATAACTTAAGGACCCCACTTATGTTTCAGGGCTGGGGAGAACAACCAGTGTGAACAACTAAATGAAAACAAATGTTTCTTCCTCCTCTTTCTTCCTGGCTACCTGTCTACTTGCTTTGACACCAGCCCATACTTTTCCTTTAAAAAAAAAAGAAGAAAAAATAGACAAAGCACAAGAAAGCAAAAGAAAAAGTGGTAGTGACCAGCTTTAATGTCAATAATCATCCTAAATGTAAATGGACTGAATATTTAAAACAAAAGACAGAAAATGGCTGAATGGATTAAAGAACAAAACACAACACTATGCTGCATAAAAGAAACTCACCTAGCTATAGAGAGAGCCATATGCTTAAAGAGATACAATTTGATACTTCGAGCCAATGAGAAATTTTAAAAGACAAGAATTGCTATATTTATATCAGATGAAACAGAATTCTTTCCAAAAACATGTAACAAGAGAAAAGATGTGTATTGTACAGTGATAAAAGGGATCAAAACTAGAAAACACAACACTTATCAGTATATATGCACCAACATAGGAGCACTAAATATATAAAGCAATTAGTAAAAGATATAAGGGAAGATATTTATAGCAACATGATAAAAGTTGGAGGCTTACTCTGCACTTAAAATAACGGACTGTTCATCTGAGAAAAAAATATGAAATGGTTTAAATGTTCTTAAATTAAAAATTAATTAAATGTATTTGATAGATATTTACAGAGCATTCTATCCTAAACAAGAAACACACATTCGTTTTCAATTGCTCACAGATCATACTCAAGCACAAATCATATGTGTGGATATAAAATAAGTCACAAGACATTTACAAAGATAGAAATAATATCAAGCATATTTCCAATGATATAAAACTAGTAATCAAAAGACAAAACAGGAGGAACTCTGTGGAGACTAAACAACATAACTGTATAATTACTGGGTCAATAAGAAATCAAAGGAAAATATTTTTTAAATGTGTAGACAAATTAATATAAAAATATAAATTAGTAGAACCTTTAAGTTGCATCAAAAACTAAAAGGAATATTAACAGAATACAAGCTTATCTTAGGAAACAAAAATCACAAAAATTCTAGCTTACATCTAAAGGAACTAGGAAAAGAAAATATAAAACCAAAATTCTGGGGAATGGAAATAATAAGAATTAGAGCAGAATTAAAGTTGGATTAAAAGAATAATTTGAAGCATCAATAATTAACTTTTAAACTATTAACAAAATAGATAAAATTTTAGCCAGACTCACCAATAAATGAAGGCACAAATAAATTCAGAGATGAAGAGTTAACAATAAATACTACAGAAACACAAAAGACCATAAAAAAGTATTATGAAAAGTATATGGAAATATTAGATAATCTGGAAGAAATGAACAAAGTTTTAGAAACATACAACTTTCTAAGTAGCAGAAAATCTGAACAGAATGATTAAGAAAACTGAAACAATAGCTAAATTCCTCCCCAGAAACAAAAGTTCAGTGCCAGATGGTATCACTAGCAAGTCCTGCCAACTTTGAAAGAATAAATAGTAACATTCATCTTTAACAATACAAAAATAAAATTTAAAGGGAAGGAAAACTTACAAACAAATTTTATTAAGCCAACATTATCTTGTTCTGAAAACAAATCATAAAAAAAGATAACTATATGTCAATATGTTTGATTAAGAGATGCAAAAATCTTTAAAATGCTAGCAAACTAAATTCAACCATATATTTAAAAAATTGCACACCATAATCAAGGATCTATTTTAGGATACAAGAATAATTTAACATGTAAATAAGTAAATGTGATAAGCATAAAAAAACAAAAAATAATATGATTATTTCAATAGACATAAACATTTTGCAATATTCAGCACCATTATATAATTAAAACTCAAAATGAAATGGAAATAGAAGAAATATACCTCAAAATAATAAGACAACTTTTGACAATCTCAATTTAAACAAAGTACTCAATGGTAAAAACCACAAAGTTCTCCCTCTAAGAGCAGGAACAAATCAAGGACGTTCACTTCCACGACTACAATACAATATAGCAGTGAAAGTCCTAGCCAATGGAATAAGACAATGAAAAGACATAAAAGCTATCCAAACTGAAAAGGTAGTAGTAAAATCATAACTATTACATGGTAATACATTTGGAGACTCCCAAAGGATCCAATTGAAAGCTATTAGAAACAATAAATGAACACAGTAAAGTGGAAGGTTACAAAATTAATACATAAAATACATAAAAATACATAAAAAATCCATTATAATTTTATATGCAAATAAAGAACTAGCAGAAAGAGAAATCAGGAAATAATCTTATTTATAATCACATCAAAAATCATGAAGCAATTTCCAGGAAATTTAGCCATTGATTAAAAAGACTTATACACAGAAAACTATAAGAAATTGTTGAAAGAAATAGATTAAGACACTAGTAAATGGAAATGTACTCTGTACCATAAATTGGAAGAATTTTTGGTAAAATGTCTATGTAACATAAAGTAATACACAAATTCAAGGAAATTCTTACCAAATTCCCAAAAATATTTTTCACAGAAATAGAATGAAAAGTGCTAATATTATCTTAAACTACTAAAGAGCCTGAATATCAAAATTAATCCTCAGAAAAAAGAGCAAAAATGTAGGTATCTTGATCTCCTAGTTCAAACTATATTACAAAACAATAGTAATAAAACCAGCATAACACTGAAATAAAAATACTCGTGGATAAATTGATCAGAATTCAGAGACTGAAATCAAACTTAAATGAACAATTAATTTAAGGCAAAGGAGCCAAGAACATTTAACGGAGCAAAGACAGTCTCTTCAATAAATGGTGTTGAGAAAACTGTACAGCCACATGTAAAAGAATGAAATTTGACCACTATCTAACACCATCTACAAAAATTAAATATTGATTAAAAATTTGAATGTAAGGCCTGAAATTGTAAAATACACAGAAGAAAATAGACAATATGTATTTTGACATTGGCACTACAAATGTCTTTTATGATGTGACTATAATCAAGGGAAATAAAAGCCAAAATAAATAAATGGTACTACATCAAACTAAAAAGCATTAGCACTTTAAAATAAAATCTAAAGACATCCTACTAAATGAGAGAAGATAGTTACAAATCATATGTCTGATGGGGTAATTCCAAAATATACAAAGAACTCAGAAAATTCAATAACAAACCAGTTAACAAAATGGACAGAGGATCTGAATAAGCACTTCTCAAAATCCTGCTTCCTCTCCTTCTTGGCCTAACAGTCATCTACTTATCATTAGACTTTCTCTTCAAACCAAACCTGACAAACCCTTCTCCTCACCATAATACACATACCTGATATTATGCTTAAATTTATCACTGTGCTGTATGAGCTTTGTATGCAAGCTGTTGAAGCCAAGAGAACTTATTTGTTAAGTCAAAAGTTTCCCATAAAGAGCTAGGAAGACAGTAGAGTCTTTTAAAAAGGGGAGCTTTTTAAAGTAAAACAATAAGGAATCAAATATATTTTTCTCAGAAGAAGCATATTAAGAAACCACAAGCCATATATCCTAGAAGGAATTTGCTATGAGAATTCCATGAATTGAAATTTAGTTTTAACTCTGAATCTAGACATATCTATGACTTTGTGCAAGTCACTTAACCTTTTTGACCCTCATATTGACTTTACAAAATCATTGGTTTGGGTTAAATTGTTCTTTATGTTCTATTTTAGCTCTTAACTTTGTGTTAAAATTCTTTATCCTCTGTCTAAAGTATAATTAATGAACAAAACCTTTTATAACTTGTTGGTTAGCATGGAAATTCAGGCTAAATATCTTCATTAAAATCATTATTTTAGATTTTACTTGGTACAAATACAAATATGCAATCCATGTGAATTCATAATTTCTCTTTTGTTATACTCTTGCTGAATATATTCTTAGTCAGACCCAAGACCCAACTTGTATGCCCTTATTACCAGTGTTTCCACATATAAACTGTGTGACATTAAAAAAGAATGATTTATTTTTGATAGATAATTGTTCCAATATTTCTTTTTGAAATACTGAAAAAGAAACTTAGCAGTAGACGAGAATTAAATGGCTAGAGATTTTAATGCCTTAAGCACTTTAACCTTATCCAACAGCTCAGGTCGATCTGCTTGGCAGACATGCCAACAGGAAGGAACATAGCGGGAGGGAAATAAGATATTAACAGGCTCAAATGCATAGCAATTAGCAGTCCATTATCTCCACATCAGGCCTAGATTGGTTTCTCAATAAGCCTCTGAATTTACTAGCCATCACTTTCCAACACTTTCCAATGCAAATCAATTAAAGACATTATTTTCAGACCTCATAAATAAATTGATTTATATTTGCTTTTTCCATATATTTTTGATAAACAGACATTCTAAATTCCTTATTCTTCAGTACAGTAGCTATGATTTCTCAGTGATAGTAAACCACAAAAGAAAATAATATGAATCTCATCTCAATCTAATTCCATAGTTAATAAATGTTTAAAATTATAACTAAATGATAGTAATAGGTAATGTTAAGCCTGACAAAAACATTTAGGAAATATCATGACTTTAATTAAATGTGTTAAACCTAAATGTTCCTTCTGAAATTTGTCACTTGTTTTATTTAACATTCCTGCAAAAAACAGCACAATTTCCCAGTTTGATATAACATTTGAGAGTCATCTTCCTCTGCTCACATCCAAACCAGTTCGGTCAAAAATTCCTTTCTTTATACCAAGACATATTGTATCATTCATGAAACTTACATCTCACTTCTCTTTCTCCCAAAAAATAAATCTACAAAATGGCAGACTTTAAGTTGTGTTTGGATGCAAAAAAGACTCCTTGTGGAAAACAAAGTGATTCTTCCACAGCTGCAACTCATCAAATACAAATGAAATAATAACTGTTAATATGGAACAAACACAAAGAAAAGGATGAGGCAGTAAACTTCAGGACACTAGAGAAAATGGGTTCTCAAAATGATAAAAAAAAATTGGGAATAAATCAAGTTTCAGCAGCTGTAAGATGGACACAGACAACAGCTGGGTTCCATGATGTCATTGCTGCTGCTGCCATTACTTGCTTCTATTCCACTGCACTGCTACTAGCATCACCTCTTAGTTTTTAATGGCTACTACATAATGAACTTTTCAAAAGACTTCCTATTTTACATGTGATGAAAATAAATAAAAAGTAAATGTTTCCAACATATTCTCTGCTTCCAGTTCTAGTACACATCCTGAAGCCTCCTGCTTTGGGGCTTTCATTGATTTTTCTGAAAAGCACAGAGACAAAAACACTCATTATGTCATCAACAAATAACAGATCAATCTGAATTGGACCTTAATCATACAAATATCTCTAAGATTGATTTGACTATCAGGTTAACTCAGAATTTCTTTCATCTCTCTCTAAGCTGTGTATCTCCAACACAAACTAATGCCTCAATCAAGGCCATTTTTATCAAGGTATTAGGTATTTTATGTCTTGAAACCCATTCAAAGGAACTTACTCTGTGTGCCACCATGGTGACTCATCAACTGGGAAATTCCTTGGAGGATTGAGGATATATGGGAAACACATTGGGAATTGATTTCAGGGGACATCAGAGTTTTTCATGTGCCTCATTACTAAGACCAGGTGTTCTTCTTCTTGTCTGACTTTAATCAATATAGAGTCCCAATTAAATAAATATCCTGGTGAAGATGAATGTAGATCTCTTATGAGGGTATGTGGCTAATTGAATATAGGTGAATTTAAACCCACATCCATCCCCTTGATCTGTTATAACTGTCACAACTATATGTAGCTACCCACCCAATAAATTTGGTGGAAAGTCTGCCAGCAGAGTTGGGCCTTCCTGGGTAATTATGATGATGATCATTTTTATGGGCTAGTAAATTCCATCCTAGCATTTTTCTGAACTCCTGTGAATAATCAAATGATAACAGGGTATCTCTCCCATAATTAGTAAGTGATGCTTAATCTGTAGAGTTATGAGAAAGCTTATTTCCTGAGATTCATGTGACTCAAGGAATGCCAGAACCATTGTTATACCTTACTGGTGAAGATTACTGTGACAGTAACAGTGTCTGCAATCATAATCTCACTCCAAATTATTAAAAAAAAATTTGTTCAGAACAAAAAATCTAACACTGAAACCATTGTGCCATTGTTTCCTTGTGAGTCTGTTGTGCACACACACAGTAGACTGCAAGATTCTTGAGAAAAGGAAAGTATTTTATTTATATTTAATCATCTATATCCAGCATAATGTTTAGTACATAATCTATCTTTGAAAATAGTGGACAGCTGATTAAATGAAGACTGTAGTGCTATTTTAATTCATGTATCCATGATTCCATGCAAAGAGTGCCTTCACACTCCCTGCTTTTTGTTTATCGGAAATAAACTAAGTTGTTAATACCAGGTACGTATCCTCTAGAAGCTAGTCTCCTAAAAAATGAAAAAAGTGAGACTCCATGCCTGACAGGGTTTAGAAATAACTATCTAGAGAAATTATGGCATTTATTATTCTCTATTTTAACCAGAGGTCATAAACACTTAAATAAAAAAGTGACCAAACTATATTTTAGTCTAGCTGCAGAAAATCTACTACCACCTTTTTCCTGCACTGATGTAGATATGTAGACTCTGAGCCACCCACCTACAGCCTTAGCCCACAATAATCACTTCTCAAAAAAGCAAGCAAGAGTGAACTTTTTGAACTCTAAATTCAATCATGTCACTTGATTCTTTAACACCTACCATTGGCCTGTCACACTTAAAATAAAACTCAAATGCCAGTCTACCTTTTCAGTATCATTTTCAACCATTCTCCTCCACTCTCCATTACATTCAGGTGGCCCCAATATTTCACATGTTCCAATTCCATGTGGTATTTGTGGGTTTTCTTCCTCTACTCCCTCATTCCCTCATTCATATGACTAGCTTTCTCTATTCATTAGGTTCATATTAAATATCACCTGATCTAAAGTAGCCTCCAATCATTCTTTATCTTTCTTTAACCAATGAACTATGAATGGAAATGACATCTGTCACTTTGGTCAGAAGTTTGCATAAGGAGAGTCTAATAGTCTCATTCTCATTCCATATGTTATAATAACTGATAATGCTCCAAGTGGGATAAATTTCATAAGGCTACACAAGGCATAAGTTTTATTAATCTTTGGACTTTAGGGCAATGTTTGCTATTATAGCATAGCTCAGTCTGTCCTTAGTAATGCATTAACATAACCTTATTTCTTTCTTTCATATATCTAACCATATATCTTTTTATTCAATTGGACTACTCTACTAAAATGTAATTTTTATGAGATAGAATCCAGTATATACTTACAAAGGGTCAAATACACTGTATGTGCTAAATTTGCACTTGATGAATATAGAAATGAATCCAGGACCAGTACTAACATTAAGTGCTCCTCACTGGAAAGGAAACATGCAAATCTCTGCTGATGAAGCTGGAATGACAGTTTTTGTTAATCAATCTAATTCTGGTTAGAAAGAAAACCTTCATAAAGGAGAGAGTTTCAGTTTGCTTAATTTCCTTTACCTCTCCCTAAATTATGGCCAACTAACCTTTCTGGTAGCTTATCTCCTGCATATCTTAAGGTGCCTTCCTGACCTTCCTTGAAAAGCAGGTTCTTTTTTAAATATCTCACAGTCAGGTCTAACTTAGCTATAGACCAAGCTAATCTTGGCTCCATGTAACATCCTGAGCATTTTTCATACATAATCTCTTTGGTAACTCTGAATACAATCATGAACTCTTTCCACAATGCAAAATTATGCAAGGTTACAATTTTATAGGATTTCCACATACCCTGAAGACTTTTCAGTGACCCTTTGATCCATATTCCAGAGATTTCAAGCTAAGAAATGAACTTCAATTTAATTCTTTGATCAAGCCTTATGTATCCCATATTTCCTGAGTCCTGTTTTGATAATCTATTCAATACTCTTTATTTTGTCTTGCTGTAGTTTTGCTTTGATCTCATGCCATTTATTGTACTGAATACTAGGGAGAAATAGAGAAAACTGCTCCTCCTGTTCATTTCTGTGTGGTCACTGTAAATTTGAACTGCTTTTCATACATGATGGCTCTTTTCTTAAACCCCAATGCATGTCCATCCAACAGAATGTCTTTTGTCTAGGTCTTGGATCCTCCTGATCTCTACAATTGCACCCAAAAAACATATTTCAAATACCCTTATATTAGAGAAAAAAATCCTCTTATACTGAGTATCTCAAATGAAAAGACTTACAACCTCTCTTATTTATTCATCTGCTTATATCTTTTGATTGAATGAAAGTTTGTAGAGTCACTTCACACAGAGTTCTTTCAGCATATCTAGAGTCTACATAGCTAAAGTGTTTCTTAAATTGATAAAATAAAAGTACATCACCAGAGGAGTGACTCAGCTTCTGAGTCAAACTGTTTTCCAAAACAAGAAGTTATGCAGTCCATCTTAGAGATATGTGCATTATGCTGCACTAAGCATGTATGCAGTACTATTCCACTCAATTAAGTCTTAACAAGTACACTTAGAATTAGAACAGTGTTGTTTAAACATTCTAGATGAGAATTTTTGTGTGGAGAGAAATCTTACATAAAATAGTAAGAGACTGATTAGATGTTCTTGACTGAAATTACTTGGGGTTAAGTCCTTGTTGCCAGTGCCCTACATCCCTTTTGGAACCACAAAGCTAAATGGGGTAGAGTTTGACATTCATTGACAAACTATTTTTCTCTGTGTTAACTCTAAACTGCACACGATGATGGAACAGATAAACATCTCAATAAAAAAAGCGAAAAAAATTTTCCATCTTCCACAAAATTGAAAACAGCCATGACCTCAACACTCATTTTGCTGGAACTCCCTGGTGATGGCAATTTTTCCAAGAATTCACGAAAGCAAATATACTGCTGTTATGCTGAATGATATGCCATGTATGGCTGACTTCAACTTGTCCCCAAATATTAGTGGAGGTGCACCTTGCTCTTTTTCATCCCATCACCTCTATAATGCATATTTTAAAATTCCTTTACTTCCTGTTCCTCTATGACAGGATGTCAAGCCCTTAGAGGTTAGAATATATTGATTCCTGACTAAGAATAGATAACCTTAGCACATGGTAGTCTCCCATCTTCATAATCTTCCATTTCTATCTATAATTTACCTAAATACAGATGACTTCTGTGAAGAACTGAACATTGCTTCTTCTATGAAATCTTTCTTACTGCAAAGTTCACAGAGGTAGGTCAATCTGTACTCATTAGTGCAATTACTTATGTGTCTATCTTCCCTATCATACCATAAATTCCTTCAGGCAAAATTCATACTTTATTCATTTATGCCCCCAAACCAACTTCAGGCCTATGACATAAAGATGTGCCAAAAATGTTTATTAGGTGGATAATACTATTTTTATAAATGAAGTGCCTCATATAACTGTTGTGTGAGTAGGAATACTAGTAAATCTGATGGTCCAAGAGGTATCTGAGTCTCCAGTCAAAGTCAGAAAATATACATGCTAGCTATAGTCATCCCATTAGCTACCTCCCCTCTATCTACAGAACTACATATTCCAGCTTTGGAAGAAAAAATTACCTCTGTAAAACTAAAAGTATAAATATTGTCACATATATACATGTTTTACTTTTGATATTTTACCCAAGCAAAACCTATAGAATAACCACTAGACTTGAGGCAATAAAAAGATTTTCTTTAATATTTTTTCAAGGAAACAGTTTTAAGAATTATGACTTAACTATAATAAAGCTATCTCAACTTCATAAAATACATGAAAAAATTCAATTCTAGCTCTAATATCAAGATTTTTCTATAAATTAATAGTAAACTATATTTTAAAAATTCACTAAATTGAAAAGGAGAAAAATGAATGTTTAAACATGTAATCTAGTATAGAATCTGGAATTAGAAGAATGGTATCTGCAATCCTGCATCATCGCTCTAGCCCTGATACCTGGTACATATCATTTAAACATTTTATGCCTCTGTTTCCTCATATGTAAAATTAAGACTTATCATGTAAGGGTGTTGTTAGGCAATTAAAGATGTCCAAATACATTACAGATGTTCAATATATGTTATGCAGTTACTACAGAAGACTTTGTCTATCAACTTCCCTCTTACAAAGGAATGAAAATATTCCTTCAGTAAACCGATATCACTACTTACCTTCTTTGTGCCAGATACATATGGTAGCATAGTTGTGAATGACACAGTTTATGCCTTTAGAAAGTTGTATTCTAATAAAGGACACCAGTAAAAAAAGTGAACAAATGTTTTCCGTAGTAATATTGAAGTGAAGGGATCAATATATAAGGGATAAAATGAAGACGTGTATGGCTCCTTTAGGCAGAGTTGTCGTCTCAGTAAAAATATCTTTGAAAACTAATTGAAGTGAGACCTGAACCTGAATCTGGGAGCCATGCAATGATCTAGAAGGAAGAGTGTTACAAAGGAAGATTATAAAGATTCTGATGCTAGAATCATTTTAAAGAAAACAACAAGCAGGTCAGTGTGCTCATCGTCAAGTGAGCTCAAAACAGAAGATGGGCTACGAAGCTCAAGAGTTAGGTAGGGGCCCAGTTACATAAGAACTCGGTGGCCATTGGGAAAGACTAGCTTTAGTTCTAACTGTAATGAGCTAATGGAGAAGTTTATACTGTGGAAATATGTGATCTGATCTTTATTTTAAAAAGATAATGCTGGCTATTTTGTGAGTAAAGTCAGTGAATCAGGTATGAGAGTAATGGGTGTGCTAGAGATAATTAGAAGAGGTAATTTTCAGAGTATCTTTTAGAAGAGATTTAACAGGACTTAACTACAAAATGCATATGAACCTGTGAGGAAAAAGAAAATTCAATGGTGAAAATGAGTATTTTTGGCCTGAACAATTCAGTAAATAGCACTTTCATCTAAAATATGAGGATATTCCAAATTTACACAATGTTTTATGTCAAATTTATTTAATAAAATGAATAAATAAAAAAACTTGAATCTAAATGAAAATCAGAGGAGGAGTCAGTTTGAGAAGAAAATCCCAGAACTCTGCTTTGGGTATGTCAGCATCTGGAGTTAGAGTAATTATTAAGGTGAAATTATGTATTTCCAGTTTAATAGAATTACTTAGAGAGAATATAGATATAGACAAGTCACAAGATTATGCTCTGAGCACACAGACATTACAAAAAAGAATAAGGAATTTCAGAGAATACTGTGAAGGAGCAGTCAGTAAAATAAAAAAGAAAATCACGAATTGTAATGTCTCCCAGAATATGTTAAGAAAAGTTTCAAGGATGATAGAGTAGTCAACCACATTAAATGATGCTAAGAGACTAATATTAGCCCTGAGAAATATGTAGGTCATTAGTAACCAGGACATTATGAGCAAATGTTGAGAACAACTTTTGATTTCATGAATCAAAGATAACACAGGAAATGAGGAAATGGAAGTGATGTGTAATAATCTTTCAGGAATTCTACTATGGAGAGAGCAAAACTGATGTTAGAGGATATGTGTCCAACGCAGTCTATTTTTCAGTAGAAGATCGAACTGTATACTATTCCTTCCCTTAGAGAAACTTTCTGAATTGAGCAGTAGATGGGAATTGCATCTTCTTTATAAATTTCCCAAAAATCAGTGAAGGATATTAGACTGAATTTAAACTTTTTACAGTTGGAATTTGTAAAGGAAATATAAAATACTTTTCTACTTCTGAGGAAGCATTTATGCTAACTGTTGTTGTAGAAGCAAGTAGAATAATTTCCCTCAGTCTAACTTGAAAACTGAGGGTATTTCCATATTCTAGTACAACAAATACCATAAAACAAGAAATACTACAAAAATAACTCTTGGTAATTTGGTGATAGGCAGGGTGTATTAAGATATACTTTAGGGTAACCTGAACTTATGGGTTTATATTTTATTACGAAACAGTTACCTCAATAAGTGTTAAATAAAAAATACTATGCAATGACAAATGCATCATTTTCTTTGATTTCAGTCTATCATCCTTGTTAGAAAAGCATTCATGTATTCATAGAAATCTTGGTGAATCAGATGCATTAATTCATAAAAAGGTATTTTATAAACACAAAATTAAATTGAGACTATATTTTACTAATTTATGGCAAAATTATCTTTTATATAACAGTGCAATGAACTGTGCTTCACTAATACCAACTAAATGTGTTTTTAATGATGTTATAATAAACCTAAAATCTTGAGAGTGATGCTGTCAACATCTAATTGTTTCAGGCTTAGAAAATAAATCTGCAATGTTTATTTGCAGATAAATGGTTTGTTTTCACCTTAGCATTTATCTGATAAGAGGAGGAGACATATCCTCAGTAAAGTTCTATTATCATTTTCTCTTATTTTAATCACAAGCATCTGGCAGAAGTGTAGTTCCTCCTCTATAATGAAGAAAATGGGGCCATTTCAAGAACCAATAAAGGGTAATCTGTGTGAGGCAGGACTGAGCTCCCATCAGGATCATCTGGACTCGGAAGTCAGACAAGCCAAGAGAAAGCACCTGCCACCTATTAATACTGCTTTAGGAAGTCTGCTGGGACCTCCAGAGCATAGTCTGCCCCTGGGGGAATCTGGTGTGAAATTTTTCTTCATAGCTGTCAAATAGATCATTCCTGGAAGTCAAAAAGTGTCTTTGATGAGGTCATTAGAGAACAAAATTAAAATGAAGTTTCAAGTTACTGATTTCTGGCAATGACTTTTTGGGAACAGAGTAATCTTTATACCGGAGTCGCATATGACAGAATGGGCTTGAAGGGAGTCCTGTAAGAGGATCTGCTCTTGGGGCTAATTCTGCTTGAGGCTAAAGGTACAACCTGCACTGTGACCATACAGAGCAGTCCTGAAATGCCAATGGCTCTGAATTTCCTCTCCTTTACTGTTTCCCTCATTGCCCCCACCTCAGATTTTAACAAGTATGTCCTACAAACTTCTCTGAGAGAGATACTTCCCTCAGACTCTTTCAGAGAAGCCTAGGGCATATCAGATTCATATGGCTTTTTAAAAAAAAACTGTCTTACATCAGAGCTCTGGGCCGGCTGAGACGCAGACACTAAGTTTTATATGAAATTGTCCTTTTTCTCCACTCCTTTCTTCATCAAGGCCTGGGTCTGACCCAACCCTTGGCCCCCCACTAAGGCTACAATGTTGCCTAACTTGAAAATATAAACTGAGCCAATCACTGGATCTAGAATAGAAAAGTAACTCGAGACTGGAAACAGCTGTGAAAAGAGCTGAGAGGGAGGCCGTAAGGTAGGGTGAGAGGACCGAATGACCCATAATAAATTAAATACTGAGACATAGGCAGAAATTAAGAATGGACATCAAAAGCCAGTCAATAGGGGAAAACAGAATAGTCCTTTAAAAGCAGGTACTCAGGAATACAGACACAGCCACCCGCGGCAAGCACTGCCTCAGGTCCAGGAATGCTATATTCTCATGAGACTAAATTTTCTGTCCTTGGATTTCCATATGGTTCTACTTCCCACTAAAATAAACCCACTTTAGTTAGCATCTTGAATGAGTTTCTGTAAGTAAAGAAAAAAAATTAACTAGAATTAGTTAACAATATACATAGCAGTCTAAAGTTGATGGCTTGCAATGAATTGAGAAAATATCTTCTCTCAAAGTCTTTCGAGTGTTGTCTTAGAGTCAATATATGAAGTGTATGTCTCACATATGCTAACAACATAGAATATTCTGACAACATAAAAGCCTGAATATCAGCCTGAGAGGGAACCAGAGATATTTGAAGACTCTAGGTCACGAATCTCTCACTCTTGTCACAGAATTTTCTTCAATCCTACAAAAAATTCCCTGTATATGAAAAATATACAAGTGTCGATGTTTTTAACTTAGTACCTGTTTGTACTTCTTCCCAAATAAGAAACCTTAATGTTCCCCAGAATTCACTTTGAAATTAATTAATCACTGATTTTATATAGGACTGTAAAGGATTTTGACTATATAGAAACATGACCAGAGATTTGTGTCTGAGATATCTGTAAGCTTTGGCAAGATCATACTAATAATCAACATTCCCATAAGAAGAAACTATTTAACATTTGCTTTGTGTGTTCTTGTGAAAATTTCCAACATCATAGGTTTCAAAATATCCTAATATTAGAACATTCATTTGAGACAAATATTTCATATCACAGCATTTTTAACAGAGTGTATTGAAAGTCTTTGCCAAAGCAGATTGGATTTGGGCATTAGCCCAAAGACTGAACTTTAAAGAGATGTGGAATGTGTTTCAAAAAGTCATAAGGTGAAAACTAGAAGCTGAATAATGATGAGGTCTCTGTTTGCATAACTAAAGTAGGTTTTATTCAGTTTGAAAATGAGGTATGGGTTCTATACGAAATCGAGTTATTTAACTACAGCAGTTTTTCTTAAATTTAATGTAAGTCCCAAAACATTGGTTTCTGCCATATATTTCAAACTACATTGATGACCAAATCCATGTATTCTGAAAGCAAACAACTGTGGATTAGTAATGAGGATAGCATTAAATACTAGGATATAGAAGTTATTTGCGTTCAGTATCTTGTCCATATTCCCTAATAAACCAAACTTAACTTTATTTTGAGCACTGTAAACTCAATCAACTGCAATTCAAATATTCCTTAGATCTAGACATGGAAATGTTGTGGATAATAAGACATAAGCAGAATTGTTATGTGAGACTTCGAGGAAGACTAGTTTAAAGGATTCTAACACAGTTTGGCGGTATTCAGTTTAATTTTCCCACTTTCCTCCTTCTCAGACTCTGGGACTCAGATTATGATGACTGAAAAACCTATTGTCAACTTGGATGATGAGCTGACCTTGAGGATGAAAACAATTTGGTCAACCAATGTGGTTGCCATGCCAGCTCTTGACTACCTCTTCCAGACTTTACATGCAAGAGAAATAAACTTCTAATTTATTCTACTGCTATCTGACAGAAGTATTCTGTAATATAAAATTAGGTAAAATCCTATCTAATAGTCTATCTTGCAAGACATTTTCCCAGGGCTATAGTATAGGAGGGTAGAGGATAAACTAAATGTAATGATACTTCTAAAAATAAAATGTGCATCTGGTCATCTCCCATCTGTACTTCCCTTATCTTATTTTTAAGCACAAAAACTAAGAACTGCAATCATTTGAATGAGAAACAAAATTTTATCCTACAAATATATGACAATTTTTACTTGAAAAATGTGAAATTGTATAAACATGTATGCTAAAATATCTTTAATAGTTAAAACATGTTGAATAAATAAGATTTAGTTAATTGTAAAATAGAGGTGAATTATATATTCTCTCTTGAAAATCTTTCTAAGCATCTGTATCTAGAATGTACATTTTTTTCTATTAGAAAGCAGCACATATTGCTACTTCTTATCTGAAGAGTACATGGAGGGCCCTTTCAGAATTATATTTCCATAATTGTTAATGTATAATACATGTATATTAACAAAGAAATACAATATAATCCCATCAATCAGTTAATTCTTTTCATTTTAAACATGTCATCTCATGGAGAACATTAAAACAAACCTCTCCTTTTTCTTAACTATAGAAGACATTTACATTAAAAGCAGAGGATCTTTATTTCCTTAGAGTTCATCTATGCCTGCTGGTTATTTCCCAGCTAAAGTCATAATCCTGTTTGCAGCATCATAATCATTTACCCAGCAAACAATCAGGGTGTCACTAACAAAGAATTATGACTTTAGGTGGGGGATAAACTACAGGCACAGATGAACTCTGAGGAAATAAAGATTGTTTCCATGCAAATGTAGCTAGCAGTAAATAACCAGGGATGAAAATTATGATGAAACAGAATATCCTATAAAAACATATTTGGTTAGGTATAAATAATATATTTTTTAAATTTCCTCTCTCTGGAATAATGATGCACTGAATGTTTATAAAGAACTGGTGCAATTTTAATATCTAAGAACTCTGAATTTACACATGATAAAATAAAGCTATAAACAGAAAAAGTTTCAGAAAGATTTTTAATAGAATAAATTTAGATATTTAGTTTTCAACATAGCACCAGCTTTGAATATCATTTAATCTAATTTGCCTAACACAATGAAAGCATTCTCCACTTTTGATATTAACTGACTTTTGGGATCCTTTATGTCAACTTGATCTTAAGTTCACTAATTAATCCATTAATTTCTTTGTATATTCAATGATGTGGCATAAAATCATAGAACTAATGATAACAAGCACAGCTGAACACTTTCCAGATCTCAAAGAACTCTTGAATTCATTTCTGCATTTGATTACCACAATATTCCTTTGAGATAAGGAAAGTCAGTACTATTTTCTCCATTTTGTGATGAAAAAAATGCATTTAAATATGTGAGAGGGAGTAAATAATGTAATCTGATAATATGTGTTCTGCCAATATGTACATTATTATACTATCTCCCTTGGGGAAAAGTTACTGGTTCTGTTGTCTTATAGGTTGAATCCTGCATGCTCATTTATTCATTCATTCACTCACTCATTCATCTACCCACAAATGATCACCCAATCTGCACGAGGCATTAAGCTAGGGGCTAAACATTTAATGGTAAACAAAATAGACATAATCCATGTTTTATTGAAAGTTATATTCTAGTTGGAAGATACACCTTCAAAAAGTATAAAAATAGTTACAAGAGTTAATAAGGAAAAAGCAAGACGTCATGAGAAAGAATAAAGGAAAAGAGACATGCAAAAATAATTTAACTATTAGAGAAAGTATCTTTTAGAATGTACCTTTTAAGACCCGAGAGATGAGAAATAGGCTGTGGCCAACCGAGATATGAACATTGTTTGAGATTTTTCCAACAAAAGAAGCATGTGGACAATAAGAATTGCTCTTTCTGAATCAAGACATTATTTTAAATGATCTGTCTGAGAAGTTGGTTGGGTTTCTTTTGTTTGTTTGTTTTTTGCAGAGGTGAAGTCATTTTGTATTCTTATGTTCAAGAAAAGTTTTCTGTGAAATTCACATAGAAGGCACAATCGTGAGTGGTCTTAAGGTTAATGACCCCCAGTAGCCTGCATTCTTAGTACACTAGATGTTAATGACTTCAAAATTATGAAACAACTTTAAAACTATTGAACATAATTTAATCTTAATTGTTTCCATCATGTCTATATCTGGAACTATAAAGTTACAGAATTTCCTATAACTATTATACTTAGCAGACAAGTCTGTGTAAAAACTACAAATTCCCAACACGCATTAAATCATGTGACAATTTGTCCAATAATTGCTAGAGAGTCATATACTAATTTTCATATTAGTAATATGGTTGGGATTATTCTGGAATATCTGCAATTAAATTCCACAATCAGAACTAGGTGCAAGTCTTTGACAATTTTAAGCTTCATCTTCAAAACGAGAGAAAACATTGAATCTGCTGCAGGCAAAGGCTCTAATCTTATTTAGTTTTTATTTCCTCATTAGACTAATGGTAAAGAAATTAAGGAGCTTCTCTAAATGTACGGCTATGAGGAGCAAATAAAGGCAGAAGGGGGTTTGTTCTGCTTGGCCACAGAGGATCCTCATGTTTAATGTCAATGTCATATTAGAAGTCAAATGACAAAGTCTGTGGAACACTCCTATCTCAACTTCTGGCCAGAGATCCATTGATAACACCTAATTATCAGCTGAATTTTTATTTCAAAATTCTTACTGTGAAAGCTAATGGTATCTTATAAAATCATTTTCTGAGCTAGATTCAAATAATAGCTGAATATGCAGAAGGAAGAGGAATGGTCCACTCCTCCTCTAAAAGGAATTGAAGAAAGCTTCCATTTTGTCTGAGAAAAACATCAGGGTTTTTTAAATCACACTCAGAAGAATAATTGTTTTCTTCATCAGAAGAGAAAAAGATGTTGGTTTAGATAAAAGGAGGGTAATGAGAGTCGAGAAAATTTATGCTTTAAAGGACACACTAAAAGGAAATATAACACATCTTCCTATCTTGACAGATGAATAGGCAATCCCCATTTTAATTATAGATACTAAAATTCAGAAAGTCAGCAGCCTCAGGGACTAGATGCCAGAAGGACTTTTGACACAAATGATGAAAATTCAAGGGTGACTCACTGTTGTCTCTCTATAGGGTTGTGATAGAGAAAGTGCTAAGACAACAGTAAAAGTTACTGAGGAGCCTCATTCTTAATTTTAAGATATTTATTTCTTTTGAAAAATTTTGTCCTGACAGTATGATTGGTTTTCCTAATAGCTTATTCTTCACTTATGGTGATTAATTTTATTAAAAGGTTATATATTGTAAAACAAAGAAATGGATATAGATCTCTTCAAAATGATTTTCTGTCCTGTCATTAGACAGTGTAAATACTAGAACGATTTCTTTATGTCATGGAAAAAGTATCAAAAATAAATTGTGCTAAACAATTATTAGTCTTATATAAGTAATTACTACCAAAGAACACAGAAAAGACAGAAGAGTCTGAATGCTGTGATATAGATATATTGTGGTTACGGTATAACCAATCTTCAAGTTTTTTTTTTCAAGTCAATAAATTTCATAAGGGAAAACTGTCCCAAAGTTACAAACAAAACTATCCTCGCATGTCTTCGCTCTTTTTTAAACTCTGGAGTTAGAAGATCATGTAAAATCTTGAAGACTCACCAAACTACATGATCTACCACTACCCAGTATTAGTAAAAACACTTTCAGATATGTCGTTTCCATTGACTATCACAGTAGTCTTTTTTCAAAATGACTATATTATCCAAGGTTCTCCAGAAAAACAAAACCAATTTTCAGAGCTAGAATATTCAGAATTTCAAAGGAAGACAACAAGCTGAAAATTTAGGGAAGAGTATTCAGTCTGGTACAGGAGGAAGGTCAGGGTTCAATGTTGCTAAACTGAAGCAACCACAGTCAAATCAGGACTATTGTAATCCTAGACATGTTTATTTAAAATATAATTTAACAAAAATTAAATATCACCTAACAGTATTAATGTTTTGCTCCTATGGTAGTTTCTATAGACATAACTGCTGTTTCTTAAAATTTCCCCATATTTTGCTAAAATTATTCCCAATAGATTAATGTTTGACATAGAATATATCATTTGGAGGGAAAAAAATAAATGTGTCATTTCACTAATTTTATTAGTCTTCAAGCCTTGAAATATCAGAGACATTGATAATCAAAATCTCTAGTATCTAGACAGGTAATCACTTGGTTACTACTTTGAGTTGTTCGCTTTACTATGGGCACAAAATGAAAAAGTTATGAACGAATTATTATTAGGTACTCCTTGACTATGGTAGTGTGATGACATGTTGCTTGTCAAGAAAATCCTCTTCCTCTTCATCGGTGCTGCTCTCAGAAAGTATCAGAAAAGAGTGAATTTCGGTATCTTTTTCAGAAGAGCTGCAAATACATTAAAAGATCAATGTACAATATAGAGAACCAGGATTCAACTTTTCATTTATCTTTTAATCAATACTACATACATTGAAGTCACTGAATGTGAGGGGTCTATCTCAAACTGGGACCATAATTTTCAGTGTGCCCAATTTACCAAGCCTCCTTTTAATAAGAAATTCTCATCACTCTCTGTTTCCAAAGAAATAAAGCCACAGTGGAAACGAGGAGAAAAGATTTTATGGTCTCTAGTTGAATCTTTCACTGATGATTCAGAAGGCACTTCACAAATGTGTAGAGACTTAGGGTCATCATTAAGAACATCCATCATTACATTGGCTGTTTAATAGAATCCCAATGAACAGACTACCAGATAAATCACCTCTTTTGTGTACAGTAAATTAGGACTATGTGGATAGTCAGTCAAGATATGCCAAAATCAAAATTAATGAGAGTATTTAGTTATTTTATTTTGATGCATTTTATAGTGGAGAGGAAGTGGTAGAAACCACCTCTAGTGTATAGATGCCTGAGATTTGGGAGAAGAGACAGTGTGGGGAAAACAGAGAGAAGACTGCATAGTATTGTCATTTTTTGGGTACAAGTTATCTATATTTTTAGCCCATGCATGCTACTAACTAATAAAATACTTTTCTCTGAAATGTATAAAAATTGTTCTTTGGGTTACTTTTTATGCTCTGCACAGGTGAACTCAGCAGTTTCTAAACTCTGGTCTGTATACTAATAGAGCCAAAATGTTGTGGTCCAAGTAAAGAAGAATATAATAGGAGAAAATAGTGACTGTTTATGACATTTTTAATTTTAAAAAAATTGTGCTTATTTCTGCTACTACGTTACCATACCACCACTACTTATTTTATAGTATTAAATGCCCTTTCTTTTAGAAAATGATAAAGTTTGTGGTAGGTCTAATTGTTTTGCTTTTAATAATATTAAGAACAAAATAGCAACCTTATATAAATCCTCCATTTAAGAAAAAATGTAAGTGGTACTAGAAATGCAAAAATATAAGAAGAACACAGCTGAATGATCTCCTTATTGAGAAAGTCAGTAAGACCCTTGATTCTCTTTTACTACAATGTTAGACTTTAAAATAATCAAAGGAAATAATTCAAGGAACTTTTATTTTATATTTTTCTTAGCTCTTTCTGGAAGAAAACTTCATCCTTTTCCAAGGAATTCTAGTATGTCAATAACAGACTGGAAAAATAGGTGACTTTTCTGAAACAATTATTAGTATAACTCAATTCCTATAGGCTGATCACCATACCTAAATGCTATTACCTTATGTGAGGAAAGAATTAAATTATACAAATTAAAATATGCTACCATTAACAATCTAGAACCAATTTCAAGAAAGAAATTCCACAATATTCTCTTCTGAAAGCCTATCAATAAAGTATTTTAATTTCCAAATGTCTTTTCATTTTTCTGACACACAGTGTACAACAGAGAAATAACTCTTCACTTTAAAAAATAACTTCATAAGCCTTTTACAAAATCATAATAATACGTCAGCAAAGGATCCAAACAATTTACAAAGAACAATCATAAAATGCACACATGAGGATAACCTTTGTTTATGTAGGAAAATAACTATTTAGAACTTGTCAAAAAGTTTCCTATGTATTATCTTTACAGACAAGCTATAGGCTTAACCTACCTCAGCAACTCAGCTCCACAGGGGCACCTTGTATGTGAGGTCTTAAGAAAATCTAGGGTAGTCTGATTTACATTCAATAAATGGTTGCTGAAGTCTGGTAATTCTTCTGAGGTTAGGCTGCAAAGTCTTTCTGAAGAATCTGAAATATTTTATTTCATAAATTGTCAACACATTCATTCAAGAAGCAAATTCACAGCATATGGTGCTGAAAGTTTACCCACAGTAACTACAGGTAGTACAAAAGAGGGTCAGTACAGATTTTTAATCATCTCTCAATTCTCTAACATTTGTGGGATGGGCAAATTGAGAGGTAAATTTGATGTGAGATTCCAAATCTCAGAGCAAGAGTATCATCAATTTGATTATATTGATTTTAAGCAAATTAACCAATTTTACTGTCTCAGCTTTATTGATGTTTAGGTGAGACATGCAACAATGTGTAAGTTCAAGTATTACAGCATGTTGATTTGAAGTACACATTGCAAAATGATTACCACCTTAGCAGTAGTTAACACGTCCATCCTATCATGTAACTACCATTTATTTTTTGTGGTGAGATTATTTAATATCTTCCTTCCTTGCAACTTTTAAGTATATACAGTATTATTAAGTATAATAACTATGCTGAGTATTAGACACCTAGAAGACATCTATACCTGAAAGTTAGTGCTCTTTTCTAACATCGCATTACCTCCAGCCCTAACACCTGACAACTGTCATTCTCATCTTTGCGTCTATGAATTCAATTTCTGTCAGATTCCACATATGAGTGATAATACATAGTATTTGACTTCTTCTGTCTGAGTTACCATTTTAATATATATTATTTATAAGAAAGTATCAGCTACCTTGAGAATTCACAAAACTCCAAATAAAATCAAATGACCCTTTTTAAAGCTAGAATAGTGAGCAACTCAACATGCCTACACATTAAATACTTTATTTTATTCTTCCGATAAATAAAAGCTTTACCCCACACAGTCTGAAGCAAAGGTTACTTGTGGCTAAGATGTTCTTTCTTTATTTGATTCTTTGCTTTGTTTGGTTAGAAAATAATCATTTATATGTGAAAGGGGAGAATTCCTATATACTCTCCCTTTTCAATGAAGCTGGACTATGATTTAGGCTATATAAGAACAAATGATTCATTAAATAAGCACAGTGTATAAGCGAACATACTTTTATGTAAACTTAAAAATAAAGAATAGAAGTAAATAATCACTTTATTAGTCCTTTTTCTATCATTGATAAAGTTATAAGAGGCATCTAACATCAAGAGGTATCAAGCTGTGTTGTGAATATTTTTTAAATATTTGAAATTACTGTGAGCTAGTCTTATCTTTATTTTTATGAAAGTGCCAAGTATATATCCTCCTGATCAGAATAACCAAGCATGCCAAGCTGCACATATTCTGCACTTGACTGAATATAATTTTGATGGTTAGTATTAAACACTTTTTGAAGTGTCTGACCACGCAGAGATTCCCCCACTGAAAGTGACTCATATTACTGCTGCAGCAAGATAGGTTTAATACATGTGCGGTTATATGTCCCTACAATTATTTAGTCCAGTGACTTCCACGTTATGATATGTGGATAAATTTAGGAGGTTTAGGGATGATGCTCTGCTCCCACTACTCAACACAATCAGGAGAGCTTTATGTATTCTTACCTAAATTTGGGGATATATTTATATAAAATTAATTTTGAGAAAAACAAAAGATTCCTCCAGTTTTTCAGTCTTTCCCCACTTGTTGGGAGATTAAGAAATTGAAAGCTCACAGAGGATTAGAAATTTGGTGAAAATCACACAACCATATAGCAGAAGAGCTGTAACTACATCTGAGGTTTTAGTTCAGCAATATAATAAATCACTATGTTCCAGAATCCATTCCTTGGTGTTAGACTATTATCTTTTCTCTGTTTTTTTTTTCACAAGGTAAAAGGAGTCAGATAGGTAAGACACTCTTATATGTCCCAATAATAAGAAATGTACCTGTGGGAAAAGTCAAGTCAGAATTTGGAATTGGTACTAAAATCCAATAGTGATGCATAGATATAAACAATAACATCAAGAGAAGTATTCAAACACCATTAGGCATGTGGCTCCTAATTCTCTGAGAAGAGAGTTAATTCAGATTGTGCAAATGGAATGGGTCTGGTTTTGGAGAATTATTCATTCTCAAAATTATATTTCAGAACACCTTCCGGAGTTAACAGGAGCACAGGTGACATGACTTAATTTGCAAAGTGAAGAAAAATAAAACTGCTCACAGAAATCTTATTGCAGGTTAGTGCAAAAACCAAAAGATCAGTTGTACAAAAAGCTTTGAGTCCCCTGATTTTTCTAATACAGGGCCAGGGAAGAGTAGACATTTATATTGGAAATTTTACTTTTGACAGTCATGTCAGTTGGTGGTTGATGAATTGGGATGAAATTAAAACTTTTAGATCCCTGAAGTGAGAGTGTATTTTCTCTGACTGTTGAAGAATCTTTTAAACACAATAATAAAGGATTAGACAAAGGAAGAAAATTGACTAAACAATGTTCGCAGGTATACTTCAAAAATTCAAGTTATTTAAAACACAAATAAAGCTTATTTCTACAGGGAAATAAACATAATTGAATGAAAGAAAAAAAAAGAGAAGAAGGAAAAAAACAGGTTAGAAACTTTAGAGAACGGAATTCTAACAAATAGGATCTTTCTCAGTAAGGGACCTTGACAACAATAAAGTCTTCGAAATATGGATACTGTAGCTACAAATGATATTCCAGTGTTTAGGAGGTTGTGACAAGCAGGATATTCTCCTTCTAACCTGTGAGCACCAGCCCCAGCCCTTTGACCTCGTACTTCCTTTTTTGCAATCACTCTTCCCACCTGAAATTGTCTTTTCTTGTTTATCCTCTATACCTTCTTTTTACCTTCACCCTGTCATACTTTCTTCCTCTTAAGTAGTCACAATATTGAGTTGAAGAGAGGATTTCAACTTATTTTAGTGACATTGTGATATGGTGGTAAGACAAAGGCATGTGGGACAGACTTGCCCAGGTTTTTCCCTAAGACCACTTTTGCACACCCAGGGAAGACCATGGTCACTTGCTACATTGCCCAGAGCTTTCAGTACAGGAAAAATTATGAATAGCAACTGTCCAATATGCCTCAAGGAGTTACTACTAAGATTGAATGAAACAATGTTACATATTAAAACAACTATCACCATTGCTCATCAAATGGCTTCCTGTTCCTTATACCAAAATATTTTAATATGTTTACTTTCACTTGTATGTAGCACACAATTTTATTGTCTTAAATTCAAAGATACCTTTAAAGCAAAATGATTGCATTCTAGCCCATCTTAACCTAACTGTCCCAAGTATCATCTAATCATTTGGTAACTATGAATTCAGATTACCCCTTTAACAGTTCAATATCTTATTTGACAGTCAACCTATATAGAGGTTCCAAAGACTCAGGAAGCTACTGCTCTCACTGTATATTTCAAGGTTAAGTTGGCTGTATTTACTCAGTGCAGGTAAATTTTTATTTTTTCTTACTTAAAAAACATTTTCCTCTAATTATTTGGCTCATTTAACTATCTGTGGACCTGTATAAACATAAGATCACCATGGGAATTTACAGACCACAAAGACTCTTAAACCACAAATTAGAACGAGTTTGAACAAATGGATCATTTTTAACTGTTAAAAATAAGAAAGACTTAAAGCATATTGTTACTGATACTTTCTCATAATATTTTCTTCTGATATTTTCCAAATTCCTGCATGTTATATAATAACCCAAAACTCCAAGATGTTTTGGTAAGTAAGTTCTGTTGATAGGTTGAACTCAGTAAGGGAATGACTACAATGATATTTACAAAGACATTTGTGGAGGAAATAGTAATATGGCATTAACTATAGCTAATTAAAATGCCCAAAGCAGTCCAGAAGAAAACAAAGTTGAATGGAAAAAGCTTTTAGATGCTTTCGACTAAAACGTAGACTTACAAAGGCACTTAACCTTACTGTATGTAGAAAGCATCATCCTCTGTTTCTTACATAATTCAGCAGTTTTATTCAGAGCTTACTCTATACTAGGCACTGTTGTGTATGTGTGATAGAGAAAAAAAATGTTTATAAAAATAGTACTTAACATGTAACTTATCTAAATAATCAAGCAATTTTATGGTAGGCTGCACATTGAGCTCAGAAAATGGTGATTTCCTAGGCCTCTTGCACTTTAAGCTAACACAAAGCATTGTCTAGATGCACCTGCGAGCTTGCTCCCACCAGAGAAAGCATACATCCTAGTTTTACCTCAGGTGACCTTTTGATTAGGACTGATACCAACTCTTCTCTCCAAGAGTCCATTTGCGTTTAGTATTTTTTTGTAAAATAAAAATAAATAGCTAAAATGTAGATGCTACTATGTTATCAAAATCCCTTAGGCCCTTAGCTACATTCATGAAACTTATCTAAAGTAGGGAGAGAAAACTTAAGATATGTTTCTGTATTAGTCAACTGAAAATGAATACATTTATATAGATCTACAACAAAATGACAACACTAGCTGTCAACTGTAGTTAATAATCAAAAATAAAACTTTTTTTCTCTGGAAAAAAACTACGTCTTATTGGTATATTCATCTTTCATATATATAGAACCTAATGCAAAGAGATTACAAAACTCACTTGCTCACTGGCATAAAACTAATATGCAGTGGTTTCAAGTTTTAAAAGTAAGACGCCCTGGCCAGAGGGCCTGGCTCTCCATCATTTGCTGTCCCCATCTCCTTTTCAAAAGGAAGAAGTGACTGCAACCTATCCCCATGCATTCACCATCTCTGCCCACCCTAGCTACTTCTGAAATGACTCTAATATCACCCATACAAAGCAAAAGAGAATCAAAAGAGAAACAGTTAGTTTAGTGCAGCTATTTTCTGTCTTTTATTCCCCTCCATCATTGGATTGGTTATTTTCCATGCAGCTCAGAAGGAGGAAGTGTATATATTTTAGAGCTAATAGCAGACAAGTCTGAAGGGTTGCTATTCATAAAAATTCAGCTTTAATAGACATGTGAACACATTTACATTTGTATAAGAGATGAATTGTGTGGCAGTGCCTGTATGAAACCAAACTTCATGAAGAGATTTTCCAAGACTTCATCATGAGTAGTGAAATGTGAGAGAAATTTTTCTGCGCATTGATGCTAAACTGAATGCAAAAGCCTTGTGCAGAATCAGTGAATTTTCTAGAATAGAGCCTGATTTCACCATAGCATCTGTTGCTCTCTGACTACTGGTTTGATTCAGCTGATGTAGCTTCTTTTTCCTTCCTCAGCTCCAGGTGAGTGTCTCCAAAGCTATGCATTCATCCAAAGTAAAATTTCTCAAGTAGAAAGAATGATGTTCTTAGATGAAGAGTATGTGTGTGCTTGTGTGTGTGTGGAGGTGGGTGGGGAGAGGCTGCTTTTGAATCATCAGAAAATCCCTGGAGATTCACAGGTTACATGGCATGTGCTTGCCTTCCTAAATGAAAACTGAGATACTCTAGTGAAAATATTACTGTTGGACTATTAGAAAATGAGTGACATGGGAAAAAAGTCATGCAAGCAATTACCAAAGTTATAAGGGAAATGGAAATGCTAGAGTGGTTGGAAAACAAAAGACTTCTGTGTAAAGTACTCTATTTCATTTGTAAATAATTAAACTTATCAGTTTATCAAAACCAAAATCCTTTCATTTTCTGATTAAAAATTGTGCAGTTATACTTTTATGTTCAGTTCAGACCTGACATGCTTTATTTGAAAATTAGCCTTTACTGTGAGAGTCACCTCCAAGACTTACATTACATTTTCAGTCTAATTTAAAGAGACTAATGAATGTATAGGCAAAGATGGGTCACAGATTCACTTCCTTTAACTTCTACTAAAATGAATGTAAAAGTCTAAAAACCTAAAAATAAAATTATAAAGGGAACCTAACAAAAAAAAAGGATATATGTTTACATAATAAACTTTGACTTAGGGGCAACCAAAGAAATAAATAAGATTCACTAAGTGGAGCAGGCTCTGCTACCTTCTCCCCTCGCCACACATATGTTCAACAAACTAGTCATCGGAGAAAGACAACCGAGGACTGACTAGGCTCAACAATCCCACACCAATTGCTAAGGAAAATAAAAACCAGTTGAAAGTGAAGAAAGTATAAACAAATACATTGTATAAAGAGGATCCAATATAAACAAAATAGGTTTCTCAGCAGGAGAAATCCAAATCTAACAAAAAAAGTAATTCAAATATACAAAGGCTTAGAAAAGTTGGTGAAAGGGGAGTAGGAAAAAAAAAATCTGAATTATTTTTTAAAGCCATAAATACCCACCATAAGATTAAAGCAGAGGTAAGAAAACTGCAAATCTGCAGGACTGCCCAGAGGGATAAAACACACTTGAAATCAGCTCCACTGAGGTTTGACATTTAATAAAATCCAGAAAAAGACAAGATCACTAAGATCCTCTAACAAAGGAGATGGAGATCTCGAGTCTTGCATCCCTCCCACCAAAGCCTTTGAGCCAGCAGGATAAAGGAGATAGTGCAAAATCCAGCCTATGAATAGTGACTCCAAAGAGAGGATTGATGCATCTCAGTATCTGTGGTGAGCACTTCAGGGAGAATGTAGCCTGACTACATCAGAAAATTCAGAAGATATGGACACAGCCAAACACAATAAACATGAATAGGATACAAGGAATTAATAGCCATGAACCATGCAAACAAAGATTCTTAGAATCTAAGAATCCACAGCATGTAAAATGTGATTAGGTAAAAGACTAATCTGGTAGAAGAGAGACCAAGAACATAAAAAAAAATCCCCACGTGTCCTATGAGTATAAAAGTAAAATAAAAAAGAAACATTTTTAAAAGAGTAAAAATAATCTCAAAGATCAAATAATACATCAGACATCAAAAAGGAAAAATTAAATGGTTACCTGCTCCTGGACGAGATATTGAAGCAGGAAAAAAAAAAAAAAAAACCTATAATGAACAGAATTAAAATATTTTTTTTAAAAAAAATTAGATATCTACAGTGAATTAGAGCATCATACTATGTAAGTGTTAAATTTCCTACTCTTTATCATTTGATTACATAAGGGTATGTACTCTGTGTGTACATGTGTGTGCGCACACGCGTGTATGTTCATGTGTACACATATATGCAAATGGCAGAAATAAGTAGTAGTGAACTGGATAAACTATATACAGGAGAGTTAGTTGTACTATTTTTGAATTTTTTCAATTTTTGTAAGTTTAAAATTATGTCAAGATAAAAATTTAAAGAATTTCTTTAGAAAGTTATCTATTTTAAAGTCTAACAATAAAAAATGGAGCACAATCAAAAGAAAGCTGATATCCTTAACAAAGAAAACAAGCTTGAGGTAATTACAGCAAATAAAAATTTTTGAAATTGAAGAATTTATAAATACATATCTTGTGTAAAGAAGATGCCACATAAAATAGAGTTCCCTGCAGGAGAAAGTCAAATTAACCAGAAAAGTGATTCGATTGTACAAAACGGCACTTCTTCAAAAATAAGTAGGAACTTATTTTTCAAAAAAGAAAGAAAACCATTTGTTTTAAGAAAAAAATTAAAGCTAAATTATTGATATTGAAACACAATAATGATTCAAATGATTAAGTCATTTAATTTCAAGAGTAAGAAAAAATTTAGTACCCAGTCAGGACAGAAGTCTGTCATATACAAGAGAGGGTAAAGTATTAAATCAAGAAGACCTCAAACTAGCTCACCACAGAATTCATATCTAGGAAATAATGCATCAGTTATATATATAGATATAATACAAGAAAGGAGATTCAAGGAAATTGCCATTACACAGTGTGAAAGTCAAATATTAACAGTTAAAGGCATTCTCAAACTTTACAGAATTCAGGTAATATAACTACCATGAGTTTTAGCGGAAGGAAAAACTATTTGACATTGAAATTCAACCAAACAAAATTTAAATAAAATAAATATTCTAAAAATAGCACCATATTTAGGGACTAATAAAAAGACTACAGCATATGTATATTAAAATTTCAATATTAAAAATAAATTTCAGAGGAAAATAAACTGATTCATTAATTAAATTTAGCTAACTTTCCATTCAACCATAAAGATGATACAAAGGTATTCTCAATATGTCACAATCAGTCCTTCTGGAATTGACTCAAAATGCTCGAGATTAGGGAGTCACGGTATAATGCCAATACTAAGGATTTAATCCATATGAATTTTCACTAAGTATGAGAAAATGAAAGGAAATCTTGACAAAATAAAAATTTTACCTATGTCAGGATTGTATCAACACTATCTAGATATCATGTAATTTAAGGAAGAGGAAGGAAAAAAGGAAGAACTGACAAGGAGGGAAGGAGGGAGGACCAACAAATGAGTCCTCATATTTTAATTTTATAGGATCTAATGACTAATGTCTAAAACTGTCATACAGTTTTAAACACTCAATTGTTTACTGTTCTTTTCTCTTAATTTTTTACAAAAAGGTATTTGTACAAAGCATAGAATCATATAAAATGTCCAATGTCCCACTGCTTTTTGCCTACAAAAGGACAATTTCATATTCTTTAACAATATTTTAGATGAAAAGTATCTGGAATGTACAGTTTCTTTTAGTTTCATTTAAAATTTATTTTTGCTAAATTGGGCAAATAGATATATTTTTAATATTAAAGTAAAGCATAAACCTACTTTGGTAAAATTATTTCTTCCCTTCAGTTTATCATCCTTCAAACTGTACATTCTTGTATCTGTACTTATGGTACAAAGATGTTTAAAATGATGCTCATCCAGTATGAATAATGATTGTATTCTCAGAAGTAAGATTTTGTTGGAATTTTTGCTTCTCTTTTTCTCTTTTTTGTATTTTTATATGCTTGAATTTTTCAAAACCAACATAATACCTTTTTTCAGAAAACAGAAAAGATGTTCTTTTAAAGTTAATAGGGAGACTATCACTACTATTATAAAAAGAAAGAAAGCAAAAGCAAATACAGAATATGTAGGTCCAGAAGTTTCTGACCTCTTGTGTTAACAACTTCTATAAACTTCCTAAATTGACTTTCTGATTAAAATTAAGAGGATTACTTCTCTAACATTTGATTCCTGAACCAGACCTCTGCATGTTCAAGGACAGGGTTTAATTTTAATTTTTTCCGAAAATTTGTTCTGTCAACCAGCAGTTCTGGCATCAAATTGGTGCAGTTAGACGAACAGAATCTTGGCCCCACCTCAGACATACCTAATCAGAAGTTGGCATTTAATAAGATCCCTAAGGACAGGGGAGAGGTGGTGGTGTGTACAAATTAAAGTCGAGCAGCACTGTTTTAAAATTATCTTAAAGCAGCACTGTTTTAAAATTATCTTAAAGTTCAATTCTTGAACAAGAAGGTTGATTATCATCTTTCATAAAGAACAAAGATTAGTGGGATCGTAAAATTGAGGAAACACGAAGCAAGAAATTTCTGTTATGATGAAAATCTTTATGCCACTATGTAACTGCTAAGATAATTTACTTTTTGTTTTCTGGTTAGCTGGAGTGAAAAAAGGAATCAGGAAGAATCACAATGTCTACAGTGAAAAAAGAGCATTACCTGAAAGATTTCTCAGCACATTTAATTCTTTTTCCAACTTTTCTAATGCTTGTTGGTCTGCATTGTTATCTAAGAAAGGCTCATTGTAGTCTGTAATATCAATATATTCAATTTCTGAAATTTCAGAAGCAACTCTAGATAATGGTCGGGTAATTGTACTTTTTGATCGAGGATAAGAGGAGGAAAGACAGCTGGAAGTTTTTTCAACATAGTTAGAAATTGGTAAATTTGCCGTTGAAGGTCTCTGGCCTAAAATTGAAAAAAAAAATTAAATCAATTTAAAAAGAATTCTGAATGCCTCCACCCACCCCCCAAGTTATTGCAGCAATTATTTAAAACAGTCAAGAGCAGGAACAAAACATTGTACATCAACAGTTGAGTGAATAAGGAAGATTATATCATATTAGTATTCTATGTAACTTCAATAAAATTTTAAACAACAGAGGACAAAAACAAAAACAGAAAATAATGAGTGCTGGCCAAAGGTGTGAAGAAATTAGAACACTTGTTAAGAATAAAAAATAGTACATTTGTTATAAAAAATAACTTGAAAAAAAATTAAAAATGGCATTACCATATACCCTAGAAATTTCATTTGGATTAGGATATATATCCAAAACCTTGAAAACAAAGTCTCAAAGAGATTTGCAAACCCATTTTCATAGAAGGATTATTTACATGATCTAAGCTGTAAAAGCAACTCAAGTGTTAATGACAGATGGATGGGTAAACAAAATGCAGTATATTCATACAGTGGGATATTTTCAAACTTAAAAAGGAAAGCATTACTGTCACATGCTACAAGATGGATGAACCTTATGGATTTTATACAAAATGAAATAAGATAGTCACAAAAAAGCACACTCTATACCTTTGCATTTATATGCAATATCTAGAGTTATCAACATAGAAACAGAAAATGGAAGGCTAGTTGCCAGAGGCTGTGTAGAGAGGGAAACTGAGAGTTGTTCCTTAATGGATAGTTTCAATATTGCACAATCCAAAAATTCTGGTGATTAATTGTACAACAATGTTAATGCATGTTACATACTGTACTATTCAATAAAAAATAGTTAAGATGATCAATTTTGTCACATCTATTTACCACTATTAAAATTTTAAAATAAAATAAAATTTGGAATGAATATTCAAAGTTACAAAATGCCAGCCCACTAAACTTAGAATAGGTAAATTCATGGAACAGATTTTATGAAAAACTGAAGAGAGAGATTACAAATCATTTTAGTTTATGGCAATTTGCTAATTATTTTCCCTATACCATAAAAAACTCTTCTGAGTTTGTCTATATTTTTCTACATTCAGAAAATGACAACCTAAATTTTAACTAAAGAAAAATATCACAAATTCAGTCTATTCCAGACCTATTGAATGCACAATAGCCAACCACTGTGTCATAATATATATGTGTATATATATATGTGTGTGTGTGTGTATATATATATATTTTTTTTTAGGACAATAGCACATATTCTCTATTAAGAGAAAAAAACTCACATTAAACATGGTACCACTTCCTAGGGAACATTTTACTTGGTGTGTAACTAACATTAAAACAAATATGGAGGAGATCGACTTACAGATGATGACTCAATAGGATGTACTTTTGGGTCACTTCCCACAGACATCAAAAAAAATAACCTATTTTCCTGAGAAAAACACCAAGAAGCAACTGGCATTTCAGCTGAAAGCAAAACAGCTGACGATTAATGTTGAGTGAGGTGACCCAGTGAGGTTCCCAGCTAAACCACAGATTTAGATGGGATGGTGCTCTGGAGTCTCCAGAAGTAAGATGGGACACAAACTAGGGATTTTGCGAACAGCTGGGAAGGCAGCGAGAAGTAGGTCCAGTGAGGCTGAGACATGGAGCCATGGAAAGGCGACTTGGGATGGAAAGAAAGAAGAACCACTGCACCAGGAGCTGAGCTGGAGACTGCATGGTCAAATTATGATGGGTACAGTCATAGAAGGAAATCAGTCAAAGAAATTCCAAACTCAAAACCATTTCACACCAGAGTTTGAGGTTCACTGAGCAGAAATTCTTCCCACTGCATATCTGCCAATCTGATATCCCTCCCATCGGATTCTCACCCTCTGGATTAAAGTGAGAAGTCAGTCTCAAACCTCAACGTTATCCACTAACGCCACCTTGTAGGTAGAAGCGAAACTGCAGATTGATTGTCAACCCTGGGCAAGTCAACCTGCACAACACCAGGAAATCCAAACCCTCAGAAATATAAGCAGACTGCCAAATAGAGCAAAGGCACAGAGAAATACATGTGAAATCATGAATCCAATCAAAAGCCCAGGGGAAAATCTGAATACAGCAGTCATGAAAATAACCTGAAGAGGAATATAGGGTATCAGTGATTAACATATGACAATCAGAAATCCGTAGAGACAATAAATGAGAATATCAGGAAACAAAAAGAAAAATTAAAATGAGACATCAAACAGGTAAGAGACATGATAGCTGAATTAAATAACTCAATAGAGGGACTCAACAATAGGATGGATAAAGGTTCCAATAGCGTCCATGATCTGGAAGATAGGACAGAGGCAATTAAGCAAACCAGCAAAGAGATTAAAAAAAAATTTAAAGAATCAAAGAGCATTCAAGACCTCTGGGATAACATCAAAAGGAACAACATCACATCATAAGGATCCCAGAGAAAGAGACAGAAAAGTGGGCAGAAACCATATTTGAAGAAATAATAGATGAGAACTTGCCCAATTTGAAGAATGAAGCAAGCCTCCAGATCCAGGAAGCGAAAAGTTAAAAAAAAAAAAACAAGCGGAAATACACCTAGACACATTGTTATCAAAATTTCAAAAACACAAGAGAAATAAAGATCACTAAAAGCAGCCACAGAAGGATGTGTCACATACATAGGAGCCCCATAAGATTTCCAGCAGACTTCTCAAATGAAACACTGTAGGCTAGAATGGAATGGCACACATAATCAAAGTGCAGAAAGAAAAAGAGTTTCAACTTAGGATATCATACCCAGCAAGATTATCATTTAGAGCTGAAGGAATGATAAAAAAAAACTTTTCTACCAATCAAAAGTTAAAGCTTATCACCAAAAACTAGCTTTGCAAAAAAAAGATTAAAGGATGCTCTATAAAACATAAATAAATCAGCCAGAAAAACAGTATGACAGAAAATATTAAAAGTGGGAAGTGAAGAGAACTAAAATGTGGATAGTTAGAATGAGTGAAAGATAAATATACTTTCAAATAAAATTAGGTAGCAAACATAGAATTGTGGAGAACTAAAATGTGGATAGTTAGAATGAGTGAAAGACAAATATACTTTCAAATAAAATTAGGTAGCAAACATAGAATTGTGAATGCTAACTTCTGGGTAACTTCAAAATACATCCCCCCAGGAAGAAAGTGAAGAAAACAAAAGGCAACATCAGTTAAACTATAACTACACCTATCCAACCTAAAAAGAAATGAACAAAGTCATCATCTGAGCAACTTATATAACACAAATTACAAAATGAAACTAAACAGTTATATGACAATGGACTGAATATACCAGTCAAAAGACTGAGGAACTGAATGAATTAAAAAAATATAACCCAGCCTTCTGCTGCCTTCAGGAAACCCATCATCTTCCAAAAGATAAGCAAAGGTTCAAAGTCAGTGGCTGGAACACAATCCTACAGTCAAATGGCAACCACAAAAGAGCAGGAACAGCTGTACTCATATCAGATACAACAGACTTCCATCTAAAAAGCATAACAGAAAACAGAGATGGAAACTATATAATAATTAAAGAATCAATCCAGCAGGAAAACATAATGATTATTAACATAAATGCAACAAATGAAGAAGAATCAAAATATATCAAGCAAGTATTATTAAACCTGAAGTGATATATTGACAACAACACAATAATAATGGGGGAGTTCAACACCTCTTTTACAACAATGAACAGATCCACCAGGCACAAAATTAACAGGGAAACAGCCACTCTAAATAACCATCTGGAACAGATAAGACTATTAGACATATACTTATTGCTTCACCCAACTATTACTGGTTTCACTTTCTTCTCAAGCATCAAGAGAACATCATCAAGGATAGATAATATACTGGGACACAAAACATCTCTCAACAAATTTAGAAAGATTGAATGAAGTCATACCAAGCATCTTCTCTGACAACAATGGAATAAAACTGGAAATCAACTTCAAAAGAAGACCCCAAAGGTGGAAGACCCCAAAACCAATTGGGTAAAAAGAGGAAATCAAAAAGGAACCTAAAAAATACCAGAGACAAATGAGAATGAAACACAGCCACCAGAATCTATGGGACGCAGCAAAAGCAGTACCAATGGGAAAATTCATCGCATTCCAGGCCTATCTCAAGAAACAAGAAAAATCGCAAATAATCAACTTAACTCTACATTTAAAACAACTAGAAAAAGAACAATTAAAGCCAAAAAATCAATATAATAAAGGAAATAATCAAAATTTGAGCAGAAATAAACATAATAGAAAGATAAAAGACAATCCAGAATATCGATGAAAGCAAAAGTTGGTTCTTCAAAAAAATAAACAAAATCAACAAGCTAATGGCTAGACTCACAAAGAAAAAAGGGAGTAAACTCTCATAATTAGAATAATAAATCAAAGGGGATAAGTTACAACAGATAATACAGAGATTCAAAACATCATAAGGGCCTATTTTGAACAGCTCTACACCACCAAAATGGACAACCTTGAGGACATGGATAGATTTCTAGAAAAGTATAGTCTACCAAGACTGAACCCGAAAGAACTGGAAAACCTGAATAGAACGGTCACAAGAAATTGAAGAGTAATCAAGGGCCTGCCCAAAAATAAAAGCCCAGGAGGAAATGGCTTCTCCAGTGAGTTCTACCAAACCTTAAGACAAGAATTAACATAAATTTTTCTCAAGCTCTTCCAAAATATTGAAGAACACAGAACTCTGCAAATACTTTCATGAGACTAACATTACACTGATACCAAATGCTGACAGAAATGTCACCAAAAAAGAAAATTACAGACCAATATCTCTAATGAAATCACTGCAAAAATTCTCAACAAAATGTTAGCAAATCGAAACCAACAATGCATCAAAAAGATCATCCATCATGACCAACTGTGGTTCATCTCAAAATGCCTTATCAACAAGAGTAGAGAGAAAAACCACCTGATGATGTAATAGATGCAGAGAAATCTTTTAACAAGATCCAACACCCATTTTAGATAAAAATATCTCTCCAGAAAATGGGAATAGAAGGGCCATACCTCAACACAATAAAGCTATAAATAAAACCCAAGTCAGCATTATAGTAGTGAAAAATTGAAATAATTTCCTCTGAGGACAGGAACAAGGCAAGGTTTTCCACTATTTTCACTGCTATTAAAGATTGTACTGGAAGTCTTAGCCAGAGCAATTAGGCAAGAAAAGGAAATAAAAGGAATCTAAGTTAGAAAGAAGTAACTAAAACTCTCATTATTTGAAGATGATAATTATATATACTAAAAGTCCCATCAAAATACTTCTATAACTCACCAATGAATACATTAAAGTGGAAGTCCACAAAATCAATGCACAAAATTCTGTTGCATTCTTATATGTAAACATCACATTAGAAGAAGACGGAATCACAAAAATCACATCATTTAAAATATAAGTTAAACTAATGAAATACATGGGCATATACTTAGCAAGTAAGTAACACACCTATACAATGAAAACTACAAGTCCTTCTAAAAGAAATAGAGGAGGACACAAAGAATTGGAATGACATCTCCTGCTCATGGCTGGGAAGAATTAATATCATTGTAATCGCCATCTTACCCAAAACAATGTATAGGTTTAATGCAATCCCCATTAAAATACCATGGGTTTATTTCTAGGAAATAGAAGAAAAAAATCTTAATATTTGTATGGAGCAATAAAAGACCCTGAATAGCCAAAGCAATCACTAGAAAAAATAATGAATTTGAGTGGATTATACTTGCAAATTTTGAACTGTATTACAAAGCAATAGTGATCCAATGGTATGGTACTGAAATAATAAGAGAGGCACAGATCAGTGGAATAGAAATGAATCACCAGAAATGGACCAACTCACATAGTCAGTTAATCTATGACAAAGGAGCCAAAAGCATTTGATGGAAACTGGAAAGTATCTTCAACAAATGCTGTTTGGAAACTGGACAGCCACATGCAAAAGAATGAAGTTAGACCACTCTCTAACACCAGTCACAAAAATTAACTCAAAATGGATTAGAGACTTGGACATAATACCAGAAACCATAAAACTCTTAGAAGATAACATAGGAAAGACTATCCATGACAGAAGTCATAGAGAAGCCTTTGGGAATTCAACTCTACTATCAAGGGAAATAAAAAGAAAGATAAACAACTGGGACTACATCATATTAAGGAGCATCTTCACAACAAAAGAAAACATCACCAAAACCAAAAGGAAACTTACTAACTGGGAGAAAATATTTGCATTCTATATATCTGACAAACACTTTATGTCTAAATATATACAAAGAATTCTAAAAATTCAACAACAGAAGAACAGGCAATCCAATCAAACAAATGTAAGGAGATCTGGAGAAACACTTTTCTGAAGAGGATATACAGATGGCCAACTCACACATGAAATTGTGTTCCTACTTGTTGGCTATCAGGAAATGCAAATTAAAATAACCTTACACCTGAAAGACTGAATATTATCCAAAAGTCTGGAAATAACAAATGCTGGTGAGGAAGTGCAGAACAGGGAACACTTTTGCTCTGTCAGTGTAAGTGCAAGTCAGTATAATCTCATGGAAAACTTTGAAGTTTCCTCAAGAAACTGAAGATGGAAATCCCATGGGTTCCCATCATTCCATTTCTGGGCATCTACCCAAAACATAGAAAAGCACTCATTCGCAGAGATGTATGTATCCCCATATTTAATACAGTCCTATTCACAATAGCTAAGAACTGGAAATAACCTAAGTGCCCAACATCAGAAAAATGAATCAAGAAGATGTGGTATATATATATATATATACAATGGAATACTACACAGCCCTTAGAGGAGATGAAACCCTGTAATTTGAATCAACATAAATGGAACTAAAGGGGATTTTGCTGTGAAACAAGTCAAAAGAAAAAAGATAGAAACCAGATGACCTCACTTATAGGTAGAATGTGAATAGACAAAACAAAGGAACACATGAAACATAACCAATCCTGAAACATTCACAACAAAACTGAGGTTACCAAAAGGGAATGGTGCAGGTTAGGACTGGCAGGTGCAAGCAGTGGTGGAGCCCTCTGGACAATGGGGAAGAACACTTGGTGATTTGGTGGAGGGCATGGTGTGTTGAAATATATCTAGGAAATGGGAAATCTATACATAGGAAATTATTTTAATGTGAATAATTACTACAATAAAAATCATTTAAAAAATAAATATGGAGACAAAATATGTCTGTATGCAAAGTCTCTTAGAAAAAGACAGGTTTTATATAAATTGCTATCATATCTCTAGTTTTCCTAAATATGAGTTTTTAGTGCTGCTTTATAAGGTACTTTAGTGGATAATTCCCCAAAGCACAGATATAAGTCAGGTTGTTACTTTGTTCCACTGTTCAGTCACCACTTACCTTGATGTATTTTAAAGATCGACTTAGTTTCTTAAATATGAGTGTTTCTTTCATTGCAGAAAAGAAAGAAAAAAACTTCGAAACTTACACTAACACAACAAAACTAATTTTTAATTTGGTATCATTCCAATACTATTTAGGAAGTCGACAAAAATTTTCAAGGTACACATTTAAAAAGTAATACTACGTTTTTCTTTCTCCTTCTGATTTATTTCCTAAGCATAATAACCTCTATGTTCATCTGTGTTGTTGCAAATGACAGGATTCATGGCACAGGGTAAACTTTCTAAGGTATTGGTTCATCACTGTGATCTACATAAATACATTTACACTAAATAAAATAATTTTATTATAACATAATCTTACACTCCCTTTGCACAAATTTGTTTTTGTGTTTAAAATATTGGATTAGCTAAATAACCGCTTTGTCATTATCATAAAAACCATGCATTGATTAAACATATGCTAAAAAAATTATGCCACTCAATTGACTCAAGGAAAATATAAAACTCAGAATAGTAGCCACAGGCATTTGTCATGTATTAAACATTAAATTACTATTGAGTCTGTCTGTTTTCTAACTAAAAAGATCTACTTTGAATGTAGTTAGTACCCTAAGAAGAATCTTAAAGCAATATGTAATTATTTAAGCAATTAAAACTGACCACGGTAAGTCTTGTAGGGCACCAATTTTAATGAACAATTCAGAAATCAATTTTAAAAACAATTTTTGTTGGAATGAAATTATGAATAAATTAAAATAAGATCCTGACCATTGTATACCTATTGTGCTCAGAGAAAATTCTAAAAAAAAAAAAAAAAATGACAAAAATGTGCTTATGTTTTTAAGAAAAATAAATGTAAGTATTCCTAATAATTATTTTGATGACTGGAATTTGAAAATAATTTTCCCTAAATGCACTATATAAAAGATCAATATTATATTCATAACCATCAAGAAAAACAAACTTGCTTTTCTGGGTAATGAAGCAGTAGTAAGAACAGAATGGTAGAAGCACAGGTCAGTGAGTCTGACAGGGATGAAACTGAATAAATCAGAAGTTCTAGATCTATGGAGACTCCTATCTTTATTGTGCTATGTCTCAAGTAAAATTCAAAGGAATTTAGAGCTCTTATTAAAATAAAACAAACAAATGAAAGATGTTATTAGCAAGAACTGAACTTCTGTCAACACAAGACAAATATGAGATGAGACAATTTTCACATAACTTAGATACCCTTCAGAAAAGTCAAGAGAATACAAACACTTGCTGAACTTTTATGAGTACATCTGCTTCCCACAGTGTGGGAAGCTAATTGATCTTATCTGAGAAAAAAACAAAAGTACACTGGGGATGGACCAGACTTGTGTCACTTAGAACACAATAAAGGAACAAACTATCTCTTTTGTTAGAATTGTGTTCCAAGATTAACCAACACCTAGAGAGACAGAGAAGAGGCCTTCAATTTGATCTTCAATGTTTTTTATTTATTTTGTTCATTTAAGTAATTATGTCATTTCCTCTAATATCTTTTATATATGCTTTCTGATGTTATTGATAGGGTTCAAAAAGTCATGATTATGTAAATCATTGCAAATATTTAAATGCCCAGTTTGCAGATTACAAACATACGAGATTACTTTAGGAGTAATTTGGCCATCACTGCCAACTTAAATCTTAGATAATTATAAATTAACACTGAAAAGAAAGTAAAAAAAAATCTAAGTAAATAAAAGAATTTTGTTCTTGTTATTAACTAAAGAATACATACTATATGATTACAAATGAGACCATCACAAATACTGAGAGAAAAATTTACTTCGGATTAAATTAATGGGCATATGAATGTTGATGAAGATATGAAAAATATGAATAACTCACTGAATATTATTTTAGTACAAGAATTGTTATTGTAATTCTAAAAAGAAAAATTAGAATTGAATGAAACAATCAGAGCAGCATGTTTTTTGCAGTGTTTCAATAGAAAATAATATTCTGATCAAACTATATTCCATATTTTACTATTGAATAAATATTACAAAACATTTTTGTCTTTTGATATTCTTGTTCACTGTGTAAATTACTGAGAACTTATACATAAGAAAATGGAAATGTGTTTTCTATGAGTTCTTGAGTCAGAGGTAGAATTTTATTAAACAGTATGATTTAGTAGAAAGAATGCTAAACTAGGAAGCAAGACCCTTATTTTCTAGTCTCACTCCATTAGAAATCAGTTTCTGACCTGAGACCTGAAAATCCATATCCTATTTGTAAAATTATGAAGTTAAACAGAATGTTGTCCTAAACCCTCTCCAATTCTGAGAATCTATGAATTAATATCCTATCCAGCTTCAATATAAAATCTTTTGTCAATTCTAAAACTGCCAGAAACTCTATCAGGATCAAGGTATTCAAGAGTACTTAAGACATTAGCCCTGACCCTCAAGGTTCCCGCCAATCTTGCTGATAACCCCTACACCCTGCTTCACAGGCACTTCATGCTTAAAATGTGCCTGTTCCATCACTGAGGATGCACCAGTGAACAAAACTGGATAGGCCTTGCCTTGTTTATAGTCAAGGGTGAGGTGAGCAGAAAATTAACAAACAAAATAATTTCATCTAGTGATAAGTTCTATCAGAAAGATAAAAAGAAGATAAGTGTGGTTAAAGGTTTCAAGTAATCAATATTAAATAGGGTGGTCACAGAAGACCCCTAATAAGGAGTCACTTTTATGGATTTATAAGAACCCCTATATAGACTGAGACTGAATAATGGGAAATAAATGGATCATATAAAACAGACTTGTTATGGGAAGGGTGGCTGAAGAGCATTCTAGGTCATAAGTAAGAAGTAATTTAGAGTGATTTCTGAAAACAGAAAGACCAGTGTGACTGCAAGGTGGGCGATGACGTGGTTAGGAGAGACAGGCAGTACCAACTTAGGTACTGCTGTGTGATATTTGGTAAGGAATATACATTTTTTCTATCTTCTCTAAGAAACTATGGGATGCTTAAACAGGAAATTGACACAATTTATGGCTTAAGTTTAGGGAAAATATGGTTCACTCCCTATATGTAAACAATTCACTCACTAATACTATATACAGTAGAATTTGGTGCAAATTAGCCATAGCAACTTGTTTTGGGCGGTTGCTAAAGTGAACTAGAGAGGTGAGTGATAGATGGTGGACAACTGAGTTGAACTCATCTTCAACGGTTAAAGGGTTGTGGTTAAAACTGGGGTCAAGTTAGAGTGTAAATCTGCAGGATCTAAGAATAAACAAGATGTCAAGCATAGGTTTCAGACTTATAAATGTTTGAATGGCATTTCTATTTAGCTATAGATGATGGAAGCATAAACTTTCACAAGAAGTGGGCAGAATCAGTGGACTTACAGTTAAAGCATACATGTATTTCATAACTATCATGCTTTTATATTATTTTTTAATATTAGGGAAATCCTGCATATACTAGTTTCAATTCAGAATATAAGATTTCTATGACTTACAGTATAATCAGTAATTTATTCTTATTTCAAAACAATCATTCTGTCCAAAAAGCCATTTCTCTGCCATCAACTGATAAATCTTACTAGTTCTTTAAGATTTGACAGAATGTTACCTAGTCTGTAACAGCTCGTATATGTTTTTTTCAATGACAAAGCAATTATTTTATCATCCACATTCAAAAAAGGTTGCACACGTACCTAACTTTTATAATTGCTCGTCTTGATTATTACTAATTAATTATCAATCTTCAGAAGTATGTCATTCACAGTCCTTTTACAAAGCATATTCTATCTTCGATGGCGCAGTTTATGTTTACATAGCTATATATCAGTTTCTCAAAGTATAATTTTTGCACTACTACATCAGCATGGCATACAGTTATTATTAAAATAAATGCAAATTCCTGGACTTTATGTCAGCCTTAATGAATCAGAATCTCTAAGAGTGAGATAAAGAAATCACATTACAACAGATTGTGCTCACACTGGTGTTTGAGAACCTCTGCATTGGGCTCTAAACTCTCTGGCTACAGTGAGTGAAGATTTATATTGTATCATCAAAGGTAGGCAGTGCCTTGTCTAGGGTGCTCCCACAGTTTCTCTTGTAGTAAATTGTGATTCCAGCTGATCACTTTAAATTGACACTTAAAAAGTATTAGGCTACTTATGTATAAAGATTTGCCCTAGCAACAAATTTCTCACAGCATGCATGTGAATTTTTTTAATCAATGTACAATGACTTAAAAGTTTCTTTGATGGTCTCATAAAGAAGCAACCAGAATTTTGATGTGAGACTTTGATGTGAGACTAGGTACCTAATTATAGAGCAAAAAAATCATTTATCTTAGATAGAAAATTTTTCCTCTGTAAAAATTTTTTATATCTAAAAGATTCTCAACCTAAACCCAAATGGAAAAACTCCAAACTAGCCAACGATGTGTAATCACAGGGTTTAGGGCAAGAGTTATATAAATTTTATGTATTTGGACAAATATCTATAATAAAACTTCTGACTTAAAGATGACTAATAGACCAAATAGTTCTGTTTTTCAAGAGTCATTCCAAAATCATGAACTTCAGGATAAAGGATAAAGGGATGTGATTTAGGTATCCCTTTTTCCCAAGGTAACAACATACTCAATATTGTATATTGAATTGCCTTAATTCATTATTTTTCATACAAAATTCTGCATCTGAAAACCTAGGTATTTAGCAGATATCATTGGATGACAATAACCTAATGTGACTAACAATTTCAAAGATGTCAAAATTCTCTGCATACACTCAGGAAACCATTACAATGGGCAATTGATTTGTCAAAGAATTATTCTATAGAAAATTTTGGAACTATCTTAGAAAGTGGAGTTAGTAATCTGAAACGAAGATCACAGAACTAACACATTTAGCATCAGGTTTAGAACAGAGGAGTCTTAGCCATGGTCACAAGTAGCAATCTTAACCTAAGCCATTCATTTTGTGAAAGTCTGTATCTGGTCATAATATGAGACATGTGGAGGAGTATGCAAAATCTAGTATAAGTACACTCTTTCCTGAGAGTATAATGAAACCGAGTATGTGTTTTGTAAGAACTGTTCAAAACATAAAACCTATGCTGAACTCAATTTTAATATTATTTTCTAATCTACTGTTATAGAAAATAAGATTGTAACTCATATTTTTGAGAATAATGTCTACTTTATACAATATATATACACATATATGTATATAGGTTTTAGAAAAAATCTTCAGATAATTTTTTTAATTAATGCCTTTTAATTACAAAATGGCAAAATTAAATTTCCAGGTGTCTAGTAAATTGCTGAGAAAGAAATGAAGTGGGCTATCCAACTGTACTGCAGTCTTCTAGTCAGCCTCACCCAACTTGTGCTGTGTTCTACTCAATGATGGATTCTGGGCCCTCTGTAGAACACCCAAGACAACTGCATTTTCAGCATATGCACTTAGGCTAAGGTCTGGGATCCATTCTCTATCTCCTGAAATTAAAAAAAAAAAAGTGGTAAAATGATAAAAATTTTATAAAGGAAAGAAATCCACATTATTGTTGTTTATATGTACTGTTTTTATGGATAATATTTTATTAAATTAAGAATATCTATGAGTTCAGTATATATTATGAAAGATATACTCATAATTATATAGTAATACTGTTTGATTCAAATAGCTTAAGAAAAGAAACAATGAACTCTAAATTGTAAAGTTATTATACATGTTTGAATAGAATCAAATATATGTTAAGATACTGTATAACAATATAACAAAGTATAATAGTATGTAAATAAACAAACACACTTGAATACATCATAAACATGGATATAGGTTTTACTAAGACTTTTTAAAAGGAAATAGAAGAATGTTTCAGAAAACAGATTTTGAGAGCTGCTTTTAAGATGGCATTGAAGAATCATATAATCCTTAACAGTTAATAAAGTCAACAGAATTTCTATTCTATTATTTATTAAGGATGATAGTTTTAAATTCTAAAAACAATCTCTCTCCAGTCTCATTATAGTCATTTTTTCTCATAATCTGGTAGTAGCCTTAAATAAAGCAATATATAGCAATTTACAAAGGATTAGCAATTTCAGGTACAGAAGACTGTTGCCCAGTTTCCTAAAATGAGAACAGGCTGTTTAAAAAATTTGTCAGAAAAGTGTTATGTTGATCCACAGGCCATCTGATTTCATGTCTGAATTTACCTGCAATTATAATTCCAGTACTGGAATAGCTACATTTTAAGTTATGCGAAGGAAGTAAGTTGAGTCTTCCATTTTTATCAAAAACAAAGAATCTTTCAAGTCCTTGATATTTTTCAGTTATAGGCTTACTTCTGAGGGTTATTTCTTGCAACAACTAGGAAACAAAATGTTTAATAAAATTAAGTTTACTTTTCTCAGCAACACAAAGAAAGACATTCTTTCATTGAAAACCTACTATGTTCTTGGCATAGATTCTGCCCTCATCAGGTTTAGGTTCTAGTATTGGAGACATGATAAAACAACATTTATATACAGTAAGTTCAGAAAAAGTGTCTGTGCCAAAATTACATCAATTATATGAGTCATGCAACCAAAAAGAAGTTCAGGAAATAAAATAAAATTTTCCTTTGTCCTTATTTTCTTTTGTTTTCTTCCCTTAGTTTCTTTGATCATAAATTATTGTGGAAAACAGAATCCCTAAATCTCTCTCAATGCTGTACTTTTGAACTGGCATCATTATCTATACAAAAAATAATCACAAAGATTAAAGCAAGTAAGAAATATATGTGATCTGAAGATGGTTGTAGACAAAACCCAAGTGAACAAAATACTGTGAAATAAACATACAGATAGGAAACTGAGGCAAGAGTGAGTTAAATAATTTGTCAAATTTTTATTATAGAAACTAATACTTAGAATCTTAATACAGATCTGGATAATTAGACACCTAGGCTTATGGGGATCCTATGAATTCATAATTATATATGCTTTCATCCTAGAGAAATATAAATGTAATTTAAAATTGTATGAGTCTGTTAAAACACAGATTCAAATTCCATAGGAGATTCACAAGTGAGTAGTCTATATGGGCTTAAAATACTATCAGAGTAGCTATTAGTAGTTAATAGCTCTCCAATGGATCTAATTAATGCCCAAATGCAGGTAGTTTCAAGAGAGCAAACAACACAAGAAAATGATTATAACTATTCAAATTTATAAATCATATATATGATAAAACACAATCAAAAAAACTAATTACAAAATAATCTCTTCCAGAGACAAGTTCAACATCACTGTAATTGTGATGTCTTAACTGGCTCTCTCAAACATGGATTGTGTTATATTTGATGTAGAAGCCAAGGAATGTCACTACTAAAAACAGTCACTGCCAAGTCTTGAATTTTCTTTAGGAGCATAACAGATTTTTAAGTGGGTGCTCAGGAAATGACTAGGGTAAGAGGAGAATAAAAACTTCATCTCTAATCATTAGAGACAGAACACTCAGCATGCCTTGGTAGCCTAATGGATAAGGTCATCAGATGTAGTCCACATACATGGCAAGGAACTGGATTCAAGACCCAGGGCTAGGGGGAACAATCAGGATAAAAGTTTATATGAAATAAAAAAAATGTTTCTTCCTCCTCTCTTTTCCTGTCTACCTGCATCATTCCTTTAAAAAAAAAATAAAATTAGATTCTACTACATATATATGTATATATATATATATATATATGTGCTCAATGATATAATCATTTACCATTTATTTAACCGTAGTTTTTATAAAATGTGTATATAAAACATTAATACCTTTAATGTATAAATATTATTTCAATTTCAATCATAATTATTAATTATCATGATTATCCTTTTAGTCAATAGAACAAAAGAACAATCAAATATAATTCTAATGAGCAACTTTTTCATTTTTTCTCTAAGAAAAAAATAGTCCTATATGTCTATTAGCTATATTCCTGAAAGAATGGCCTTTTAAACCTTATATTAAGCCATAAAATTACTGGGTTTTCTACATATAAGCATTTATTTCATTTTAACCAGAAGCTACCTAGTAAGAATCGTGAATTTATTATTCTAAGTTGTTAATAATGGATTATTTAGGATAGTCACAGCACTCTTACCATGCTGTATGAAAGACCTTAAATTGTTTGTTTAGTATATTCTTTAATGGAATTTACCATATTTCAATTTGTCCTCTGATTCATTAACACTCTGTCATGTGAGGCAGTTTTCAAATACCTCGTGATAATAGAGCAACATATCTTAGCTTCAGTAGGAAGTAACATTCAAGAAAATATTGCTTCGATAAAAAGTTTTCTTTTAACATTTCTTAAAACATTTTAATATAAAAATAATAGAGATTTACCAGTGATGACTTTGTAGTTTTAGAATCTTCAAAGTTTGGCTTTTCATGCTGATAACTAAATTCCAAGGATTGTTTGATGTCTTGAGATAATTTGCCTTGACTGGAAGGTTTTTCTAAATCTATACTTGGTGAAGAATCCTTGCTCTCAGGTAATATGCAGGAAGCATACTTTTGATGGTTTTCTATGTCTATACTGTTCTCTTTGATGTTTCTTTCAGAAAAGCTGCTTTCCCCTAATTCTTCAATGACAGTAGAATTAACATCAGAATTCACGATAATGTCAAAATCTGCACTTGAGTTTCCTGCTGTTGAAAGCACACATTAAAAATATTAATTATATCTAAACAAATAAGTTGATCAAACTGTCCATAAACCAGAAGTTCTTAGTATAAACTTTTATCAGTAAATACTATTTTACAACATTTCTTTACTGAGTTCTCAGTGTTAAAATACATTGTGCTTATGTTGATAAATGATAATCATAATCTACTTAAACATTCAAACCTTAATAAGTTAGACCAACAGGAAGAGGCAAGATTTTGTCTGGTATTAAAACTTTTATTTCTGTTTGTGATTAAAGTCTCTTTTCTTAACTGTCTCACTCAACGTTTTATAACAGTTATATGTGAAAAATAATGTGGATGGAATCTTATCGCCACATTTTACCTAGTCTCCTTAGGATGCCTAATATTGAGGAGAGGACAAGGGGAAATCTGCTGAATAAAAGACCTGCAGTCGTCAGGGGCACATAAAATGTTTAAGCTTGGACACCTGCTTCTGGAAAGCTACAGAATGAGCAAGATTGTATTAGTCACCCAGCTCATTATGTCTGCTTTAAATAAATTACTTGATTTAGATCACCGGTTTTCAACCTGGCTGCACAATGGAATTGCTGAAGATATTCTTTAAAATTGTCAGCAATTGGGCCTGACCCCAAACCAATTAAATCAGATACTGGGAGTGGGATTCAGGTACTGTTTCTTTTATTTTTCCTCCCCCAATTTATTCAGGTGATTATAATGTGCAGCCGGGGCTGTAACATACCATTCTAGTTTTTCTGAATAATGAAAAATAAGCAGTTTTTACCACATTGCTTTAACTTTAAAGAAAAAAAAAAAGATTTATACCATTATCCAGATTACATAAAGCTTCATCTGATAGTTCCTTATTCTCTTTCAAATATAAATATTTATAGTAAACTGTAAAATAGTAGAAGATACAATTTAAATACTTTCTGATGATATAAATTCAACTGACAAATTACATATAATGATTAGAACTTCTGCTTTCAACAACGATTACTTTAATTGCACAAATACTGTGCGAAGTGTTGTAGCCTGTGTAGACTTTTATAAGAAAAACTTTTACAAAGACTATTCAACTTAACAAAATTTCTAATTCTGCTCTTTACCTCTAAGCTTGAATAGAAATTATCTATTTTTTGGTAAAACATAGACAAATGCCCTATATTTAAACATCTATAACTTACTTCCACAATATTTTGCAAGATTTCAAAATACCCTTAGTAGTCACTGCTGATGAAAAAGTGACAAAATAGCCCTTTAATATTTAAATGTAATGCAGACAGTACAGTTATGATTTAATTTAGTCTATTCAGTGGATACTCTATTAAGTCATAAAAATTTAATGTCTATGCTAAGCATTCCTAAATCAGATAACTAATCCATCACACCAACAAGCTAAAAAAATAATCACAGGATCATATCGATAGCTGCAAAGAATTTAACAAAATAAAATACTCAGGATAAAAAGAAATTTCTTCAACTTGATGAAAATTGCTACCAAAAAAACCCCAAAAATCTAAAGTTAAAATCACTTAATGATGAGATACTAGAAATTTTATCCATTATTGGGAAAAGGAAAGAATCCCCTCTCTTATCACTCCTTCTGAATATTGTACTAGGAGTCCTAGACAATGCAGTAAAAGAAGAAAAAGAAATAAAAATGTACAGATTGGGAAGAAAACATTAAATCTGATTTTGATGAGCAGATTATCTATGTATTAAATTTGAAATAATAAAAAATCTTCCTGACACTACTAAGTGATTTTAGCAAGTTTTCAAGATACAAAGTCAACATACAAATAGCAACTTCTTTCCTGTAAACCAACACTAAACAGGTGGAACTTGAAATTTAAAACAAAATTTGGTTTGTATTAGCACCGAAAGAATTGAAATAATTAGCTATAAATATAACATAATATGTACAATATCTACATGAGGAAAATTATAAAACTCTAGTGGTAAAAATCACATAACTAAATAAATGGAAAACAGTCCATATTCATGGATAGAAGGACTCAGTACTGTTAAGATGTCAGTTCTTCCCAATGTGATCTACATATTCAATGCAATTACAATAAAAATTTCAGCAAATTATTTTGTTGATATTTACAAATTTATTTTAAAATTATAGTCAGATGCAGGAGATCCAGAATAGTCAACACAACATAGAAGAACAAAGTCAGAAGACTCAAACTATATAACTTTTAAGAGTTACTATACAATTATTACAATCAAGATACTGTGCTAGTAGAAAAAAAGAAAAAACTCAATAAAATATTCTAGAAAATCTACAAATAGACCCACATAAATGCAGACAAATAATTTTTGATAAAAAATAGCAACAAAATGGGAGAAAAGGCATTATCAACAAATGAGGCTGGTATACTGGACATTCACAGTAAAAGAAAATAAAAGAATCTAGACACAGACCTTATATAATTTACAGATCTGAATTTATAATTGGTAATAGACATAAATGTATAATGCAAAACTATAAAATCCTTAGAACCTAAGAGAAAATCTGTATTATCTTGTGTATGGTACTAATTTCTTATGATACAGCACAACAGAGATGATCCATTAAAGAAATAACTGATAAGCTAGACTTCATTAAAACTGAAAACATTTGTTCTATGAAAGATACTGACAAATATATGAGGTTATAAGCCTTAGATAAGAAATCTCATTTTTGCAAAACACATATCTAATAAGTACTATTATGTGAAGTAGACAAAAGAAAACTTAAATCTCAACAGTAAAAAAGGAAAGAGCCCAATCAGAAAATGGGACAAAGACCTTAACAGACAACTTATCAAAGAAGATATATAGACAGCAAAAAAGCACATGAAAAGGAGTTCAATATCATATGTCAGAGAACTGCAAATGAAAACAACAATGAAATATCACTATATAATTATGAAAATGGCCAAAATACAACACTGACAACACCAGATGCTGATGAGGATGTCAGGAACAGGAATTCACATTCATCTCTGATACAGCCTCTTAGGAAGACAGAAATTTCTTACGAAACTAAATATGCCACAATACCTAACAGTCATACTTCCTGATATTTATCAAATAAATTGAAAATGTATGTTCCAATAAAAACCCACACATGGCTGTTTACAGCAGCTTTATTTATAATTTCCAAAACTTGGAAGCTATCAAGATACCATTTAGTAGGTCAATATATAAATTGTGGTATATCAAGGCTGTTCTTGTATATTCAGAATATTATTTTTATCAAAGAAAAGTGATCTGTCAAGGCATGAGCAAACAGTCACTTTAAATGTATATTCCTAAATGAAAGAAACCAATCCCAAAAGACTTAACACTATATTATTCCAACTACTGTATATAACATTCTGTAAAGGAATAACCATGAACACTGTGAAAATATGAATGGTTGTTAAGGGTTAGAAGGAATGGAAATATGGAAAGACAGAGAACAAAGGATTTTTAGGACAATGAAACTATTCTGTATTGTACTATAATACTGGCTACATGTCATTACACTTTTGTTCAGACCAATAAAAGTGCAATACAAAGATTGAGCTTCAGTGTAAATGACGACCTTGTGGTGATAATGGCATGTCAATGTACATTTGCTGCTTATAATTAATGATCTACTCTGGTTCAGGAAGTTCATTATGGGAGAAGCTATGAGTTTGTGGATCAGAGAGTACATGGGAACTGTGTGCACATCCTGAGAAATTTTTCTGTGAACCTAAAACTATTCTTAAACTACAGTCTATTTAAAAAATAAAGTATCTTTAAAGTAACACTTATTTGGACATATACATTCCCAAAGACAAATGGAACAATTAGGCACTAGGTTCCCAAGTGGGTATAGACCACTCTGGTCATAATGATTTAGCGGTTTAGCAGTTAACAACATTATGACAAGCGGGACTACCACAAATCACTGTTCTCTACCATCTGCTACCCAGTCAGAAAGTAATCTTCGGTTTCACAACTAGTTATTTAAAATAATATTCCATAATATCTCTCAAATCCTTCAACATAAAATATACACACTCACTCACATTTTTTTTTCTCTGAAAATCCTAAATAGATAATACGTAAAGGCCAGTTAGAAGTAATTTAATTCCTAAAGTTTAGGGTAGGAAATTGAATTTGAAGAAAGTAAGTGACATGTTCAAGATTACGTAGTTAATTAAGGCAGAAATTGAAACAGAATCTGACTCCTGGGCCAGGTTATTTTGCTGTAACTGTCTCTAAAGGATGATCTCACCATCTGGAAATTAAAATCAGACATTTGCACACAGAATTCTTATCTACAATTCCAAGGGAAATACTAGTAATAATAATGTAGATATATCAAACAAAATCAGCTATTTTATTCTTATTTATCAATTATATTAAATTACATCAAATTTGAATATTTTTGGAAAAGATAAGAGTACAAAGGAGGACAGCAGGATACCTGTCAGATTTCTGTCACTAAAAACCCAGTCATGTAGTCTTTTAAATGCTAACTTAGTCCATCAACTTTTAGAGAGATAAATATTAGATGATATTTTTCCATGTAGAAATTTTGTTGTCCAATGACTATAAAGAGTATTTTCTGGAAAATTATGCATTTTCAACCAATTTTCTTTTGATTATTTTTTTTAATTAACAGCATAATAAGCAAAATATTTATATATAAACTCTATTGGTTTTATTAAATTTCAATTTATTTTCAATAATATAGAGCAATAAGAAAAATTACCTTTTGAGTTTTCTTTATAAGAAGAACAGCTGTTACTCAGATCAAGATGTAAAAGGTCTGCTTTTCCCTTGGTGAAAAAATGTTGAAGGATGTCATTTTCATACAGAAAAGCATTTGGATAATCATGAAATGTGCAACTTTCATGTTTAGGGACAAGCAAAAGAATAGAGTTAAAATAAATTATATTAAAAAACAAAGTAAAAATCCCATTTTATTAAAGCAAATATTATAAAACCTTAAGGAAATAGGGTTATTCACATTAATCTCATACGTGTTTTAACCTTACTGATGACATATATATCACTAACTATAATATGGATATAATAAGTGAAGCACTCTAACTGCAGCATTTCAGATGATAGTTTATTTTTTTAATATTCTGAAATGAGTTTAGTTTCTTACATACTTTCTTCTGAAAATGGAGATTTTATTGAAGTCTAATAAAATCAAGGTATAAATACTTAAATAACCTTTATCAGTGAGCTATAAGAGTTTAAAGATATTTGTGATATTTATGTTTCAATTATTATTGATAATCATATACACACAGTATAATAATTTAAATAGAATTTTCTATGAATTTAATATAAATTGAATAATACCTTATATTTATGTAAACTCTACAAATAACTATCATCAATACTCATGGTTTGTAGTTAGCCTTACAGGTCCTCTTGTGTCATTTATGATACTTTGTGATTCTCTGTAGAAAAAGAGCTCTATGGGTACATCTCAACCAAGCTGCAAAATTACTGCCAAACCACTGTCAGTAACTTTCTCTGTCTTCTCTAATACCACACATGCAGGACAAAGCAAAAATTTGTAACGGAAGATATAAAAGAATCAACTTAGAGAACCGAAAATTATTATTTTCCTTGGGAATTTGGTAGTGGATATAAACCTGTTATCTACTGAAGGTTGTCTCCTGCCTAATCTAGTAGTATTTGCCGCTATAGTTCTGGGTTTATGTGTCCAAATGTGGGATTTTTCAGGACCAAGTGCACACTCAGGCCCAATGCTGTTCCAAAATTCTTACAGGAGCCAAAGTCGATTTTAACATATACAGAATTAGTGTAGGAATTTCTTGATAGAAACTTCATTCTTCTGCTTGTTCACTTTAATACGTTGTAGTCAAAACACCTGAAATGCTAGCTAAAATTGCATCAGCAAATGACATCTGGAGTAATTTTTAACATTACTGATAGATAAAGCTATATATAATGTTTCATTAGAAAATGACAAAATACTAACAAGTGAACTGTTACGTAGCTATTATATAATCATTATCACAGTAAAATCAATTTAGAAAGTAATCTATAATTTAGGAACTTGTTTTGTCTCTCAACTCAATCATTAACATATACCTGTTTTTATTAGGGTTAATAGAAAATTGAAATAAGAAAAACCAAAAACGTATCTTTGGAGAAAAGCAGAAAGTTCATATGAAATAAAACAGATTTGGTCAACCATTTCAAATTTAATAATTCCTAAATTCAGAAGTATCTGTTAAATAATCCAGATATTAAGAGTATAAATATATCACTATAGACAATTTTCTAATTATTGAATATTGGAAAATATTGCAATATTGTATAAAAATTTAAATATACTTCAAATAAAATATTTATATTAACATTAAAGTCACATTTTACATTATGAATTTCTCATTTAAAAAGATAGTTGACTTTTGCAGGTTTTAGTAAGCATCAAAATAGATTACAAACATCTTACCTTTTTTGACTGTCTGCATCAGCTAACTCAACTTTGTAAGGCACAGCATTTCCTGCTTCTTCAAATTCCTCGTCATAAGTCTTATTAAATGCATATTTTATAATATTAGTAAATTCAATAAAAATTTTTATACATTAACCAGATAGTTTGTGGACAAAATTTAAGTATTTTCTTAAAATGTCAAAGGCTCTCTATATGTTAGAGAACAGGAGTTGTAAGAGTCTAAACAAGGGCAATAGATACTCATTTCAAGATTAACACTGTCTATATCACTACTGACCCTCTCAGAATCAATAATAACAACTTACATTTTACTGTATAACTATTAAGTGATAAGTGGATTAATGACTGAGATGTTTTTAGTTGTCAGAACAGCAAATCATAAGCTTGCTCTATGCATCAGTTTAATGAAGAACACACACACATATATGTGTATTTTTTGTTCAACATCTTAAATTTATCCAGAGAAGAAATTAAGATGCTGCTAGGTACACACACATAAAAGGTGGAGGACATTCTTAACCTAAGAAAGAAAGCAGTAGAGTGGTACTTCCTCCATCTAGTTCTAGCTAATTCTTCTTGATGTCTTTTAAAGGCTTATAGTCAAGTTATCAATTTATTAAACCCCTTAAATTTTAATACAATTTTCACTAAAGAGAAAATAAGTATATAAAAATTTAGTAAATAATACAATATAATAAGACTAATCTTTGTTAAAATGTCTGATAGCAAAAAGAACTAAACAAACACTAAGATGCATTTATATAAGTTAATATAGTGAAATTTCGTCTCATCTTCCATACTAAATGCTCCCAAAAAGTAATGCAATATCAGTTCTGCTCACAAGCTTACCCTGCATTAAAAATAGAACTTATCATATTAGTATATTAAAGTAAAACACTTGAATATTTCCTAATAATGTATTTTAAATCATGAAATGAATTCTGTTGAAAACAATATGCAGTTGCAATTGTATGAGTTTACTGTTTGTTAAGTAATGAGTTATCATTATGTACTTACATCATCGAGTTCTACTATTTTTAGAGTTGGTTCAGGTCTTTCTCTGTTTAATTCTTCTACAGTGAGAAAATGGTGTTGTACCTTTGTCTCCTCAACTAGAATATAAGAAAATAAGATTAAAAAGTAATAATCAGCAAAACGTATCTCTTGCCTGATAATTTATTTTCAAATAACAGATAGTAAAAAGTCCTCTTGGGCATTCATTCAAAGATATAAATAATAGCAATTTCACCAATTTAAGTGAAATACACATTTTCTGAATATTCATTCTGAAATAAAACTGTTGAAATTAAGACAAGGTAATTCTATACAATGGGAAGAAGAGTACACATGATTCTGATCCGGAAATAAATGGTACATCAACCAACTGAGAAGGATAGAGTAAAAGAAAGGCAGATGCTGATAAATGCTTGCTGTACATAAAATAATAAATTTGAAAATATTTAATGAAGACTAAACTAACCATCACTATCTTCATCATTTTCATTTTGGGAACACTGTGCCTCACCAGTGGATTTATACGGAGGTATGAATGTGTCTGGTAACATGTTTTGAAGTTGCTCCTGTGGAGTTCTGAAAAATAAGAAAGAAGCAATTAAGAGGCTTAACTACTTTATATGAAATGTTCCCAGACAAGATGTTGATTTATTTCACAAATCAATGAGTCTAAAAAATTAATGATGGAATCATAACTGCACCTATAATTCACAAAGAAAATTGTGTAACAGACTCTTAATCTACTTAAATAATTTTCTAAATCAAATTAACATTACACAAGATTATTCAATTGCACATCCTACTGTTTTTTTGTTTAAGATAAAAATCAAAGTTAAAATAGAATTCAGTGTCTCACAAAAGCCATGTGGAGCCCATGAAATATATCGCACTATTAAAAAGCTAATTTATGAATGTGTATTATATCTCACAGCCTTGGCAAATGTTGATAAGTTAAAAAGGAAACTTCAGACATTTTTCTAAACTTTAACCAAACCAAAAGGGTGATAAAATAAGCTCTCATGATAAGAATTTGAGGTATTACATCAACGGCATCTATCAGTTAATCAACAGTGAGTATTAATGTGGTTCATCTCACAAGGAAGGATGTGAAGCCTAGAAATTCACAGAGGTTGAGTGTGCATTTGGTTCCAGAAGATATCCCCAGATTATTGGGGATGGGAACCACACATCTAACAAAAAATATAAGCAAGTGCACAGCCCTCCTAGACTATAAAATGTAGCAGGCTCTAATTTGGGCATACTAAATGTTAACAGGTACATTAAGCAATCTCTGTCATCCTAATTTTACAGATGAGGAAATGGAGGCACAATGAAGTGAACCAATTTGTTCAAAGTAATTTGGGTAATAAATGAAAAGCAGGAATTTGACCACAGCAGTCTATCTGACCAAGTCCGTGTTTTTAACCATCACTCTATGACTCTTGAAGTTTTCAAAGGAAATAAAAGTTTAAAATCTTTTGACAATTTACGGTAATGTGAATTTTCCAAAAATATGTAATGTATACATCAAAACACTCCAAAATATACATGTATTAGTCAACTTTGCATTGTAACAAATTTGATGAGCATGCCCATATCTCGCATTCAAAAATTAAGTCATGAAAAATATTAAGGAGCAAAGGTTAAAGATAAATGAGTGCCTGGGTAACAGAAATCTCTTTCCAGTTTGACAGAGGACAATTTTAGGAAAATCAATAATAGACACACATAAATGTACTTTTATCCAGGTATTCATTAATCATGAAGCATAATGCTAATGTTTGAGTAAGTACCTAAGTCAAAAATATAGAATCTAGATACTGAAATATTGGAGATAAAGGGGTCCTCTATGTTATTTGTTCTAAACATTTAGCAGATGAGAAATCTTGAACCAAGGAAGTTTACATGACTCTCCCATGAAGAAACAAATGATTAATCAATGAATTGATTTTGCTGTTTAGATATTAGAAACTTGGCATGGATTTTTGGTTAAAAGACCATGTCACGTAAAGGATGAAATGTCTTTTCAAATAGGAGAGTCCTCACAAAATTTCTCCTTTAAATTTAAAGAAATGTTTCTTGAGTATTGATCAATTCACTTAGGGAAACTCATGATGAGTGTTTCTAAATTTTTTTCTGTGAATCAGTGTTAAGCTGCTTGCATCAGAATCATCAGTGAAGGTCTTTCTTAAATTAAATGCAGTCTAGTCTCATGCCCACCCTTAAAAACACTGATTTTTAGATCTACCTGGGGTTGGATTCAGGAATCAATATTTTTAAATGCCCCAGGTATTTCTGATGATGATCTATAATTGAAAACTGCATGCAGTCAAGTATAATTGAAGTCAAAATGCCCGATATCTACACCTAAAACATTCTAAACCTAAATTGTATGCAATTATTTATGAAGTTTCCTTAGTATTTAAAAGATCCACTGGAGAAATTGCTATTAAAATCTAACAACACTCTACATTGGTTATAGATAAAATACCAAAATCATTACAACCCAAATCAGTAAAGTAGTACGTAAAAAAATGTAATAGATCATATATTTATAAGCCTATTATAAATTATGATAATTATAAACAAAAATTAGTCTAAGTTATGATCACTGCTATCAACATGGAAAACTTTTCTGACATATAGGACCAAAAATTCATGACATAACTGTGAATTGAAATAGATTGCACTACACTATCTTTACAACTAAGATATAAAGCATTATCTCAAAAATATTTAGTTAAAAATAACTGTGTAAATATGACCCGAGTGAATATATTCATTACCTATTCTTTCCTACTATGGAAATTTGCCACATTAAGTATTCAGCATATCTCAGGAAAAGTCATATTTCTGTGAATAAGTTTCTTGTATGTGTCCAAGGATAAATGATGCTGGTCATTTAATAACAAAATTTTGTTTCTTTTATTGTATGAAAGGTACTGAAAGACAGTTATAAAACAACAACAATGGCCTTGGGATTGCTTTCACATATTAATGGATAAACTAGAAAGAGGCAATTGAAAGGTGAATTACTGAGTTTGATAGTGAAGGAATGTTATGGATTTATACTTCGAGAGAGATAAAAATAACTTGGATGGTAACTACGAATAATTAAAATTGTACATGACTGAGCTTAAAATCCTGCCACATAACCGAAAATGGAAAACAAGTACAAAGTTATTAAAATAACAACAACAAAAAAAACTACCAGGAAATACCAAGAACTGGCAAAAGTAGAGAGAAACAGGAATTTTTATACTTTGCTAGAAGGAATTTGAAATGGTGCTGTCAATTTGGAAACAGTGTGACAGTTTCTAGTAAAGGCAAACATACTCCTGGAAACTACTCCCAGAAATTTACCCAGGAAATTCTAATTTTATATTTGTATTTATTTCAATTATTATATAATGAAATGTTATATTTATATTTATATTTTATATTGTGCACAAATGTTTGTAACAAATTTAGTCATAAATGTCCCAAAGTGGAAAGTAACAGGATATATTTCAACAGATAGAAAACTAAACTACATCGCGATGTGAAATACTACTCCACAATAAAAAAAGGAACAGATCTTGATATACTTAAGAACATGGATGAGCAATAAATGCATGTTGTAAATGAAGGAATATATGAGACTACATATTGTATTATTTTATTTATATGACATTTAGGTCAAGGTAAATGATATAAGGATGGAAACAGACCAATGCTTGTTATGGTCTGGGAAGGAAAGTTGAAGCAAACAGATGAAATTCAAATTCATATATTGAAATCCTAATGCCTTATGTGATAGCATTAGCAGTGAGAGGTTTAGGAAGATGATTAGGGCATGAAACAGTCTCTATGATGGGATCAGTTCCTTTAAAAAAGACAAGAAAGGCCAGGGATTGTAATGGAGAAGGAGAAAAGACAAAAAAAAGCAAAAAAAAAAAAAAAAAGGAATATGAGATATCCTAACAAAGAACAAAAATGTTCATGGAAAGACTATTGATGGTCAAATAAAACCTGTTGTTTAGTCAGTAATAGTATACCAATGTCAGTATCTTGGTTTTGATAAATGCACTATGGTTATATATTATCATTAGGGAAAGCTGAATGAATGGTATATGGGAATTCTTTATAACATTTTACAACTTTCTGTATGTCTTATATTAAAACAAATTAAAAGGACAAATAATCTCCCACATGAAATACAGTTGGGAGGGGGGAAATGGAGAAATTTATTAACCTGGTAAACAGAAACTTCAAGGAAGACCTGAAGAATGATTTCAAAATCTGAAAGGATGCCACAGAGGGAAGAAATTCAATTTACTTGGATTTGCTTAATGGATTGAATTAGGATTAGGTTTAGAAATCAACCAGAAATAAATCAGAGTTTTCTAGGAGACATTAGAGCAGGCAGACTATTCCAAAGATAGAATGAGTCACTTCAGGAGATGGTTTTGTATGACCAAAGGTAAATTGCGGTTCAGAGATCAGCATTGTACACACTAGAATCATACAGGAGTTGTTAGAAATTCAGAAATGCAGCATTTCTGTCCCTACTTAGACCTAATAAAAATAAGCTGTATATTATCTCAGTCTTTAGCTGATCCGTACAATAAAGTGTAAGAAGCACTGATATTGGGAAAATTCAGTTGAAAGCCACTAAATATGCTGCCCAATATGGTTCTTATGTGATGCTAACATTATAAATTATACTACAAGTATCTAATCATAATTTTGGTTTAATATTTTGATTTTTAAAGAATTTATGAAATGGTGTATCCAATGATATCGTCTTTGAATAAAATATGTGAATGTTTTAATAAAACTATAAAATTAAAGGACTAATTAACTTAAAAATAGATTCTGAAAACCATAGCCTCAAAAGTTTATGCTAATGTAAAAACTGGTATCAATAAATCTTCAAAGTAATCTTTCATTTATCACATTATTTTTGCTTTTATTAATGAATTCTGTATCATATTTTGCCTTTTTCCTGAATATCCATTTCCATCTCTCAAGGCAAACACCAAATTAATGATGCATCATATACATAAAGAGAATTAAAATTCTTATTAGAACAGAAGTTTCACAGGGATTGATTATAGCTTTAAAATTATTTATGCAAATGTGAAGCACACATACAAAACTGCTACAAAAAACATGTCAAGCAAGCAAGGAACATAAATAGCTTTTATATTTCTTATGATAATGCAAAACTTCAGAAAATACCTTCTGTGTTTTTTAAGCCATAATTTTTCCATGTAAGATAGACTGTCTTCTTTAAATTCAATCTTAAGTGGTTCTCTCCAAATTTTCAGATTAGTTTGTACTTCAGAATCTCCCAATGAGTCTAAAAAATAAATAAAGTATGTATAATTAAGGTAACCTAATCAATAAATTACCTCATCTTCTCTCAAGAAACATAATTCATCATTAAGACCATGTAATTTTATATTTATTTATATAATGTATGATTTGAAGTTAAAAGAATATTAAAGTGTTAAATATTGGTGCTGATTAAATGATTATATAGACAGTTTTCTTCAATAATCTCTTGAAATAATAGGATCTTATGGTTCAATAGACTTTTCAAAATAACTAATTCTTTCAAATGATAAAGATAAATCCAAACTGGTTCATTATATATTCTAGAAATGCACGCACATAAAAGTATGCATTATCCCATCTGACAATAATATTTACACATTATGGGAAACAGAAAATAAATAACTCAGAATGGCACCTGCAGGAGACGAATGTCTTTGTGAATTTATATTACATGACAATTTACTTCCAGATGCTTAAGATGCTTCTGAAGCACTACTAAATTAAAAACAGTACTCAAAGATACGCAAAACTGATGTAGATTTCTGGGAAAGAAAGCATTTTATATAGGATTATTAGTTTCTCTGCCCTCTCAGTTATGACCACTCTCTCCAAACTGACCATCATGGGAGGGAAAAATTTTGAAGGAAAATAGAGAATTAGTAAGGAGGGGGTGGGGTATTCTTAGACTCTAACACTTGAAATAGCCCCAACCTTATATTGCAGACTTGGATGATGAGCTTCCAGAAATTATCAAATTACAGCAATAGAAATAAACCATAAGAATATAAGTCAGTTGATCATTCATCTTTCCAAAGAGTAGAGCAGTGTTGAAGAAAATATTTGGAGGAACTTAAAAGAAACACCACCAAAATCCATTATATTTGAAAGAGGAGTTAAGGGTTTGAACAAGGAAGTCCTGGGGAAAAGAGATTTCTCAACTCTGAGTCTCCCTTTCCATTGCAAATCAATTAACATATATGTGTGTATGTGTGTGTATACATATATATATATATATATACATATAACTATGTATGTATATATTTTTAAAGAAAATTTGAAAGGAAAAAATGATGACTCCCTTGTTGAATTTTTTGTCTAGGTCATAAAAATGTGCTAGTGTGCCTAAGAGATAATGTCCGCACCTAGAAGGGTAATTATGGGGATAGAGTGAAACAGCTGATTTGTGACACACTCTTCTCCAATTACCAGTGGCCCACTGCCAGGATATAAGGACGGCAGGTGACCTGGGTTAATTTGCTCATGAATATGTTAACAACTGGACCTTATAGCAATATGTTAAGATATTTGCTAGAATAACCTTTCACTATGTTCATTTATCAGGATAGCCTGTGTTTAGAATTGCTTATAGAAAACAAATCTAGGATATATATATATATATATATATATATATATATATTTATGAGGCATGACTCCCTAGAAAATACCTTATAAGTCATGTAGCTTAGATTTGGGGTTTTTCCCTTATTTCATGGTTCAATGGCTACTATTTTATAAGAATTTATGTGTGATATCCCATCATTCAAGCTGATGGGATTTTGGGAATTTTCCATGATAAACAGTACAGGTCTTAAGGTGAAAATATATTTAAGATGTTTAAGGAACAACCGGGAGATCAGTATGACTAGAAGAGAAAAGAAAAAAAAAAAGGAGAGTAAGAGGAGAAGTCAGAAATGAAAATAAAAATAACTAGAAAATTTAGAAATTCAAAACACATTACTAAACCAAATGAGCAAGGACACGTGAAAAGAAGCTCAATGTCATTTGTAACAAGAAACTAAATATACTGTTTCTTCTCCATAAGAGCAGCAAATTCTTATTTCTAAGTTTTTAATGTTTTTATTTTGCTTGACATTTACTTTGTTTTACACCACCATATATGTTTTAGTAGTACAGGTTTGCACTTCTTCAAATGTATGATAACACCTCATGCCTAATACCAATGTTCTACTAACCTTTCACCACTGTCCACTTTGATCTCATCCTCCAACTCCACTGGCCCTCCAGTAAACTCTATTTTATTTTCATAATATATGGACTTATTTTATTTGATATTGTCTGTTCATTCCCTTTGTTTATATTCCACAAGTAAGTGACATCAGTTATTGTTTGTCTTTCTCCTTCCGACTTATTTCACTTAGCATAATTGCCTCGAGTTTCATTCATATTGTTACAAATGGCAAGATCTCATCCTTTTATAGCTAAGTAATATTCCATTGTGGAACTACACCATGTCTCCTTTATGCAACCATACTCCACTGAGCACTTTGGGTTTTTTCTCCATATCTTGGTTATTGCAAATAAAACTACAAAAACATAAAAGTGCATATACTTTTTCCTGTTTTCATGTTCTTCAGATATTTAGCAATGGAATTGCTAGGTCATACAGCAGTTTCATTTTTAATTTTTGAGCTCTGTTTTCCAAAGTGTCTGAACAAATTTACATTTAAACCAATATCTATAGGTACTTTTTTTCTCCACACCTGACCAATACTTTTCTTTCTACTCTTTTTGATACAGGTTATTCTCATTGTTCTGGGGGTACGTCTCATTGTGGTTTTTATTTGCACTGCCCTAATAATAAGTGATGATGAGCATTTTTCATGTGTCTGTTAGCATTCTGTATGTCTTCCCTAAAGAAGTATGTATTTGCATACTCTGTCCATTGTTTGATTGACTTGTTTTTTCTTTGCTGACTTGTATGGGTTTTTATACATCTGAAGACATCAAGCCTGGTTGGGTGCATGATGTGGAAATTTTCCCCCCTTTTTCAAGATTTCTTTTGATTATAGTTTATTTTGATTTTCAGAAGCTTTTTAGTTAAATGTAGTCCAATTTATTTACAATGTTTTTGTTACATGTGCCACAGTCCCAAGATATTTCTCTAAAGCTGAGATCATGGAGAATTACTGCCCATGTTTTCTTCTATGAATTTTATGGTTTCTGGTATTAGATCCAAGCTTTAATTAATTGAATTGATTTTTAGTATGATGTTAGATATGGTCAATTATCCTTAACGCCTAAACCCAGTTTTCTCAACTCTGTACATGGAAATGAGTGCTTCCATTTCCTCACTGCATGCTCTTTAAACTATCGTGCCTCCAAACTATACAAAAAGTGATAGCAATCAAAGAGCATAGTATTATAAGATACAAGCAAAATTTTATAATCTGATCATCCAAGTGTTGATGATAATGGGAAACAACCAAAATTCTTATACAGTGCAGGTAGGAATGTAAATTGATAGAAATAATTAGTAATTAGCTTTATTTTGTATAGTTGAAGAAATTTATAACCCCGATAGTCTAATCAGTAATGTTTAATCTAGAAATATGTGCACATATGTAACAGACTTCTACAGAATATTCACAGCAGTATTATTTGTAATGGTAAAAATAAACAACCATCAACATGTAAACAGGCAACAGCGATTTATTAATTTTACATAATACTATAAAACAGTAAAATACAACTATGCACATCATCATGGGTAAATTTCAGTAACAACATCGAGTGAAATAAGTAAGCTGCAAAAAATACATTTACTAGCTTTCCACTTACCTAAGGGAATAAAAAAAAACCAAAATAAAAATTAGTAGTAATTTTTAGAGAGAGAAAAGGTGCTTACTATTTTGTTTTTCTCAATAAACTATACATTTTCTTTTGTGTCTCATTAAATATCTTAGGAAAAGAAAACAATCCATTTTACATGTACATATAACATATATAATCATATTGATACATAATAAGATATCCTTTTATTTTTACAATAATAAATTCTATCAACTTTTTTCTTATACCTATGCCTCTCCGTATTTTCATTTGGGGCTTGTCTTTCCAGTATATCTGAATACTACTTATAAACTTTACTACTGGAAATGGAAAAATTAATGAGTTTATCATTGAACGCTTTCCAAGAGAAGCCGATCTTCTCTATTATGTAATAGTAATCCAATTGTTCACTGGTACTTGCACTCAACAAACATCATCAGTAGAGTGACCTACTCTGACTATTAATTCAGATCCACTGATTCATAAAATGTCATGGATTTTTCTTAGCTTCCTTTTTAATGGAAGTATGAGTTAGAGTTCATGTCATGTAAATCATTTTGTAGTAAAAGTAGTACAATTTTATAAGATACTGCTTCTTAGCTATAATACACTTCAGCAGTACATTCCACAAAACTATGAAGTCAGTTGTTCCTGGTGAGTGCCACATATGTTAAGATTAGTGAATTCCATTGGTATGAGCTTACGATACACTCTTTTCATCATACAATGAGTTTATTGGTCTAATATAACATTGTGTGAGATGCCATGGAGATAAATATGTCGTCTGCTGATCGATACATTGTAAAGGAAAGCAAATCTGTTTTTGAAAAATGTAGGATTTTACAAGAAGATAAATCACCACACCAACTATTATGGAAAGTGTAAGATATAGTCATCTTATAACAGACATTCCTTATTTACAAAAACCTTTTTATAATCAATACCATCTAAAATTCAAGCATTGTCTCTGTGCATTATCAAGGCAATTGAGGTATTTTTGTACTACATAATGATAGAAAGCACACATTTTGTAGATCTACAGTGAGATTATGAACATATACTGTTACCTCAATAAATTAAGTCAAACTATTTCTGATTATCTTTATATATAGGTATAGAATGATTTGATAGGTCCAGGATCAGCAAACTACAGGTCACAGGCAAAATCTGGCCCTAACTGCTTTTGCATGACATTCTAGGGTGATTTTTACATTTCAATGGTGAAGAAAATTAAAAGAATAATATATTGTGATGCGAAATTATATTCAAATCCAGCTTTATGTCCATAAATAATATTTTATTGGAACAGTCACACTTTTGTTTACATATTGTCTATTGTTGACTTCATGCTATAATAGCAGTTGAGTACTTCTGATGGACCTTAACACCTAAAATATTTACTGTATAGCTCTTCATCAAAAACGTTTGTCAACCCCTATGCTAAATTAATAATCGCCCACCTAAAACAGAGAATGCTAGTTTCTCCAGTAAAGACACCATGTCCAGAAAAGCAACTATGATTGACATAATCATCTGATTAAATTTACTATAACCTGTTCTCCACTGCTATTGGCTTTTGGACCAAATAGATAATTGAAAAGAAAATAACAAAAAAAAACATTATTCCTGTATCTACAAAGTTTTGGGCATTGGCACTAATATCTACAATCCTTCCAAATATATTGCTTCTGGTGGCATGCTATTTTCGCATGGAAGTTGGGTAGTAAGGAGACAGTTCTAGGCTCTTCTGTTCATGTACTACCATGAGAAACTTCATGCCAGAGTGGTACAAGAAACTAGAACTCTCATGGTGGGTGTGTTGTGAAATGAACACAGAATGAGGTGTGAATCAATATCTTAAAATGCATATAGTGCAGTGAAATAATAAAACAAATATATATACTTTACAATATATAAATATATATAATTATAATATAATGAATATCCATATATCCACCATACTGTTCAATTTTACCTGTTTTGAAATGTAAGTAAATTTTAAGAAAGCATATAAATAGTTAAAAAAAAAACGATTCTTCCTATTATTAAGTATATCTATTTCCATTATAAATTCACCACCGGAAAAATAAACCCAAAATAGTCCCAGTGTTCCAATGTATCAATGAAACAGAATCAAGACAAAACTCCATCTATCACTTTACTTCCATAAATTCTTAAGACTGATGGACTATAGTTGTATTGCAGGTCTTCTGAGATAAATGTTAGTGCAGACCTAGATACTAATAACCCTTCCGAGGGTCTGAACCTTACCTTTACTTATTGTCTTTCATCTTGGTAAATGGACCTAAGTTCTGTAGTGAAGTCTTGAAGAAAGATTCATAATGCTCCCTTATAGTCATGCTGTAAAATCCCTTAAACACACATAAGCTTTATCCAAGTCTAGAGACGCCAGAACTGTAGACTGGCTTAGGTTTGAGAACGTCATAAAAACTGAGTCCCAAGTACAGAGGCTCAAAACAGGTCTCTGCCCATAATATATAAATGTGCAACCTATACAAGTAAAACGGGAAACTATACAACTTTTTAATTCGTAGCCACCCCAATTAGCATCGTAGATCTCTGAAAAAAATCTGATTACTACTAGTTCCTGTCTTTTATTTTGGTAATATTTTTACTACAACTGTGGGAAATGTTTCCCAATACCTGGCCTCTATCATTCCAGATTGCTATTATTTCTTTGAAAATAGGCAGCTAAATTCCATTAAAACATTTCCAACCACAACCATCATGAGCCAACAAAGAAAAACCATAATAACAAACCCTCTTCAGGACTCTAATGCTACTTTGGTGATCAAAGAGTCCTGTGGGCCCTCATAGAAAATATAACTAAAAGATGACTCCATAGGTTGTACATTATCTATTTTAACATTCCTATCTCATAGAACTACCAAATTCCACAACAAAATGTCGAGGAATTTCCAGCATTTCAATGTGATTAGCTGTAAAATTAAGTCTAAATTTCAACAAATCAAACTATAAGATTATTAATACAATTTTTGAAGTGCTTGAGTCAACACATTAAGACACAAATCTTTCCTGAATATATCTATATTAATCAATTTGACCTGATAAATATTATATTTTATCTTCCTTCGCCTAATACTCAAAAGTCCTTTCTCCGATTGATTCCTAGACTCATGATACAAATACACAAGACACTGCAACTTCTTGACTGCGTGGTAATTTTCTATTGGTGTAAGCATTGTACTTCTCCATTCATGTTATTCTGATTATTTAGTTGATCATTTCATCACTTAGCCTGTACGTTTCAGAATAGATTGTGACCACTTTTGCACATCATTTTCTCCTACTGTACTTAAAATGTAGAGTCAGCCCTCCATTTTCAAAGGATTCTACGTCCACAGTTTCAACCAACCATAGCTAGGCTTATGACGATGGCATCTGTACTGAATATGTAAATATTTTTCTTGTCTTTATCTTAAAAATATAACAAATATTGACACAGAATTTACACTTAGGTGTTACGAATTTGAATATCTATATATATTAGTATCCACTGAGTTTCTGGAACCAATACCTCAAGAATACTAAAGAATGACTGTTGAAAGAAGGATTTCAGAGAACGTTTCACATCCCTAACATGTAAAATGTTACTTGTGTCCAAATATTGGAAAAAAAGAAATGCAAATTATATTGACAAAAATATTGAATAAATATTTCAAAAATTGGTAAAAATCCAATGAAAAATTATAATCATTTATTGTTGTACAAGTTAACTAAAACACTAAAAACTATGGTGAAATAGCTAGCTCGCAGATTATCAATGGGCATATAACTGACCCAGTCATCTTTGTAGAGAACAATTTGACAATATTCATTGAAATTTATAAAATGAGTCAACACTGACATAACATTTCTAAATTAGGAATTTTATTTTAAGATAAATCTATAAGTGTTTAAATAGTTAAAATGGTCACCCTATTTCATCTTTCTAATAAGTGAGAATTAGAAAAAAAATATTTATCATTAGAACTGGTTACATAAATCATGGCATATGGAGTATGATGCAGAAGTTACAATTATGTATATCTCTATTAATATGAAAAATTACCCTTGAAGAATCTAAGCAGAAAAGGAAATTTAATAAATAGCACATACAGCATCACCCATGATGCTTATACATGTGTGCATATACATGCAACACTATAAAAATATACCAGCATGCCAACAATGGCTATCATTCCATGGTAGAATTTTTTTTTCTTCTTGGTAATATTTTTTATAACAATATCTGTTAAAACATTCATTAATATTAGTCTTAGAGTTATTTCCACTATGAAAAACAAAATTTCAAAAAGGCTTTATACATCTCTCCCCTCATTTAACTTACTAAGTCAGTTCTATTGTTTTAAATACAATGTCTTTCAAAGTGGACAATCAAAAAAATTCCTATAGAAGACTTCATCCCTTACCTAGTAGACAGGTTAAAAATACATTAAAACATAAAAGTACAATTAAAAAAACACATAAAAACATATTCAATAACTGTTGCATTAATATACATACTAAAATAAGCATACACTGATAAATGTTGGAAATATTAATGAAATTGATGCATCCTGAACAAATATAGGAAAAAAATGTATAATTGAAAGAGAGAATATTATTTAGTAAAAAGCCCAAATAAAAATGGGAAGATGTACATAGTACCTTGAAATTAGGAATTATTTTATAAGGAAGAATAACCAGGAAATTTCCTTCCTTTGAAAGGGAATAAATAAAAATAGATCTAGATGTTGTTAATTAATGTATTTGACTAAAATTATTAATAAATATTCATTTTCCTTGAAAAGCAATAGGGACTCTATGATATTCTGATAAATAAAATTAACAAATTGAATACTTTAAAAACATATCTTTCCTCCAAAGACACTGGGAAATAGAAGGACATGTTAGCATACACATTAGACATCTATATCTTCAATGTATAGAATATTGATGCAAAAATCATCAAGAGAAAAAAAGAAATGTTTCTTCAGAAAATGAAAAAAAAATGCAAATCTATGTTCACTTGTGCCCTTGATATGTGTTCTTCAAGACCCAAATTACTTACTTCACCATCTCACAGATCTACCCAATTTATGTGTTGCAATTACAGCTCAAAAAAGGATGTTTGTCCTCACAGAGATTTTCTGCTGGTGGAACTGAAAGAATCCAATTCTCCCTTCACTTGACAGTCTTAATTTACATAGGAAACAAATACAAATATATTAATGCCCAATTCAGTGTTCTATAAATATTTAACTACTAACCAATAGTCATAGAGTGACTATTCCTCTGAAGAGTTATATCAAAGAGCTATCTCAATGTCAATAGTCTTTCAACATCACATCTATAATCACAGAGAATGAAGACAATATAAATTCAACTTCATTTTACTGCATTCATTTTATTAAATAGGCTGTACCTGGTTTTGCTGCATGTAAATTCTGTTTCTCGGCATCATCATGATGTCCTGTTCGCCATTCATTTAAAGCTTCCTGAAAGGACTGGGCAGAAGCTTCTTCATCAAATGACCCCTCACACAGGAGCCTACCTGTTGGATTTGTGCATTCTGTTCTTTTAGCTGTTGAAACATCTACCTAAATCAATTAAAAATGTATCTAAGCATGCTTTACCAAATTTTCCATATTTTAAAATACAGGTAACATTTATTAATATACATTATAAATGACACCTTTTTAACTTAGAATAGAATGTCTTTTGTTTGCTTTTTAAAGGAAAAGTGCAGGCAGGAATGAAGGAAAGCAGGTAGGCAGGCAGAAAGAGAGAGGAGAAAGCATCTTTATTTCCATTTAGTTGTTCACACTGATTGTTTCCTCCTGAGTCAGGATTGGGACCAAGGAGTATGTGGCCTGTGGTCCTTCAGAGAAGACTGACCCAAGCACTGCTCCACCAGGACGCACCAGAATAAAATGTTTTAAAAGTGTACTTATATGATTTTCTTTAACTTGATTGGTAATTATAAATGGTCTGCTCATAAATTATTAAAACTAGATCCTACTGAATTATGGATTTATGATTATGCTATGCACCTTTCTCCTTAGAAAGCTGAAACAGTATCATATCTAATTCACCTTCTTTGCCAGTTCCCTGCTCTCCTCAACCCCCCACAGCAGAAACAGTAGTTTTACATATATGTCTTATCAAAATCCTCCAATGACTTTCTATGGAACCCCCAGTTCCTAAGGGAACTAGAAGAGTCTACAGAGCCTTGTACTCCCCCATCCTTCACCTCACCTTCAATTTTTCCCTTCTGTCAGTCTGTTCCAGCCAAACTTTCATACTTGGAATTCTGGGATCCCATAAAATGTTTCCATTTCAGTGCCTTGAATTAGCTCTATCTAAATCCTAGATTAATCCTCCTTATCATTTCACTCTTTTCATTAGGTTTTTGCTCAAATGTCCCCTACACAGGGAAAAGGTGATGATACTATTGATGATAATATAAATGCAATTTCTTTCTCTCACATTTTCTAGTCTGCTTCTCCCCATAATTTATCTCCACGTGATTTAACTCTATATGTTTGTTTACTGTGTCTCTTCCCATTAGAATGCAATGAAATGGCGATTGTATCTTTTCTTTCAGTGCCAAGAGCAGTGCCTGGTACAAAGTAGGTGCTCATTAAAGGTTAGTTGAATGAATGAACAACTTAATTGATGCATATGAAACATTGCAAGCATCTCAGATCAATGATGAGGAAAAGGATAAATTCGATATAAAATACAGAACTATTACAAACAAAAGAAAATAAAGGTAGGACTTGTCAACTATGGAGTGAATTAGAGAAAATAGTCAAATTAAGAAATTAAAGCAAAATAAAATCAATAACAATACCGAATTGTTATTGTGAATTACCTATACTCATCAAATTGCTAAATCTTCATTATATATCCTGTAGATAAAGGAGCAGAATCCTTTATGTTCATCCCATTTTTTTTGCAAAATAAAGGGGTAGATTGGTAGCATATAATTGAGATATTGTAAAATATGTACAAAAATTTTAATATAGATAAAAATGTCTAGGAGCCCACTAGACACCAGACACTAACTGTTAGCTACAGAAATACAGTAATACATTTAATAAGTCCACAATAGAAACAGATGCAAAGAGTAGATAAACAAGAATTCTACGTGCAAAACGTGGCAGTGGGCTGTATTGCAGAGGGAAGCATCATATCTCTGAAGAAATGGAGTTAAACAGCACGGTGGCATGAACTTTAAGTTGTTTGTGTTTCTATTCAAAATGTGGGATACAAGAAAAATATAAAAGGTGAAAAGAAGCAGGGGCAAACCATGAAGAATGCTGCCTGCCTTACAGATGAACTTAGACTTAAATATAGTGAAACAGAAAAACCCTGAAGAGCATAGACAGTGTTGTGGGAGAGAGAAAAGTTGTGAAATAGTGAGTTTGGAAACATGAAAGGAAACCAATTATAATGTTACAACCATTTGACAGCATCTATCAACATAACAAATGTGTAACTCTTTTCACCTAGGAATTTGTTCTTTATACTATAGTTTGTATCGGCCAGAGATGGAAGGAGTGTAAATATTAATCAGTGAAAATTAAATCTTAGTTAATTTGGTATCTGATAAATGGAGTGATCTTCAGCAATGTATAGAATGAGAAGATGGTATTTATACTTACATGGATATCCACATTATATTCCTAAGCATAAAATGTCTTCAGAGAAGTATGTAAAGTATATTAATATTTGTGTAAAGAAACACATATTCATATCCCCAAAAGTAGAAATATCATTGATTCACAGAAGAGAATGAAATACACTTTCCATTTTATACATCTTTTGCGCCTAAAGAAAAAACCAACTTCGGTATTTAGAATAGCGATAAGGATAGAGGTTACCAAACATTCAAGAGAGTTTTTAGATAGCAGAGTGCTTGGAATATTGTGAGTGACTGGATGTTCAGAAGAAGGAGAAAAAGGACTACAGAAAATAACCTTTCTTGCTGATGTGGAAGCTAGAAAATATGCAGTCACCAAAAGTAACTTCTATGGGTTTTAGAGAGGTGATGAATTAAATTTGAAAATATTGAGCTTTAGGAGTATGTGGGAAGCAACAAATATCCACCAACCCAAATGTAAGTGTGTGTGTGTGCATGGAAATATGCTACACTGTGTAGAAGCACTGAAAACTCAATACAAAATTATTTAAAAATGCAGTGATTCTAGCAGCTCTTCAGAGAATCTCCGCCCCAAGCAAATAATCAGTTATTAAGAGATTTGCATTTGGTAGCTATGCCTTTGAAATACTTGGCTTCCACAGAGTGATGACAGAGCAGGAAAAAGTCAGAGGGTTGTACAATGGCTCTTAAACTTTTCAGCCCTGAACTGTCATGCTTCTTCTAGTAATAGTCCAAATGAACTTGCACAATGTTTAAAAGGGCTAGGAAATTTAAAGTAGCACATGAAATCCATATTCTACATCCTTTCCCCCTCTAATCAACAAATAACCCTACAAGATATGATTTAATATTCCCACATTTTAGAAAAGGAGACATAATATCAAAAGTCTAAGTAAATAAAGGGACAAATGCTACAAAGCTGTAATACCAGGGTGAGTGTTTTAAACCTGGGTTTCTGTCTCTAAAATAAAAGCATTTCCATAACTTCACTCCTTTGCAAGGATGCCTACTGTATTGAATCTATAAGAAAAGTTCTAAGATAAATATCCAGTGTTAGTGCCATTTTGATTCTTTCAGGTGTCAGAATTGCCTGGCATCCTAATCAAAAATCAGAAATGCTCTTCATCACAAAGGAGTGTGCTGGGGATCTCCTCAGCATGCACCTTACATTCAAGTACACATCTAAGCAAGGGTCTAAAGCAAGGATACCAACCAGGAATACTCTCCTGATCACTGAGCAGTTATCCAAACCGCACATGTCTGGACCCCCACCCATAGAGATGCTGAACTCAGTTAAGTGTTTCCTAACAATTCCTCAGTTGATTATAAGTATATAAGATAAAATCACTAAATTAATGATAATTAAATTGAGTTGTAGAGGATCTATGCAGCACACAGTTACCTACAAAGACAAGAGGTAGCATTTACTATAGGGATAAAAAGCACAGGCATAGGAATAAACTCTAAAGCTTTCTAGCAGGAGTAGGTACTTAATCCCTTATTGCTTTTCTCATCCCTTAAAGGGGGTAATAACACAATATTTATCTGGTTATTGTGATATAAATAATTTAAGACAAATAAAGGACTAAGCACACTACCTAGCATCAGGTTTTTTTATGCTACCTGTTGATTTAATTGTTATTATTATTATACTTGTCATTATTATTGATAAGATAAATTATATAAAATCGCAGATGAATAGAAGGGAAACCCTTAAAACCATAACTTCTGAATACTAGTTGAAAACAAGTAACTTGGAATAAGAAAGTTTGAGATTAAATCAAATTTCCTTTATCAATAATAATACCTTGGGCAGTTTATAAAACTGTTTCCCCACCCACTATTTTCTGATTAAAAAAAGAAACAAGAAAGGACAAAAAGATATAATGCATCTAAAATATTTAGACAGTGTCTGGCACATAGTCAGGCCTCAAGCCCTCAATACATTATTATTATAATGATGAAATTTTAACTCATTCAGCAGTTCTTCACAAACACCCTTGGCAGCTCCCACAAGAAAATAAATTTACACAAATATGCTGACTTTGCTGAACAACTCAATCATAATTCTTCACCAGGTAAAAGATCTCATATGAACACAGAACAGTTTTTCCTTTATGTCCTAGAGTATGGAGTTAGAACTCAACAGAGTTGAGTTGAAATTCAAGCCTCACAGTGCAACAAAATAACAAGGCAGGTGATTTTGACCAAATTATTAGCAAGTTATCTGAACTACAAGGAAAAAAAGATGACTGGAATCTTAAAAAATGAGGATGATTACACAGACCAAAATTTGAGGAACTTAATTTCCTATTAAAGAATCAATACATGTTTATTATAAAAATGGAAACATGAGCTGAACAAGGAACATCCAGCACATCAGGGATAAGTAGTCATTCTGAATAACTGCCAGTTTTGTATAAAAATAACTTTAAATAATGATTAAATTGTCACCTAAAGCATTTGGCAAAGTTTTCTTTATTTTTAGTCTCTCTGAAATCCTAATAGAAAAAAAAAATTAATGTTTCTCCCAAATGTTCATTTCCTGAAATAATAAAAATGCCCAGAAGCCACTTGATTAGATGATCACACATCAAAAAAATCAGTGTGGCATGCCTTGGTAGAGATTTGGCGCAGTCGACATACATCCCAAGGACCTGGGTTCACATCCTAGGACCAGGGACAACCACACCAAAAGGAACAAAACAACAAAATAAAAATAAGGTGCTTCTTCTACCACTCTCTTCCTACCTGTCTATCTACTTCCACTGCCCTTCATTTCTGCCTGCACCTTTCATTTAAAAAATCAATCAATCAATCAATTAGTGTTCAGTAGAATCAATGCAATCGCCCCAAAAGATTTTTATGGTCAAGATATATTCAATTAACAAAAAACAAATTACATTAAAGAACAATGCAATAAAAATAATTAGAAAAACCTTACTTCTCTAGTTAAATATATAAATAAGATAAATAATCAATCTCCATTATCAGGAATAACAAAATATGTTTACTATATTTTCCTCAGTTTACCTCAGAGTTGCTTCCATGCAGAAGTCGAGATTTGGGTTTATGCTGAATTTTATTCATCTCTTTAGTAGAGCGATTCTCCTCTTTGTGTTCATTGGAATTTATTTCCTTTATATATTGATGAGCAACATCCAGCACATTGGACAATATTTGAGATTTTGCCTATTAAAAAAGGAGCAAAATATTATTTTTAAAAGCCCAGAAATCGACTTCCGAATGGTGACTGGATAGAACAAACTTTCAGGTCGCTCCCCACAGACACTGAAAAAAAAAAAAAAATCATCTATTGTCCTGAGACAAACACTAAGAAATGACTGGCACTTCACCTAGAGACAGACCAGCTGACCACTAACAGTAAATGAGGGCACCTGGTGCAGTTCAGCAATGACTCATATTTGGATTTTAGAACAGGCTCAGTAGTCTCCAGACATGTGGTGGGGTGGAGGCTACAGATTTTGGGACTAGCTATGGAGGCAGCGAGAGATAGGCCCAGTGGGGCTGAGACACAAGCCATGGAGGGCCGACTTGGGAGTGGGTGAAATTGAGCTGAGCCCAAGTGGTGAAATTGCACAGGGCGCAGCCATAATTGAAAATCACCCAAAAGAAATTCCAAGCTCAAACCCCTCCCACAACCATTGCACACCAGAGCCTGGGGTTCAGAGAGTGGAAAATACTGCTCATGACATATTCACCCATGGGAAATTCCACCAGCAGAAATCTCACCCCAAGATTAGAGTGAAAAGGCAGTCCAAAAACCTCAACACTACCCATAGCACCACCTTGTGGGTAGAGGTAAAACTGCAGACTGATTGCCAAAACTGGGCAAGTCAAACCTACACAACACCAGGGAAACCAAACCCTCAGAAATATAAACAGAATGCCAAAAAGAGCAAAGGCACAGAGAAATATACGTGAAATGATGGGACCAATTAAAAATTAATGGAAAAATCTGAATACATCAGTTGTATGTAAATTACCTGAAGAAAAATTTAGGGTAACAGTGAATAACATACTCATGGGAACCCAAAATCAGCAGAGGCAGTAAATGAGAATATCAGGAAGCAAAGGGAAGAATTAAAGCAAGACATCAAACAAATAGGAGACATAATGGTTGAATTAAAGAACTCAATAGAGGGACTCAGGAGTAGGATGGATGAAGCTTCCGATAACATCAGTGATCTGGACAATAGGACAGAGGACCTAAATCAAACAAACCAGCAAAGAGATAAAAAAAAATTCAAAGAATCGAAGGCAGCATTTGAGACCTCTGGGATAACATCGAAAGGAACAACATTTGCGTCATAGAGGTCCCAGAAGAAGAGAGAAAAAGGGGGGCAGAAACCATATTTGAAGAAATAATAAATGAGAACTTCTCCAAATTAAAGAATGAAGCAAGCTTCCAAATCCAGGAAGTTAAAAGAGTTCCCAGTAAAAGAAACCCAAATAGAAATGCACCTAGATACATCGTCATCAAAATTCAAAAACACAAGATAAAGAATCTTAAAAGCAGCCAAAGAAAAACATGTCACATATAAGGAGCCCCCATAAGAGTGCCAACAAACCTCTCAAATGCAACTCTATAGGCCAGAAGTGAATGGCATGATATATTCAAGGTGCTGAAAGAAAAGGATTTTCAACCTAGGATACTATATCCGGCAAGACTATCATTCAGAGCTGAAGGAATGATTAAAAGAAAAAACCCTTTTATGCCAAGCAAAAGTTAAAGGAGTTCTTCACCACAAAACCAGCTTCGCAAAAATTATTAAAGGATGCTCAATAAAGCACAAAAAACCAGACAGATAAACAGTATGACAGCAAATATTAAAAGTGGGAAGGAAGAGAAAAGAACAGAAATGTGTACAGTTAGACTGAGTGGAAGATAACTATGCTTTTAAATAAACTTAGGTAGTAAACAAAGAACTATAAATGCTAACTTCAGATAACTTCAAAACACATCCCCAAGGAGAAAGTGAAGAAGAAAACAAAAGGCAAAATCAATTAAAACATAACTGCACCATCTGACCTAAAAAGAGAAAGAGAACAAAATCTGGAGCAACATGCAAAAGACAAATTATAAAATGACGCTAAGCAGCTATATATCAATAACCACCCTAACTGTTAATGGACTGAACTCACCAGTCAAATGACAGAGGACTGAATGGATTAAAAAGCATAAACCAACCTTCTACTAAATTCAGGAAACCCACTTTCTTCCAAAGGATAAAAAAGGCTCAAAGTCAATGGCTAAAAGACAATCCTGTGGTCCAATTGGAACTACTAAAGAGCAGATAAAGATACACTCATGTCAGATAAAACAGACTTCCAGCTAAAGAGCATAACAAAAGACAGAGATGGACACTATATAATGGTTAAATAATCAATCCAGCAGGAAGACATAATGCTTATTAACATATATGCAACAAATGAAGAAACATCAAAATATATGAAGCGAGTATTATTACACCTGAAGAGAGACATTGACAACAACATGATACTAGTGGGGGACTTCAACACCCCACTAATTACTATGGATAGATAAACCAGACACAAAATTAATAGGGAAACAGCAGCTTTAAATGACCATCTGGAACAGATAGGTCTAATAGACATATACTGATCAATTCACCCAGCAACTAACATTTCACTTTCTTCTCAAACACCAATGGAACGTCCTCAAAGATAGATCATATACTGGGGTACAAAACATCTCTCAACAAATTTAGAAAGATTGAATGAAATCATACCAAGCATCTTCTCTGACAACAATGGACTAAAACTGGAAATCAACCACAAAGGAAAGCTGGAAGAACCCAAAACCAACTGGGTAAAAAGAGGAAATCAAAGAGAAACTTAAAAAAAAAAATACTTAGAGACAAATGAGAATGAAGACACAAGCCACCAGAATCTACGGGGTACAGCAAAAGCAGTACCAAGCGGAAAGTTCATCGCATTCCAGGCCTATCTCAAGAAATAAGAAAAATCGCAAATCATCAACTTAACTCTACATTTCAAACAACTACAAAAAGAACAATTAAAACCCAAAATCAGCAGAATAAAGGAAATAATCAAAATTCGAGCAGAAATAAATTTAATAAAAAGATAAAAGACAATCCAGAATATCAATGAAACCAAAAGTTGGTTCTTTGAAAAAATAAACAAAATCAACAAGCTATTGGTTAGACTCACAAAGAAAAAAAGGAGAAAACTCTCATAATTAGAATCATAAATCAAAGGGGAGAAGTTACAACAGATAACACATAAATTCCAAACATCATAAGGGACTACTTTGAATAGCTCTATATCGCCAAAATGGACAACCTTGGGGACATGGACAAATTTCTAGAATAGTATAGTCTACCAAGACTGAACCCAGAAGAATTGAAAAACCTGAACAGAACAATCACAAGAAAGAAATTGAAGAAGTAATCAAGGGCTTCCCCAAAAATAAAAGCCCAGGACCAGATGGCTTCTCCAATGAGTTCTACCAAGCATTCAGACAAGAATTAACACATTCTTCTCAAGCACTTCCAAAATATTGACGAACAGGGAACTCTCCGAAATATTTTATGAGACTAATATTACACTGATAGTAAAAGCTGACAAAAGTGTCACCAAAAAAGAAAATTAGAGATCAATATCTCTAATGAACATAGCTGTAAAAATTCTCAATAAATTAGCAAACCGAAATCAACAATGCATCAAAAAGATCGTCCATCATGACCAAGTGGGATTCACCCCAGAGATGTATGATTCAACATATGTAAATCTATTAGTGCCATATACCATATCAACAAAAGTAGAGAGAATAACCACATGATCATACCAATAGATGCAGAGACAGCTTTTTAACAAGATTCAACACCCATTTATGACAAAAACTCTCCACAAAATGAGAATAGAAGTTTCATACCTCAGCATAATAAAGGCCATATATGAAAAACCCACAGCCAACATCATAGTCAAAGGTAAAAAGTTGAAAGCATTTCCTCTGAGGTCAGAAACAAGGCAAGGTTGTACACTCTCACCATTGCTATTTAATATTGTGCTGGAGGTCTTAGCCAAAGCAATTTGGCAAGAAAAGGAAATAAAAGAAATCCAAGTTAGAAAGGAGGAAGTAAAACTCTCATATTTGCAGATGACATGATTATATATGTTGAAAATCCCCAAAACTCTATCAAAAATTCTATAACTCATCAATGAATACAATAAAGTGGACCTTAAAATTTGTATGGAACAACAAAAGACCCCGAATAGCCAAAGCAATCATTAGAAAAAAAGAACAAATCTGGATGTATTGCACTTCCGGAATTTTGAACTTTATTACAAAGCAATAGCAATCAAAACAGTATGTTACTGGAATAATACCAGAGGCACAGATCAGTGGAACAGATATGAATCACCAGAAACTGACCCACTCACATGCAGTTAATCTACGACAAAGGAACCCAAAGCATTCAATGGAAACAGTAAAGTCTCTTCAACAAACAGTGTTGGGAAAACCGGACAGCTACATGTAAAATAATGAAGCTAGACTACTCTCTAACACCATACACTAAAATTAATGCAAAAATAATTAGAAACTTAGACATAAGAAACCATAAATCTCTTAGAAGACAACATAGGACAGACTTTCTATGACCTCAGTCATAGAGAAATCTTTGGGGACTCAGCTGTATCATCAAGGAAAACAAAAAGAAAAACGACTGGGACTACTTCAAACTGAGGAGCTTCTTCACAACAAAAGAAAACATTACCAAAACCTACTACTGGGTGAAGATATTTGTATTTGATATTCCCAACAATGGCTTAATATCTAAAATATACAAAGATCTAATAAAACTCAACAACTGAAGAACAGGCAATCCAACCAAAAAATGGGAGGAGAAATTGGAGAGACACTTTTCTGAAGAGGATTTACAGACAGCCAAAGGCATATGAAATTATGTTTCTACTCACTGACTATAAATATGGAAATGCAAATTAAAATAACAATGAGTATATCACCTTATACCTGAAAGACGCTATTATCCAAAAGTCTGAAAACAACAAATCCTGAGCAGGATGTGGAGAAAAAAGGGAAACTTTTGGAGTCTTGGTGGGAGTTCAAATTGGTATAATCCCCATGAAGCACAGTTTGGAGATTCCTCAAAAAACTGAAGATGGAAATCCCATGTAATGCCATCATTCACTTCTGGGCATCTACCCAAAACATACAAAAGCACCCATTCACAGAGATGTATGTATCCCCATATTTATTACAGACCTGTTGACAATAGCTAAGAACTAGAAATTACCTGTGTCCAATATCAGATGAATGGATCAAGAAAATGTGGTACATATATACAATGGAATACTACACAGCCCTTAGAAGAGATGAAACCCTGTCATTTGAATCAACATGATGGAACTAGAGGGAATTACACTAAATTAAACAAGTCAAAAGAAGAAAGATAGATACCAGATGAACTCACTTATAGATGGAATCTAAATAGACAAAACTGGAACATATAAAACATAACTAACCCTAAAACATTTGCAACAGAACTGAGATTACCAACAGGGAAGCGGGTGGGGGGTGGGGGTGGCGGCGACAAATGGTGGTGGAGCCCACTGAACAATGGGGAAGAACATTTGGTGATTTGGTGGAGAGCATGGTGTGTTGAAATATATCTAAGAAATGGGTAACCTATACATAGGAAGTTATTTTAATATATAGAATAAGTACTACAATAAAAAAATTTTAAATGTCCAGTACATCATCTTAAGTAATTTAGATAATTTCATTAGTCTGTGACTCCTAAAGTTCAATAAATCTATTTAATACTTAAAAATACAAGATGACATTTTTATCAACCAATATAATAATGACAGCTTCTTTTTATTCAGGGATTCATTTGAACTCATTTTCTTCTATATATCTTCAAAACATGTCATTCAATCCTCAAGACAATTCTAAAGCATCAATATTTTCATATCTGCTTTAAGAATAAAAATACCTCAAGCCCTGAGAGTTTAAATAACTTTCTTATGGTCACATGTTGAGTGGGCAACAGAGCTGGGCAGTGACCCCAGCTATGAGCTAATGACTCATAGCTTTTCCACTATACCCACCCCAAATAGACAGATGTGTGATTTTGTGCACATTATGGCTAAAGAACTAAATATAGCTAATCTACTAAGCGCATGAATAAGCAGTAATGAGTGTTCCTTGGTGAGAAAAACAACTTTAGAAAGTATTAACTAGTACAAAGGACCTATCAGAAAGTGCCTTCACCTGCAGTTCGCTAACAAACTCCAAGTTCTTCCTTATGTCTTGACTGCTTGTGAGTTTTCCTCACCAGGAGGGCAACCCCCACTCTCTTCTTGCCCTGGGTCACTTTTCTGGAGTGATCCCAACTTACTGCCACAGGTTTAGGAGCCCTTTCCTGGCCCCTCCCCTGGCAGGGGAGATGCCCATCCTCTCTGTACCTGCTTCATACCCTGAGTGGACCTCTACCGGCCCTTACAATATCAATGTTATCTTATTTATGGTGGCTATCTTTCCCAAATACCATATAAACTCACTGAAGAAGAAAAATCATACATTTTAAATCATTGTGTAACTACCACAGTGTCTAGCAAATAACATATGAAAAATAAGGTATTAGAGGAGAGGAAAGAACTGTAGGATTAAAATAAATGATTGAGGAAAAATGCAAATCCCTTTTCTACATGCCTTCAAGGTGGCTGTAAAGGAACAAGCAAATCCCAGGAAGTCCCTATTCTTGGAGGGTCTCCTATCAATACTATCCTGATCTACCAAGGAAACAACAGGATTCCATTCAAGTTTGAACTAAACAAAGCCAAGAAACAAGATGTAGGCCTTTCAGAAGTACTGAGAACCTGGTATTAGGAAGATAAGAAAAAGGTCTTACATTTTAGCAAGAATTGCCAAAACAAAATAAAACTTTGGCAGGGATTAGAAATAATTAATTTGTACACTTCCTCCAGAAATATATTGTTTATAAAACATGGGTATATAGTTACCAATTTAAATAGTTAATATTACCTTACTTTCTAGTTATTAACTTTTGTAAATCTATTAAGATTCATGTCAGACTGATTCTGGAATATATCAGTGAATGCTAAATTAATGCTATTCTCTATTAAATTAAGAATTTATCTATAAAAAATGACTAACATAAGCTATGCACATATATCTATGTCCATATACAAACCTATGGTATCTGTTTCAAATTTTCCCACAGATCACAAAATCCAATGCAGTTCTTGTTTTAAAAAGAAATACAATATTAATGCTTCATCTTTCCAGAAATACCTATCTTTGTATGAACATTTTTTTAACAGAGTAATGCAATCTAACAATGATTTTACATAGCTTAGGATAAAGGTCTGTTCATTTTAAATGTTGACTGAAATATCTAGTTTTATTTTATATTTAAAAAATCAAACTTAATATTAATTTTACATAAAAATTATGAAAATAGCATTAGCATTCATGTGTTAATTTAAATAACACAAAAGGATTATTCCTGTCCTAAAATAATCTTGCTACTAACATTCCAAAAAATTTAGAACATTTCAAGTAGCATATTAAGAAACTCTGATATGACAAAAAAAATTTTCTTCTGAAGTCAGTTTACTGCTAAAAATCAGATATCATAGATAAATAATAAAATGTGATCCTATATCTGAACATCTTAAAATTATGTTAAATAAAGTGCCAATAAATGGGTTTTCTTCCTGGAATATCTTACATGTAAATATTACTTTTCTTAGTTATAATATGTTTATGTATATGTATAATTATTTTTTCTTAATCATACAAGGAAAGGGAACAGATATTATAATCCTCCTATAAGAAAATCCAAGTTCAAAATGCTTGGGTCAAACTAAATGGATACAGAATTTGGAGTCTGAGTTATAACTAAGATCTTTTTCTTCTGTTCTAACACTTTCTCCTGCTGAATTGCTAACATGGAAAATGTGTCTTCTGATTTCCAAAGCTTAAAAATATGTTAAGTTCCCTCTCTAATAGAATGAATATTGCTCCTTTCAGTATGAATGCATATATAATTTTATATGTAATTACCTATAAAGAGATTAAATTATTCTGTTTTTATTATTTTCTTTTTTAAATTTTGAAACAATTTTATTGAAACATAATTGACATGCAATAGTTTTAAATATTTGGCACATCCTGGTGATTTAGCTGCTAAGTCCATGACCTATGATGATTGTAGTGTACATATATCCCAAGAACCTAGATGAATAACCAAGGACCGGGGAGAATGACCAAGATAAACAACTAAATAAAATAAATAATCACCTCCTTTCTTTTCCTACCTGCTTGCCTTCCTACTTGCCTTCATTCCTGTCTGCACTTTTCTTTAAAATAAGTAAATAGATGATAGATAGATAGATGAACTGCAAATATTTAAAGCGAATAATTTGACAAGCTTGATATATGCATGCATAGAGCAATACTACAATAAACAGGTTCAACTGTTAGCAAATTGAAGGAGAGAAAAAGGAAATGAGACTTTTTCACTCATTTTTAATGTAGCTTACATCACAGGAATATCCAAGAAACTTGGAGGGGGAAAAAAAGGCTTTTGAACAATGAAATTAAAAGTTTTCTATCAGAAATAATAATAGAACAATTTTAAACCGCCTCTCTCCTAACTAAGAAGTGTCAAATTTGACAAAAGTGCTGTATGCTGGTGTTGCAGCAGTTGGGTCCACTGCCTCCAGCCAAGAGTACAGCCCACATACATCCCAAGGACCCCAGGTCCCAGAGTCAAGGGAGGCAATTAAGATGAACAACTAAACAAAAATAAATAAAATCCTTCTTCCTCCTCTACCTTCCTGTGTGTCTACTTGCCTTTAATCCTGCCTGCACCTTTCCTTTAAAATAAAAAATAGCAAAAGATCTGGCTAGAGCTCTGATAGTTAAATCTAATAGAATATGAGAATATGAGCCTCATTTGACAAGATGGTAAGAAATAGGTTTTTCTTTTCTACTCCTTTTACTCCAGCAGTGAACATGCATGTTGAACTTGTAGGTGAGTAAAAAGTAAACTTTTACTGTTTTAAGCTACTGATAGCTGAGAGTTCTTTTTTAATTGCAGTAATAATTATCATAATGCATTACTTTATATTTAGAAACTTCCTCTAATGGGAAATTCCATTTCACCTAAAACTGTTTTCCTTTAATAACATGCATACATATATTATATCCATGTTTCACTAAAATGTTCTTCTCCATTTGGAAAGGCTAGCATTCCTACCAATTATAGCAGTATCTATCATTTTAGGTCCAGATCAGATGTTTACCTAATTTTGATGTATATTCAACGACATTATAAAAACTAACTCAAAGGGCAAATTGTTTAATCTCTCTGAGATAACCATTTTTTCAACTCACCACAGAAAATTAATAAATTCTGTGTACTCTTTTTAACCACTTTCTTACATCTATAGTAGTAATTTACTCAAAATGTGATCCATAAATTAACCGTATCAACATCATTTGAGAAACTTGCTAAAGTATACAATATCTCAGGTCCCACTCAGAACCACTGAATCAGAATTTGAAATTTAACAGGTAACTTGTATGCACATTAAAGTTTGAGAATCGTTGTGTCAGAACACTTTTCAGTTAGATGTGTTACAGCTGGTTGAATACATCTGTCTGACCTTCATGATTAGAAACTCCTTGAGAGAAAAGACCACATCTTATTTTACCTGTTGTACATCACCTTCTTTCAATTTCCTTCCTATAATCTCGTCCTTCACACTTTGTAACTAGGACATTGCTTGATGCTAGTTAAGTACTAAAGAAATAATGGTTGAATCAAATTTAACAGACATACTGAACTATAAATGACTTTTAAAGTCCATTTAAATACTCCTTCCTATACCCAAGTTAATCATGTCAGTGTTAACACAGGTGAAATCAACAAATTGTTAATAGCACAAAAGGCAAATAATTCTCATCTTTAAACCTAAGTGTTTACACTTGCAAAATGAAGACAATATCTACCTTTCAGAGATGTTATTAAAATTATATATATATATATGTTTGTGTGTGTGTGTATAGTGTGTGAAAAACACCTAGCAGAGTGTGCAAAGGAGTGCTGCCCTAATATCTAAGCCACAATACACTACTACTCTGCAAATAATAGAATAGTTCGACTATAGAGAAAATAGAATTTCTATAAATTCAATAGACAAAGAAGGGACTTCTGCCAATGGTATAATAAAGAGGTCAGTAAAAATTCTATTCACATAAAACAGACATTCAAATGGATACATTTACTAAAAAAGGGATTTCAGGGCTCTGGAAGTCAATCTCAAGCAAGTGAGTGGAGGGAAAAACTGCAGTGACATCAGTAAAGAAGAACAAGAGTCTAAGACTTCCTTTATGGACTAATTTATTTTCCTAATTTATTTTTCCTTCTCAAGTTTGTCAGTGTTACCAGGGCAAGACTGTCCTTCTTTCCTAGGAAGTTTGCTTCATTCTCAGTGGAGGGCAGAATCTTGCAGTTATGATGGCAATACCAATAAACTAGTAAATATTATAATAAATGAATGAGGAAAACCCGTATCTCTGATGGTCTGAGGTTATGGTCACAATTGGGTAAGTGGTGGGTGGACCAGTCACACATTTAGTAAGATGATCCTGAAAATGAGGAAACTACAGAAGGATTGATTAAGAATGGAAATTGTAAAAGAGAAATACATTAAAAATCTTGAGTATGACCTAGATACACTAACAAAAGATTTGAAATGGAAGTAGGAAGATTTGGTAAACTTGATAATAAATCAAGATAAATAATCTATTTTAAAAAGTAAAACATAAAATATTGAAGAAAGGAACACAGCCTTATAGATCTATGGCACAGAATCAACAACCAACACACATTTAGTAGAATTCTCAAGGAAGACAAATTATCATAAATATATAATATATAATATGTTATATATTAATAAAATTATTGCTTTAAAAATCCAAACTCAACAAGTCCCAATAAAGATAGACACCTAAAGATGTATCCTAATCAAATTACTAAAATTCAACAAAAACAGAAAAAAATAGAAAAACAAAAGAATTACTCATCAGATACAAGGGCACATCATGTAACAGGTAACTTTGCATCTAAAAGCAAATGAGATCAAAAGGCAGTAAAGTGACACAAAGTGCTGAAAGGGAGAAAGTGACAAAACAATTATATATTCAGGAAAACTGTTCTTCAAAAAAATGAAGGCATAAATTAAAGACATTCTCAAATATAATACATGTCAAAATTTACTCTATTCACTCTATTCAGATCTGCCTTACAAGAAATAATAAAGGTTATTAGGCTGAAAGGTATTAAAGGTAATTTAATCTATGACAAAAAAAAGTCACAGAAACATAAGGGTAAATATACACTCTCTAAATGTTTATTTTGTCTTTTCATCTCAATATATTTTAAAAGTATAAAATAATATATAGTAATAACATTAACACAGTGTTATGATTTACAACATATATGTATATATGACAATAGCACAAAGGAGAGAAAATAGAGCTAAAATAAACCGTTACAATATTTTAACAAAATTTAGCAAGTTAATATTAATGTGGAGCAAACTGCTCTAAGAAGCATATTATAAGATGCATACTGTAATACCTAGAAAAATGTTTATAAATTAATCATATGCATACACATTCACATATACACATCCACATGCACACATATTAAAATATATTCAATGACACAAGAAAAAGTGTTTAACATTAAATAAAACAGTAGGGTATAACAGAGAAAGACAAAAAAAGGCATCTGAAAAACAGATAGCAACATGGCAGATATAAATCAAATTGCATCAATAGTTGCATTAAACATGACTGAGAGCTTCCAGGCTGTAGAGCAGGTCGAGGTGCACAGAGAGTGCCATGCGCAGAGAAGCCCTGTGCCCCTTCCCACACACTTGCCCATCACATCTCTTCCATCTGGACGTTCATCTGTTTCTTTAATAATAAACCAATAAAACTCTTTGTTTTAAAATCTATTTTGTAGTCCCACCACCACCAAGAAAAAGGCATGCCTGCAGCCTCTGTGACAGCACCAGGAAAGCACCTGTGAGTAAGAAACCCTGCCCTCATCAACAAGAAGGAGCCTGTGGCCTTTGTCCCAGTGTCCACAGAGTGAGCCGAGGTCACCTGCAGCCTCCATTCCTCCCCACCTTAGAGCACCCCAGTGAGTTAAATGCCCTGTTCCCACTAACAATAAGAAGCTGCCTGAGGCCTCTGTCCTTGTGGTTGTAGAGCACATCGCCTCTGTCCCAGCACCCAGAGAGCACAGAGCTGAGTGAAATGCCATGAACAAAAAGAAGTTACCTGCATCTTTTGTCCCTGTCCCCAAAGAATGCACATGAGGTGTGCCTTGGTGGAGTAGTGGATTAGCCAGCTGCCTTCAGATGAGATATGGCCACACAGCCCAAGGGCCTTGGTTCAAGACGAGGTGCAAGATAAAAACCAAGATACACAATACATAAAATAAATTCAGTGCCCTTCCTCCTCTCTCTTACTGCCTTTCTGCCTAATTGCTTTCATTCCTGCCTGCACCTTTACTTAAAAAAAAGTGCATCTGAGAGTGAGAAACAATGCTCCCATCACCAACAACAAAAAGCTGCCTGCGATCTCTGTCCCTATGCCCAAAAAAGTATGCCAGTGAGTGAGAAGAGCCTCCCAATCAGTAAAATTCTACAGTGGCCTGCAGCCTCTGCTCTGCACACGAAAAGCAGAGCAAGATACTCCACCCCACCATCAAAAATGGAAACAGCCTGGCTCTGCTCCTGTACCAGGGAATATCCAAATTTCTAAATATAATAAAATCTACCCCAAAACACATCACAGTAAAACTAGCAAAAGCAAATGATCAAGAGAAACTACTAAGGCTGTTAGAGAAAAAAGGATGGTCGCCCTTACCACAGAGAATACAAAACTTTAATCAAAAATATATATAGGTATACTTACGTTTATAGAAGCACAATTCACAATAACCAAGACATGGAAACAACCCAAATGCCCATTAACAGAAGACTGGATAAAGAAGATCTGGTACATATACTCAATGAAATTCTATGCAACCGCTAAAATAAACAAAATTGTGAAATTTGTAAAAACCTGGATGGAATTGAGGTAATCATGCTAAGCGAAATAAGTCAGAAAGTAAAAGAGAATAGTTTCACTCATATACAAAATATAAAGAAACAAAACAATGAACAGACTAATGTCACAAAATTCACAGAGCACAAGACTGTGGCTATCACAGGAGTTGGAGGGGCAGGGAAGGAAGGGAGAAACAAAATGTTGGTAAGGGGCACTAGAATTCTGGTGATGGGTATACTGTGAAATAAACACAGACTGAAGTGTGGATTCAATATCCTAAAATGCATATAGCAATGTAAACAAAAGAAATAATAAAATAATTTTAATAATAAATTAATGTGATTGAATTAAAAATGTCAATTAAGAGAACTCATCAGACTAAATAAAAACATAAACAATACCCAGCTAGATGACACTTATAAGAGACTGTCTTTAGATTCAAAGACAAATACGTTAAAAAGGATGGGAAAATACATACCTTGAAATTAATAATTGAATAGGAGTGGACATACTAACAAGACAAGAAATACAACCAGAAAAAGGGGGGTTTTCATAATGGTAAGAGTGAATAAAGCAGGAAGATCTAAGGATTATATATGCAAGTAAGAACAGGATCCCAAGGTACATGAAGCTGCAATGGACATACCTAAAAGGAGAAAAACTTAAAAACATTAAACCAGAGATTTTAATTGCTTTCTCAAGAACTAATGACACAGTCTGACAGAAAATCAGTGAGGATATAGCAAACTTGAGCAACACCATCAAGTAAGCTGATTTAAACTATATTTAAAAATGCAGTCTCACAACATGAGAATAACTTATCTTCAAGCGCATATGAAACATTCTACTAGAGAATTCTTATGCTCCACATAAAATAGTCATTAATTCATAAGAACTGAAATCATAGAAACTCAACCAACCAAAAATATTAGACATCAGCAACAAATAATTTTGGGAAATCACAAAGTACTTGAAAATCCAACAGCCCACATCTAAATAAACTTTCTTAAATATAGGTGACAAGGGAAATTAGAAAATACCTTGAATCGATGAAACCTATAAAAATAAATAAACAAAACATATAAAAATGTATGAGATACACTGAAGCAGTTAAATTAGATTGAAATTTATAGCTTTAAGTGCTTGTTTTGGAACAGACAAAAGGTTTAAAATCAATTGTTTCATATCCACCTCAAGAAATTGGAAAAAAGAAATTCTGAAAGTAGATAAATTATAAAATAAAGATGACAGTAGAATCAGTGGTATAGAAAAAGATCAAATAAATAAGCTAACTAATTTGGGCTTGCTAAAAATACTTGAAAACATAAACCTTTAGCTGCAATGACCAAAAAAAAAAAAAAAAAAGAGCAAAATACAAATTAACAAATCAATAATGAAAGAAAGGAGCATCACTATAGATCTACAGAAATGAAAAGAATTATTAAGGGATTTAGAAAATTGAACAAATTGAAGAACTTAGATTTTAATGGACAGATTCAATAAATGACACAAACTATCAAAATAGATTAAAAATATTAGAATAGAAAAATAAGGCAAATAAATTTAATTAATAATTCAAAATATTCCCCTGATAAAAGTTACAGATATATTGCTTCATTGGTACATCCTATTCAATATTTTAAGAAGAAATTATACCAATCATTCAACATAAACAATTTCAGAAAATTGGGTTGGAAATACTTCTAAACTCTTCTTATAAGGCCAATGAAAACCTGATACATAAATATCTGCATTATTCTAATAACTCAAACCCTGAGTAATCTATATCCACATCAACTAATAACTGGATAAACAAAATACATATATCCAAACAAATGGAATATTATTCAGCATTTATAAAAGAATAAATAACTACAATAAACATGTAACAACACTGAAGAACCTCAGAGACCTTAACGTAAGTGAAAGAAGACAATAAAGATTAAATAGGAATGCTTCCAACTATTTGAAGTTTCTAGAAATAAAGCAGATCTATAGTAGCCTGGGGCTTTAAGTGGAAGCAAGATTTGTTTGAAAAAAAATCCTCAGGAAACTTTTTGGTGTGGTGGAAATGTTCTAAAACTCCATTGTGGCAATAATTTCACAGGTTTGTAAATTTACTTAAAAAATAGATAAATAGCTCCCTGTATCTGACAATGGCAGACTGCATCAGGGACTTGTATTAGGGTAAATGTTCATATAATAGCAATGTTTCCCTCTTTTGTAATTTCTCTGTGTCCATAGTACTGCTCAACTTTGTTAATTCCACTACAAAAGACACCATTACTTCAAGTATCTCTGTGTCCATAGTACTGCTCAACTTTGTTAATTCCACTACAAAAGACACCATTACTTCAAGTATCCTGCCTTGAGCGCCATGGTTCCTTAAACAAGAAATTACACCCCTGATTCAGTTTGAGTTAATGAGAATTTACATTTAGAGCCAACAAATCAACACTTGGTCTCTCTATCACTGATGCTCTGTTACATAAATCTATAATTTGTTATACTTGAGGAGAATAAAGCAGATACACAGAGAGGGAAAAAAGTTGAAAGCAAAAGGGTCTGCCCAGGCTCTCAACAGCTTTCCAATTTCCAATCCCAATTCTTATTATGAATCGGCTACATCATTCTCTCATTTATTTTCATACAATGAGACAACTGTGAGGACTTTAGCAACGAGAAAAAAAATATTTGTTTTGCTCCATCCAATAAAAGGAGACCTAATTAACACAAGAAAGCAGTGCCTCCCTACTGGGACATGAAGATTTGAAAAAGTGGGGAAGTATTTGGGGTTTGCAGCATTATTGGGAACACTACTAGTATTTATTGGGTGATAACCAGGTTTAATGAATACTCTAAAGTGGGAGGAATGGTAAAGCTCAAGAAGGAAAGTTGCTGCCCACAAAATTCAAGAGTATTCCCACTGGGTACCTCAAATTAGCTACATTTTTTTAAGTTAGAGAAACCCAATAAAAATAAAATAGTAATCCGACCATATTACAGAGTAAGTAACAGAGGTTCCTTCCAATTCCTGAATAGTGGTTTTCAGGGATAATGACTACTAACAATTTGGTATATATCTTCATAAGCCTTTTAGTCTTTCCTCAGAAGGACACATTTAGATTTGCAGCACAAATTACATTATTTTTCACTTAAGAATATAACAACCATCATTTTAAATAATAAATAACCAATAAATAAGAATATGATAATTGTCATAAAATATTTAAAACAATTATTCATTTATGTATCATAACACTTTAACCTATCTATAAATATAATATTTTCTAATATTTTTCACTATCAGATGTGACTAATTTTTAGCTATAATTTCTTATCAAAGTAACATTTTATTATAACATCATGTTTCAAGTGCACATGATTATAATTTGACATCTGCATGTACTTCTTTCCATTTCTAAATATGAAATTTAAATATAGCACTACTAATAGGTAGCAGCAGGATGAAAAGGAGATGGAAAATGAGCAAAATTACCTGTACGACTTCTCTACATGTTAAAAATGTTTAAAACCTACAACAAAACAGCCTTCTAGGACATAGTAAATCATATATCTCACTCTAAGGTAGAAGTTTAAACTAAAGCCAAAGAGTGATTTACTGCCAACATTCCCAGTTTCTCCCACATCTTTCACTACACTGTGTGATGGTAGGATTTCATCTGGTAACTGTTCTAAATTTTCACCTGAACTTTTTTCCCTCCAGAATGATATTATCTATCAAATTACACTCAGAAGAATTCATCACTCTGACAATGTTTCATTAATCAAAGTAAAAGGGGTTGATATTTTAAAGCATTTGGAATGGATGGCACCTTATAGAAGTTAAGGTCCAAGAGTAAAAGTTTCAGTTTAGTTAGAAAAATGATATACTTTATGGTAGCATCAGTGTTCCAAAATTCTGACTACCATTATCATCCACAACTTTAGTCACATAAGCAATAAATATTAATGATCATATTGACATAATCCTTATAGGACCCAGAAGTTCTAGCTCAAAGAAGTTCACATGTAGTTTAGATATAGGCTACTTTCTAAGTTTGAAAAAAGGAAAAAAAAAATTACTGCACTGTTTATTTTCATATTGTTAATATTCAGTGATCTTTCATTGATTTATAAAATTTTAGAAGAAATTTGTTACAACTTTATCTTTACATTAAATACTGAAAATTCTAATTTCTGTGGAAGATTTCTGTTAATTTATCTGTGCTAAGCAAATAGATATAAACAGAAGTTAGAGAGAGAAATACACAGAGAAAAAATGTGTATCAGTAGAACTCAAGAAACAAATTAATTGACTGCACTGATTATTGAATATGTTTGGGACTTGAAAATCTTATAATCATTTAAAGAAGATCAAATTATTCACTAATGACTATGGCTGACAGCAACAGAGACTTATATTAGGGTAAATATTTATTTCATACTAATGTCTTGATGATAGATGATAGATTATCTAGATAGATGAATAAATAGAAGACAAATAGATGCATAGATATACACAGAAATCTCTTACATGCTGAGCTTTCCTCCCATATCAGGAATGTTTTCCTATGCACATTTTGCTCTGGTTTCATTAATGTGAATAACTCAGATGGCAACTGATAAATCAGGGAATGGTGTAATTATAACTGTGGAATTGTATTGGTTCTTAAGTTTTTCTTTTCCAGACATTACTATTTTGAGACAATTGGGGACAAGTTTTCTCAAAATTAAAGCCAAAACCTTAGCAATATGTGAAGACCTTAAGAAAACAGATGAAAGTCTATAGAAATACCTCACTTCAGTCAAAGTGCTGACTTTCAATAACTTTGACAACTATGCATCTCATCAAGTTAAGCTATTTGGAAAACTCATGAGTACAGATAAAGAAGCTATACAGACTCCTTCTGATTAAAAACCATAGATTTAAAAAAGGAAGCAATAGATTGATTCAGAGTTTTCATCAAAAAGGCAGCAATAGATTGATTCAGATTTTTCATTGTGAATCAAAATTGTCTCTGTTAGAAGTGAATTGCTTCCAAGATCTGCATCACAAAGAAAGATGTGCAAGTCCTCAAGGTGTGTGTGATAGTGTCTTTACTATGGTTATGGACTTATCCTGTTAGGGTTCTCCTTGGGTTGGCCTTCCCCCAACTCTAAATGTTCCAGGAGCTCTGTTCGATGAATCATTTCCAGAATGAGACCAGCTTCAGAAACTATATATATTTTTACACCAGAAACACATACATGGGAAAGAAGTATGCTGTAATTTAAGACAATTTTTAAAATAAGTTACCAAAACATTGGTTCAAGATTCATTCAGCTAAAAAATCCTCTACAAATTATTATGCCAACATATTTTTATTTATATAATTTGCATGATTTACATATTGTGTGATGATAGTATAAGGATCCTGTTATCTAAAACAAAAATAACAAATCAGATTAAATTGCTCTGAAATTACAGATAATGTAGAATACTAACTATAGCAAGCACATAAATTACTCAAATTCTCATGGATCTATGACAGGACACAACAAATCAATTAATTTTGCCATTAGTCAAATATTTTTTCAAAGTAAAAGTAATTTACTTATAATGACATAACTTTGAACATACTAATCCATTAAAATGAATAAATGAGTTATCTCTCAATATTTTCACATTATTAAAATGTCTTCTAAAAGCAAATTGTCATTTTGCTGTTCTGATTAATACAATCACAGTCAATATTTTAAATTTTTCCCTAAAAATACACTTTACCATAGAATTGACTCTCAATTTTCTATGAAAGGTAAATAAAAGTATATCCATGAATGATTTAATAAAAGGTTTTGTCTATTGGGGAAAAAAGAAACTAACTTCAGGCCTGCTGGAAAAATAAAGAAGCCAAAGACAGAAGTTTCCAAATAGCAGACATGAAAAAAGAAAAACAGAATTTTTGTAAACTCTCCATAAAATGTATATGAAGGAATAGAGAAAACTAAATATTTTCAGGGTGAAAGAAAATTGCAACAGGGGAACTCACAAATGGAATCATGTTTTAAATTCACTTCTGCTCATCGCATTTCTAAAACAGATATGAAATTTACAGGAGCAGCACAAAAATGGTATGAAAAACTCTTTATTACAAACTAGATAGGAATCAAATCCTGGAAACGTGAAATTCATGTGACTGAAGTTTACTGCTTATTCCAGCATCACTGAGCGTAACCTTAAGTAGAACATGAAGAACACTTAGCCTTGATCTAATGGAAACCACAGGTTTTATTAATCAGAGATTTGTTACTATTGATTCTTGACACATAAAATATATAAAACTAAGCAAGGACCCTAGCCACACATTTCTGATTATAATATGTAGTATACTATTCAATAGATATCAAACGTCAAATAAAAATAATCAATTCTCAATATTTAATACTATGATAAAGCAATATGTGGAAATAACAAAAAAACTATCCTAATGCATTAAAACATTTTTAAATAAAACAGCATAATAAACCACATATTTCAGATATTTAAAAATGTTTAAAATAATACAATGTAGCATATAAATGCAATACCTCATAAGATAACATTGTCAAAACGTTTAAATCACATGTATCAAGAAAAATACCAAAATGTGATCTTGGTCTAAATAACTGTGCCTTTCAAATTTTATTACATTAAAAAACTATTTAGAAAGCAATTTTAATAGTGAGTAAAAATAGCAGCAAGAAAATAATGCAGGAAATTCACACCTGCAATCTTGCTTTCTATTTGCAGATTTGATGCCATATAATTATGTACTATATTAACTATCTTAGCAAGTGCTTGCTATTGTTTCCAACTGATATTACCTGTATAATGCACCCAAATGAGCTCACTGCTTTCATCAATTACTCATATTTGAGTTACATGAAATACAAATTTTATATGCAATGATTTGACTGACACATTTTTAGGCATAGCAGCTCACAAACTAAGATAATAAGTATCTGTCATATTTGTTTACATACATAAATGCTATTTTATCACAATTGGATAAGTTTTCCATAAAGAATAATGAATATAGAATATAGCAAGCATAACTATTGAAAATTTATCAGGTTCCATAAAAAACTTGTAAGATAATGTAAGTAGCATCTGCAAAGTATATTAAGTCTCTTAAATATCCAGTATCAATGTGATTGATTAAAGATTCTGACAAGCAGTTAAACTAATGATCTTTACTTCCTCTCCGAAATTGAGATTCTATCATTCTCTATTTGGGTGAGGTGGAAGGCTGTGGTTCAAAATATACTCTAATATATTCAGGCAAAAATTTCACTTTTTTCACAAAAATCATAATTTTTTGTCATGTATCAATTGCCATAATATATAGCATATACTATATACAGCATATATCTAACGTATATGAAATATATATTTATATATAACTTGTGAAAGCCATCCCTAGAACCAAAAGTCATCATTGTGCTAATTCTTTAGACTCATTACATATTTATTTTCTAGGTTCTAAATTTAGATGTTCTAAGGATTGTGTTGAATTTCTAATATGATATCCTGACTAATAAAAGCTAACTATGGAACACCTGATATGAACAGAATGTTTATATTTTTGTCCTTTAATCTGATTCTCAGAATAACCTGCTAGTTTATGAGTTTTCATACATTAATTTTACCTTAAAGATTCCCTTAGCATAAATATCCTTTCCCTTTGAGGGTTATTTGGGTCATTTCTGTATTAAACCCTTATGCTACACATCCAGCCTCTCCACTGTATCTGGTACCCTGTCACTTGATTCTGTAATATACTCTCTAAACCATTTATGTTCTTCCAATTCTTCAATGATGGTAACAGCAAGCCTAACTCTCTCTTTCCCATATGGTTTTCAAATGTCATCCTTTCCCTTTCCATGGCTTTACTTAGTATTGTAAAAGCTCAACACCACAGATGTACTTTCACTAAAATATAGACTACTAAATTGTCCCAGATCTAGGTCTTCCAAAAATTCTTCTCACTAGTACTTGAAAAATTAAAAAGCAAAGAAGGAAGAAATGAAGGAAGGGGGAGGAAGAAACATGTTTATTTAGTTGTTCATTTTTGGTATTTCACCCCATTCCTAGATCTTGAACCCAGCTCCTTGGGCTGTATATGGTTCACACAGACATAGCAGTGTCTCAGGCCCTTGAGCCACAAAGCAGTGTCTCTTCTTAATCTTTCTTAAGGAAGATATACAAATGGTAGCTCAATAAACACAAAAGATGCTTGACATCATTTGTCATTAGTGAAATGCAAATTAAAATCATGTTAAGATAATATACATGGATAATATACAATGATTTAAGAGAGATAATAACAAGTATTGGCCAGGATATAGAGAACTCAGAAATTTCTGACATGGTTGATGGGAATGTAAACTGGACAATCCTTTGGAAAAAAGTCTGGCAATTCATCATACAATTAAAGAGATACCATAAGACCTTCAATTTCACTCCGAGAACAAAAAATGTTAGGGGAAATAAAAACATATTACCACACAAATACTTGTGCACAAATGTTCACAGTGGCATCATAATAGCCAAAAGATGGAAACACATCAAAATGACCATGAGTGAATAAAGAGGTGGAATATCCAAACAATGGAACGTCATTTGGCCATAAAAATAAATGATTGGTTTTACATACCACATTGATAAACCTTGAAAATATTATAGCAAGTAAATAAATCCAGTTATAAAATATCACATATTATAGGATTCAATTTATAGCAAATGCTTAGACTAGGTTAATCTATAGAGATAGAAAGTGGATTAGCGGTTGCCAGGTGGTGGGGGCATGGTACCGTAAAGAGAGAGAGATAGTAACATAAGGGAATGGGCTTTTTACAGTCATAAAAATGCTCTACAATTTATTTGCTCACAGTTGCACACATCTGTGAATACACTAAATTCATTGAATTGTGAACTGAAATGAATTAATACCATGGTATGTAAATATCTCCATAAAGCTGGTTTTGCATTTGTTTTCTCCTAAAACCATATTTAACTTTAGTGAAGGACTTTTTTTTCAGGGAAAAATTATTTATATATGTCAGGTACAATGTTGAACACTGAGGGTACAATGATGAACAAGACAGAGAGTCCTTCTCAGAGGAACAGAAATTTACCAGAAGATATAAAAGAGTAATTGACAATAATAGTACAGTTGAAAAACTTTGATAGGGGAAATATAAAGTGATAATGATAATATCAAAGTAGGATGAATACAGACTTGCAATGCAAGGAATAAATTTTATGCCTATTTAAGAATTATTGGAAAACATGATAATGTTCAGTTGTTTACATATATACATTAGTTTATTTTTCATAAGTATAAAATATAAAATTTCTATGCCTTTTAGTATATGTACATCACTTAGACTCTAAAACTGTGAATATGTAATTCCTTTTTGAGGGAGCGTTTACTCTCTATCTTCATATTTCTATCTTTTGATGCAACTTTCAGATTAGACAGCGAGCATGTTAGCCTCTGCTCTTCTGAGTTCCCTCTTTAAAGACTGTCTGTCCAGAAAGGGATGCACTCTTTCAATCTAAGCATCCATTTAAGGAATTTTTCAAGTAGGGAAAATGTCTAAAATTGGGTGAGAAGAGTGAATTTAATTTAAGGAAGTAACAGAAAGCTATATTTATCTGAACATCCATGCCCCATGTTCTGATTTAGTATTTAAAACAGGTCACTTTAAGAACATTCAAACAGTAACCATGATATTATTCAAAATGACTGGCTATGATCTAAAAATACTGTATTATAAGCATCCACAGAACAATAATATAAATAATAAAAATATACTTTGATTTCTACTTTCTGACTTTCATTATCTATTTCTCACTTGGTTCAGAATTTGGAAATTAAAGAATAAGATGTTATCTACTGACCTCAAACATCGCAGCATATCCTAAAATTAGGTTGACAATTGTCTATAGTTTTATTTTGAATTACATATTGCCAGGCTCCCCAAGAAACAAATTCTGAGATTTGCCTGGGGAATGCTCTGAGAAGAATACCTGTGGGTTAGTAGAGGAAAATAACTAGATGAAAAGAAAGGTTGAATTGAATGTGATTGTCAGTCCCAAGAAAGTTGCTGTGATGGTCCATAGAATTTTCCCCAGTGGAGACAAGTTAACTTCTGGGAATTTGTACCCTCGCATAGACCAGAAGTTGGACTTGAAATGGGCTGTCTCCAGAGATGCAATGTAAACTAAAATGTGGCAGTTTCCCTTTAGGCAGAAGCAATTCCTGGGAGAGACTCAACTATGATCCATCAGCAGTCAAAATTCCAGGTAGCTAAGAAGTGAGTGTCTCAGTCCTAAAGAAGAGATTCAGGGTTGCACATCACAGCATCTACAATATGTATATGCACAGGTCATGTTAATATCACATTAAAGCAGGTCACATTACAATAGGTCACATTAAGACCAACCAAATAAGTAACCATGATATTATCCAAAATGACTAATATGATCTAAAAACACTATTATTCTAAACAAAAACAGAATATAAAAGCTGATACTAGTAATTGCCAACTGAAGAAAAATCACACAAAGTTGGTAAACATAAATTATAATCTGATGTTAACTGACATTCTATTTGGTAATTATTTTCTACAAGAATGTTCAAGAAACCATATATATTGCATATTTTTCCATATTTATATATGCATACCATTTCTTTGGAAACAAAAAAGTAAAGAGAGTGCACAAAAATACCTCAACCCCAAAAACATGAAAATTCTATCTCAATTATTTCATCTCATATCACTCAGATCACTCCTTTACAATTAAGAAAATTTCCATCTCAATTAAGAAAATATCTGTATCAAAATCTACTAATGATTTACTTAATCCAGCCACCCCTTTTGCCTGTCAAATTTCACAATAAAATGACTTTTGTTTGTTTTCCATCCATCTTATATTATCTCTGATTAACCTTGTCTCTTCTGTTTGATCACACATTGTTTAAAGGCTATAGGAATGCCTAAAATATTAAACCTTAATTTTTATTAGTGAGGTTTACTCACTGGAAAAAATAAACACACTTTTGTTTCACCCCTTACTGTTGAAACTCATTCTAAATATAGAAGTAGACTCTTTATCCATGGTAAATTTCTTCATGCATTTACACTTTATTTTGCAGATAATTAAGTATTTAACAGAGGTTAGAGATGAGTGGAAAAATCAAACCTTGTGTTGGAATAATTTTCAAGTGTAAATCAATCACAAATTAAAAGAAAAAAGAAGAAAAGCCTTTTTAAATTGTAATGTCAGTCACCATGGAAATAGGAGTCATTTTCCTTCCATTTTTTAAGAATTTATCTGATAAGTAAACAAGATATACTGGTACACAAGGGTCTCTTATGACTATGAAGACATACTGCCGTAGGATGGACACTGAAATGTCTTACTACCATCAAATTTGGCTATTTTAACCAGAAAGTTCAGCACAGGTCAAAGAATATAAAGGATATTAGCCATTTCCCTTGAAAGATTGCTTTTTATATAGCAGTGTTTAATATTCAGATATTAGATGTCTGCCCTCACTTCTAAGATTATCTAATTATGAATTCCGAGCAGTAAACACAAAAGTCTCATGAAATGTATAGTTAGCAATATCATAGGAAACTAAAAACATTGTAAGACATCAAGATCAAGGCACAAGGGCATCAAGATCCTTAATATACAGGGGAAAAATGTTTAAGAATGATGGAAATAAGGGGTGAAAATTAAAAAAAAAAAAGACTGAAAAAATGTAAAGGTTAAAAAAGGATATAAATAGTTAAGAAAATGGCAGATAGCTAAAGGGACAATTGATTTAAGTCAAAAACCAATATCAGAGAATGAATAAGTTCATAAAATAGGAGGAAAAATAAAATGCTAACTTCAAAGAGCAAATCTCTTAGAAGGAATGTGTACCTATAAACATTTCAGCAGAAGTGGAGGTTTCTCATTAACTGTTATAAGCTAAAATTCAAATAACGGGCAGAAGTCACCCATATAGAGATACTGTGTTTACTGTATCCTACACTAAGATTCCTGAAGGAAATATGTTACACATTTTGAAAGCTTCCTCCTTAAAAATTTTTTATTTAAAACTTCTGTTGAATGACATTTTTCAAAGTTTTTTTTGAAATTTTTCAGAAATTTCTGAAGTATTCTTCAGATATTCAATGTACTCAAATTTCTGGAAAAAAAAAATCCTTCAAAATTCTCCTTTAACTACATATCGGTAGGTAAAATGATGTTATTTAAAAAGAGAGTAACTACTGTGTGTGTTTAGCTCCCAGTAAAGGGGTCTCTGCATGCCCTTCTCTGCCAGCCTCATAATCCCACTTTCTCAGTAGGCAATGAAGTTCCAGTTCCAGAGACCATCCTCAAGACAGTCCCAAATAGTAACTCTGGTCTCCACAGACTGGAGAGCAATAAAGAAGAGTAACTTGAATATGGAGGACACATAGCTCTTTATCATGATACAACATTAAAATACGTAAATCAAAGAATCACTGTGTTTGAAGAAACCTCTCAAGGATTTATTATTTGTTATGTTCTTTGATCTGTATGAATGTTGTGAAAATGCATCTGTGTTAACCTTTAGAGATGAATGTGTCTTCTACCATTTGAGATTCACAAGAAAATTAAATGCCATTTTACTATTTCTGGCTACCAAGCTTTCCCCTCTTGCAATCAAAACTAGAAAATGTGAATTTTATTGTATAAAGCAGCAGTGTATGACACAAAGTAAAGTTCTCTCATTCCTCAAGATATTACACATTGAATTTTATAAGAATTTAATCTTCAAAGATTCTATTAGATATAGATGACATGCATTTAATGATATTAATATGAAATAACTCCAAAAGTTTAGAAAACATAGCACATGATGTGATACTTTTAGAAAGTATGATTTGACCCATACATTTGTCTCTTTTTAACAATAAGACTATCACAGCCAAGTTTGACTTTTGAAATTGATTCTGGATGAGAGAAACAGAGGAAGAGGCAGAGACAGAGAAAGATTAAGAGAGAAAGGAATGGAAGGGAAAGACAGTAAAAAGGGAGAGTGAGAGAGAAGATAATCAAACTTGGATAAATGATTAAGTCACACAGCAGTAAAGTTGAAGAAAAGTCAAGTCTCATTCTTCTTTGCCTTTTCCATACCAGTAAGCAGAGCACCTAAATTCACTGAATGACAACTCAGAAAATTGAATGTATTTTTGAATGGAGAATGCATAATATGAACTCATTGTGGATTAATTATACTCTTACTGTTTAAAGTGGTTTACAGTTAAATTCTTTATTATTTCTATATTAATAATAACACTTTTTATTTTTATATCTGTATACTTATACACATATATGGCATAATTGACCTTAATATTATATTTGTTTAAGGACACTGAGAAGGAGAGAGAGAGAGAGAGGTTAATTTTCATTTCTTATGACTATCTGATTGTATGATTCTGAGACTAGGCCACAGCAGGTAGTTGGTTTTTTGTTTTTCCTCCCTCATTTTTTTCCCAGAGACTCTAAACATTTGCTTGAACTCAAAACTAACTGGCTTTGGTAAAAAATAATGAGTAAGATCAAATTTAGGTCTTATATAGTTATCAAGACTTTTTTCATGAGCATCCTTGAGAGTTACCAATGTTTATATTGAAGTTACTTCTGAAGACTGAAATCTCCAGTGGTCTTTCTAAATATATATTTGACTATCCTTCCCTTTGTCTACAAAATAACATCAAAACCCTTAAGCTATTCCACAAGATCTTTGGTTCTCACTTCATCTCCAGGTCCTTAAGAACAAAATCCTAGTATTTTTCATCTGTGTAAGGTCACTACCTAGAACAGATCCTGCTTCCTAAAAGATTCTCCAAAAGCATTTGCTGAAAAAGTACTGTAAAATTAATAAAATCTATGAAAGCTAATGCATCATAAAATGCAATTGGTATGACTGCATATCTATAATCATAAAGCCATTTATGTTGTAGAATTTTCAAATCATCTAATAAGGGTCAGTCTGGGCATCTCAAAACAATGACTATATGAAGAAAAATGATATTTCTGGTATGAGAGAGGAAAAGTAGAAGACCGAGAGATAAGTTTAAGTGCTACTAGGTGAGGACTAATAAAACATTGTTATTTTAATGAATATACAAAGAAAACATAAGAGATTTATATTTACAAACTAGTTAGAAATAAAACTTAACATAAACTATGTGTTCATTTTAATCCATAATAGATAAAAAATATTGTTTAATTTTTGAATGTCAAGTTCACAGAATGCATAAACTAAATACTCTAATCAAGCTAAGTGTTTCAGGATCTATATTAAAACAGTTTAACTAGAAAAATTAGTGCTCAGTAAAACAATTTCAAGATATATTTAAAGGCTTACATAATAAAATTTTAGTAATTAATGTAAATCATCCTAAATTCTGGATAATTAAACATGTCTTTGTGTTGAAACAATTTATAAATACCCAAGCATTTTAAAGTCTTACCTGCAAAAGAGTTGTTCTGTGGAGTTTTAGTGCCCCCTTCTGGTGGATTCTAGCAAAGCATCCAGAACAATAATCTTCTCCACATTCAAGGCACACCTTAAAAGATATTAGAAAATTCACAATCCTACGACTTTTTTAAAAAATATGCAGATGTTATTGCACATTCATATATGCAATTATATATATAAATGCTATTTGGATTGACAAGTTCAAGGAAACTGGGACAATCACTAGTCCAATTAAGATGTAACTGAGAAAAATTAAAGGATAGAACTGGACTGATGGTGATGAACCTAATGTATTAAATGTAGATATTCACACCTTATATGTATAAAACGTTATGATGCAATGCCCCTTCAATAAAACTAAAAGGAAAAAATAAAAGCAAAAATGATTGTAGCTCTAATTATTCTCATATGGAAATAAAATAATTGCAAGTAGGTTTTAGATATATGGTTAGATGTATGTATGTATGTGTGTAAGTATGTATGTAAATTATCTGATCATAAATCATCAAAATCAAAGATAAGAAGCATCAAATCAAATTTCAACCTGTTCAAATGAAACATTATTTCTGAGTCAAAATGACTTTGTTTTTATGAGCTGTTTTTGATCATTCTGCATAGACTTAGCAGGCACAATTAGTTTCAAAAGATGTGCATATGATTTGTCCTAAAAAATTACCATACAGTTCCCTGAATGTCACTACATCTGGTGATTTTCAAAATATGGTGTTAAAATATTCTTAGAATATTCATCAAGGAAAGGAAATATGAGATTTAAAAAAAAGATGAACTGAAATAAAAACGTCAGTAATTTTTATAGTTAGTGAAATAATGAAGGAGAAGTTTATGTGCTCTGAATTCTTTATGATGTTAAAATATATTTTTTTTAAATTTAGGGATAAAAGAATACTGTAATATACTTGTATCTGATGGTGCCAAGCAAGAGAGGAAGACGAAAAAAAGTGGAATTTCTACTCACACGTTAAATTACTATTACACCATTGTACAGTCACTGCAAAACTGTTCCACAATATGACAAAAAGAAGCACAACTGATGCCACATTTTCTTGAGTTTGACTTAGGTTGAGAATTACCACTAGCACAAATAAGAAAGCATATGGGCTTAGAGAGTTGGGGGTCAGAAGCCCGTGTCAGGAACTCACAATCCCATTAACCCGTATTCATTTCCTCTCCCCGTAGGGTACCCACCAGTATTCTCTGCCTTCCTCCTCTATCCTATCAAGAAATAACAAGCATAAAGTTCAGCTGGGAAAGACTGGGGAGAGGTAACCCATGCTCTTCTGCCTTGCACTGCCTTGGACTGAAAAGTGTAGTGAGCTCAAACTTCAACGTACACAGGAATCTCCTGGGATTCTGTTACAACGCAGATTTTGGCTTAGGTGGTCTGGAACCCTTCCCAATATTCTGCATTCTAACAAGCTCTCTGATGAACAAGCAGACCACACGGTAAGTAACTAGGCATTAGAAAGTAAAGGACATAGTAAAGTACGATGAGCTCTTTTTAAAAGCACAAAAGGAGACTTTAAGTCCCTTAATCTTTAAAAATTGTTTTACAAGTTCCTATGTGATGATACAATTACATACAACAATGTAGCCAAGTTTATTAAATATAAAAATTATTAAGATAACAATAAAAGAGGTTAAAAGAACAAAAAAAAATTTAACTGAAATGAAATTAAAAAGGAAGGCTAGAATCATGTAACAATAACAATATTCACAACATTTTAATGAGCCCTACTTCTCAAGCGTTTCTTCTTTTTCATCTTACTTAATCCTCACAAAATTTCTGTAAGAGAACGATCACTATCTCTATTAAGAAGACGAGGTAGCACAGAACATAACCATTGGATTGAGAATTTGTCCAGTCTGCAACTAATGGAGCTTATCCATGACCACATTACTAACCATTAAATCAATCACTGACCATTTATTGCAAACTAATCATTTATTTTAAACACTTGATAAAACATGCAATAAAATAACACCTAATATCTCAAATGACTGTATGATCTGGTATTTATCACAGTCTAAATGTATTTTTTCAAATGCAATTATATAGAATTAAACTTTTTATTTAGCAGAAGTAATATAAACTATTCCTAAAAAGGGAACTAGTCTACTTTTGTAATGCTATGTCAAGAGCTACAGTCTCTTACAGAAATGACGATATAGATACTATATGTAAATTCATCATTTTCAAGGAAAAAATCAGTTTCTAAGTTATAATTTCACATATATATGATTTATTGCTATAGCAAATATATGATAAATTGCTTTCAATTATAGTCAGTTTTTATTGCACATACTTCTAATTTTAGTGGTTTGTTCAGAAATATTTTACACTGTTTTTCAGAGGACTGAAAATCAGTTTCAGCATTTAATTCTAAGCCAAGTGTTTGTTAACAACAGACTGTTAATGAAAGCAGCTGAGCGGCTGCTGTAGATTGGAAGATCAAAGCCGGAGTTGCAGAATAAGCTTATATATTTTGTTATACAAGCATATTTGGATTTAAATTGGGTTAAAATGACCGCCAACTGGAAAATCTTTTTAGGCAGTTTGTATAACTGGCAGGAACATACTAAAAACGTAGATAAGGACTCTATTCCACTACAGATGTTTCTAGGATGAAAGAATACCCAAGTGCAGTTTTAGCAAACATTTTTTTAATTTGACCAAGGCTAGATCTTCGTGGTAAGCCTTCGGAATCCATTTGAGTTTAATTAAATTATCTACATTTACCAAATTAATTTATAATTTTTTAAAGGAAAGTTACAGGCAGGAATGAAGGCCAGCAGGCAGATAGGTAGGAAGTGAGAGGAGGAAGAAGCATTTTATTTTATTTACATTTTAGTTATTCACACTGCTTGTGTTCCCCACTTGAGCAGGGACTCAGATCCAGGGGTACTTGGCTTACATTCTTCAGAGGAGATTGACTTAACCGCTGCTCCATCAGGATAGCTAATTTATAATTTTTAACTATCCATTTCACTTTTACCTTGTAGAAAAAGCATAAATCCAGTGTTTTTCTATTAAGAATAAGAAATTTGGAAGTTTGGGTGTTTATTTTTACCATCTCTATATGTAAACATATTAGGACATAAAAAAATGTGTCAACAATGAAAACACAATTTTATTGTCTCCTCTTAATGTGCTAGGCACAATGATGAATATTTCACATACACTGACCCATTATTCTCAATAACTATTACTGTTAATAGACTACTGTTATCCTATTGTCCCACTTAAAAATGAGAAAACAGAAATAGAAAGGAATTAAATCATTTGCTAAAGATCACATAGAAACAGGTCAAGTTGAGATTCAAATCCCCAAGAGGCTAACTCTCAACCCCTGCCTCCCAAACACAATTCTCCTTGGCAAAAACCCTACCATAAGATATAGAAAGTCTTACTCTAATAGTCCAATCAGCATTACCATCCAGAATGCTGGAATCTAAGAATAAAAGGTAACCTTAGAGAATAAACAATACCACAATCATCTTCATTAGATCTGCCTACTAAGATTCTTAAACAAGTTATTGTGCTTTGACAAGCAACATGGTATATGAAATTCTTAAAATTCAAGTGAAGTTCTTTAAGAATGTTAAAGGCACAAAATCTTTAAGGCTTTTAGACTTAACAGTTTTCAGATAAATCGGTTTTTTAGTCACCTCACGCATCATCACATTCATCTTTAATGTCCTTCCATGTCCTTTAAACTGTGGTCAACATAGAGTAGGGTTCACTAGAAACAGTGCCTCATAACTCTCAGATAAATCATTTATCAGATCACGAATGATGGACTCCAGCAATTAAACTAGTAAGTCCCTTTTAACTTTCATACTTCCAATTTTAAGGACTATTAACATTTGTTTATATTTTTAAATATTTCTGAATAGGTATAATTTCTTAAAATAATTTTCCACCATTATATCAAATAAGGGAAGAAAATAGCATGATGTAATAGTAAAAACATTTTATCAAGAGCCAGGGTTTTATATTCAATATTATTATTAGCATTTTATTAGACTACAGAATCTTAATTCATTATGCCCATGAAAGAGAGTTAAAAATAGTCTCATCAAAATGATTATAACTAAATTCTCTGAAGTTGTTAACAAAACCTAAAAATAATCATTATAAACATTAAATTATTTGTGGGAAATAATGCCTTTTTAAGACTGTGTAGTACTTTAAATTGCAAAAGATAATGTAGTACCTCAATGCTAACTGAAAGAAAGATATGAATAAAGTTCACATACAGAAAAGTTTTAAAGAAATGGTTCATTCAACCAATATTGATGAATGTCTACTAAATTTGAGGCACAATTCCAGGTGATAAGTACACATCCGTGAACCAACCAAATCTCAATTTTTATAGAGTCTACATTTTAGGTAGGTAGGAAATAAATAAACAAGTAAATAAAAAGACTATGTAGATGAATAAAGCATTCATTCCTAGCTTTCAGCTCATGAAATTAGAAAATGCAAGCAACTCAGTCATTGCTTAAAGGGCTGAAAGGTATGTAACGTTAGAGTTCAGAAGGCTGGAGGGGAGGTGATTTTTTGGGAGGTAATATTAAGAGTTCAGTTTAAGTCTGACAAGTTAATGATGGCTGCTTCATATACAAGAAGTGCTGAGGCAGTGTGCATTAAAACAGCTGGAGAGGTATGAGTTAGAGATGCAAATTGGGGAACCATCAATGTAGATATGATATTTAAAATTTATATATAATTTATATATAAATATATTAAGATTATAAATATAAATTATATATAAATATTTTATATTAAAATTATGAATATAAATATATAAATATAATTTATATATGTATAACTTCACAGGGAGTCTATGAAATTATGATAGGATCAGAGTCCATGCACTGTTGTGATGCTGACCTTACTCACAGTATGCACACTTTGCTCTCTAACACAGTAAGGAAGGAAATAAGTATGCATCCAGTTAAGTGGGGAGGGCTGGGTGAGACCATGTAAAAAAAAAAAAAGGTTACAATTTCTTATTACTATGTACATACCAGCAGTGCAGCTTTGTTTTCACACTGTCCACAAACCTTCCCTTTTATCTTGGGTTTCTCACTTTCAGAAGCATTTGCCATTTTATAATTAAGTGGTTGTTTCGCTGATTCTGGAAGGAAGAAAAGAAAGTCAGACCTATCACATTAAAATACATGTTAAGCTTTCTGATGGGCAATGAAATGAAGTTATGCACATTTCTAAATTCTTAATTATATTTAAATATTAGTTACCCATTAAGAATGTAGGTAGCCCAGTCTAATCTTCCCAGTAATTTGGGGAGACCAGTTGCACTCTAGTCCCTGTGTCCACAGGGCCACACCATGTCAACCCATATACACTCTGCTTACAACTAATTTGAACTGGATTTATATAATCATAGAATGTTAAAAACTATGGTGGTGATGGAATCCTATGGCATTCTGTCCCATTTCTGAATCAAACAGAAGACCATACAGAACTACTTTTAAACATTTATTATAATAAATATAGTATATATTATATGCATATTAATAAATGTCATATACTTCTATAACTTATTTCACCAAATTACCTAAGCCATTCATATTAATGTGCTTATTATCCATAATTTGAATCATTATGAATTTAAAATGTATGTTGTTTTCTGCTATCATCAAAAAATTTATTAAAAAATACAAGTTTTCAATATTCTTTTAATTTCCTCAAGTGAAATTTCAATTTTCAATTTTACACTGCTAAATTATCATCCTGGTTAACAGATTAAATTAATAAACTTCAATGAATAGTGCTATGAAAGTCTTACTTTTGGAAAATGTTATAATAATATCCTAAGAAGATTTTTGACAAACTAAGCCCCTCCAAAAAAATCATGTATGTATTTTTAATATTAAAGATTAATTATTTGGGGGTTTAGGATCTTGATGCTGCATGAAAAATTCTAACACTCTATTTTTCTATGTAATTGAAGCATAAAAGAAATGAAATTTTATCTTTAGCACCTGGTAATACAGTGGTAAACAGTTTTACCTTGAAGCTGCTCCTTCAACAATTTTAATTTCACTTTTCCAGGAGAAAGCTGTATTAATAAGATACATATAATTTGTCAGGTATTTATTTTCTTCAAAAAAGTTTGAGTTACTAACAAAAATATTAGAAAACTATAATATTTTGATTCATCTTGAACAAAGCAAACTTATTTCAGAATAGTACTCTGATATAAATAAGAGATCATCAACACAAATAGCTATCTTCTACATTAGGAGAAAATTGTGAAAAATAAATTTTTAGAATACAGATAACCCAGTTTTTTTTTAATTATGTTATAAATTATTTTTAAATAAAAATCATTATACACACAATTATGAAATGATTTTAGGAAAACACTCGTATTCAAATATAGTAATGGTTTGGTAATTCTCTTTCTCTGCCCTTTCTAAAACACACAAAGTCTAATATTTGTGTAGACTGAATCCACACTGAATTTTGACTGAGCTACTCTGCTTACATAACTGTAGAATCCAATATTATTATCTTACTTGCTCAATTTAGAGAATCACAAGTTTAAGCATCACAGACTTAACCTTCAAATATATTATTTGTGATCCCTGAGTTCCCCAAGTTGCAGTCCAAAAAATTTAAGTAAATAAGACTCTCTACTATGGATTTCAAATAAATAATCATTTAAAATACTTGAATCTTAAGGTTTTTAAGAAATGAAAAAAAAAAAAAAAACTTCCAACTGCACATACTTGTCTTGGTCTCATTAAAACTAACATTCACAGTACATAAACGAGCATGGAGGATGATGTGCATTTATACAGACTCTGTCAATTCATGCCTACTTGGCAATTTGCAATTTGCATGCTCAGTTGCCCAATTTGTACATGAGAATATGAGAACAATGGCTGCCTCTATGTCTATAGCTGTACCAACTGCAGTCATCTTTGAAAATTTAGGCCTAATTATTCTGAGTGAATCTAGTGGCTTTGCTTCAGAAGGGCATTTATTATTCACATTCTTTAAGTAGCTGCTCAGACGCTATGTATTACACACGGCAGGAAAGAAAATAAGATTGAAATAATCAATTTTTATGTGAAACTGCTAGTGTTATAAGAGTTACAGATAATTTAATGTCATTTTTCATAGTCACATTATCCAATATTATTTCCTTAATGATACATCTGAATTGCAACATGAGCAATGTGGTGATAGGCTATCTAAGCAAAATGGATACATATGCCAAAGCAAAATTAATTCATTATTAGGAAAAAATTATAGGTTATTTATTATTACTGTGAATAATATTTTTCCTCTCTATAAATATGACCATATTTAATTCAAATGTTTCAAACTATAAAATTATTTAAATGAATAAACTGCTAGCTGCTATTTTTAAGCTAATAGAATTTCCTCCTCTGCCTTTTTTACCTGTTAAAGAAAGAAATGGGGTCGAGTAGGATGGGTGAAAAAATACACACACAAAGATACATGGTACACGCATATATTTCCATAGAGATATATAGACAGATAGATAGATTACAGATAGAAAGAAATATAGATATAAGCATCCAAAACATTAAGAATTTAATATACTGAAGCTTTTATCTTCTACCCCATTTTGCCTCCAGCATTAAATGTTGAAGTTCAGGGCATCTTAGTGGCTCTACAATATAGATATATCTTCTGTCCAGTGGGGTCACATCATACTGCCTTCCTCAGCTTTCCTAGCATTCACAAATGTCCCTAAACTCCCACCAATGCCCTAATTTTCTATGCTATATCTAAACTTCTTTCACAAGTCACTTTTTTAAATAGTCTCATAATTAATCCAATTAGCTTCTTAACCTTTATTAAATCTACTGCTAGCCCTTTCATTCAGGTTCCCCTGCTATTTCGTGGATCCCTTATTAAGCAGTCATTTAACTATCTTATGCCTCAAACATGTCCTAAAAACATCCCTTTCAAAAGTTCACATTAACTGAATTTACTTTCTCTACCTACATAACCTCCTCCAATAGAACTAGCTATTTCTATTCCTTTCACTCACCAGGGGAGAAAAAAATGTTTCTCCTTGTCTGCTTCTCAGTGCTGCTTCCAGAATATTGTTTCACTATCATCATTCAACAAAATCACCTCCACTGAAGAGTCTCACCATCTTAGTGCCTTTATCAAAGTGCAGGAGCTTCTTCCACCTGAACTTCACCAAATATGTTCAGTATTTCTCTACATCACATTTCTGAGTGATAATCATGGAAACTTCAATGTCCATGCTCCCTGACATCCTAATACTGAAAACCCTCAAACATGTTGACTACTGTGAACATCTAGGTGCTGCTTCAGTCACACTATCATTATGACCAAACCTTGACCCTAAGTAGCATTTTGAATGGTGATGCTGTCAAAATCTCAAACTCAGAGTTTCAGTGTTAATCACGATCATCTTACTCCTTTCCTCTTAGACCTCTCGTATCTACCTATCATTATGATGAAATAATGTTGTCTGGGTCCCCTATAAATTCATGCTAAATAACCCTAGTGGGTTCTGATGACTCTTTTATTCATTCGCTGCTCAACCTCAGTTATGATACCTACAGTGATTACTCCAAACCTTTCTCTTAGAAAAAATCTCAAATTCACCCCCCACTTCTCTTCCTTAAACTCAACAAATGATCTTAGCAACTTTACTAAAAAAACTGAGGTTTCAAGCTGATTCTAAGATAACTTATCAATAGTTCAGTACAGGAAGCCTGAGAAGAGAAAGTGGTAGGAACAGAATCAAAGAAGGGTAATTTCACAGACAAAAGTAAAAGTGGGAATTTTTAGAAAATATGAAGAAGTTAACACTGTCTGATGCATTATGTAGTGAAAAAAGGCTTTCGGTATAATTTTAGAAATTACACAGCTACAAAATAAGCAAATTTTTACATCCAATTATGAACCAATGATCATCAAATTCATTGATTTTTTTTTTAATTTTCATTTTTTATAAATAAACATTTTAATGTGATGTCAGTAATGCCGCAATTGGTTTCACAAGCGTTTTCTCATACACTGGTCAAGTTGGCAAGTATTAACATGCATATTTATAAACAAGGGTTTCTTAATCTTAGTAGCACTGACACTTTGAACAAATCATGCTCTTTTGGGGGAGGGGAGGGGCGGGGATACATTAGTACATAGTAGGATGTAGCACAGCACCCCTGGTCTATTGCCACTACATAGCATTAGAAAACAAGCAAAAAGCATCTCAGTGGAGATCACTGAAAATCTAAAAATGTCTCCAGGCATGGACAAGTATCTCCTGGGGTGGGGCAGGGGGAAGTGATAAAATTGTCCTTTGTTGAGAAACATTGGTCAAAATTTACACTCAAATTTTTTGTCCACTATACAATGCATCAGACAAGTTGACATCTTCATATTACTTTGTTTGTGAAATTACAGTACTTTATTCTACTCCTACCACTCTTTTCTCTTCTCATGCTCCCTGTACTGAAGAACTGACAAGTTATCTTTGAACCAGACTAAAAGCCTGCATTCCATATCTTGGCCTATTCTTGACCTTGAACAAACTATTTAACATCCCTGGAGTTAAACTATTCATTTGAGATACTGGAAAAAACAAAAAACAAAACAAAACAGAAACAATTGCCTCTTAAAAGGATAAAAACAAGAAATAGAAAAGTAGCTAAACTGCTGACTGGTACACGAAAGGGTTAGTAACTATTAAATCATTGTTATCACTACATTTCTTGAGCATTAGTCTTTACACTTGTTATTCCTTAAGCTTTATTTATCCCTTTGTCTATTTTTGCAATTACAGTTTTTTTCTTGAAATAGCATTGCATTATTACACTAAGTTTCAGGTTACATCATTATATATCAACATCTGCATATACTACAGGATATAGTATATATCAACATGATCACCACTAACAGTCAATCCTATCTTTTGCCATATAATGGACCTCTTTGATTTAATTTGCTCACTTTCTTTTCTCTCCTTCCCTCTGGTAATCATTAATTTCATCTTATAGTCAAAAAAATATTTTTTATTTCTTTACATCATTTACTTGTTAGGGAACTTTATGCTTTGCATCTTTCTTCTTGTTTCTGTAAATTCATAAAAAGCACATTTACTCTCAACCTCAGCCTGAGACTTCAAACAAATTCTAAACCTTTAAAATTTGCTGAGAGCAGTGCTTAAAAGTTCGCACAAAAAAGAAACAAAAAAAGTAGACTTGTTCATTAACTCAAAGGGGAAAAAGTTTATTCACAATGTAAACATACATCAAAATACCATGTTGTACACTTGAAATAACTTACGATTTTGCTAATTTTACTTAGTAAGATTAGGAAAAGGGTGGGAGGGAGGGAGGGAAGGAAAAGGAGGAAAATAATGTCTATCCTCCAATTTTTTTTTCCAAATCTTTTTTATATTCTATTCCCTAGTTAATCCAACCTGAAATATCATAACCATTTATATGAGCAATTTGTGGTTCAGAGTAGTTTAGTTCTACAAATATTTGAGAGTCTGCTAGATGTGTTTATAAGAAAAAAAGTAATGAGTAAATCATAATTCCATTATATTTCTTCCTTTACATTTCTTCTGCTACATTCTAATTCAGACTCTTTTCTGATCTCTAGATTCTTTAATAGTCATAGTCTCTCTGCCTCTATCCAAGAGGTCTCCAAAGTAACACGCCGCATGCCTGAGGGAGCTCAGGAAGAGACTATAGAGTAGAAGAGAAACATCTATTTGTATTTATATCATTCTTGATTAATTTCCATAACTATTTCATAATAAATACTATATACTAGTAAATTAATCTTTATAAATAAATTCCATGTATGAATAAATTAAAAGTAAATGGGTAGGAAGTTCATGCTCAAAATATGTTCTTTACTGATGTGATGCTTGATCAAAATAGTTGGGGTTTCACTTGCTCCATACTCTGTTAACTCCAAATGTACCAGATATTTGAACAAGATTAACCATGATAAATCATCCCCTTAATGTGGCTAGTCTGCTCAAAAGCTGTCAGGGAATTCCTTTCACCCAAAGAAGGAATCAAGACTTCTGAGTCTGGTATTCAACTCCTGTCTAACCTCACTTTCTGTACCTGCTTTCTACAGCTCCTGAAATCCTTTACTTTCAGTATCCTACTCAATTATGAGGTTGGTGGGGACCAAGGTTATGATTGATTCATCACTTTTTCCTTACAAATACATCTGTAGACTCCCAAATATTTATAGAACTAAACTATTTAGTTCCCAAACATCAATGGCTCATTCCCTAAATGTTTATGGCAAAAATTACCTTTTTAATTTATAGTTTTATATGTGCAACTCCTTTCACATTAGCTGAATATCTCCTTGAGAATAAGGATATCTCATTACAAGACAAAGAAGGAACTTAAAAAGTGCTATTGAATAAATAAGCAAATAATCAAAACAGAATCTTTAGCATACTTATAATAATAACAAATATGGAACATTAGCTTAAAATATAATGATAAACGGAAAGTAGATTACAAAAGCTTCTAATTTGGTCTGACCTGGTAGAGTACGGTTAAGTCAATTGCTGCTAAAGGAGTGAGCCACAGACTCCTGGGTTCAAGTCCCAGGCCCAGGGAAACAACCAACATGAACAGCTAAATAAAATAAAATAATTCTTCCTTTTCTCTTCCTGTCTGTCTTCCTGCCTGCCCACTGGCCTTAATTCCAGCCTAGACCTTTCCTTAAAAACAAAAAACATGTTAATTTAAAAATTAGAAACATATCTCAATAAGACAATGACACTAAAGGATAAAATGCTTTTTGAAGTCAAAAGGATTAGAAGCACTAGGTCAGATGTTTGTGGTTATCAACTGGCCCAGTGAAAGTTTACTGGTAGATATATAAATGAGAAAAAGCTATATAAGCTAAAACTTACAAAGTCACAGATCTTGCAATAAAGAATACAGAGGCAAAGCAGTATTCTTTATGTGGTTACCAGAAGGAAAGGTGGGAAGAGTGTGGGCAAATTAGATTAAAGGAATCAATTATATGGTGAAGAATAGAATTAGACTTTCAGTGGTGAAATTAATCTAGTTTGTGTAGACAATGATGCACACTTGAAACTTATGTAATATTACAATGCAATGTTGCATCAATAAAAAATAACAAAAGACATCCATCTGGTTTCAATCTTAAATATTACATAAAGTTATAGCTTACAATGCATAGTAAAGATATGAGCAATTCTATAGCTAGGAAACATGAAAACATTTTTTTCTTTTAATATCTTCACACAGAATCAAGAATACATAGATGAATAGTATTATTATTCAAATATATAAACATATGAAGAAATGTGACAATAAAAATGCAGAATAAGTCAACTGTTGTATCAAATAACGTTAGCTTTCACCAAAATATAGAACTAAGAAAGTTCTATTTCACATACTTGAAACCAGATTGAAATGAGTGGGGCAAAAATGGTTTAAAAAATTCAAATCAGGTAAATTTTTAAAATTAACTTGGAGATGAAAAACAAAAATATATCTAAATTATGGAGCTGCATATTGACTCATAAAACTTACAAAAATCCATTAATATTTAAGTTGTAAAAACAAAAATAGAAAATTCTTAAGTATGGAAAGGGATGCAAGATCTGAAAAAACAATTTATATCTTTTTACTTAATTTTGTCTGAGAATCAAATGGTATTTTCTTACCTTAATAACATTTCCTTTATTTTGTGACATCATGTGTGATAAATTACCCAATTTGCCCACTTGTCCAGATCTCCAATGATATCCACTTGACCTTCAATATATATAAACAGAAGGCAAAATGTAATTACTAAATACATTTCTCCTTTTAATGAAAACAAATATATTTTCCTGTCTCAGGAAATGGAGATTTACTGTTAACATGTAACGGGCCACCACAAAATGAAAATGAAATATCAATAATGCACAATATCCTCAGTAATTCAAAAATACATATATGGAACTTTTGATAACAAACTATTAAAAGTGAAATGTTCAAATATAGATAAAGAATTTCATTATTTAGATATATATAATAGTCATTGTAGAGCTTTATTGATTTATAGGCAGTCTTACAGATTGTCATAAAGTTATGAAAATGAAGCATCCACAGATGTAAAGAGGAAATGGATAAAAAATACTATCCAAAAGTATTCAGCCCGATTTATTAAGCGATGAAATCCTTATTAAGACTTCAAATTAGTTCCCACATAGAAAAGTGACAGATACTGAAAAACAGTAAATGGTTTAGCTTTACACTTTTCAAAACTTTTGATAGTAACAAAATTATTTAAGTAATGGGAAAAGAAATCCAATTCCTATTTTTTTAAAAAATGAGGTAAAAAATTGACCCAAGGTCACACGGATAATAATAATAATACAAAGCAAAGATAGAATACTGGACTTCTATCTTCTTGATCAAGGAGTGGTCAGTTCTCATTCTGGCTATGGCATTACTATCTATGTGACCTTAGAAAAGCATTTAACTATTCTGAAAACTCCATCAAGTTTTAGAACAGTTTTTTTCTGTTGTCGTTGCTGTAGTTTTGTTGTAATTCTTAATCTAGAAAAGTTTCTTTAGCTAAGGAAAACTCACTCAGGAATTCTCATCTCAAAGGAATTCATGATCTACTGAACAGTACAAGTTTAAAACAGTGAATGTTAAAATAAAAATTAATAAACAAGTGGCCACTGAATCATTAAGAGAAGAGCAGCATGATATACAATAAGTTGTTACCAGGATAACTTTAAAGAGCTTTGATTCAAACATTAAGAGTGTTGCACTTGTTGTGAGGGAAATGCAAATCACAACAACAATGAGATAGCACCTCATGCCTGTGAGATTGGCTGTTATTCAAAAGACTGGAAACAACAAATGTCGGTGAGAATATAAAGTAGTGGGAACCCTTTTTCACTGCTGGGAGCAGTGCAAATTGGTGCAACCTTTATAGAAAGCAGAATAGAGAGTTATCAAAAAATTAAGAATGGAAATTTCCTAAGATCCCATCATTCAACTTCCAGGTATTTACCCTCAAACACAAAAACACGAAATCGCAGAAACACATGCAACCACCATATTTATCACAGTATTATTTCCAATAGTCAAAATTTGGAAACTACCTAACTGCCCATGAGCAGATGAATAGATAAAGAAGATGTGGAATGTAGTATACACCACACAGACACACATACACACACACACACAAACACACACACACAAATGAATTACTACATAAACCAAGTCTTAGAAATTGACAACAAAACTGAGGTCTCCAGTGGAATACAGAGTAGAAAGCAGGAACAAGTTACAAGTTGTGGTGATGTGGTCCAAGGACAGTGACAGAGGGCTTCTGATAATTTGTTATAGTGTGTGGTCATATATTTGATTAACAGTGAACCTGCACATATGGGTTTACATTATCATATAAATCAAATTTACCTCAATAATTTTTTAAAAATTAGGGGGTTGTGCTAGCTATACATATCTTTCAAATTTAGATGCCAACAATAATTACTATTGAAACTATAATAAGCATTTGAATTTTCTTTAATGGCTCAGAAGATATTTTATAGGTATTTGAAGATCACCAATTTGAGCACCAAACAAAAGCAAATGTAATATACAGAGAGTCTGACAAAAGTACCTGAAAAATGCACTCTCATTCACAGCAGAAGATTATAAACTTTGAAGCTTCTATGGAAGATAATTCCTCCAATATCTATCGAAAAATAAAATGCACATATACTTTGAGCTATTATTACATGGGTAGGAATTTATCCCACAGATATTCTTGCATATACAAGAAAAAAAAATATGTAAAAGCATGTTCATGGTAACAATTAAAATCACTAAATATCAAAAAATTAATAAGCATCTGAAAAATAAGTGCTATTATGTTCACACAAAGATAGATTTTATAGATACTGAAAGAATGAAAACAATGTGCCCTTATATGGAAACAGCACTGAGATATATTAAGTAGAAAACCAGAATTTGAATCAATTCATATATTTTACAGGTTAGTTCATTTATAAAACCATAAAAATACATTAGATACAAACACGCACACACATTCATATATGTTTGTGTATACATATAGGTTTCCACAGTGATAGGATATTTGACAATATTTTTATCATTAAAAGCAGTGTTAGAAAATGAGTTAGGAGTCATCCTAGGGCTAAGATGACACAGTCTCCATCAAATATCTATTGGTTAAATTTTACTTTTAACATATACATTATTTTATAATAAAAAAATGCTCAGTAAAATTAGTACCGATACACAAGCATAATTCTAGAGCATTCTCATCAATAAAATGTCCATTTAAGAGGAAGAGCTAAAAGTGTTTCAAGTACAGTTGAGAGTTTCCATAATTCTTTTACATGTATATGTAAATTTTAATAAACTTTAAAAAATAAAATGACTTTAAATATAAACTGGCAATCTCCTGTTGATAGCACTCCTAAGAGCGCAAAAGGTAAATGCTATATCACTGCCCTAAACATTACAGACTACAAATTGTTCAGAATAGTAATGTAAAAAGTGAAATAAGAAAGAATGAGACCAAATAAAAAGAAGTTCAGAGGAATTAAAATTGTTAATATTTTTAAATAAGCAATCCTTATATAAACACAAAAAGAAAAAGTAGGGGAAGTTTAATATTACTTGCTCATCAAGAAAATCCAGAAATTATTCATTCAGACTCTTCTTTATTGGAATGATAACAATGATGTACAAAACAGCATTTTTATGTAATTTAGTTTTTTTCTCTAAAAATTTCACCTACTGTCTTTCTTTATTTTCTCTGCTCCTTGTTGATTGGAAATCTTGTAGTTTCCTCTCCATCTCTTGGTTCTCCAACTCTAACTGTGCTTTCTCCATCCTCAGTTCATGAGCATTTCTGAAAAAATCAGATTTGAATTCAGAATGCTCATTTGGAGTAAACAAAGAAACAAATGACAAGGCAAAATAATTTTATATTCTCTTTTGCCCTTAATCAAAATTATGAATAATAAAAAGTAATGAAGTATTTACTTCCCTTATACTTCTTTGAAATTTGGTCTCTAAAATTAACAGTTTACTTCCATTAACATTCTCCTTAAGCTTCTCTTCAAATATTAGACTTTTGCTTTTCCTAACATTGTCAGACATTTAAAATTATAATCATTTTCTATATGTACTACATATATACACACACACACAAATATTTATGACACACAAATAGAAAACAAAAGAAAAAGTATTTTCTAATTTTCATACTGTTTTCTAAATGATTCAGGTAGTTTGAAGTCTAGTAATTAAAAAATAGTAATTGTTTTCTATATAGGAAGAATTCACATTTATGCAGAACAAACCTAATAAATTTTCAATAAATTTCTACCTTTATGTCAAGTATGCAAAATTAATTAAAAAAAAATTTTAAAAAATGAGCCCGCTTGGGCCTATTATGAAGAAAGCACCCAAGAGTTTGGGTATATGACACATCAAAAGGATTAAATGGAAGTTGAGCCAAGTGCCATCTATTGTTTCTGTGAAGGAAAGCAATAAGAAGAGAGCTTTTTGAGGACAAAGCAGAGTCACTTTATAGATTTTTGTGCAAAAGATTTTATAATATATAAAGTTCATCAGGTTTTTGATACAAGATATTGTCTTCACTTTGCAATTCTGGTCTCTTTTTAACATTGGTCATTGGCTCTCTCTTTCATATGTCTGTACCAATACTGTTCTCTAGCTTTTAACATTTATGTAAGTTTAACTTTCTTCCTTCATTATTACATTAGTGTTTTAATATAATCAAGCAGTGTGGGCACCTATGTATACTATGGTTAGGAACCAGTTTAGCTAACAATGGAGATCAGAAAAGGATGCTAATTTATAGAAGTGGTGAACAGCCATCAAAGAGCAAAAAGGCCATGTATATTCCCTAAGTATACACTACCCAGCTAGATAAATGGAAAGTGATCCAAGGTAACAACTATCCAGAAGGTTCAGAGAAGTTGGCATAGGTATTGAGGTAGAGATATTATTGTTACTATAGCCATTCTACAAGAAGAAATTTAGCTCCTACTACAAAAAAAATTCTGTAATTAAACTCCTGATACAAACAAGTGCTGTAGCAGGTGTTAGAATAAGAGACATGTTCCAGATAAATATGAAGGAAAATGAAGTAGAGTATAACAGTGCCCACTGGAGAAATACTTGAACACACAAAAAAGGACAATACACAGTCCCTGGGGCTATGGAAATAGTTCCTGGAGAAAGGAAACTTTGACCTGAGACCTGAAGATGAAAGGACTTAGCTAGTCACTGAGAGGTAGTGAGAGTGGTGTTACAGGAAGAAAGTAGAAAAGAGTGATCTGTGAGTCCAAAACACCAGAAGTTCCATGTGATGGGCATTAAGTGAAAAATAGGGAAAGTGACAAGAAATAGAACTACTGAAGTGGACAATAACCAGATCTTGAAAAGCTGTGTAGGCCATCATGAGGAATGGGATTTGTATTCTATGAATAATAAGAATAATTAAAAGTTTTCGGTAGAATTGATCAGACTTTCATTTCAGAGATCTGTGTAATGGAAAATGAAGAGGATGGAAGGCTGGGAGTAAGGCAGTCATTTGGGTAGCTAATTCAGGAATTCTTAAAGTATGCTGGTCTGCTTAGGTATTTCCAGTGGAAAGAAAAAGAGCATTTGAGAAAAATATGGAAATAGAATTAACTGCATTTGGAAAATGACCAGAAATAGGTGATCAACCAAGGAGGGGAAAAGCACAGAATCTGAGATAATTTGAGTTTTTCTATTTAAGCAACCAGGAGGACAATGACAGCATTTCCTAAACTAGATCACTCTGAAATGGGTTAGCGATAATAGTTCACAGTAGTTCCCAAGCTGGTCTCCTTGTATAGTCTCATTTTCCACATGCCATCCAGAGGAAGAATTCAAAAGTACAAATGTGATTATGTCATTCTTAGAGAACTTCCAATGTTTTTGGAATTCCCACTGTGGTAGAGGAAATAGGTGAGACAGGATCAGTCCACTAACCAAGAGGACAAGTTTATTACATAGGATTCTATGTGTTTGGAAAAAGACAAAGGATTGCTCCTGGAAACCACAGAGCCTCAAAGACTGGAAAGACTAGGTAAGGAAACTAAGGAGGATCCTTCAGAGACCATGTCAATACTACAAATCCAAAGACAAGAAACAACCCATAGAAATGGTAAGGGGCTGGGAAAGAGGTAGAAAGGAGTTGAAGAACACCAAAATGTCGATTTCTTAAGACGATGCCAAATGAAAATAGATTCGAACTAGGAAAGAACTGAAAGAAACTCCAGGGCCATCACCATTCCGTATGCCCATCCTAGCTTTCATGGGTAGATTATAGATGGATCAGGAAGATAGACAGGCCAGAGAATAATGATTCCACTTTATTGCCAAGATAAATTCTGAACTCCTTAGTGCAACAGCTAGTTTATTTTCTGTACAAATCTGCCCATCTCTCCAATTTTATTCTATAAACTTTAACCAACTGAATATGTCTTAAAGTCCCCAAAATATGTGGTATTGGTATCTCTGGACAAGTTTCTCCCAGTAACTACCCAATTAACTACATCTCTCAGGCCACGTTTAGCAACCTCCTCTCCCCTGTCCCAGCTATTATCATAATCCCTGGGCTCACATGTGATACCTATTTTATGGTATCAAAATTTAATTTGTAAGTGCAATTTTACCTACTCATATCTCTACGTATTGACAGAGGTCAAAGACTGTGACTTCTTACTTTTATATCAACCATTTCTTAACATAGTATGCAAAATATATGCTCTAAATAAATATTTGTTGTGTGAATGTTTCAAATCATATCACCAAGATGAAATAATATATGTACCCTTCTCTTTTTTCATTAAAAAAAGAAAACTGATAATACTAGTAATCAGATAGCTCCCCTCTCCACCAAAAATATGGCAAACCTAATAACAATTTCATATATCTTACAACATTTTAGTTTATATAAAGCTTTTACACACAATATCACAAAAGTAAAGGGAGAATAAGGAAAACTCTGGAGATATTGAATTACCGCAGAACTATTGATTTGGATCAGGGAACTCAGAAACTAAAATTAAAAATCGACAGTCTGTCCCCAACCTATGCTGGCTGACTCTCAGTGAAATTTGAGAGGAAAGCCTTGGAAATTTCCAGTGACGTGGTGATCTCAAAGGGAAACAGTATATTGAATTGCTGGTAACCTAGCAATGTCATGAAATTCCCAGGATACCCAAAATTGCTTGGCTCTGACAAAATGCACCTTCCAGGCAATCCAGAATAGAAGGTACTCTTCCGGGGAAAAGTAAATTCAAGACAATATCCTTTAGCTGTGACAACTGCTAGCATATTTAAAGCTTTTGATTCTGTTTTAAAGTTTCTTACCCCAGTAATTTTTCAAATTTCAGTTTCTCTGTGCTATTTTGGGATGTTTATTTTAAATTTTAAATAAGTGTAACAAAATATTTGTGTTTTTAATATATGGTTTAATAGAAGTCTAACCTTCCTTTGTAACTTTTCACTTCAGTTTTTAGGCAAAAAATATTTTCTTCACTTTCTAAATATTTAGGATTTATAATATTTCAAACCTACTCTCGTACAGATAAAAATACATCAATATCAAAAAATGGAAACAAGAATTCACAACATTTGAGTTCAACTGTAAACAGCTCTGGGTAAAAAGAATAGTTTAACTTACAATATGTAGCAACTTTATAAACTATATCTATTAAAGAAAAAATACATATATGTACTTACTTATATTTTAGCTTTACAGAGTTCCCAGGTTTTCCCCATGGAAGAAATACAAAATCTTTGGTATTCATGATTATTATATTCAGTATTGTCCAAAATATTGTGATTTATGAAAATTTCTGAAAAAATAACAAAGACAAGAGAATTATATCAGATATAAGGCAATTCAGTTACAAATTCAAAACTATATATACTTCACAAAATTTTTAAATCAGAAATATTTATGAGGGAAAAGGCTGAATCAGAAGTTAAACAACCAACTATTATAAGGTATGCTAAATGCATTATAAACTATACAAATATTTATATACTTACAAAGTTAAAATGGTGTATCTGATGGAACTAAAATTTTACTGGTATTAAAACAGTGCAGTTGAAATATTCAATTAAAAGTGAAGAATCCATTCAATAAGACAAACAAAGCATATATTCTGATTCTTACTGTGGTTAAAATTAAAATACATATCAAGTATTTGTCCCCACACGAAAATAATACCCAAGGCTAAATACAGTGAAAATGAAAGAATTAAAAATACAAGTCTGTCCTGGTGGAGTAGCAGTTAGGTTACCTCTGAAGGAGTTCAGTTCTCATACTCCTGTGTTCAAGTCCCAGGTCCAGGTGAATACAACCAGAGTGAACAACTAAATGAAAATAAAATAAAGTGTTTCTTCCTCCTCTCTTTCTTTCTTTCTTTTTTTTTTTTTTTTGTGTTCCTGCCTACTCCCCTTTATTCTTGCCTGCATTTTTCCTTTAAAAAAATACAAAAAAACTAAACATACTTCATTTTTGCATGTATGGTAATATAAAAAGAGAATTAAGGTATGCAATAATTACCAAAGGCATTCTAATATCCTCATCCATCAAATAAAATTTTAATGATGATTTCTTCCTAAGATATAAATTAACATACTTTAAATTATTCAATATGAAAACAAAAAAAAGATTTTCTTCCCAACTCCAAGTTAACCAGAAAATTATACTCCAAAAACCCTATTTCTTAAGTATTCCAATTATTCATGGTTCTGCAATACTTTACTCTTAAATATGAATTACTGAATACTATGCACAGCTATTAGAGTTTTATTGGTATGAAAGTTCCCAAATTATGAATACTTAGAGAAATAAAATATCATAGTGTCAATAGCCTTAAATACCCAAAACATTTGTTATCATTGGTTTATATATGTGTTCCTATGTGCTCACAATACCTATAAATATTAACGCTGTATTATATGCAATCCTGAGAGGCAAGAAGGAGTCAAGGTCCAGAGTTACCTGTTTTCTGGGCACAAATAGTTTAGAGTCAAAAGGACATATAAGATCTAAATATAAATGCCTTTGAAGAGTCAGAAATTACAAGGGTCATGAAACTTGCAGACATAATAATATAAGAAGTGAAAGAAAGGAAAAATTTGAGTCAGTTATAATTTAAGTGGGATTTATACAAGGACAGAGGCTTGTATATAAAGATATGGACTGGTCAGTTTTACACAGTATGAAAGAACTCGAATGGAAAATAATGACTGGTTCCATTTGGTTGATGTGTAGGATACATAGAGGAAGTTTGGAAATGTAGACTGGGGTCCAGTAATGGATGTCTTTAAGTGTTCATTCAAAGCATTTAAAAGGTGAGAGTCAATGAAAGCTTTGGAGGGGAAAACAAAAAATAAACCTAGAAGTTTTACTCAAAGATTTAAGGAGAGAAGACTTCAGAACTGGAGTACCTGTGGTTATTGTGACATCACAGATTACATAATCAAATATGTAGTTCATAATGCTATTTCTCTGGGATATTACCTCATAATTTCAATGAGGCAAACCCTGATCAAAACAATTTCAAAATGCCTGTTTTGAAACTCTCTGCAGCCTATCATATATACAAAACCACAAAACTACTCTGTCTTTCTTCATTTAAAACTAAAAATGATACTTTTAGCATGACCTCATGGAGTAGGGGTTGGGCACAGCCTACATATATCCCAAGGTCCTGGGTTTGCATACTAGGACCATTGTGAACAACCAAGATAAGCTAAATAAAATAAATAAAATTATTCTTCTTCCCTTTTAAACCTACGTGCCTGCCTCTGCTCACCTTCATTACTGCCTGCACCTTTCCTTTAAAAAATATAAAAATATACTAAAGTGACACTTAATCCACCCAAATCTAATTTTAAAGTACTTTGACTACCAAAGAAAAACATTTTAAACTTAAGAGGTATATTTTTTTACTACCTTAGAAGAAATTCTGAAGGAATTTGAAATTCTGAAGAATGCACAAAGTGAAAGTGACACAAAATATGATAAAACATTACAACAGAAAGAAGCACTTAGTCCCTGCTAGTTCAGGCTTATATCTCAACCACCAATCCAGGCTCTCAAAGCTGAATATATGAGCCAATGAGGATTAAAGATACTGCAACAACGAAACACCTAGATTCGGTTTGTTTTTGAGAGTGAGTTCGCATTTTCTACCCCTTCTACTTATGCAAAAGCTTCATCTCATTTTTATCAAATAAACTTTACAAAAGCAAACATTAAAAAACCTTCAAAAGTGAGAGAAGTCAAGATGTCAACCTAGTAGGACATATCATATCTCCTCCCTACAGAACAACTAGAAGTCATCTATTCCTCAGACACAGACAGCATGCCAGGACTGGCCCAGGGGATGCAGACATAGCAGCAGTAAGTACCATCACAAGTGTAGGGGAAGGTGTCAGGGTTCAGAGCTGCAATATGGATTCAGGAATCCCTGACTCTGGGAGAAAATGTGGCAGATGGGGTGAAAATCAGGAAAAACTAATTTTTCCAGGAGTCACTCTGAAGGCAGTACAGAATCTGCAGAGCAGGACTGAGACATGAAGGTTGGGGAAAGGGTCTTGTCACAAGGAAGAGGGAAGACCAGTACCCTGGTGGTCTGAGCGGTAGGCCCCAAAGGAAAATTATACAAGGCACTGCCATAACCAGACAGCTCCTAGGGGAATTCTCCCATACCCAACCCCTCCCACCATATTGTTCCAGAGCCATAGGACCCACCAACAAGAAATCCCTCAGAGGGAATCTTCAGTCTACCCACAGTACCACCATGTAGTTGGAGGCAGAACTGCTGATTGTGGGTCAGGACAAGGTGATTATTATCTTTCAGACCCAGGACACTGGAGGAAGGCTCTGCATACAACATACAGACTCCAAACTCACAGGCTGAATTCTAAAACTTCAACACACGATCACCTAAGAAAGTCAACAAATACAACCAGTGGTGATACCACATTAATCAAGACTTCCCAGTGTTCATATCAAAATCCAGGATTCTCTGGTGTAAGCTGATACCCTTTCACAACAACACCAATGTAGTGAAAACTAACCCACAGAAACATAAACAGAATGCCAAACATAATTCAGACACAGAGAAATATAAACAAATGTTGGATCCAATTAAAATCTGGCAGGGTGGAGACTGAATACAACAGACATGAGTAAACTACCTGAGCATGATTTTAGGACAATAGTGACAAACATATTCATGAAAATCAAGGAAACAATAGCAGAAGGGAAATAGAACAAAGAGAGAGAGAGAGGAGAGCAAAGAAATGAAGAACATGATAACTGAACTAAGGAACACAATAGAGGTACTCAAGAGTAGAATGGATGAAGCCTCCAATAGAACCAGTGAACTAGAAGATAGGGCAGAGGTATGTATTCAAGCAAATGAGCAAAGAGAAGAAAGAATGAAAAGAAATAAAGAAAACATTTGTGACCTATGGGATATCATCAAAAGGAACATTAGCATCATAGGAGTCCCAGATGAAGTGATAGAGAAAATGGGGCAGAAAGTGTATTTGAAGAAATAATAACTGAGAACTTCCCAAGTCTCCAGACTCAGAAAGCTCAAGACTTCTAAACAAAAGAAACTCAAACAGACCTACACCTAGATACATGGTCATCAAAATGTCAAAAAGACAAGATAAAGAAAGAATCTTAAAAGCAACTAGAGAAAAACTAGTCACATACAAAGGATTGTCATGAGATTGTCAGTGGATTTCTAAACTGAAACACTACAGGCCAAAAGGGAATGGCATGATATACTCAAAGAATAGGATTAGCAACCTAGGATAATCCCTGAGAGATTATCATTTGGATCTGAAGGAATGATAAAAAGTTTTTCAGATAAGCAAAAGCTAAAGGAATTTATTTCCGCAAAACCAATTCAACAAAAATTACTAAAGGATGCTCTTATAAAATGTTAAGAAACCCCACTTAAGAACAGTAAGACAGCAAATATAAAAAGTGGGAAGGAGGAGAAGAGAATTAAAATGTGGGTGGTTAGAATAAATGTATGACTAATCTGCTTGAAAATACAAATAAGAAATAAACATAGAACTCTTGATGCTAACTTCAGGATAACCTCAAAATACACTGTCACGGAAAAAGCAAAAAAGAAAACAAAAGGGAAACCAATCAAAATATAACTACACCTAACCTGTCTAAGAAGAGAAAGAGAAAAACAAGGGCATTGTTTGTTACATCACACAGAAGACAAATTATAAAATGGCAATAAACAGTTACATTTCAATAATCACCCTAAATTTAAATGATTGAACTCATCAAACAATACAGAGTGGCCAAATGAATTAAAAAGCATAAGTCAACCTTCTGCTGTATTCAGGAAACTCACTTTCTTTCAAAAGATAGAGACAAGCTCAAAGTCAACAATGGAGGACAGTCCTACAGTCGAATGACAACCAAAAAAGAAAAAGAGAAAGAAAACCAAGAACAGCTATACTTGCATGGAAATTATATAATGATTAAGGGATAAATCCAACAAGAATACAGAATGCTTATTAACATATATGCACTAAAAGAAGAAGAATCAAAAATATATTAAGCAAATATTACTAGAATTGATGAGAGACATTTTACAGCAACACAATAATAGTGGGAGACTTCAACAACCCACTTACAACAATGGACAGATCAACTAGGCAGAAAACTAACAGAGAAACAGCAGCTTTAAATGACCATTTAAAACAGTTAGGTCTAATAGGCATATACCAAAGATTTCATCCAATGACTGCAGATTTCACTTTCTTCTCAAGAGTGCATGTAACAGTCTCAAGGATAGATCATATGTTGGGACACAAAACATGTCTCAAATTTTCAAGGATTGAAGTCATACCAAGTATCTTCTCTAATCACAATGGTTTAAACTTGAAATCAACCACAAAAAGATGGAATATCCAAAATTAATTGGAGATGAAACAATGTTTCTGAACAACTCTTGGGTAAAAGACAAAATGAAAGAACTTAAAAGGTACATAGAGAAGAATGAGAATGATGACACAAGTTACCAGAGGACACAATAAAAGCAAAACTAAGAGGGACGTTCATTGAAATTCAGGCCTACCTCATGAAACAAGAAAAATTACAAATGAACAATTTAACTTTACATTTAAAGTAACTAGAGAAAGAACAATCAAAGCCAAAAATCAGTAGAAGAAAGGAAATAATTTAAAAACTTGAGAAGAAATAAAATAGAAAATGAAAAGACAATCCAGAAGATAAATGAAACCAAAAGTTGGTTCTTTGAAAAAATAAACAAAATTAACAAACCAGTGGTTAGATTCATGAGGAAAAGAAGAGAAAATTCTCATAACCAGAATCAGAAATCCAAGAAGAGAAGTTACTATAGATCCCACAGAAATACAAAACATCATATGAGACTACTATGATCAGCTGTATGTCAAAAAAAAGTAAAATATCATGAGGACATGGATAGATTTCTAGAAAAATACAGTCTACAAGGACTGAACCTAGAAGAATTAGAATACCTAAACTGAATAATAAAAGCAAGGTAAGCAAAATTGAAGAGGTAAGCAAAATTCTCCTGATAAATAAAAGGTGGGACCCGATGGCTTTTCTAATGAGTTTTGCCAAAACTTCAGAGAATAATTAATAACTATTTTTTTCAAACTCTTCCAAAAATATTGAAGAACAGGGAACACTTCCAAAGACTGAAAATGAGGGTAACATCACACTGATACCAAAAGCTGATAGAGACACCTCCAAGAAAAAAATTACAGACCAGTATCTCTAATGAACATAGATGTAAAATTTGTCAAAGAAAAATTAGCAAACCAAATCCAAAAATAAATTAAAAGGATCTTCCCTCATGACCAAGTTGGATTTATCTCAGGGATGCAAGGATGGTTCATCAAACATAAATCTATTAATGTAAGACAATATATCAACAAGAGCAAGAAGAAAAACTACATGATCATATCAGTAGACAGAGAAAGCTTTTGACAAGATCCTATACTCATTTATGATAAAAGCCATGCATAAAATGGGGATAGATTATGTAATAAAGTTCATAAACAAAAACCCATAGCAAACATCAGAGTCAATTTTCTCTAAGCTCCAGAACAAGACGAGCTATCCATTCTCACCACTGCTATTTAATACTGCACTAGAAGTCATACACAGAGTAATTTAGAAATAAAAAGAAATAAAAGTAATCCAAATTGAAAAGGAGAAAGTAAAACTACATTATTTGCAGATGACATGATTTTATATATACATTTGTATAGAAAACTCTAAAAACTCTACCAAAAACATTAAAACTAATAAAAATACAGTAAATTGGCAGCTACAAAATCAATGCAAAGTCATTGCATTTTTTTTATGCAAACAACATGTTAGAAGAAGACAAAATTAATATAACCACACCATCTAAAATACGAGTTTAAAAAATCAAATATCTTGGAATACACTTAACAAAGGAGGTATAATAAAATCTATACTATGAAAACTACAAATCCTTCTTAAAAGAAATACAGGAGAACACAAAGAGATTGAAAGACATTCTCTGCTCATCTTTGTGAAGAATCAACCTGATTAAAATTGTCATCTTACCTAAAGTTATATACAGATTTACTAAAACCTCCATTAAAATCTCATAGGCTTATTTTAAGGAAATAGATAAAAAAAAAAATCTTTAAATTTGTATGAGAAAAAAGAACAAATCCAGAGGGATTACACTTTCAGGCATTGAGCTATACCATAAAGTGACAGTAATCAAAACGCAAGGTACTAGAATAATAACAGAAGCACAGATCAGTGGATAGAATTAAATCACCAGAAACCGACCTGCACACAGGTAGTCAGTTATTCTACAACAAAAGAGCCAAAAACATATGATGGAGAAAAGAAAGTCCTTTCAATAAGTGGTGTTGGGAAAATTGGACAGCCACATGCAAAAGAATGAATCTAGAGCACTTCCTAACACCATTCACGGAAATTAATTCAAAATAGACTAGAGACTTGGACATGACACCATCAATCAAAAACTTTTTGGAAGACAATACAGAAAAGACATTCCATGACATTAGCCTTAGGGAAGTTTGGGGGACTAAACTCCAGCATCATGGGAAACAAAAACAAAAATAAACAACTGGGACTAGATCAAACTAAAGAGTTTTTTCACAGAAATAGAAAATATCAACAAAACAAAAAGACAATCTACTAACTGGGAAAAGATATTTGCATTCCATATTTCTGACAAGGGCTAAATATCAAAAATATACAAATAACTCAAAGTCAGTATCAGAAAAACAGTCAATCCAATAAAAAAATAGGAAGAGGAATTGGAGAGACATTTTTCTGGAGATTATATACAATGGTGAACAGGCATATGAAAAGATGTTCCTGCTCACTGGAAATGTAAATAAAGACAACAGTGAGATATTACCATACACCTGAGAGATTGGTTATTATCCAAAAGTCTGGATATAACAAACGTTGGTGAGGATGTGAAGAAAAGGGATCACTCTTACGCTGTTGGTGGAAGTACAAATTCATACAATCCCTATTAAAAACAATATTGAGATTGTTTCAGAAAGTTGAATATGGGAATCCCATGTGATCACACCATTCCACTTCTAGATGTTTACTGGAAAGAAACAAAAACATTGACTTGCAGAGTCTTATACATTCCCATGTTTTTTGCAAACCTATTCACCATAGCTAAGAATTGTAAACTACCTAAGTGCTTAACATCAGATGAATGGATAAAGATGTGACACACACACACACACACACACACACACACACACACACACGATGGAATACTACACAGTCATTAAAAGAGATGAAATCCTGCCATTTGAATCAACATGGACTTATCTAGAGGTAATTATGCTAAGTGAAATAAATCAAAAGAATAAAGATAGATAGGAGATGATGTCACTCATAGGTGGAATGTGAATAGAAAAAACAAAGGAACAGACAAAACAAAACCAACCTTTGGACACTTGCAATAGAATTGAGGTTACCCATAGAGAATGGGACAGAGGTGAGATTAGTGATGGTGGAGCCCACTGGACAATGGTGAAGAACACTTGGTGATTTGGTGGAGGGAAGGGTGTGTTGCTATACAAATGGAATGGGGAAACTGCACATATAGGGAATCTAAACATAAGAGTTTATTTTAAAATGTTGCTGCAATAAAAAAAAATTTGAAAAAAAAAAAAACCCTCCAAAAATAATCCTACCTATAGTCTACATATCTTTTGATCCTAATCACACAATTCAACTGTCTCATTATCCACCTTATCTACGGTAACATTTTGAAAAGTTTCATAAATTTATGTCATTGCCATTAAGAGTCTCCAAATCTAACGTACCTGATTAATTAAAATAATTTGAATTAACCTAATTTTATTTACTCATTTACATATAAATATAATTATATATACATATATATGCATAAAGCTGAACTGATACACAATGACAGAGATGAATGAAAGAAGTTTGTAAATTGCATTAGGGTAAGATGATTCAGATTTATAGCTCTGCTGATAATGCTATTTAACCAAGAAATGGTCTTATTCAGGGGGCATTTCACTTCACTGAATGCAATTAGCAAGGCTTCTTCTCAATTAAATGTTTTATCAAATCACACACACAAGTCAATTTTCTTGTATGAAGAAAAAAGGAAGATTATAATTGTGAGTCATGCTGTTCTGCTTGTTTCCTTTCCTAACAACCAACAGAGAATTAGTCACCTTTCCTGGAACAGCAAGGATATGACAATGTCAGAAGAAAGAATAGTAAAGCACAAAACTTTAGTCACCTAACAGAACCAAGAAAATACAGATATTTCCCTATTATATAAACCTCCTAAATTCTATTTTGCCTGTGATCTTTTTTTTTAATAAATTAATGCAAAAATTTTCGTAGTTATTCGGAAAGCTTTCTATTGACCTGATTTATTAGAGTACGATTTGTTTTGTCCCCAACGTTCTTCCTCCCCACACATATACATAAAATATTATATACCCAATATGCCCCAAATTCTCCATGATGGTTTGATGATACTTCCCTATGAGTTCTTATTCTAGAAAAGCAACCCTAGCATCAAGGCATGCTACCACAAAATGGAAACAATATGTTGACAATGTTTATACATCTAGAAACTCAGAGCGTTCATCAAGATTTGCCCTAGGCTCCTAGAAAATTAGCCATCACACAATTGACAGAATGGGATATTTCTGTAAGAGCTGCTTTCAAGATGGGCCACTGTTTGTCACTGAAAACTTATCTAAGGTAGCGGAGTCTTCTAATAACCCAGACCACCTTAGACATAAAAATGTTAAAGTCATTAATTAAGGATTTTTCTTTAGCCAAGTACGTATTTTAAAATGTTTAAGAAGCAAGTGCTTTGGGTTGGATTAACATGAGTACAAGTCTTTAAAACAACGTAGTTTCATTCAATGTCATTTGATTATAAAGTTAATGAGAAAAACATATCTATTACTGGTCAGGGTCATAGTTTCTTTGAAATTTGCATGCTCCCCCTTCATTTGAGTGGCTTTTCTCCCGGTACTCTAATTTCCTCCCAGGACTCTAATTTCCTCCCATGTCCCAAACTTGTAGACATTAAGTTCATTGGCATATCTAGATTGTCACAGTCTGAATGAATAAAGGTATGTGCGTGAGAAAAGGAATCCTGTCCAGGGCATTTCCCATTTCGCACCCTAGGAGAGCAGGATAGGCTGAAGCTACCCAAGACCCCAAACTACATTAAGTGGCTTGTAAAAGGAACAAATGAATAAAGAAAATAATAAATTAATGAATATAAATTCATTGTTTAATATCAAAAGTGTCTTGGTACTTTATTTAGAAGTTTGGGATATTTTTATTTACCAGAAATGTGGTGTAGAAACTTACTGCTTGTTTATATCAGTTAGCCTGTAATAAAAGGATTTTTGTTTATATGTTATTTTGCTTAAATTAGCAGTTTCCAAAAACCTATTGACAATATTAAATATGAACTTAACTATAAATTAGTCCTTAGAAATCAAGGATCCAAGCAAAAAAAAATTAAATTAATTAATTAATAATAGTTGCTTTAAACTCTTAAAATAATTATATTTATAATATTTTATCTATACGATATGATCCTTTTTTCCAAGTATGTATATTTTTCAATTTTTCTAAAGAATTTAAGAAAATGACCAATAATATATGATCCCAAGCATAATATTATGTGCTGGAGTGGTCTAAATAAACATATGGCTTTTTCTGCTAGCATAGCCTCTGAAAGTAAATCAGACTTAGGAGCTGCATTCAACATTTCAGTCAACCAAGCTATCTAGCAATTAAGCATTACTGCAACGCACTAAATGGTACCCAGGTTACTCATTTTTTTAATGTTCTATATACAGGTTCCCTTGAGAACAACTAAAAACATTTGATTTTTGGTGTCGAGGCAAATTTATGTCCTTTTAAATTTCAGACTAAAAATGTTAAGATTTAGAGATTAAGTAATAGAGACTCAATTTAATATCAGAAGAACTTTGTAGAAGAATACTCTCTGAGCTTCAGTTTACTCACGTATCTGATTGTGAGAATCCCCATGAATTTGTAGGATATCAAAAAAAAAAAAAAAAAAAAATCTCTGATCTAGCATCTGTAAACCAGTGGGCTCTTAAAAAGCATCCAGAGAGCTCAGGGTTAAGAGAAGGGGGCAGCCTTGGAAACCACCATGGGAAGAGAATGAGCCATATGTCTTTGCATTTCCCGCCATTTCTCTGATTTCATCTACTACATAGAATGAGCCTCTGGATCAGACTTAACATCAAGAAATTCTTCTGGCTGTGGAGAAAAAAGAATTCTCATACAATGTCAGTGGGAATGTAAATGAGTGAAACCTCTATGGAAAGCATTATAGAGATTGCCCAAAATGTTAAAAATAGAACTACCATGTGATCCAGCAATTCCACTGCTAGACATTTATTTGAAGAATATCAATTTGAAAAAATACATATGCACACCTATGTTCATAGAACAATTTATAGGAGCCAAGCCATGGAATCAACCTACCTGTTCATTGACAAAAGGCTACATGAAGATGTATATACTCAGAGGAATACGACTCAACTGCAGGAAAAAAAAATGAAATATTGTCTTTTGTGACAACTTGGATGGACTATGATTATGCTAAGTAAAATAAGAAACAGGAAAAAACACCAAATGGTTTCACTCATGTAAGTAATATAAAGAATCAAAGCAAACAAACTAACAAAACACAATAAAAAAATAATACAAAAAATACTCTGAAATCAAAATGGTGCCCTCCAGAGGAGAGTATGAGGGGAAAGGAATTGTCTACTGGAGGGCGTCAACTGATAGTGGTTAATTTCTAGTGATAGGTGTTGCATGCTATATACATTGATTTGAATCTATTCTCCTGAAACTGATAGTTTATAAACCAATAGTACATTCTTTTTTTAAAAATTCAAAATTAAAAAGTTCTTCTGCAGATTAAAATATGTTTGAAAGGCACAATAGTAATAATCATTAATTCTATATAAAAAATTTCATGATTATAATAAGCTGTTTCTAAGTTTCCTTAGAGAACTGTTTGACATCAAATATTTTCTAATTTTATTGCAAAATAAACCAACAAGGAAAAACTTTGAGATGTCAAATTATTTCTAGTAATAATAGGTTACAAATTTTTGTCTTTAAATAGTTCCTCACATCCCCCTCAAAAAACATCCGTAGCCACTCTACTTAATATTGAAGACTTCTTTCCATTTCTCTGCTTACCAAATTTTATTCTCTTCATAATGTCCACTTTGAAGTTCATTACTATCATGATTTTCTCCATCAAAAATCTGCTTCTCTTCTTTAAGGATATTGTGTACATTACACTCATTTGCTATTGCATACGCTGTCTTAATGTGAGTTTTACTATTTTTGTTTTTTGCTTTGGTTTGGTATTTTTGCTTATATAGGTGGTGTTTCTCCAAATAACCCAAATATTTGAGAGTGCTCTTACTATTGATTTGAACACCTAGCATAGAGTTGAGTGCATATACATAGTGTACAGCTAATAATTATGTGCTAAGTTTTAAGAATTTAATATTTTCTACTGTTCAGACTCTCTGGGGAAAAAACTTAGACAAATACAACCTCTTAACCACTTCACAGATCTCTTTATTTTCTTTTTTCCATGTCTCCTACCAGATTTTGATTAGCATTAAACAAATATATATTGAACGCCTCTTCTGTGACACTTACACGGTTAAGGACTGAAAAACCTGGTGAACCAGGTAAGGCTAGTACCAATCCTCGTTGAATTTACACCAGGGTGAAGGAAGCAGAGAAAAATTAAAAAGCAAATAAAATAACGACAGGAAGTATTAAGCATTTTGAAGAAAATAAAGGACTGAGCTACTTTCAAATAATACATTAGTAATACAACTGTCGATATTATAGGATGTCAGGACAGTCCTCTGCAGCGTAGAAGGTACTAGAGGCAGTAAATTTTGTTTTGTTTTGTTTTTCCTTTATTCACAAGCATACAGTTTGCATAGTTTTAATCCCGTGTAACTTCAACTTTCACAAAATTTTAAATAAGTCTTGCTTTTTGGATTTTGAAAGTCAAGCAATAGAAAAAGAAATAACTGAACCTGTGTATCTGAGCACCTCTGATGTGAGGAAGGAAAAAAACAACTCCAGAAGTCTCAGGAATTTGGCACTTACCGTGACCTTGGGAGGAGTAAAAGAATAAAGACAATGGTGCTTGTGGCCTCCCAGGCAGAAACAAGGCTACAAAAGGGATGTGATATGGTTTGTCAGGGCACCAACATTTTTATAAGGTGAAAATGACATGAAACGATTTTTTTTAAACTAGCATTTGAAAAGGTCGGGTTGTTGAAGGAGTACAAATGATTAAGAGCTTAGTTTCGTCTTCTGGGGTTCACTTTCAGTTCACATCTCCATTAGCAACAGAGGCTGCGACGCCTTTTGTTCACTGTAGGGAAGACTCAACTTGCAGCAATGGGTACTGCACTGTGTCAAACACCTGTCAGGGGCTCAGTCAACACCTACTGGGCCTCACCAGCCAACTCCCAACGGAACTGAGTCCCGTCCCGCTCCCCGCACCGCCCAGACTCGGAGCTTCGCCTACCCCGACCTCTGCCAGCGGCTGCCAACACCAAAAACCGACCCACCTGGAGAACTCAGAGGTGCGAGTCAAGACCGCCGCTGCGGCTGACCACCCGGAGCTTCCGCCTTGGTCTCCTAGGTTACCGCGTTACCAGGTAGCCATAGCAACCGGAACGGTCGGGCCTACTACTGTCGGCCAGTAGAGGGAGCAAGTGAGCCCCAGCGAGAGAGAAAGGGCATGTTTAAGAAGAAAAGGGCAGTTAACTCACTGAGCCCTGGAGGCTTTCTGGATGATGAGCAATTGGTTAACATTTAATTAGCTCCTACCATATTCCAGGCACTATTCTAAGAGTTTTATTTGAAACATTCATCCTCATATCAGTCCAATTTATAATCTCAGAAAGTTTAAAGCACGTAAAGATGAGAAATAACCAAAATAACAGAGCTAGCAAATGGCAAAACCTCCAAACATCAACCCAAGCAGTTCAGGACTCCCACGTAGATGCTTTGTTCAATCACTTGTCACAGTTCAGGATAGGTCAAAGCTAAAAGTAGAGCCCAGATCTCTTGGCAGACTCAGAATTCTCGTTTCCTTATAACAATATATGATTCACGGGGGTGTTCAATTATAAACAACCAGCATATCTAAAAGATTTTCTGTTCCAGTCACCTGTGATGAACTTATTTTTGACTTCTTTATTTCTTTTTACATTTTTTTTAGTAGGTTATGTAATTGGTTCTCTAGTTGGTCAGTCTAAAAATCTGTGCTTATTGACATAGAACCTACGTTGTTAAGGGACTAATAATCTCAACTATTGTAGCTAAAATACTAATCTCTGCACCATCACTTTACACATTTATGAATCTGTTAATATTCATTTAAGAAAATAGTGGTTTCTTTTGGCAAGAAAGAGTATGTTTTTGTTTTTAAGGCAATAAATTGTCCAGTGATTTTGACTCTAAATTGAAATGAAAGCAAACCTGAGTTTGGGTCCTAGTCCTGCCACTGCTCCCCTACTGTGTGACCTTGAGCAAGCTACTTAGTCACACATGCTGTTTGGAAGAGTACACTGAATATGTCTGTTGTCTTCAGCACTAAGTCAGACCTTTAGAAGGTGCTTGACAAATGTTAAAATTTGGTAATGGTGATGTGGTAGTTGTAATTACTTAATGCTCACTTTATTGTTTCACCAAGTCCTGCCTTTAAATCTCACAAATTTCAAATGGATAGAAAATGTCATTAGAATTTTCTTGTGTGGATTGTTTTCCAGATAAGTATATGTACCCTTCCAGTTACCAAGAAAGTTATTTTCAGGATGCACCCATCTATTCACCTGTACTTCCATTTATGTATCAAAAGTGTATTGAAAGTTCACTGTTCTTGCTCCTGAAAATAATGCAGTGAAGAAAATACAGCCTTTCCTGTTGTTAAACTCATCTTTTAACAAGAGCAGAAAGATAATAAACATATATATGTGTATATATATATATATATGTAGAGAGAGAAAGAGAGAGATTATATAGATACAGATATAGACATCATATGTTATGAAAAAAAACAATTGAGTTCAAATTTAGGTTAGAGTTAAGAAAATCTTTGAATGCAAAACTTTAAATCTGATACAATCAAGAAAAGTATAATGTGAAAAACTTCCAAGCATTTCTGTACAGCCCTTTAAAAAAAAATATGTCAATGCATTTATTGATATAATAGTAAAATTCAACACATAGAAATAACATATAAAATATTCTGGTAAACCATTAAAAATATTATCTTACTTATATTTGGGGAAATAGCTTATGTACATTTATGCAAAAGCAGAGCCAAAAATAAACCCATGCCAAGTTACATAGTAAAATGAAAAATATGAAAAGCTTGTCTTTCAGAATCATGATAAGTGACAAAATGAAATGAAACATGTAAAATCAATGACACTTCTAGAGATACAATATTCTCTCTTCTGAAGCAGAGTGCATTTAACTGACACAACAGAAATTCTGCAAATAGTTTACCATGTCCGTATCAGGAGCACAGTATTCCTAAGGGTTTTTTTGCAAACTCATGCTTCTTTGTGCCATTGTAAAGACAGGAGTTGAACTTGAGGTTTTTGAACTAGGGATATTCAATTTAAAGAGATGAAAATTACCGACAATGAAGAAATTGAGAGTGAAGACTTACTGATTTCCAAGGATAGCTGCAAGATCATTCTTAAAAGGGACTTCATTCTTTCATAAACTACACACATATCACACGCATGCACACATGCGTGCTTCTATTGAAGTCACCCAGCACATTAAGTAACCTTATTTTGTACTTTGAAGGGCACTTGCCTGGAAGAAAATTGTGGTGCACCTTAGGACTTTCTGGTCACTCACAGGTAATAAACGTTCTTATATGAGTAATAAAGATGTCTAGCCCCACATAATTGAACCCTATATGTGATTTAGTATTAAAGGTTTTCCTTTTGCAGTGGTTTGGGCTTACTGAATGCAGGGAAGACAAAAGTAAAGGCTTATGTTTCTATTCTTCATCATCCATTCTTGCTTCAGTCTTATTAATTGCTCATATTAGAAGTACAGGAAAGAATACGATGTAAAGCAGTGAAGTCCTGTCTTGATTAGTACTGAGCCTGCCATGTGTTTAAAGTAGTCCTCATATGCTCTATCCCCTGGGACCCTCCTACCTGTACACCACTAGATGAGGGGATACATTCTCCTCAGACATTTGTTTGGTGAGCCCCTTCACATCAAGTGAGTCTTCTAATTTTCTCTTCAGTGTCTCAATAATCTTCTTGGACAGAATTTTAAATGACTCACTTTCTCTTACATGTCTGCATCAGACTCGAAAGTCTGTTCTATAGATAATTGTCTTACAGACTTATCTCTGCCACACTAGGGGAAGTCAAGATAGCCACCAAGTCACCTCTGATTAGCTCACATACTAAAAACCGGTCAGCCTAACACTTGCTATCACACTTATCGGGTGGGAGATTAAAACCATGCCCCTACCTATAGGGACCCACTGATGATTGTCTTACTAGGCTTGAAATGAGGGATGGGGCTTTTGACAAACACTATCCAAAACCTGGAAATAAGGTAAAAAATAACTGCCTGTTTTTTCAATGTCATGTTAGAACAGTATCTCAGAGTACTTACAAATGTTATCTTGTTTTCTAGGAAAACATACCTTTGTGTGATTATCATGTATTATTCATAAAACTGTAATTCTATAAAGTTTCATGTCAATATGTAGGATTTTTAATCTACACCTTTCATATCATTTGCCTCTAGATTGCAAAGAATTTCTCTTTGATAGGTCAAATAATCTCAAAGGTTATGGTTTTATTACCCTGTTGTACCCTAACCAATTCTATATCTAACCTAGAAATCACGCACCAGCATTTTTTGCCTATGTTTATACACAGTCAACCTACGAATATTTTTTAATCAGCTTTGCCAATCTGGTGTTTTCTTTCTTAATGTATTAAGTAAACTGTAAAACCTTTATATTAATGAATATAACATTGGGTTCTTAACTATTAAATTATATTTTTATAGTACCAAGCCTTCCTCTTTTGAAGGGAAATGGGTAACAGCATACCGATAGTTTTTCAAAGATATTCTTCTGATATTATCTCCATTTCTTGGCCTTTGAAAGTCTTTTATAGACAGAATTTGCTGGTTAGTTTAGGGATATAAAACAAGTTTTCCACCATATCCTTTTTGCAAGTTCTGCTATGTATCCTTATTTTGAAATAGGGCATCAACTTTCTTCATGCCTTGACAAACACTGAATAGAACATCTTATTACATATGTATGGGATTTTTCAAATTGTCAAGGACAGCTGAGCTTTAAAGACAACATAACATTACAAAAAGTTTTCTCAAAGACCTAAATTAGTCTGATATAAATATATTTAAATGCATCTGAGGAGCTTAATTTAAAGAAGGGAAAAAAAGAAACTTATAGTCAGGAGGTGACATTGTCCTTTTATAATTTTTCTCAGCATTGTAATTTCCAGCTGCCACCCGTAACACAGAATTCTTTAGAAAATAAATTTCCATAACACAAAGCAATTATTACTGAGATTTCACAAGTGGAGGAAAATCATCAGGGTATAAGATAAATGTCTTCTTCCTGCAATGTGCAGTTCCTCCCCAGTTGAAAATTAAAAGTGGAGGCTGGTTGGATGGGCATAGCTTCGTTTCATCAGTATTTATTCAATAATTATTCTATCCCTGGCACTGACCCATGATAGATACGAAAGGGAATAAAAACTATTTCTGCCCTTGAATTACCCATTCTCTATTGAGCTAAGTGTGAGCTTACAAATAATTGATACATAATATATCAAGAACTGTGTTCACAAAGTATAGGCGTATGACATATTAGTAGCATTGCTAGAATTTAAAGGTGGTTCAAACTTAATATAGGTGGCAAGGAGATAAGGATGGAAAACTATTTTGTAATCAATTTTAAAAGCACCTTAGACATTATCCTGTTCGCAACTGAAACTTTCAAATTGTTTTTAAACAGAAAATCATCATTTAGTATGAAGAGAGCAGCATCTTCCAAAAATAATCCTGATGACTAAGTGGATACAGAGCAAAAGGAAAATATGGAAACAAAGGCCAAATTTAAAACATGGTCATATTAGTCCCAGATAGCAATGAATAGAGAATGAATCAAAGAAGAAGGCAACCAAGTGAAATAGACTCAGGGGTTTTAATAAATCCCAAACAGGACTTGTACTGTGAGCAAGTGTGTTGATGAAGAATAAGTTACAATTCCAAGAAACAGGGGCCGAGGAGGTAGTAAGGACATTAGTTCAATTTTGAATTTTTCCTTTTGCGATAGAAGTAAGAAGATGTAAAGTAAAATGAGGATTCAGTTGGTAAAGTGATGAGGGATGGCCGTAGATATTAAGGTGTCAGCAGCATAGAGAGTGCAATCACATCATAATGAACAGTTGAAATTGTCCTGTGAGACAACTACAACTATGGAAGAAATGTTTTTGAGAAAAAAAAAATCCAGCTAGCAACTCTAAAATAGACCAGGATAAACCAGCAGTTGACTTTGTTATCCAGTAGTACTTTTTTGTAGTTTCCTCACAAATGAGCTTTTTGACCTCAGTGAAGTCGCTAATGTGATCTTCAGTTAGTCTCAGTGTCATTCACATATTTGCTGCAGACATTTCGGTCCCTGAAAATTATATTGCCAATTCCAATAAACCTACAAACAATTCATGTAAACAAGTCCAGAGTAGGTGAAGATAGAACTCACATGATGAGGTCCTTAGAAAGATATTATATTTGAATAGAACATTATTTCATTTTATACTATACCCTCTAATTTAATACATGGTTAATATTTGTTAGTTTTAGCCAAGAATGATAAACAACTACACTGAACACAAATAATCTGCCCCTTTTTCCACTCCGCATTCACCTTGGCATGCATGTTTTCCTACATGACCTAGCCCACTCTTAATCCAAACCGAACCAATCACATTTTCAATTGTGGCAAGGTGGAATTGAGATTGAGAAAATATTCTTGAGGTATTAATATTCTTCCATGAAAACCACAGGAGGGAAAAAATAGAAAAAGAGGTTGAAAGAAAGGTAGAGGAAATATAAGAAAGGAGGTAAGTCATTGTCTGGACAATTTTCTTTTCCAGATGACTAACTATATCCTAACTATCTTCTAACTCTTGGGTTTTAGGATATAGCCCTTATTCCTTAGAATAAATAACCCTTTGTGACATAAACTAGCATGGCTTGGTTTCAGTTGTGGAGAACAAAGATGACTGCCAGAAGAATTGTAACATCAATAACTTTCTTTAAACGACAAGTTCAAACTACAGATTCTCATATAATTCTCTCCAATAGCATAAAAACATTAATCGATGTCTTTAATAATTTTAAATTAACAAGCCTATATAGACAGATAGGAAAGTCATCTGACATTCTTTTAAAACTTTTCCTCAAAAAAAAACCCTGAAATCTTTTGCTTATTTTTTAATCAGTTTAATTTCTTAGTTCGTTTGCTTTAAGTTTAGCAGTGCCAGTTTTGCTAGCAGACAATTATTTATAATTGATGTAGCTTTAGGGAAAAGCTAATCTTAAAAAGAAAAAAAATGCTGGCATTTCAGAGAAAAAGTCATTCATTTCTGATACTTGCCAAGTTTTAATAAGTGTATCCTACTGTCTTCTTGAGATTTATTCACTGTTAGCTGTACTTCATTTGGAAAATTTGCATTTTTCTCGTATGCAGTCAAGCTGGGAGGCACAAAACAAGAGTTACAAGGTTTGTTTGACATGAGATGTCTAACAGTAATTTTCTTTCATCAACTTTATTCTCCTACAGTTCTGATCCCCAAGGGCAGATTTTTCATCAGATTTTGTGAAACATTTTATAATAACAGGCTTACTTTTGCAGAAGTTACTCCCAAACATTCCAAAGAAACTGTCACAACTCGCCAGTATAGAACAAACGAGATTTACCATTCTTGTGTCCTCTGTGAGTTTATTATGACTTATGTGCACATCTTCACATTAATTGGAAAAAAAATTAGATGCATCTAAGGTAGCTAGTTTCAATGAAGGTGGTGTTCATTCAAATATTTACCAGCAGTTTATTGAGGACCTTCTGTCTTCCAGATAACTTTCATAGACAATGCTACAACCATGAAAAAGATTTGTATTATTTCTTTACGTAAATAATAGTCTAGATGGGAGATACAAGAATTCAGGATAGCAACTACGAAAGCTGTAAAGGAACATAATACTCTGAGAACACAGAAGGACACTCATCTAATAATTGGGGATCAGGAAAGACTTCAAGTGATATACCATCTTGACTTGGTGCAGATGGTTCAGTAGTAGCTCCAGACTGGTTTGGAGGTTGGGTAAAGTTAGGGAGTGTTTTGCATAAAATTTTTTAGTCCTACTGAAACATTAAAGTGACTTAGAAGAAGTGGAGAAGGGAAAAGAAAAGAAATAGTAGCTATACAACTCTGGTAGAGTCTAGAGCAATTAAGAGGTCTTCATTACACTCTAGTGTAATGTGCCCTAACCAAAATTAGAGGAAGCAAACCTAAAGGAAAGTGAAAGGAGCCAAAATTCATATCAAAATAAAATCATAAATAGACTTGGAATTGATTAGATGAGAGACCAAAGAGTGATGGATGATCCCCAGAATTGATGGGACTGAATATAGGAAACTTGCTTAAGCAATATTCAGCTATTCATTTAACACACAATTTGAGTACTTAACAAATGTCAGTTATTGTTTGGGACATGGAATATTGGGGGATAAACTCTGTCTTTGTCTTAATTGAGTCTATCTTTTATTGGGAAAAAATGCAATATACACATAGTCCAACTATGGATTGTCCCATGAGGAAAGTAAAGCAAGTTTACAGAAAAGATACTTCCCTGGGGTAGGATCCTAACTTAGGTAGTATAATTGAATAAAATCTTTCTGAGGAAGAGACATTTGCTATATAACACCATCACAGGTAAGAAACCATGGGAAAAATTTTATTATTTCTGGAAGAACATCATACCCTGGTATAAAGGTGTAAGAATGTAATTTAAATGTGGAAAAGAGGGGAAAAAAATTGAATATAGTCTACATGGAGAAGTAGGGAGGAGGAATAAGAAGGTCAAAATAAGGGTCATGAGTCTATTTCAATTAATTCAGGAAGCCATGAATGATTGTTAAAGGAGAATCATAAATTATTTCTTTTGTTAAGAAATTAGTGATTAGAAGAGATTAGACATATGAGGCCAAAATTTAAACAGACAAAAGAGAATACTAATGTAATAGTCTGAGCAAGACAATCACTAGATGATTGTATTAAGGACATAATTATTTTTTTAAGATGCAGAATGACTGCTATAACAAGATCCTGCATAGCAGTAACTAAATAAATTGAACATTAACTTCTCTCTCAAGTGGCTATTAATATTGTTGGATTAATACCTACTTTTTTAGTTTGTTTCTCTTATTATTTGCTCTTAATTTTGTCTTCCACTAATTTTTTACTTTTTGTGGTTTTAATTAAGCATTTAATATATTCCATATTATTCCCTCTCTTAGTATGTTATTATATCATTTTAAAAAAATGCTTTGGTGACTGTCTTCGAACTTGCAATATACACTTACCAGTAATCTAAGTTTACTTTCAAATAACACTATATTGTTAATCCCTGTATTAGTAGTGTGAGTACCTTATAATAACAAAATAATCATTCTTCCTTCTTACTCTCATTTTATCACTGCTCTCATTCATTCACATATGTACATGGCACATATGCATACATAACTGAATAGCTTGTTATTATCATTTTGAGTAAACTTATCTGTCAGATCAATTAAGAATAAAAATTTTTTTCTTTTTACTTTCACTATTGCTTGTCCAGTACTCTTCATTTTATGATCTGTTTCAGACATGTATACAATTTTCCTTCTCTCTAGAGAGCTTCTTATTGTTAATTTTAAAAATCATAACTCATGATTTATTACCACTCTAGGTAAATATTTACTTTTGGAACAATAAGCACTTCTTTCAAGGCAAGTATATTAGAAACAAGTTCCTCAATTTTTGTTTTGTTTCGTTTCTTCTTGAAGGGCAATTTTAGGTTAACTAATTAAGGCAAATAATTCTAGGTTAGTGATTTTTTTTCATTTCTTAACACTTTCACTCCATTTTCTTACATGCATGATTTCTAAAATGAAATTAAATATAATATTTATTTTTGCTACTCTGTAGGTAAGATGATTCTCCCTCTGGTTTCTTTTAAGAAATTTTTCTCTTCTCTTTAATTTTTCTGTAACGGAGGATGATATTCCTAGATATAATCTTTTTTAGTATTTATTCTGCTAGATGATCTCTGGTCACTATCATTTCTTCAACTCCTTTTTCTTCTCCTTCTGGTATTCTCATTATGCACATGTCAGACCTTTTATAGCTGTCCCATTCTTGTAGTGTCAGCCATTAACAGGGCAGCAGGAGGGAAGGGAACAGAGAAAGTCCTTCAATCGAAAGGCAGCAGACACTGAAAAGGCACCAATCTGACCCCAGAGGTGGGGCTATAGACTGCCAGACTCTTTAAAAACTACAGTCCAAAGCTCACCATGTCCTGTTTCCCTCTTGGAATATGGTCTGCCCTTATCCTATATCTTAAAGAGTGAGCTATCTTCAATAAATCTTATTTGCTTTTGCTTACCTTCTGTGTTCCCAGACAGGTGGGTCTGACAAAATTTTCTCTTGGACTCACAGGAAACCTGAGATAAGTTCCCAAGACTCTCACACTAACACCATGGCTCTAGGATATTCTGTGCTGTTCTTGGTTTTGTTTTGCAATTTTTTTCAGTCTTTAATTTTACTTTTTTTGTTGTTTGTTTACTTTTCGGTTTTGGTGGTATCTCCTGAGATGCCCTCATGCTCAAAGATTCTTCTATTAGTTATGTGCAAAGTCCCTTCCATTTTAAGAAGCATGAGGGAATTTGCCTCCAATATTCAGTGTGAAACCAGCAGAAATTCAGGATGCAAATTTCACAGAGGTATTGTTGAGGGAGAAATTAGGAAAGATGTCAATTGCTATCATCTCCTCTTCAAACTTCCAATATCACTTGGGAGAGCCCACAGAGTGGAACAAATTCAGCCTCCTTTCAGAGAACAAAAGGCCATGAAATTCCTTGATGCCAGAGAACTTACAGAACAAACTGAGACGTGTCCCCGCTTCCTGTCTCACCTGAATCCACCTGCAGCAATTGCTTAGCTTTTGATGTTTAAAACATTCCTCTCTTATCAATAGTCTACCTGAATAACCCTCTCCTCAGAAAGTTAAGGGTATAAATTTGGCAAAATCTTATCAAGGCCACCTAGGCTACACACAGGAGTTATGTCCTTCTGTGCTGTAAAATTCTTTTCCTCTAATAAGTTTATTAAGTCACACTGATTTAAAATGACTAGGAATTTTTCTTAGCCATTTTGCTGCTAAACCTCAGAATACCACTTCAGTATGAGGTCCCTCCAATGACTTGTTCTCCCCAGAGATTTTAAACAGTGTGTGATGTTGGTTCTGCATCTATAGTAATTCTTCACTTACATTTCAGGTTTCTCAACCCTGGCATTCATCCCAAATTGGTTTATGTTCAGTAAATTGAGATTTTCTGTATTTCCCTCTAGGACTCTACAATTTGGGGCAGTGGTTTTTCCATGCCTCTCTTACAAATCTAGGAAGAATGGTTGATTTTTCAGTTTGCTCAGCTTTCTACATGTTAGGATTAACATCTCAAACTATTTTAATTATTATCACTTTTGTAGTGCAGTTTGAAATCTGGAAATGAGATGCCTCCAATTTTATTCTTTCTTATGATAATTGCTTTGGCTATTTGAGATCTTTGGTGATTGCATACAAACTTTTTTTTGTTCTTGTCCAGAAAAGTTTCAATGGAATTTTAAGAGAAAAGATATAAAATCTGCATATTGTTTTAAATAAGATGACCATTTTAACAATCCTAATCCTTCCCTAGCATAAGCATGGAATATCTTTCTATCTCTTTATATCTTCTTCTATTTCTTTTAACAATGATTTTTAGTTTTCGTTACACAGGTTTTCACCTCCATTGTTAAATTTATTCCAAGGTAATTTGGTTCTTTTTGTTTTGATTTTAAATAAGTTATTTCCTTTATTTCTTTTTCTTCTACCTCCTTTTTTGCAGATAAAACAATAAATTTTTGTATGTTAATTTTGTGGTCTGCAATTTTACTGTATTCATTTGTTAATTCTAATAGTTTTATGGTTTTCTTAGTGGAATCTTTAGGGTTGTCGATGGAAGTTTATTTTTTCTAATAGAAGTATGACTGTCTCTGCCTATATTTGGTTACCACTTGATTGTCGGATTGTTTTCCAGTATTTGACATGAGCCCATTTTTTTGTTAGAGCGTAAATTGTTTTTCTGTATGCAGAAGAAAGTTGGATTTTGTTTTCAATCCACAAAATCACTCTATATTTTGGTTGGTGAGTTTAATTCATTGACATGTATGGTGATTATTGAATAGTCATTATTGTCATTTTGTTTTTGCTTTCCGGCTATTCTTATAAATAGTCACTGTACATTTGTTGTCTTACTCTGTTGTATTTTGACAGATTAATTTTATGTTGTGTTTTCATTTTTTTTTAAGTTTTTTTTCCTACGAATTTATGTTTTGAGATTGCACAAGTCTTTAATTATGTTTCAATGTTTATCATTTTTCTTAACTTGAAAGCAAGTTAATCTCAAACTCATTCTAAAAGGCTTATGTTTACGCTCCTCTTCCATACATTTTATATTTTGGTATCTTGCTGTTTCTAGGTGGGTTTTCTTTTTATTTTATAGAAATTCCTTTAGTATTTCTAGCAAGGCAAGTTTAGCAGTGATTAATTCCTTTAACTTTTGTTTGTAAAACTCTTTATCACTCTTTTGATTCTAAATGATAGTCTAACAGAGTAGAGAATTCTTGCTTGGAAATCTTTCTTTCAGCACTTTGAATACACCACGCCACGGTCTTCCGTCATATATATTTTCTGCTAAAAAATCCACAGATAGTCCTGTGGGAGCTTCCCTTGTGTGTGACTTGCTTTTCTCCAGCTGCTTTTAAAGTTGTCTCTTTATATTTAATTTTACACTTAAATTGCAATGCATCTTAGTGTATGTCTGTATGGGTTTATTTTGAATAAACTCTTAGCTTCTTGAAATCTGATATCTGTTTTCGTCTTCACGTTAACCCGATTCTCAGTAATTCTTAATGAAATAATTTTTCCTTCTCTTTCTCCCTCTCTCCTTTCCTTCTGAGACTCCTTATGACATAATATTGGTCTTCTTGATGTTATCACGTAAGTCTCTTATGCTATTGCTGTTTCTTTTCATTGATTTTTTTCTCTTTGAAGCTCTATGTGGTTGCACTCTTCTGGTGTATATTCTAGCTCACTGATTTAATTGCACGCGTTTTTCTAACCTACTGTTAGTCACTTTTCTTTTTTTTTAGCTCAGCTATTTCGTTTTTTAGCTCTACAATTTCTGTTTCAAAATTACTAGTATTTTCTTTCTCTTTTTTGTAGTTCCCATTTTGTTCATCTGTTGTTATCCTGATTTCAGGGAACATCTTTAAAACTTTTGCTTTAAAATCTTGTTGAAATATTTTTTGTTAGTTATTTTGCTTTTAGATTTTTTTCTTGTATTTTGTTTTGTTTTTTTTTTTCTTTTGGTCTATCATTCATGATTTATTCTTCTGTTTATTTTGTTTGATATTCTTGGTTTTAGTTTTTCTGTTTGTTTGTCTTTTTTCTGTGAGTTAGGCTAAACAGCTTTATTTTTCTATCATGATCTAATGGTCTTGTTTTAGGTTATCAATTTGCAAAGTATTGGGCCTAGGGTGTTGGTCCAGAATGTTGAATTTTCTATTGCTATAACCTCTGTATCATTCAGAATGATTGCAACACTAGATCCAGAACAGAATGGAGGCCCAAGACTGCTGCCTTCAGGGTAAGAGTTGGAACAAGTTATGCAAATGATATCAGTGTCCACTAATGTTCCTTGAAATGGGAACCTCTGCTCTACTTTCAGTTCTTCCAACCCCTACAGGAAAGAATTCAAGGAGACTCAAAAATAGATGCAAGAAAGTTCTGTTAGAAAAGGAAAGCATGAGTGTGGGTATATTTTAAAACAAGTGAAGTAGTAAAGTACACATGCAAGATATGTTTGGGGGCATGCTCTGAGATTGCAAGAAAGAAACACACGAGAAGGCATGGTGTCTGTCAGTTTTGTGGCGCTATTGCGTCAGACTGATGATTAGTTATAAAATTTCTGTGAAGAAGGTGGGTCTCCCTTGGCAGAATGAAGGGCCTTCCTTCTTAAATGAAGCTATACTTTTATATTGTTCTCTGGTTTAGTTCCTATTCTGTCCCTACAGAAAGAGGATTCCTCACAGCTCTCCCAACAGTATTGGCCTGTAAATGTGATCTTAGTGCATTTTGGTTGTGATTTTAACCTGTCTCTAAGCCAGTTTTTCACCCAGAGTCATGGATACAAGAAATTAGGATTGACGAGAAAGACCTGAGGCCTGTGTAGGCCCAGGAATTGGGAGCTCTAGCTACTTTAGATGCAAGCAGCAAGCAGAAGTGCAAAGCTGCTTAGCAGAAGCCTAAGTCAGGACAAGACAATTGTTTTGCAAGATCACTGAAGAGTCTCTGCAGATCTTCCCTAGGAAATTTGCTGAAACCTCCCCAATTCAAGCTTTGCTTTAACACACTCACCTGCTTGTAGCCGCTGATACCCTAGGAAAGTGCTGCCCAGGCAGCTTCAAGAACCATTCCCCAGAGAGGCATAAACTAGAGAACATACTATCTGACACAATAGGTGCCCTTATGGTGAAGAGGGTGAACTTTTACCCTTAGTGATGCCTAACTGCAACATGGTGTCTATCAGTGCTGGTGCCACACAGACAAAAGAGAACCTGGTGACGACATCCAGCAGTATCTCTGTTCACGGGGAAACTATCTTTCTTATTGCTCACACTGATGCTATTTGTTCTGTTTCTTGCTCCCCAGTGTCCTACTGTTTTCTAAAAGCATGCTCCTGTATTATCTAAATCAGGGTATAGACAGTGTTATCTTAAATGCAGTGCCTAAGTGCAGAGGCATCTGATATGACCTTGAGCCTTTTAGCACCAGGAAGAGGCTCTGAATTGCTGATCACTCCTAAGCCCAAGGATTTCAGTATCAGTTAACATTCACACCTTTCTGAGAGGGCATCTTGATTTTTCTAACCTTTCCAAAGTCTTCCATCACTTTTTATTGTGGAGACAATGATGCCCTAGTTCTGTTATTTTTCAAAGGCAATAGTTCTTAAATGGATACAGTTTTGTTATTTCTGTAGAGATAAGATGAGGCCATTATCTTACCAGTTTGCTATCTTGGAACTTGGGGCATATTTTCTTTTTTGTCTTATTTTTTTTAAGACAGACAGGAATGAAAGCAAACAGGCAGACAGGAAGAAAGAGAATGGAAAAAGTATTTTATTTATTTAGCTGTTCATTTTGGTTGTTTCTTCCTGGCCCAAGATCATGAATCTGTGTCCTTGGACTACATGCGAACTGAGCCCTGGGCAGGGTCTTAATAACTGAGCTGCCAAGACACACTGACATCTTTTCTTTTAAATAGCTATGTGTAAGTATCTATAGTATAGTATAGTATGCAATAGATTATATATATTTTAAGTTCACTACTCAGTGAATTTTGACAAATGTATAAGCCTGTATAACTACCACTAAAATAAAGACAAAAGGCATATCATGCCCCATGTGCTTGTTTCTTTGTAGTCAATAACACCAGAAAATTTGATCTGCTTTCTGTCAATGTGGGATATTTTTTCCTGTTCTAGAATGTAGTATAAATGTAAGCATACAGTTTGTACTCATTTGTATAAAATGTTTTTCATTCAGCAAAATGTTTCTGAATTTGTTCAGCATTTATATTTGTGTTAGCCATTTCCTTTCATTGCTGAGAACATTCCATTGAATAGATATACCACACTTTGCTTATAAATTCACGTCTTATTGGACACCTAATTGTATCTAGTTTTTGTCTCTTAATAATAAATCTCCTATAAACAGTTGTGTGCAAGGTTTTGTGCATATGCTTGTTTTCACACCTCTAAAATAAATATTTTTATTTATCTGAGTAAATATCTGGAAATAGGATTATGGTTATATGATAGGTTATATGGTAAGTTTATATTTAGTTTTATAAGAAATTGTCAATTTTTTTTTTAAAGTATTCCCATCAACAATACATGAAAATTCCAGTTGCCACCACACTGTTTAGGTACATGATATGAATTACATGTATGGCTTTTGTCTATATTACATTAAACAAGGTTTTTTTTCATGTGACCACACTTGGCTGCTAAGGAGGCTGGAAATAGTATACAGCTGATGCCAGGTATTCACCAAAAACTCAGGGTTTTATTACAAATGGAAACCAGAAAAATGGAAATGTTGGATATTAACTTCAATTTTAGGGGAAAAATCAAAACTGGCTTCTAGATTTGGGGTAAATGTTGTTATTAACAGATTTGACATACTATATCTGAGATGTTAAATCTCCAAGTGGATGGAGGAATCAACTATTCATTACATTATTATTGTATATTTCCAAGAGAGACAAATGCTGGAAATATAACCCTAGGAATCATCAGCATATAGATGGAATTTAAAACAATGAGATCGAATGAAATCAACTAGGGAGTAAATGTAAAATACAGTTTCGATCTCATGACAATGATTTCTCAAACTGTTTTCAGAAACTAGATTAGCAGAATGCTAGTTAGCCTAAAACAGAACAAAGCAAACATTGTTTTGCTCCTTTGCCCTGGTAATATAGCAAACCACTTAGAGATTGTATTTCCTAGTTTCTCCTAGAGCTAAGTGTGGCTATATGACTAAATTCTTACTAATGAAATGGAAATGATACAGTTTCCTTGCCAGGCTTGATGTCCATCACCAGATTCTGATATAAAAGAAAAAATTACTTCTATGTTCATTTAATTTGAATATTTTTAGCAGCTTAAGTCTTACCTTAATTGATTCATAAAACATATTCAATTGTTTCTTATGATCAACTAAACAAATCACCATTGCCACTTATCATTTATTTTTAGTTTATTTTAATCACAAGCTTGTTTATGTTTTAGCATTATTTATTTGGACTTATTTTTCAAGAAGTATTAGGTAGCTAATATATCTAAATTATTCTAAAAAATAAAGTAATGATATTACCCTTCAGATTATTAATGAATATTTTCTTCATGTACCTGTGATTCTTTCCAGTTATTGCCTCTATTAATTCTTGGTGCTAAAGTTAAAAAGAATTAAAAAAAGCTAATATGGATGTCCTCATTTTACTGAAGAGGAAACCAAACTAGAGATATTAAATTATTTTCCCATAATAGCAGACCAAGTTAATGAAAAAGGTGGAAGTAAAATGCAATTATCTCACTTGTATTTTTATTGAACTATTGAATTACAAGTCACAACCAATTAAAAATGTGATACAAGAGCTAAGCTGCATAATTTTTTATCATGTAGACAGCCCCCAAAATTGCCTTCAGCACTTTATAAAATGTTACCTATTAAGAACATGACCTTTGTCACTATTACATTTACATCCATATAAGTAAGTATATATCTATACAGATAGAGGAAATTTGTGGAAAATATTTAAAAAATAGAAAATGCATTCATTGTAGGCTTTCCACACATTTCATATGATGTTTACATCTGAATAAATTTTCTTTCATCCCTTCTTTATCCATAGCACTCACCATTTAATTTTCACATGATTGTGATCAAATATTTGTGGACAAATGTAAATTCAGATGGCATTTAGCATAAAATAGTGTTTTTGATCACAAGTGAAATTCAACAGAAATCCATTGGGTGGAGTTGTACTATAACTTAACATTTCCAAGTGTTTCTCTACTTTCTCTTCTTAACTTTCGGCCAGTCTTTATATAATTCATGGCTAACAATATTTACCAATTGAGGACTTTAAAAATATTTTAGTCTCACTGAAAACTGGAGACTCTTCTGACTGATCAAATACATGCCTCTTGCACATGGATATAATTTAGGATTTAATAATTCTGTCAAATAATAGTTACTTATTTTCAAAAAATATTTCAAAATTAATTAAATTGAAAATAACAACTTAGCAAAAAAGAAATAGCTCTCTACCTTTTTAGCCCTCAAAATTATTTTCCCACCAAAAAAAGGTAAATATCTCATATTCTGACTCCTGGGAGACAAAATGTGACATGACTAAAACAAGCAAGTCTTAATTAAATTTAATTAATTCAAATAGGGGCTGGAGCAAGATGCCAAAAGTTTGACTTCTGTTTGGGGAACTGGCTCCTCAGAAAGGTTTGTACCTGTGAATGCCATCAGGTTAATTTCTCTCTGTCAGAATTTCTGTGCACAAATATCAAGGATACCATCCTCAGGAGTATGATTTAGTCCATCTGAGGCAGAACTCAAGAATGAATACATTTTGCAAGCAAATGCACTGGTCCTAGGATTAGATGTGGAAGAACCATCCTGAAAGAAGGACAAGAAGATGGGGATCTTGCTTCAGTTAGTTCTCAGTCTTGAACTATGGAAGGGAATAAAGGCATCATAAAACAGGCTCTGGTTCAATTATCTCCTTAATTCACATTCATTCAGCTTCTAAAAGAGGGCCAAAATTTTCTTGCTTAGTCCCTAGAGTAAGCCATCCTCTCAAAAGTTCACCTTCACTTAAGCCTCTTAGAAGAATGAGGGCCAAGATTGTGAGATAAGGGAATTTAGAGACTAGACTAGATGGGTATTTTCTTTGACTCACAGGAACGATTAAAGATTTTTCTTAGAAGAAGATAATGTTCTTGAATAATCCATGTTTTAGTTTGGTCTCAAGATTCTTCTGTAGTATTGCTAGTACTCGTTAATAATACTAGATAGTTTTATCTGAAACAGTGATCATTTAATAGAGATGCAAGGTACTGGACTTTTTTTCTGAGTCTGTAATAATAACAGGCATGATTGCCAGTGTTAAAAGAGCAGTCTGGTTCTATTTCCACAGAGTAATGAATCTTGAAATCTAAATTTGAATCTTAATCCACATGTGGTAGCTGAGGAAACTAGGAACAGATTTTTAACATCCGTGAGTATAACAGCTACAAAACAGTGCTCTAAAACTTTATACAGTTCTGATACAGTTTTTAAGAGAGTACCTAATACAAATACTTTGTAAAACGTTTTTAAAAGCACTATAACCTTGTTTTTAATGATATATTCTCACTTCTAAATCACTATCCAAAATACCACCAGTTATAAACTGTGCAAATGAATTGAAGGCTAATAATCTGTCAAATGTTCACCAATGAGTAAGTAAATAATGAACAGCCTCTCTGGTCACAGTGCAGGTCAAACTATAAATACAAATGCTAAAGTTCTGTTCCATGTGGCCAGTGATTACAGTAGAACTTCATAATACCAGAATTGAAAGATTAAAGACAATTTATAGGTGTGTTTCTGATCATTAGACTCATAGAGTAGTTGTAAAAATTCTAGTTTTCTGGCCCCAAGTCAGAGCTACTGAATCAGAATATCCAGGAGACCTGAGAGTCTGCATTCTATAACAAATAACTAGGATATTGTTATGATTAGAAAAACTGGGAAACTCTAAGCTACTGTTTTGCAAATTCCTATGTAATGTAAGTATCACTCAGATAATAGCTAGTAACATTGTTTAAGTTCACATTTTTTAAGGGCAACATATTCTAGAATTGGTATTGCAGTCAATAAAGAATTAGGACGATAAGAAAACATATAAGAAATGCAACTCTAGAAGTAAAGGGAAAATTACCCATCCGTCTGAGATTCTTCTAAGACTGATCAAACAAACAAATGAACATCAAATAGGACTTATAGAAGAAAAAAATAAATTTAATAACATTGTGAACAGTTGACATGATGATAAATTCTAAGGCAATTGGACAATTCTAAGACTTATATTCTACCTGTGGTATGAGAAAAGGGACTTGAAGCATCAAGGAAATAGAAGGGGGTCCTCACATGACTCTGAATGACAAAGAATTTCCCCTAAATGTTTTGTCTTAGGACAATTTTCTCTAGTTAAAGGTTTATTTCTGGAAATGACTCTATATCTATGTTATAGTAAGGGTAATATTTTCTTTCAAGTTCCACAAGACCTCAGTTAAACTCCATATATCAAGGTAACAGGGTTAAAAAAAAAAAAAGCCTGATCTATACATCTTGGAAAAGATCTATCTGAAATTTGGTGAGATTTATACTAAATAGCAATCACTACAATTGGCGAGTATTTTAATGATACACAATGGTATTATGTACTGAATACCTTTGTTCAAAGTCATGTAAATGAAAAATATACTTAAAAGTAAAAGTATCCAATGGCAACTTAATATTTTAACTGGATAACATAGCATTAATTTCTTCCCATAATAATAAATATTGACAAGCAGTAAACATTCTACTTACTTATTTTTCCAACAGCATCAATTAATCCACACCATCTTTGACACAATATATCATGCCCATACTAGACATGGTAGAAAAGTATAGGGACAATCACAAGTTGGTTTCCTCCATTTGCATGTGTCCTTGAGCTTCTTCAGAGCAGGCACTCTGACTCACTTTTCTTATTATCCTCTTTGTCCCCTGGCACTGAGAAAGATCTGTACCTCCTTTCCCAACTGTAGAGCATAAAAGACAGACTTGGATCATGTTTTTAAAGATTTCGAAAGGGCAAAAATGTCAATATACCATCTTCTCCCTTCTCTTCCACTTTAGTACAAGATTGGTGAAGATAGATTCTGGGACCCACTCTCTTACCATCCTGCTATTCTTTCATTGTTCCTTTCCTTAACATGCTTATTAAATCTAGAGATCTTGGCTTAACCTGAGGCTCACCCAGGAGACAGTTTTAGCATATGAGGACAAATCTCTATTCCACTCTCCTCACTCAGCACCACCCCCTCTTTTGTCCCCTCCTTTTCCATCCCTTCCTCTCTTCCACTCCTCTTTCCTCATTGTTCTTGGTTTTCATACTTCATCCACACACATGTTACAAATTTGGGAGAGCGATGGCCCTCTCTTATTTAAGGGTTTGACTTACTTGGTATAGAAAGAGCACTTAGGTTATTGGGGTTTAAGTCTGAGTCCAAATCACCATTAAAATAAGACATCCCTTTGATTTGTTTTGTCTCCTTCATATCTTGCTAAGGGATAACTGGAGGAGGAAGATAGCTGCCATGGGATGATTTTAGAATCCCTTGTTTTTCTGGCAAAGATTCTCCTTAAAGGTACAAGCTAAAACGTACTCCTGAAACATCTAAGATATTGACTTGGACCTCTTTTCCTTCAGGCTCATCTTTGCTCTTTATCTATTCTGTGCTGTCTTTCAGTGGAGTTTATTCTTACAGAAAGCATTTCCTTGGCTCTATGTCAGCTTTCAAATGGGTTTGGTTGTTGAATACATAAATGAATGACAGTGGAATTGAATTGTCTGCCTGGTTGTAAGCCTGAGTGATTGAGAAAATCAGGACTGCTATGATGCACATTCACTTTGAAGTATATCTGAATGGCATGAAATGAAAATATATGGTATTTAACTTGTGTGTCCATTTCTAAGGCATGAGGTAGAAGGTTGTTTCATATTAGCAGTGACAGAGAAATAAAAGTCTTTTAATGATAATGATCTTGTAGACAGACTGAAGTAGTGAAAAGAATACTTGGTTAAAACAGAGAAAACTGAATTTGTTAATAGAGAGGTAATAGAAGGGTATCAATACAGGGCTAAAATCACTGAGAGAAAAAGAATAACAGAGATAAGACTGAAATTAGACTAAGACTACCGGCCAGAATTACAGAGAAAAAATAAAAGAAAAGTAGAAATGGGAGAGATGAATCGTTTGATGCAGCATTTTGAAAGTCAATGAAAGGGGGAATGTGGAAATCAGATCCAAAAGCAATGCATCTGATAGATGAAGAGTTCATAATGGAATGCTGCCTATCTGAGTCACACCAGACAGTCCCTCTCCTGAGCACTAGAGGCCAAAGCTCAACCCTCTGGAAAGATTCCTGCAATCATCAACTTAATGATTTATCCAAGACAACAAGGAGCCTGGGACCACCAAAATGCAGGAGGCTACTACACAGGAGTGGAGGATGTGCGGTTGCTGACAGGATAGAACCATAAATTCTTTTTGGTGCTAGAGATTTTTAAAACTAAACTGAGAAACCTCTCTCTTCCTATCTTACCTGGAACCAACCACTTGCAGTGGTGACCAAGTCTTTGATATTTGAGTAATCCCTTCTTATCAACACTCCTTCCTTAGGCTAAAGGAGGGGTGTAAATATAGGAATCTCATAGCAATCGGTCCAGCCTTCCCTGCCTAGGAGACTGTTCCCTGCTTTGTTTTCTTCTCTATTTTCTCTAATTGTTACATCTCTCTTGGTGACAAACCAAGTGGGCACTCTTTGGAAGTATTTTAGACAGATTTATTATGTGCGGGCTCAGCAGGGATCCTTCCCCATATGCTGAGTATGGACATCAGATTATAGTACACTTATATAGGTTAGAGCAAGCGCAGGAAGGGAGAGATGTAAATTAGAAATGGGGGTTTCAAGTGGGAGAAGTTCTTTGTCTGTTGGTGACTTATCAATTGTTTGTAGCTTTTCCACTGAGCTCAGATCACAGGATATTTTATGGCTCTGCTAGCTTGGTGGTTTCACAGCTGTCTTCCTGACTGCTGGAAGTGGCAGACAGGCCTTTTCCCTCACATAATAAGCTTATGAAACTGCACTCTAATGCTAATGAACTATTTGCTGCTGGACCCCAGAGCCCTGCATCATGTCTATAGGCAAAGACAAAGTGGTCTCTAGATGATGCAAAAATGAATGTCATCTCTGAACAGTGTTTACTAGAAAGTTAAAATGAAGCTGGAGAATAAGACTTGGTGCTACGCTGTGAAGCAAATTATGTTACAAACCGTATTGTCCTATCAGGTATTATGATTGTTAATAGGTTTCAGGGGTTTTAGTTGAAAGGAATGACAATATTTAGATGTACTAAAGGCAATAATCCTAAACTTTAGGGTGCATAATATCATCTGTAATATATGTAACTATATAACATATAACTATTTCAATCCCATTAACTAATGCCCGTCTTGAGATTCTGAATATTTGGGACTTTTATAAGCCTACTAATTCAGTGTTCACTCAAAGTGAGCTTTTAAGACCAGTTTGCAAATTGTTTATTGCTGGTCTTGGAAGAAAGAAGTACAAATAATAAGAGTAAGGGAGTAGAAACTTTCTGAATAATATGACACTGCTATAGCATGTAAATATCATGATTAGGGAGTAGTTATACTGCATAGAGCACAGAACAAAAATTTTAGTTCTCCACAGATTAAGGGGGATGGGGATTTAAGGACACTCTTTGCATAGTTTAAACAACTCTGATCTGGAAAATTCTGATTCGAGTAGTTCATCAACTAAATTTTGAAGAAATATATTAAATTCTGTAAAAATCTAAATTCAGTCAGATTTCAATTGTATTTTATTTTTTAGCAAAGAAATATTATTTGATATGTTCATTTTAAACCAAAGCAATAGCTATAAATAATAACCTGAGGCATATTAAAAACTTTGAGTTTGTGCAGAAATCAACTCAAATTAGGCAGTGTGTATCTAGCAGACAGAAAGAAATTCCAAGATGTTATACAAAATGAAAGACTTGTTAATGGAACAGGATGAAGAAAGTCATACTAGGAAAAAAATGGAGGGCTGGTTATTAAAGCTATTTTGTTTAGAGGATGACAGGGGTCTATCAGGCAGGTTATCTAACTAGTGCTAACCAGGTGATTCAGTTCCTGATTGACAGGTATAAGACTCCACTTTTGGGAGAACCCAAACTGTAATTGTCTGTTTTGTGAGATGGAGCTTAGCAAAAGCTTAGCTTTTCTTTTGCATTGTTTTGTAGAAGTAGTCCTAAGTGACTGATAATGTCATAAATATTAATGGTTTACACATGAGAGTGTGCAAATGACAAAGTCCTTTCATGATAAACACGATGATGATATAACTTTAAGGTTTTTGCAATGAACATTTTAATTGGAAAATATTACAATTTTTTTTTCCCATTTCTTATTAAGGGCAAAGGATGATGAAAATAAAGAAATCTGAAATTACTTCAAGGAATTTAAAGTATTACCATTTGTCTCTGCTTTACACAGCACTCAAATAAAAATTCACTCCAAAGTAATATCTGTTTGGTGTTAGTGAGAAGAAAGATGAGGAAGAAAGTCACTGTGTTTCATATGAGGAGCGTGATATCCATTATTTTTTGGTTTCTTCCTTACCCAATCATTAAATCCTTGAATATCTAATTTATAAGCATGAAGAACTCAACTGCTCACCTGCAGTATTGGTGAGCTATCAGCTAAGCACAGACATCCTCAGTAGTAGATACCTGGTTCCTTTCCACAAACACCTGTCTTCTCGTATATCTCACTTGTCTTTCCTGGACCAATTCATTTGCATTTTTCAAGCTTTTTCTTCAGCCGTCAATCAGTTCCATTTGAATAAGGCAGAGCGACAGCCTAGATTTGCAAAGATACACAAGTCGCCTCATATATACTAATGAATGACGCATGATGCTCTTTTAAGAAAAAAAAATGACTCATCCCATTCCAACAGAAGTCACACACACACACACACACACACACACACACACACACACACTTTTCTATGTCACAGAAAAATGATCTTATATGTCGTATTTCCTTAGTATCTTCCTTGAAATACTGCTTAGTCTTATATATTAATATTTCATTCCCAAATGTAACATGCCAAAGTTTAGAGTTGTATTGACCAGCAAGAAGTCAGAGAGTAAAAAATGTCCCTGTTTCCAGGAAAACTATTGTTAGTACATCAACCAATAAATAAAAGAGAAAGGCAGGAGGGAGTCTTTTATGCTGAGAGAAATGCAGACTATGACAAAACTTATCCAGCTAAGAAAAAAACAAATCATCTTTAGGAGAACTTTCTCTTGAAATGGCTTTGCCTTTCAAAAGGAAAAATGTCCTGCTGAATCAGCAGTATTTGGTGAGAGTGGGGAGGGGAACCCTTATGGAGTTTTTTAAATACTCAGCTCAAATTCACTAGGGAAAAAGACGTGTTTGCATGCAAAATGGGAATGAGTTTAAGCCCAGCAAATTGCAGATGAGAAAATCAAGCAGAGGAGTTGGGGAAGAAAAGAAACAAAATATTTGTGGACTGATAGCATACTGCTGCACAAGGAAAAATCACACAGTTGATAATGTGTCCATTCTGTCATGACCCTTTGTTTCATGAATGTTCTACAAGAAAGGAGAATAAAAATGAATGAACTCTAATTCTTAGTCATAGTCAATAATCAGTTATTCTGTCAGACATAACAGATAACGAATATTGACAATGAAAAACTGATTCGTGGGCTTCCAAATTTTTCATTTTGTTTATGTTTCAGTAATGTGTATATGTGTCAGATGTTCTGTTCTTTTTTCCTTTTCAATATTTTATCACAGCAAAAATGTCACGACTTGACTATTAACTTTACAATGTTCATTATTTTTTCTTAACATTTCAGACATATTATTGTCAGTCTATAATAAACAGAAAAAATAAGTTTCTATGGAGAACCAGAGAACACAGTGAATAATATGTTTTATTATTAAAATAAATTCCCAATATTTCAGGAAATTATTCAGCCTGGATTTTTATTAACTTTAAAATAACAGTTCCAAATCATGATGTGTATGTTGTATCACCCAGAAAATGTTTTTGATATCTAGTGAATTTATTATATAATGTTTATGTATCAAATATATAAACCTTTAATGAGCATTTATTATCTCCATAGTTGATAATTACTGAAAGCCTTTTTAAAAATTTTGGGGGGGTGTCTGAAGAATTATGATAACACATGAAAGTTTAGTTTTAGATAGTTGACATTTGTAATATTTTAGCAAAATTTGAGGACATGTGGGACTCCAGAAATAAATTTCCTTAAATAGGCAGGGTATCACAAGACACAGTGATTAGTTCAAAACCTCACACAGAAGTTGTATATTAGAACTTTCAAACTGATAACAATGAGAAAATCTCAGATACACGAAAAAAATGGTTTATAAAAATGAACCAAGAAAAAACTAAAACCATGGAAAGTTTAATTAAATCAGCAGTTATTTTTCATTCATTCAACCACTAACTTAATCAATATTTGCAAGTACTTTGTAACAACATGTATTTCATTAACACCACAAGACAATGACAGCTGTTGTTTGTAGAATGCCAACTATGTGTCAAGTTTTGTAAGTATACAGTTTCGGAAAACTTTAAAAACTTGCTTAGTATTTCAAAATTATTAAGTACAAACCCAGTCCACTTAAGTCTATTTCATTTGAAAGTGAAATCATTGTTCTTTCACTGTACTAAGATGTTTTCCCCTTCCTACTGTCTTGCATCAGACTGCAAGCTATTCGGTCTGATGCTGGAGGTGGGAACATAATTAAATCACCATTCAATTGGATAAGTGCTCTAAAAGAGGATCAAGAAAATCTAACTAAAAAGAGTTGGCTAAGTTGACAGTTAAAGTTAAAACTGGCATTTCCTAGGTAAAGAAAAGAAAGGAAATTTCATACAATGGGGGGCAAATATTTGTGCAAGATCATGTAGGCAAGAGAAAATATGGTATCCACAAGTATTATCATGCACCTATTATAGAGCAGAATCTATACTACTACATTTTAATGCTGCCCTTAGACTCAATTATTTTATTATCTTATAAAATAAATCCTACGAACAACTAGGTACTCTAAAGTTACATCACAGCTGATATTATAGGATTATATACAAAAGCCACAACAGAATTCATTTCTAATGAGTTCAGTAAATATTTCTGTGAAGCAACCTTTGAACACAGTCTTGAATCATATTTAAAAGTTCTCTAGGGATTTTCTGCTTCCAATTAGGACACAGAAAACCTTAGCTCCTACCAAAAAAATCTGGATAATATGATAGTCATCATATTTTGTATATGGGAGTACCCAAGAACAATGAAGACAAGAAGGAATTGGTGAATTGATTTTCACAGAGGCATCAGTGAACCCTCAACATTCTGAGGACGCAAGTAGGGCAAAAACCTGTCAAAAACCCAGACATTAACAGAATAGAGATGATATCTATTGAGTTACTGACAGTAGTGAAGATAGGTAGAAAGAACTGGAGTCTATAAGACTATCAAGTACAATAATAATTTAGTTAACACAACACTTCACTCCACTCCACCCCAAGTTTGATGAGAAAATTACAGGTAAAACGAGATCTGATAGATAGGGGGGGAAAAAACCCACTTGCTCCGCTCCCACATTCTCCTTGTGCTTAAAAGAGAAGAATTCAAAGGCATTACAGGGGATGCCCAATCAAATTCTGAAAGAATACTAACTATCCCCAAGAAGTTGGATGTTTGGTGTTGGATTAAAAAGAGCTTTAGCTCAATCCCATTCAGGTGATCTCTTGAAATCTGAGTAAATCCTCATTTTAGTCAAGAGATGAGAGAATGTAAAACTTCTTGGGGAAAAAACATTATTCTTCAATTCTCACTTTTTTCTACACATTTCACAGATGCAATAATAAATTACATTTGTGAAAAGGTTGGAATGGGACTCTAAACCAGTTAAAAGCATCTAAAGAAGCAGATGACTGATGATCCAGATATAAGAACTAACAGATAATAATTTAAGACATCTTTATTACATAAGGAATGATAAGAAGAACAGACAAATGAAGGCGTAATTGCAGCAGGAAAATGAAAAATATAAGAAAAAATAGATGAAAACTATATATCTGTAAAACATAATTATGAATAAATAGAACTTAGAGGAAAATCAAGAAAATAATCAGTGATTAGTAATCATGACAGGTCAAAAGAATCTGCCCAAAATAAAGCAATAAAGTGAAAATTAAATACAAAAATTATCAGAGCATTAGTTGTGAAAGTGTATCAAGCAGTGGGACAATATTAAACTGTGAAACAATACCAGAAAGTCAAATATACTTGTAGTTAAAGATCCAGAAGATAGAAAAAGAGAATGTGCAGAAAAAATAAGAATTAACTAGTGAATTTTCTCCTTCTGTGTTTTAAAATCCATAAACCTACAAGCCCAAGAAGATCGGTCTCAAGTAGCATAAATTCAAAGAAAATGCACCTACAAACATCTTTGTTAAACTCCGCTAATTCAAAGACAAAGAGAAAGATTCTAAAAGGAACCAAAGAAGCCATATATGAGGTAATAATGATCTTATTAAAAGGGCTGCAAGTCAGAACAAATGGATTATTATCTTTAAGGTGCTACAAGAAATTTTAATGTCAGAATTATGTCCAACAAAACTAGTCTTTAAAAATGATGATGAAACACATATATTTTTACATAAATGAATAAATAATAAATGAAAATCAAGAAAATGTATTGTCCTCTGACCCACAGTACAAGAAATAGTAAAAGTTCTTCAATCTGAAAATAAATTATATTATTAGGAAATTCAAATCTATAGGAAGAATGCTGAAAATGATAAATGAAGAATTAAATACATAAGACTTTCTCCCTCTTATTTTCTGGAAAGGCATTTGACAAATTTATAGCAAATATAACACTTGTGGGGTTTATAACCTATGAATTATAAAATACATGAGAATAGTAATATAGATGAGAAAGCTAGAATTACACTTTGATCACATGTGAAATGGAATAATATCATTTTAACACAGAACATGATAGGTTAAAGGCATTTATTATAGTCTTTAGAACTATGTAAAAATAAGATAAAAAGATAAAATAGAAACTAAGTGGGTCTGATAAAATATAACACTAAATAATAACAGATCAATCAAAAAGAAAGCATGAAAGTATGATCAAAAAAACAAAAAACAGAGGAAACAAATAGAAAATAAAATAAGCTGTTAAACTTCAAGTAAACCATTTAAACGATTATATTAAATGCAAACTGAATAATGATTCCAAAGAAAAAGTGTACATCAGAGGTGATTAATAACAGGTAAATTGCTAATAAAATTGCCATTATTACTACATTTATATGCTTCCTTTAAGAATTACATTTTAAGGTCAACATAGATAGATTGAAAGTAAAAGGATAGAAAAATATCATGCAACCTTATCATAAGAGATTCATTATCATGTTAATAACTAAGAAAGACTCCAAAAGAAAGAATATTAGCAGAGATAAAGAGGGAAAATCATAAATGGTTTAATTCACATAATATTTCAAAATGTGTATGCTGTAAGTAATAGAATTTAAAAGTATGTGAAGGAAAATTTTACAGAAACAAAATATAAACAAATCCACAGGACATTTGAAATTTTCTGCAAGAAGAGATATAATTAAAGTTGTAGTAGGAGATGTCAATATCTATCTGTCAGTAATTAATAGAACAATTTTAACAAATAATATAATCAGATTTGCATCTTTCACTCAGGTGACTATGTCAAAGTATTATGAAAGAGTTAGGAATAGAGGGAACGGAGGAACCGAGGTGCAGAGGGAGGGAAGGCGGTAGAAGGAGAGAGAGAAAATCACTAATAAGAGTCTTATGGCAATTCAGTGAAAAATAATAATGGCCTAAATTAATAAACAAATGGCAGTGAGGGAAGAGAGAAAGTAGTAAACTAGAGATATATTTTGTTTATAAAAGTAATAGAAATTAGTCAGTTCTTGGGATGTTTGGCGCCTTTACATGAAAATCAGAAAAAAAATTAAATAATTTGTGATCTTGAAGACAGGTCATGAGAACTTATTCAAAATAAAGCAAAAAGAGAAAAGACAAAAAAACAAAAAACAAACCCTCAGAGCTTTAGTATTGGAACTATATAAGCAGTGGCATATATTATAAATATATATCTAATTGAAGTCCCAGAAGGATAAAAAGAATGGGGGCAGAGAAAAAACATAAAGCAAATATAGAACTTGGGAGGTAGCAATAAGGGAACATCTAGAATCTCTAAAGGTTCTTGCTGGGAAACAGGATGGATATTTTTCAAACAAATAAGGTGAAGAAGGAGAATCACATCTGAAAAGAAAGGCAATGAATTCACTTTTGCCCATTTCTGAGATGTTTGTGAGACATTCTTGGAAATGTCCAGTAGGCAAATGTAGGTCTCAAGGAGAAGAATTAGATCAACTTATTGATAGTTGCAGTAATAAATTATTGTAATAGTTGAAATGATCCATTATGAAGGTAGAATGTCACGAACAGATCTCTTGAACACTGACATAGAAATGGTGGATAGCAGAAGAGGAACCTGAGGTGGAGTCAAAGACAAAAGAATGGCATGATAATCAGAAAACACAAAATGTGACAAAAACTAAGGAGAAATGTAAATTCAAGAAGAGGATAATTTATAAGGGAGCTAAATGTCCCAAGAGAGTGGAGACTGAATCATATATGCTCTATCTGGAGCATAAATTTCTTCCAATTCAAACAGAAGAGTTTTCATAAAGAGTTGGGAAAGTGGTGCTTCCTAGTGGAGTAGTGGTTTGGTCGGCTGCCTACAGTTCACACATATCCCAAGGAAAGGGGTCTGCGATGTCCCAGGCTGGGAAGAACAACCAGGATGTATAGCTATGCAAAAATAAATAAAATGCTTCCTGCCTACCCTTTCCAAAAAAAAAAAAAAAAAAAAAAAAAAGTCATAGAAGCCTAGTTGCGTTGAATTGAACTGAAAACTAAATGAGAGTCTAAGGTAAAAAAAAAAAAATTCATTGTAGAACATTATTTCAGGAAACTTGACTTATAAACTGAATAGGAACACCTAACTGAAATTGGCAATTAAAAAGTCATTCCTGATTAGTTAGTGCCACCAACTATTAAAAAGCCTACTATGAACTTTCAGAAAGATGCAGCACTTTGTTCAAGTTAAACAACCAAAAATTCTTCCTAATTGGAGAGATTATCAGAGCTTCTTTTATGTTATGGATTTTCAACCTGTGATAACTTTGGAGATCATTAGCCCTTTATAACATATTTTTATGGGCAGCAATGTCTGTGTAAAAGATTTGAAAAAGGCATACACTTCTAAAAGTAAAATATGATAAACACTTAAAGGCATTTTGGGCAAAATCCTACAGATATTTTTCACAACAAACAATAGAAAGCTTTAACACACCTCACTTAGTAATGTATGCAATGGAGACCTGCTATTGGGAACTCGAGATTGAAAGGGGATCTGGAAAAGATCAACATTTTAGGGAAATCTAAATTACAGTCATAACTAAGATATTTTTTACTTACAATAATCCCCAATTTGAGCACTAAGGATAAATCCTGGAAAGTGCTGTGCAATTCAGATTTTGTGTCAAATAGTAAACTTGCTCATTCTTTACCAGAATAGTTAGGAAGGATACAAACAACTATGAAGAATAGCAAATCCTGACTTCCTTCTTAAAAAGAAGGAATGGAATCTGTGCTAGGTGGGAAAAGTTTAAATCTTTGTGTGCAGAATTTGACATTTGAAAAATAAGAATCCAACTCAAAAGATCAGTTTTACTCTAGTAATTCCCGAATGGTCTATCTACTGACAGGACTAGGAGGGTAAATTTGTTGGAGAAGTTTGAATCAATGCACCATTAGGAATTCCTTCCTGCCTGCTTGCTTCACACTCAGTCCTGTGTTTTGCAAACGGCCAAAAACTCAATGTTCACTTGGTCGGCTGGGTGGCGCCAGATCATCACGTAACTACAGATTCCCAGCAGCATCAAGTATTTCAGACACCTCAAATAGATAATTATAAATAAACGCATAGAACACTTACTATGTGTTTTACATTTCTTAACAAAACCCAAATCATGATACCAGGAGAAAAGAATGATCTCAGGGTAAATACATTCATTTAAAGTAATTTTTATATGAGTGCTAAAATATTTCTGTAGAGTAAATGCCCAAAGGTAATATACATACTTACACGGCTTTTCCAATTATAGCGGTAAGTGTAGGTGCAATGTGTTTCACAAAAACTGAGTATTATATTTACTCACATGCTCAAGACAGTTTGACCTTGTTTTACCACCAGCTCAGTATAATATCTCCACTGAGCCTGAAGTTGGTGGCTCACCCATAATTTATCTTTGGTTACCATATTATCTTTTCATTTTTAAGGGAAGGTGTAGGCAGGAATGAAGACAAGTAGGCAGGCAGACAGGAAGAGAGAGGAGGAAGAGACATCTTATTTTAGTTTTATTTAGCTGGCACACTGGTTGTTCCCCCATCTGAGGCCTAGGACTCCACTTGAATCCATGTGGACATGGCCTGTGCTTCTTTGGAGGCAACTGACCTAACCGCTACTCCACCAGGGTGTCCCATCCAGGCTTCTGTTAGTCTCATCTCCACATTCAACTATTAGGTCCAACTAGCTTCCAGAGTGCTTATTCACTCTCAATCCAGTATAATATATATATATATATATATATATATATATTTATATACATATTCTCTTATGCCTTCTAATTTCAAAGTTTTACTAAAGCAATAATTACTAATTAATAGATTAGATGCTGCAGTTTTGAATAATTATGTTATGGAAACTCCTCTCTATCAACATGCACACTTTCATTCTTTCATAGTCATAGAATTCAAACTGTGTATGTGGTACCTGACTAGAGACTACATTTTACAGACTCCTTTGCAGCTGTCTCTGGATTGTGACTTAGTTATTGTCAAGGGACCATAAGTGAAAATGATAAGTACAATTTCTACCTCATTGATTTAAAGGAAAATTGCTTGCCCTAGATAACTCTTCTTTTCACTTGCCTTAAGCGTGAACATGATATATCTCCCATTCAGTTTTGATCATGCAGATAAAGACATTTTCTAGAAACTAAGGATCTTTTCAAACTACTGTATTTCAGAACCCACTTGGAGAAAAAAAAAAAAAAAAGCCTAACCTTTACCTAAATAATACAGGCATGAATAGACCAGTGAGTTAAACATGGTACTACGGAAAGAAGGCAGGTTTTAACAGACCAGTGAGTTTCATCTATAGCAGCATTTTTAACACAGGCAACATCAAGACCTAGTTACTTAATGACAAGTAGCATCTCCACTGCAAGAATCTTCCACAACTTGGCAAGCCAACCATATCTGCTATTCTCACGGCACTAATGACTCCGAAAGCAAACAGTATGTCTTCCTAGCTTTAGCATGTAACACGGGTTTTCGTACAATGATAGGAGGTGCAGAGTGGATGTTTTAAAATACTGCAGTTAGGAGGTATTTGCAGCCTCAAAAATCATGCCACGGAGACAGCCACTTTACCACTAACACACAAGGTAAGCCCTGCAAATGTCAGCTGTATAGGTTAACATTACTGCCTAGTTGGATATCATTATCAAGCTTGAAAAAGACCACCTGGCTAATGCTTGCACTTGACTTCCACATTTGACCTGCCAGAAAAATGGGGTAGTTCATCAGATCAGCAGTGAGTCATATTGGCATTGCTAACTTCATTGACATGTGAACCATCCTTTAATATTAGCTGTCATAAAACTGCAAGAATGTGAGATACCTATAGACTTAATAAAAAATTGCTGTAGAATTAATTTATCACATGATGCATAATAAGACATTTTTATCTTTAGCATTTATGTCGCTACTTGGATGCTGAATGACAGTACTGGCTCTCCCTGATGCCTCATTGGAGGCTTTGTGTGTGTAAGTGAGGGCACACCTGGGCAAATACCAACCTCACTTAAGCATTATTCTCTAAATGTCACTGCTTGAGAGCATTTGATTGCCTGCTCTATGCACACTGATCTTTGCTTCAGTTTTATGCTAGTTCTGCCAACTCTAGTTATAACCCTTGAAAGGTGATTTTTGTTCTGAAACTGGTCCTAACAGCAAAAAGATTCTTGGAGGAAAGAATTCAACATATGTTTCTTTAACCTAATATATGCTCAAGGAATGCAAATAATACCTCAGGGATAATTTTTCATTGCCTCTTCACTAATACATTATAGTTGAGTGCAAATAGAGAAAATGTCAACCAGGACCCACGATAGGTCTCAGAGGCAAGAATTCTAGAAAAGATGGCTTAGTGTTCCCTTCTCTGTCTGAAAGTGAACCCTTTTCCCTTCACTCTCATTTGTCAGGCATATCCTTAGATTCACCTTCCCTTGCTTTTAAAGATTGAACATAAAGGGATGAAACAGAGCCCTGGGTTTGGGAAAGAGATAAACCAGCTGTCTTTCTGATTTGATTCCAATTTAAACTGCCCTATTGTAAGTCAGAGGATTTTGTTGTTGTTTCTTTCCTGTTCAGTTCACCTGATAAGACAAATACTTTAGAGTTAGGGACAAAAGGCATCAATTAATAAAGTATTTTCAATCTTCTGGAAACACCTAAGAATCTGGGCATGCTGTCCTCTAACATTTGTGGCCCCTGGAAGGGATATAAAACAAAACCCACACACCATATTTCTAAATACTGAAAAGTTATAAATCAAGCCAAAAATTTAAAGGAAACATGCCAATTCTTTTACTTCAAAAATAAACCTTCATAAAATCTTGAAAGGCCAGATTTGAACTCAGAATTTTTGAATTTGTATTGTTTATGTAACAAAACATGTCAGCATAAGGAGAGTCAGTCCCTTGTCCCCAGAAAGAGCTGACCCATCTTTTCTCTTATACCCTTGCTTCCATCTCATTTGAAGAGGAGTCTGGTTACATGCACAGCCCATCTGTAAGTCCAAGCTCCACCTGTGCCCCTACAAACACCAATCCTTTGGCCCTTTGTCCTTCCGCAGCTTGGGTCTTCCTGCTTTGCAATACTTCTACGAGAGGACTCCAGACTGCTCCACATACACCTTGCGATCAGAATTGGTGTTGTTTGGCAAGTAACTTCTAAGATGCTGGTATTCAAAACATGGTCTCAAAGAGTCTCAGGTTACCAAGGCACAAAACTCTATTGATTTTAAAGGCATGTAACTCCTCGGAGAAAAAAACATGGTTAGAGGAAGTTTATAAATTGAGATCTAAACTCTCTTGCCTGAGTCTAAGGGAGATACTGAATTTAGGGCAAGAGTAGGCAGCCAGGAGATCTGGGAATTGGGTTTCAGTTCTCTTTCTTAATAATGCAATTTTATTCACCATTTGGGAAAGTATCTTGTTTTGTACATTAACTATGTTATATAATGTCATGGAGACTAGTCACATGAAATCAAATCCCTAGGATCTGTGAAAGATAAGGAAAAAATAATTACTGTGCATAACCAAGATAAACATTGAAAACAGGAATTTCAAATGAATTGTTTACAAAAAGAACTCTCACTAGAGCATATGACATATTGTCTTCATTGCTAATTAATCTAATTAAGATCTAACTTTCTAGTCCTAAGTGTGAAACCATAGAAATGATTTTTCTCCTTTAAATAAGTGGGTACTTACATAGAGAACACATTGTACTGGTAAGAGACAAGCAAGATCGAAAGCTACTCCTAGTTTCTTTCATTAATAGGGGCAAAAAAAGACAGTGCGTGGCCAAAGAAGAGAGTTAAGTGTGAAACTTTCTCAGCATTTGGTAGGCAGAACTGAAGAGGAGTAGATAACACAACAGGAAAAGTCCATTACTGCATTTCATATCAGTGAGTGTATGTCTCAGGGACTCAGGGTATCAGGGAAGCATGGCATTCAGGTCTTCCCTCTTGTCAGTGCAGATGATATAGTTCTAACATCAACACCATGATGAGGGTTTCCAACAATAAATGTTCTGGAAAGATCATTTTTAAATGTATGTTAGGGCACATCCTGATAGCCTAGCTGTCTATTATACCTGGGAGTAGTCCCACATACATGCCAAGATCCCAGGATCAAGGTCCTGGATTCAAGTTCCCTGGGGGAACAACCAATCTGAAAAACTAAATAAAAATAAAGTCCTTCTTCCTCCTCACTCTTCTTGACTACCTGCCTACTTGCCTTCATTCCTGCCAGCACGTTTCCCTTTGAACAATAAAAATAAATCAAATAAATAAATAAAATGTATCCCAATATTAAAAGTCAATATCATGTTCCCATTGCATATCTATGTGTATTTAGTTATTTTCTCAAGTGTATCGGCTCCTATTTTTATATAGGTTTTAATTAATTTAGGTGAGAATCTGGTGCCTAACAAATTTTTATTACAATACAGAAATTAATTAGGGAGCCTCAAGCTATACAAATAGAACTGTCCAGGGGACATACAGCAAAACAATTACTCAACAATATTTAAATAGCGTTTATATCATTAAAGTTGCAATGATGTGCTAAAATCACAATTGACTGAGACTCTGAATTATGTGGTTTAAAAGAAGTTACCTAGAGATAAGTAGAAATATGATGGATATATTTACATATTTGTTTCTAGTGAAAAGCAGTGTTTATCCAGCTCATAAGGCACTTTTCTGAGAACTAATATATCCCTTCAACAACATAAGATCTTATATACCTTAGATAATAAATAACTTTATCAGGACTAAACATATAAACAAAACTGGATCAATCAGATTACCCTAAACATTTGGAAGCAGAATTCAATGCTAACCAGCCTCTTTGTTAGTTTGACTTGTAAATGTGAAAATTCACATAGTTCATGTTTAACCTTATGCATGAAGCAACAAAAACAATACTAAGACGAATGAATTGAGCGGGATTCCAGAAAAAGTATGAGAAACTTTAGGTTTGAAAAATAAGGATAACAGTTTAATAAACTTTTGAAGACTTGATATTTGTACCTTCCAGTTTCTGGTTCTTTCTGAAACTTGGTTTCATTTTCTCCCCTTGGTAATCAAAATATTCCTGTACCCTCAGATATATCTGAAAAACTTACTTATTAATTCATAGTGGGCTGGTTTGTTGACTTTTTACCATCACATAAATAGGATGAATATATTTGTAACTGAACTAACTTGAATGTCTTCAGTAACTAATACTGATTTTTCTTTTGAATGCCTGCATAGAAATGGACTAGAATATTCCAGCATTTTCAGTTTTGATATATCTCTTATCCTAAGTATATAAATAAAAATACTAATCAAAATCAAATTACAGAATACTTTGAATCTTTTTTACAAAGGAGACTGTAGTCTGTAATTTAGTATATTTAGAAAGCTCAACACCTCAACTTCAATATTAGCTTTCTTCTATAATCTCCAAATAATTTGATCAAATAAAATTCCTCTCTTACAATCTTTGAAAATGCACCAGTGTAGCAACATATTCCATCTTTTCAAAAATGATTAGTCCTGTGATAAGTTCAATAGTCACAAAAATTTCTAAAATTATCTCCTTGCTTTCTTCCTCCACTGCGGGTATGCACCACCCTTCAAAGTGATGTTAACCATAGGGAAATCAATTTAAGAAAGATGACTGAATTACAGTGAATTACTGCACAGGGCACTGGGGGAGAATAAGTAGCTACTCTTTTTCCTGTTGATATTTGCTGTTTTCTTACAAGGAGTGATAGCATGGATGAGATGAGAAAATGTAGATATAAAAATAAATATAAATTTAAATTGACTTTAACAATCAGCAGGGGAAACAATTTGTCAGCAGTTTCGAAAAGTTCTCTGAAGACTCTACCCTTTTAAATACAAATCATATTTTTCTCTTTCATACTATAATTTTCTGTATTATAGTTGAAATTTCTATCTTTGGCCTTGAAAAGATCAAGCTGATCTGCAAGTTATTTTATGATTGCCAAAATAAAAAACAGCTCTCTTTAAAGGCAGGCAACAGAATCCAGCGTCATACCAACATAATAACAACAGTAATACCCAGCATTCACTCAAAATTACTATGTATTCCAAAAGCATGAAATGTGACTATAAATAAAATGAAAATCGGAAGAAATATAGACACCAAAATAAGGTGAAATTTAGCCAACAATGGATTTAGTCAACAAGGACTTAAAACTATCATACATTTATTCAAGGATTTAAAGAAATATTTAAATATAATTTGTAGGAAAATTGAAGTTTTTTTTTTAATGAAACTTGCAAAGCTAAAAACTACGTCTAAAATGAAAATTTTACTGACGAATTCACTGAAGACCCTCTAAGAGAAAAGATTAATGAATTTGAAGATATTTCAATAGAAATTACATAAACTAATGCATAGAGGAAAGCATTAACAAAACTATAGTGCACTGTGGAATGATATGATGTAGTCTATCACATATGTAAGTGAAATTTAGAAAAGGTGGGGAGAGAAAAGAAATATATTTGCCAAAAAATTCCAAATCTAATGTTAACTATTGACCCACTAGTTCAATAAGGACAACAACAACAAAAAACTCAAGGACAATAACACCACAGCCAATTATAATCAAATAGCTAAAAAGCAGGTAGAGAGCATGGTCAGATTTCCTGAAGGTAACACCTGGATGTCAATTTCCAAATTAGGAACCATGAGAATTAACTACCTGTTGTTTAAATCACCTATTCTATGTTATTTTGTTCTATCAGTCCAAGCTAAGATACAACACCATAGGAACAGAATTATTGAAGGAGATTGTGGTTGATAACCATGAAATCCCTATATGAATTGACAACCCCCAGACTTATTTTACTTGACAGAGACATACATTTTTGTCATCCAGCACACCCTGGTGGTCTAGAAGATAGAACCTCTGGATACAGTCCACATGCATCCCATGAATGCAGGTTCAAGACCTGGGGTCAGAGGTAAAATCTAAGATGAATGCCTAACTAAAATAAATAAATGTTTCTTCCTTCTCTTTCTTCCTGCCTGCCTATTAACTGCCTGGTCACTGTTAAGTTGAAACATATTCTATTTTATATAATTATCTACAAATTTCGATCCCTCGTACAGACTGATCAGGCTAACATACACCTGAATTGTTGACTAATGAAGTTATTTATGTCAATTCAATGACCTCTCACGAAACAACCACTAGGATGCAGCAAAGTCATAGTTCTCATGGGAAACATAAAGATGTGTAAGACCTCATTATCATGTAACTAAAAGCTATACAATTATTCCTGGGCCTATTATTATATGAGTAGCTAATACAAATAATTATTAGGATATTGAAGGAAGATAATGGTAAGAAGGAAAAATTGAGAGTGTTTTGGATGGCTTTTTTTTTTTGAAAGGAAATATTTGAACTAGATCTTGAAGCAAAATAAGTTTTGATACATAAATTTTGCAAGAGAGAAAAACATTTCCAGGTAAAAAAAGTAACTTTAACAGTCACCTAAGAACCTGGGAGATTGGGGATGTTCTGCATGAACAACCACAAATGAGTAAAAATTAGAAATGTGGAACTAAATTATGAAAGGTTTTAAAAACTGAAGAATCTGTTTTTTCTTCATGCAATGAAGAATCAACCTCTTTACAATTTATCTCTTTTGTTTTGCATTTTTAATATAATCATTTCTGAATGCCCTGTTTCTTCATTGAAATTTGTGCTCCATTGGTTTCTTTCCTATTGGATTATTTTGAGTATAACAAAGAAGTGATCATAAAAGAGAAGCCATAAACTTTATTTTCATGGTTCTCCAAGTGTGGTTCCCATATCAGGATTATTAACATTACTTGAAAACTTTTTAGAAATGTAAATAGGACCTAATCCAAAACTACCAAATCAAAAACTCTGGAGAGGAACCCAACAATCAGTATTTTAACAAGTTTTTCACAGGATTCTAATGCACATCCAAGTGTGAGAACTACTGGCTTAGTGATTAACAGGTGAGGTCTGGAGTCAGATGAGAGTTGATACCAATTCTACCATTTGTACTTGATGTGTGTGTCCTTATGGAAAATTCTCTAAACTTTTCATTCTCATTTTTTCATTTTCTAAAGAACACTACAAAAATGTGAGATTTATATAAAATGATATGTATACATTTCCAGAGATAGTAATTTCTCTAGAAACATAAACTATTATTAATTATAAAATAATGAAGTTCACTGCCAAAAAAAATCTGTATATTTAAGTTATGCAATGAAACAAATAATGTGATACAAGCCATGGAAAAACAAATAATCAAAATTTAATATGAATATACACAGCATAACTAGGTGGTAAAGGCTATCTTTTAAAATTATCTTTATTATGGAAAGATTCTCATTCATAAGAGCTGCCTGGTAGCCAGAAAAGCACCCCATTAATGGGCTTTCAACATTCTATATCCTTCCCTTTCCTGTGTTAGAGATACACTTTTACCATAAAGCTGAGCAATTTGCTTGAAAAAATGCACTGGAATATCATTCCTGGACTTCTTTCACAGAATTAGGCAAATTGAAATCGTTTTATACAACTTTGTCTTACCAGATATTAAACATCAAGATGAGAAAACATAAACTACAGGTTAATACATATAAAACATGTATTAAGAACATAGTTATATTATTTTGGTGAGCACGACCTACCTAGTTCCTATGACCTAACTCCATATAGAGTATGTCTTGATCCTAGAAGTGTCCTATGTGGGAATTTTTCGTCACTGATAGGGCAGATAAAAGCATGGAACTAATCCATGTACTCATATAGGGATCCCAGCTGGTTGAGCCACCACCATCTTCCACACAAGTCTTTCATGCTCACCTTTAATGCTGATATACAGACAATAAAGTAGACCAAAGAAAGAAAAGTAGGAAATCATCATAGTCAGAAGACTTACATAGTATTTCTGCTCATATTCCACCAGTAAGAATTCATTTGTCTACCCAGTTCAAGAAAGATGTGAAATGAAGTCACTCCTGGATGGATTCAGAGTCCATATGCCCATGTGAGAAAAGTGATAAAAGGCAACAACTTTATGAAATATTTCCACAGTTTAACAAGTTCTCCTATCTCTCCCCTTCCATCCCTCAGTTGTTAGGGTTGCTACTATTGCTGCTGTCCAGCTTCAAATTATGTCACATGATTTGAATTTTTTTATACAAGCATCCTGTTAAAGATGCCAAATTAACACTAACAATCCCTCAAATTCCAACAAAATTGTAAGTCTTGGCTCACATCACAGTCTACTGCCAGTAGGTATTCCTGGTTGACTTTGGCCTAGGTGTCAGAGAAGTTCTGTGACACACTATAATAAAGGAGCAGTTAACAGAGGCTGTCTTCTGAACATGGCTGCCAGAATCATTGAGCGTTGGCATCTGGCTAACACAAGAGAAGAGAGCAATTAGAGGGGAGCACTTGTTTCTTAATCATTTCTGCTCACAAATGACAAACTCACCTCAACTCACATCCTGCTGATGAGAACTAATCACATGGTGCTATTTAGATAAATACAAGAGTGAGTAAAATAAAGTCTCTGGCTATGTCACCACAGTCCAACAACAGCTCTGTGGTTGAGAAACTGTGGTCAAAACTCTTCACTAAATCAAAGTCTCTGCTACATTAGTAAAATCATTTCACATGTATTCTGGTTTTTGAAATTGATCTCAAACCTATAAAAAGGACCAGTATAAATAAAGATAATGCAACAAACTAAGATCTTAGTGAGAAGTACATCTTGAAATATTTCATTTAAGGAAAAATGTTGCATACAGAAAATAAGTCAAAAAAATTCCAAAGATTTTTTCATTGCTGAGAAGTCTGAGGTTTACAAATATAGGACTTTGCAATAAAGACTTTAAATAGGATCTGTCCTACCTTCTCCAAACAGGTGAGGACACTGAAACCCTAGAGAACTGAGATGACAAGTCGAAAACTAAATGTCAGTGAAAAAAAATCATCTTTCATTTCCTTTATAATGTCCCATCAAGATGGTTACTTGAAGCATCAAAAAAAAAGAAAGTAGAGGTTTGACTTTTGAATTTCAGGCTTCAGATTTACAGGTGATCACACAAAAAGCCAGGAAAAAGAAAAAGAAAAAGAAAAAGAAATAGGGGGAGGTGATTCAGGGAGGAAAAAAAAGCTATTCTTACAAGGAAGCAGATCAAAGTGGGTCCATTTTCATGCCTTCTGTACACTCAGACTCAGAATCCAGAGACCAAACAGACCTTCATTGAGAGTGTCTCAATATTCTGAATCCATACTATGAGAAATTATTTTATTGACAAAGTCCAAAGCACTGACTTACAATGAAACCTGTCTAAAGCTTTCTGTCTTTCAAGGTTTCCAGATCCTTATGATCCATTTCAGTAGAATTCTATAAATCTTGTTCCTAAAAAAGAAAATAGTTCATTGTCTCAGGTCCCACTGCCTGATGTAGCAGGCACCCCTAAAATTGACCATGAATTACAACTATGTGAAGTCAATAAAACCCAATTCCAAAGCTTCCAAAAAAAAAAAAAGCCTAAAGTTTAATGGCAATTTTGTTTTAAGGAGAGGGAGATATATATATGTATATATAGTTATTAATTTGATAACTTTTCATTCCACATAGATTGCATACTATTGTGAATACTAAATTTCATAAATTGACAAAAAATTATTCATACTTAATTTATAATAAAAAAGTGTTATATATATGACACTTCTAATCTTTGTGATATGGAATATAATATCTATTGAGTTAATTTCAGCTGAAATTGAAGATTAAAAATTTTACTCTGGGTGTGCTTTGACAATGATATTTCTAGAACAGGATAGAAAGGGAGATTTTCAGCTTGAACCCACACCATGCTACTTATATAGGGAACACTTAAACTTTTTTCTTTTTTTATGGCAACTAATACTTACCAGACACAGAACATGAAACAGAGAAGAAAAGCAACAATCAAAACTTCCCTACAATGCTAAGTTAGGCTCCAAAGCAGAAAACCTAAGCCAGACATTGAAAAGATATTATTAAAGAAAAGGAAATACATTCTAAACATGTTATAAAAACATGTACTTAAAGTGAAATTGGGGCTATCACAATATTACATATCTCATTTTATAATATCCCTCTTGTTTTCTTACCCTAGTTTATTGCTGTCATCACTTTTCATCATTTAAAATTAGTGAGATATATATATATACATATATATATATGTATATATATATATTAGTGGCTTACTCTCTGCCACCAGTAAAATGTCAGCTCCATGAGAGCAGTGTTACAGCAGCGTTAGTTCTGTTCACTGGTAGATTCAGGTACCAAGAACAATGCCTGAAACTTGGTGGAAGCTCAATATCTGTGGAAATAATAAATGAATTTACAGGGCAGATTGACAGGTAATACATGGAAGAGGATTATAGAAATACAGGCAATCTAAGGAAACAGGAATCTGGACCAGATCAGAATAAAACTGCTCTCCTCTTAACTGAGGTTATTATTCTCTTCCTCCTGAATAAAAGAAGTCTATTTTTAGTTTCATTGTGAGACACAAAGTTGTGTTATAGCATTAACATATAGATTAGCATTTACTGTGCTATATCTAAATAAACATGAGCTGAGAGTCCAGGAAAATGAAAATTACTTTCAATTATGCTATAGTCTTAAGCAATCACAATTAAATCTAAAGCTTTCTTCATGATTTCTTAAGTATTGTCTAGGTTTTCTGACATTAGAGACTAGACAGCACAATGTTTTAGGTGAGACCTGTAAGAGTTTAAAGGATTGACAAAGAAGTGATAACTCAATTAAGTCTGAGAAGTTTTGACTCCATGCCTGTGAAATCTCTGAAGTTACCTCCATATTTTGACATCTGGAGATTGAGACTGTGTCAAGGCATTTAATATTTTAAAGGACTTACATAGAAAGAATTACAACTCAGTGATTACAGTCAAAAGTTTCTAATTCAGACAGTCTTAAATTTAAACTTGGAAACAGAGTATTGCTTCCATATTTATTTGATGTGTACTTCACTAATTTAGTTTCTTCACCAGAAGACAGAGTAAGATTACCTCCTAGTATGTTTAGTAGATAAAGTACTTACTTCATTGTCTGACACATAACTAAAACTCAACAATGGGTAGCCATTATCAAGCTCTCTGCCAAGAATTGGCAAGACAAACAAGAGACATTTCACATCATTAACATGAAAATACAAAAACTGTGAAACATTATATCAAGTAACTGAAATATAGTATTATTTTATATATGTCTACTTTATTTTTCAGAGTATTCAGAGGAAGGGCTCTGCATTTAATTTTTATATATTACAATCTTGGCTCCAACACTTCCTTTAATCAGTGTTACCAAACTGTGGCAGGTTAACCTGAATCATGCTATTTAGCTGCCACTTTCAATTATAAGAAAGCTTTATAGACATTTTCATCATTTCTACTTTCTATATGTGTTTAAACCATAAATCAGAAGAAAAAATTAAATTGATACATACCAAAGATACTGAAACAAGAAAAATATTAAACACATTGAATATCAAGTTAAGATCGGTGATATACTCAAAAAGTTCATCTACTATTAGAGAGAGTAGATTTCTGCATATTAAGTAGCACTCAGAAAGGCACACTGGTATACGTATTGGTATTATAAGGATGCAGACTGATTAGAGAATGAGCCTAATTGAAATGGAGAGACTTGGCTAACAATTAAAAATGAAAACAGACAATTATGAGGACATGGATAAATCAGGCAAGAGAGAGAAAAGACTGACTGAGTAGACAGGCCAAGCATGGAAACATAACAGGTAGCTCTTATAATACCCTCTCTGAAGCAGTATAAATACAGGAGCAGAATTAAATCTAAGTGAGATGCTTTTTCTCCATACCTGTCAAGTCTCTGATGCTTTCTCCATATTTTGTCATCTGGGGATGGAGGTTCTGTCTGGAGAAGCAGCACTGCCTCCCTCAAGGAGCTGACACCATGAAGGAAGCTCTGCACCTTAAATATCACACTCTCTAACTGCTGCGAGGACACTAGTGACCTCATCTTAGTGGTTTGCTAAGCCCCCTTCCCTTCACTGCCAATTGAATTATGTGCTTAAGATACTATAATGTGAACGTCCCCTAATAAATCATATTATAATCATATTCGCTTTAGTGATAAGTGAAAACTCTCCACCCAAGTAGGAGCTAGCACACTGAGATTCCAACCACAAACATAAAACACACATACACATAATGCTCATCCTCTCTTGACCACACTTCCTTGATCTGGGAGTTGGATTATTCAGTGTTTCAGGGATAAAAAGACTTTCATATCTAAGACAGGTATTTGACATATGATATCTTTTTTTTTAAAGGAGTGATGTAGGCAGGAATGAAGGTGAGTAGGCAGGCAGGAAGAGAGAGGAGGAGAAATCACCTTTATTTTTATTTAGTTGTTCACAATGGTTGTTTCCCCCTGGGCCGAGGACTTGAACCCAAGTGTATGTGACTTGCTTCTTCAGAGGTGACTGACCTGACTGCTGGTCCACAAGAACATGCCTATACTATATAAGATATCTTAGTATTATTCTATCATATTAAGAGTAATTTATATAAGTTCACTGCTTTTGATTCATATAGACATAGCATGCAGAAAGAACAGAAACATTGAATGAATAATTTTATTTATTAATAATTTCATTGATTCATTAGGATGAGTCTACATTAATACAGATCAATGCAGGTACAATTCTAAAGAGAAAAAGGATATAGAAAAAATATTTTCAAGATAATATTTTGCTAATCAACTATTTTCCAGGAATCATCTTCTATTCTGAGACTGGGCTTTTCATTCATAGTGAATCTACATCTCTTCCCTTCATTTTTTGGGTGTCAGGATTTGTCACTCTTCCCATAAACAAAATTGATTCTAGAAAAAGAAAATAAAAGCATGCTTTAGAAATTTCTGGAGGGAAAAATGATAATTAGCTTTTCTTAATATTTTAACAAGCCATTTAGTCTTTTTTCTCTGTAATATAGGCAATGTCTAATAGTAAAACCTTCTCCTTCGTTTAACACACATAATTATATCATTATTAATCATTTTCGGGTAATTTATGTAATAAATTAACATCCACAGTAGCTTGTCATGGAAAATTCATTAGTCCTGTTTTTCATATAGGAAAGCAAAAATAAAGTGACAGAGAGGTGTTTTTCTAAGCATAGAGACTCATTTAGGCAAACACAGCATAATAAAATGGTTGATGAGCATGGCAGAGTTTTAAATTTAAGGCATTAACAGTCACCATTTTATGCATACAACATAAGCCTTTAGGGTTAAAAGTGCAGCCTCTCAGATCTCCTAAAGCTCTGAATCAAAGCGTACTGGGAAAGACAATATTTTCATATCTCTAGTACTTTCAAATCCTCACTGAGGTGATATATACACAGAACACATGCAAACAACTGTTCCCAGCAATTCTGCATTTGCAAGTGAAAAGGAACTAAGAATTAGAGGACAAAACAGAAATAAAGGATGTGTCAAAATCCATTCACCTTTCCTTTCAACTAGGGAAGTGACTGGAATGGATCAAAGTCAAGAGCTGGCCTTCACTTAACTTCCTTAAAATCTCATTGGCAATAAAGGCTAATTTCAAAAGTGATAAAATAGTTCTGAAATAAGTTTAAAGCTAATAAAAATTATATTTAAATGCATTTAAAATAACAATGGGGGAACTACTTTTTTCATTAAATCCTTACTGTTCAATCAAAGACAGACACACTCTTAGAAGAGTCAATAACATGGAAATAAACATAATATCTAGCAGATTTTCTCTTCTTTTTATGAAAAACCCATATGTGTGTATATATATATATATATATACATGTATATACATACATATTATATTCAATCATAATAGGAATCATCTCTGGCTCCTATAACTATAATTATACGAAATCAAAATGCTTATCAGAATTATGTTTTCAGGAATTTTTAACATAACTTATAAAAGCTCATCATTGAAGACAATAGTTAAAAAATGTGAACATGTACAATGTAGAACATTGCATGACACCCATTTGTCCCAGTGTTGTCTATCTGTGTCTTTAACCAAGGAGACTACATTTTGAATTGAGTCTTCATGCAGTCATCTACTGACAAGTCCATTGGACAAATTAGTGAACTCTCCTTTGACTTAATAGCAATGGATTTAGAGAACACTGAAACAGAAAGTACTATTATTTCCACTTTTCTTTTATACCACCTTCTTAAAGAGGTGACTCTCATATTTAGTCAAGATATTTATACAATGCAGCCATCATATGGAAGCAAATTTTGCTTTCTAATATTAAATTATAGAGCATAACAAAGACAAATAAACTAAAAAAAACAGATTATTAATGAAAACTCAGCAGTCTGCTTATCCCTTCTACCCAAGATCTGAAAGAGTTCAAAACATACTATTTTTGTTATGTAGTCAGTACAGTCAATTTCAAAATCATAATTCACAACTTTCTCAGAAATGGCACATTTCATGTAGCATCTTTCACAATTTTTTTTTCTGTAAGTCTCTAAAACTGACCTACAACCTCATCCTACAAGAAATAAAGTTCTTCATTTCCCTGGAAGTTTGGCTTAGTAAAAGCTTTGGATGAATACAATGCAATATAAAATTAAACTGAAAGTAAAACATAAATACTGTATGGATTTTACATAGGATTATTTAATCAAAGAAATTTAAATCTGCATAAAAATTGATTTGCTAAACCCCAAACTATTTATCCTCATATTTTAGAATCTGTCAAATAAAAATACTTTATGTAAAGCATTTAGCCATTTAGTATTCCATTACAGCTATGCTAAACCTCCATCTCTGTCAATGTCAATAATTTCTTGAGTTCATCTGTGAGAGAAAAATAAATCACCGAATGTGGATTATCCTAAGACAATAACTGATTCTACATTTTATATAGCAACAATTTTATAGCCCCCAATAAGTGAGTGACCATTCATTTTAAACACTACTTTAAGGAGTAACCCTAGTTTAAAAAGTCTCATTACAATAAGGATATAAAGCAACAGACACTATCATTAAGATCTGATAGATAAACATTACCATAAACAAATAAGAGAACTCTTAGTCTTTTTAATTTTCAATTCTGTTTAACAGATAGCTTAGCCTTAGTCATCAATTTGTAAAATACAAAGTCAGACATCATTATTTTAAATGCTATTATTTCCTAGTACATTGATGCCTAATGCAATTTTATTTATTTTTGTTCTTCATACTCAATAATTACATACTAATTATAAGAAATTAGAATTATCCAAAAGTTAAAGATAAATTATTAAAATTACATGCTCAGAATATCTTTAACATTGACCCTCCACTACTAGAATTGAAGTTGTGTTAATACAATCTCAGCAAGTCTAAAATTTCCATTGTTTCCAAGACATAAATTTCATAAGAGTCACTCAGCATTAGTTTGATCAAGTCTAAAAAAAGGACACTGATATATCCTATCTGGAGCCAATAATATCAGTACTTCAATTTAATCTAACAGTTTCAGATTCTAAAATTAAATCTCCTCTTCCATGTAAAATATTTTACAGAGATAAAATTCTCCATTTCACATTCTTAATTTATTGATTCATTCACTCATTTGTATTTATTCATCACGAACATTTACTTTGTGTTGTGCACAGGGTTACAGATTTTATATAGTCTTTTATTTAACTCTATGAGATGAATATTGACATTATGTTCAAAGAGAAGATGGTGAAAATATGGCTTAGAAAGTATAAGCAAAATGTCCTATAACTATTAGTCAATTGAGCTAGGACTTGAGCTCGAGTGTGACACCCAAATCCATCCTCTCAGTCTCTGGGGTTACAGCTATTGTGTACAAGGCACTCTGTAAATACTGGGCTGAATATGTAGCAATGAATGTGGTATTATTTCTGCTATCTTATGGTTTATAGCCCTCACATAGAAATTATGACTCCTTATAATTCCTAAACATAACCTTAAAATAGTTTCTTCCCCTCTATTGTATCCACATTCCCTAGCTCACTTTTTCAGAAGTGCGGAAACATTTATCCAGATACTCTGCATTGCATTTCTACTTGTTGACATTGAGTCAAATGTCATTTCCAACATCTACTACCTCTACCTTTTGTACCTAAATATATAATCTTTCACCAATTGCCCACATTGGAGATTTGGAATTGTGTTTGGTCCCTCCTTCCTACTCAAAGCCTATACCTAATCACTTAGTCCTTTGGAATCTATACCTGAAAGCTTTAACAACTCTGTAACTATCAATTTCCACTCCCATTGTGGCATCATAAAAGGAGAGCTGACCACAGAGTTACATAGGTCCCATTCCAACTTTGCCACTTTTTTTTTTAAAGGAAAGGTATAGGTAGGAATAAAGGCAAGTAGGCAGGCAGGAAGAAAGAAGAGGAAGAAGCATTTTATTTTTATTTAGGTGTACAAATTGGTTGTTCTCCCCAGCCCACAATATGAACCCCCGTCCTTGGGATTATGTGTTCTGTGCATCTACCAAAGGCAGTGGACCCAACTATTACTCCACTAGGGCATGTCCAACACAATTCAGATCGTGTATGATCTTAAACATACCACATGAACTTTTCTTAGTTAAATATCTAAGCCATCAGCATGGTATTAGTTTTAGATATAGTTATTTTAAATGGCCAGCACTAATAATAACTATTTTGACAGCTATTACTACCACAGCCTTATTTGGGCCCTCTATTGTCTCTTGAAATATAAAACAGGCATTCAAGAAATATCCATTATAAAAGAAATGATTCCAGATGTACAAATTGCAATTAGCAGATAGAACTAGATCATCTTAACTTGAACTGTTACCCACAGAGAATTATCAAAAAGTCACCTGTTGGGTTATTCTTCATAATAAACAGGAATGGATGATTTGCTATAAATTGGTTTCGAGCCAAACTCATGATCATAGGGATGTGCATACCTATGAAATAAGACAACAATTATTTAGATGCTCATGTTAAAAGATCACTAAAGAAAATGTATGTATAATAGGTTTTATAGATAGGAAAGGTCATTTTGTTTGAGGATCTAACATGTGGAAAAATAATCATTTTCTAAAAACAGAGAAATATGGAATAAATTTAAAAATCACAGAGCAGAAGAATAAATATTGGATTATTCATGGAATAATTCTAACTTCATATTTATACTTAATGAAGAAGAAAGCCAGATACTAGATTCAATTTAGTGGAAGGAATTGAAAAACTTCATCTTTTAAATAGCAATTTTCTGTTCACTTTTTATTTACCTTGTATGATTGATTCTTATAATATTTCAGCTCTTAATCCCTATTCATACATGTTTGTGCTTCATTTCTATTCTTCAGGAAGTGGTAATCACATCTGAATCTAAATTTATTACTTTCAACTTACTTTTCCAAAATTATTCTGTGATCTCAGAGCTTTTGGATTTGGTCTGTGAATGTGTATGGAGCTTTTATTATGAGATTAGAAGCAGAGATTTGCTGCTTTAGTAACTATTTACTATGATAATTTGTATCATGCAGCTCTATTATAGCGTTTGTCAGAATTTAGCATAGGAAAATTTAAGCGGTTGAAGCATCTTCTACATTAAATGCTTCTGCACTCAAATCAGATATTTTCTTAACCAATAATGGAATGATTTTGCACAATCAAGAAATCCATGAAAAAATATAAAATTGCCTGTATGAACAAAATTGAATAGATATTGTAGGGAAAAAGTTTTCCTCTACCCTTTTATGCTCTAGATCTAAGATCTGAAGATTCAATTGACAAAAGACAAATTAACAGAAGAAAACATTTATTTTTTATGCACATAGGAACTTCACAGAGTAGACTCAAGAAGTGGTTAATGGCTTATATACATTTTTAACAAAGTGTAAAGAAAAGAATAAAGAAAAGATATTGGGTTTCTAGAATTGAAATATTGTAGAAAGGTAAATATGGGGAAAATTAATGGTAGGTAAGAGTTATTCAATGATATTTATTATGCAGACTCATTTCTGTGCCAACATCCATGACCAGCTTCCCCCTAGTATGGCAGAGGGGAAGGATAGTTTCACAAAGGGAAATTTATGCTCTATTTATTTTAGTCAGATGGGAGAGGGTAATGTGTGTTGTTGTTTTTTTTTTCAATCTATTGTTTTTCAATTGCCTTTGACTCAAAATAACACTATTTCCAAAGTAGCATATTTTGGAATGGCATATTCCGAATCCCTTCACAATCAAATATGACCTCAGTGATACAAAACGTATGACATTCTTCTATCTGAAATATCAAGAATACACTGTCCAAATTATCAATGATTATAGGTTCAGGTCTGAATTAATAGGATAAATCAGAAAAGTACAGTAAATATCAATTTCATTCTCATTTGGGTGTATTCTTGAGTTTTTTGTTCTTAAGCAATGCCTAAGCAGATGCCTGCCAATCAAATTACTCAGGTTGACTGCTCTGAGGTGTAGTATATGAATGAGGGTCATTACTGATTCATCATGCTTTCCCTTAATGAATGTTATATCATCTTGGAGAACTGTAGACTATAAATTACAGGTAATGGGTAATGACAGAGTTCTGAACCTGAAGTTAGGAAACCTGATTTCAGTTCAAACTCTACTGACAACAGTTAGATGTCAGACAAACTACTCATTCGTAGAACTATTTCTTCACCTATTATAATGAAAGGATCAGACAATGATCTATAAGGACTCTCCAACTCAATATAAAAGCAGCAAGAAAATATTTCTACATGGGCCAGCAGTTCATTCCAATGCAACATTTTTATTTCTCCAAGGGCTGAATTTTCCTAATCTCTAAATCCTTAAGCTCAGTAACGTGAAGTTATTTTGAAGATAAAATGATAATAGAAGTCCTGTATGTCCCACCCAGATGTCAAAATCCATTGGCATTGCATAGCATTAAAAATTAATTAAGAAAGTGATGTCATAGATATACATTTATGGAAATAAATCAACAAGACAGTTTAAAGGATATGTATCTTTTATATGTTGGTTAAAATCTAGTCTAAAGAATTAAACTAGACTTAGAAGGGATTGATTAAAGTAGCTTTTCCATTTCTAGTTAAATGTAAGGCTTTTTACCAATTATTTTTGAATATAACTTAGAGGTATTCAAATATTATTTACTTGAGGAATTGTAGCATAGAAGAGTGATCTCAAAGTAAAATTGCACACATAAAGCAGCTAGAGGCCTTGTAAAATGCAGATTCTTATTCAATAGATCTGGAGTGGGGCCTGAGGTTCTGCATTTCTAACAATTTCCCAAGGGATACTAATGCTTATGTTCTATGCACTAAACTTGCAGTGTGAATGCACTGGAAACCATATAGCACTCTGTCTCAAGCTCAAATATACATTGGAATGCCTGAAAGAAACTCATTCCAGAGACACCAATTTAATTATTTTGGAGTGTGGACTGAGCATAAGATTTTTTTAAAACTGTCCAGGTGATTTTAATGGGCAGTTAAATTTGAGAGTCCCTACTGCAGAAATAATAACAAGAATCAAGCTACAAAAGCGTGAACTAATGTTATATATTGAAGAATGAAAAAAATACAATTACTTTAGAGTAAGTATTCCTGAACAGGAGTAATTTTGTGTTTTGAACCTGAAGTTTTCTCCATAAGCCCTGTATGGTAAATGTCAGGTAATCTAATTAGCAAATAAGTAAATATCAGTGGATGAACTTCAATTCCTAATAAATTATTTCCCTTCCCTTTTGCATCATGCTGTTCTTGCAAAGATAGTCAAACCACTAGTATACAACTAGTTTCATTTTTCTTCCTATAGCGTACTGAACTGGAGGAGAGTGAAATGTGATCACAGTATAGCAACAAACCAGCACCCTGCACATTCCCCCAGTCTTTCCACCCAGCTTGCTGTGAAATCATTTGTCTTACCAGTAGATGCTGCAGCTTCACTACCATCTTCATTTATCTCAAAGAAAACTTTTTGCATGACTTGGGAAACGTACACCTCTGATGTATCTGTTGGAAATTATGAAAGTGTACTTAAGGGTTAAATTCAAGAGTCATTGCCTTATTAGGTCACGAGTAATCATATTTTCAAGTGAACAAAGAAGAGGGAAAAAACCAAGTGTTAGTTAACTTCCTAGGAATAAAGGTTGTTTAAGTGTAGCTCTTACAGAGAAGATATAGAGATAGAAGACCAAGTTTAGCCCAGATATAAAATGCAAGGATCGAAGGGAATAGCCTCAAATCAGGTGACCCACTAAGTGACACATTGAATGGACAGAGGGTTTAGCCCCTTCAACCATGATCTACAGATATGATGAAAGACACTTTAAGGAATTGAATTAATCCCACCCTATGCATTCAACCTCAAAGCTAAATTGCCCTTTAAATTCTGAATTCAGTTTTGATCTAAGCTTGAAACAAAATTTACTCTCCTTTATGACTGCTGAGTCTATGAAAGACTGAAGAGCTTTTGTGTCATCTATTACAGAATTCCTTCAGAGCTTTGCTTTAAAACCTGTCAGATTTCTGGTGTGTTATAGTATCTTATAATGCTTTGTTCTGGAATAGATACAAGCTGAGAGAGAATGTCCCTCCTCTCCTCTTGGTGGAACTGATATATGTATGAAGCATTTCTGATAGTGTGACCTGTGAGGATAGTCTTCTTGACAAAGGGGAAGTGAAATTTCTGAAGTCATAAGTCACCCCTGCTGTGTCAGGACCAGATAGATCTCACATTGCTCAGAGGCAAGGGAACAGTGATCCTGAGGTCAGCAAGAGGAAGAAGAAGAAAACGGGCTTGAAACTTGAAGTGAAAGAGAAAAAGAAGCTCTGTTTCTCATGAGTGAGAAAGTTGATGTGATTCAGGCAAAGTCCACCCAAACCACCTTCTAAACTCAGAGAAATCAGAAGAAATACCTTAGTAAATAGGAATAGAACTCTGACAGCTTTCAGAAAATAAATCTTCTCAAGCAAGATAGAAGTCAAATAAAGAATATTTGCATAAAATGATTTCTCATACTACCAAAAATAATATTTATTTGGAAGATTCTGTCTAGGTCCTTTATTATCTCTTATCCTCATCTCCTACCTTCCTCTCCTTATCCACTAGCTCCAGCCACAAAGTCAAATATCAGGTCTTAACCCTGCCTCTCGCTCTGTTTAGAGCTCCTCGCCAGAATTTTCCCTAACTGGCTCCGCTGTTATTTAGGTCTCAGAAAAATCTCTCTTTCTAATAGCAGTCTTTCCTCACCACTTTATCTAATTCTGTTCTTACCTGACCTAATATCATTTATCCCAAGACTCCCAGTTAATTCACATCATCTATCACCTCATCATTTAATGAATAATTACTGGTTAATTGTTCACTGTAAGAACTTTGTCCAATTATTCATCCCTAGAAAACACAGTTGACTTACAATAAAATTTGTAAAATAAATAAGTCAATGAATATGCATAAGTCTAGTGCTTGAAACATCCAAGATGGAGAAAAAAAGAGACATTCATTTCATGAGTGTGGATTAACTGAAACCTAAGACAGTGATCTTTCAAGGTTAGGCAAATAAGCATCTTCTTTCCCTAAGATGGCTTGGACTAAGACAAGATTCATAAAGAGACCACTAAGCAGGGACATATCAGGAGTGAAGGCCGAAAAGCAGGTTGGGGGTACATACAGGAGTCTCACCATGTTTATCAATGGCGCCACACCAAATGACCCCCTATTTATCAGATTGGGCAACTTGGTCTTGTGCATTTCATCTCACCACAGAAAGGACTTGGTTTCCAGGGAAATAGAATTTGAGAAATAATAGATTAAGACAAGAAATATGAAGTCAAAGACAAAGGATTCTACACCTTTGTAATAATTTTTCTATTAATTTTCTAAGAAAATTCCAAGCATATCTTTGTCAAATTAAGTGGACAATAAATCTTTTACAGTTTTGCTCAAAAATGTGTAAATAAATATTAATGTGCCATTTGTCTCCACTTACTTTTAACTAAAATTTTATGAGCATCTACTTTGTGCTAGATGTTGAAGTAAATTCCATATTCTGTTATAAATTTCTCCCACTGGGTTGTACTATCTTACTTAACAGAGAAAGGTGAAGCTCAGACAAATTCAATGTATTTTAAAGGTAACACAGGAAGTAGTATCAGCAGTCAAATATTCCTCAAAAATTTTCTAAAGTAACTGAAAATATGGTATTCAACTTGTCAGTTACTTGAGTAAAGGCAGTGTCTCCTTTGCACTAATGCTGGACTGGTTCACAGTAGTAGCTCATAGTGAATGCTTATTACACAACTGATAAGTAGGGACAGCAGAGAATTCACGATTCTCCTAATGATCAGATGCAGTGCCAACTTGGGCTGTGGCTCTTCTATTTTAGACAAGAAGACAGAACTAAAGTAGCTAAAACAACTCAAATAGGCAACTCAGGAAAGACAGAGCAATAAAAGTTGAGCATTTATTGTTCTTAGTTCAGGGTTATTCTCAAGCACAAATCCTTTTATGAAGCATTTTAGAGGTATTTTCTTGATAAATCTGCCTATAAAATGAGATTTTATAGAAGTCACAAATTTCTGGGAATTTGCAGGGTGAGTGGCTGTTCGAAATGTCTGAGGTACAGTGAATGAGTTTCCAAAAGCTGGAAAGAAGTCTAAAGAGAAAGAGGTGCTTGAAAAATGGTTTGGTGTATTTCAGCTCGGTAAGGTGGCAGTGCTCCAGGACACACTTAGATGGGATCCTGTTGCAGTAGTTAATGTTGACTGTCTCATTCCTGATGCTGATGAAATTGTCAAAGAAGTCAGATCCATCTATCAGCGTGAGAACAAGTAGCTAAATCTTGTGTGAAGGTGATAATGACTATTTCTGTCATCTGTTACTCTCACCACCTCCTCCAGCAGGAAAGTTCACTCATTATTCTTTTACCCCCATAACTGATGTGTGAATAAATTATGAATACATCTCTATAGCCCAGGTTTTTATGTAGGGATACACATTATTTCCATGTTATAATCAAAACTTCATTAGACAGACAAGCCTGTATTATTGGGCCCCTTTTTATGAAACAGAAAACTGAATTAAAAGGGTTAAGTGATGTGAAACACATTGACTTCATCCTTTTTTTTTTTTTTTAGTGCATTCAAGTGAGTATGGGCCGGGGTGAGAAGGATTAAGAGATGGGGGCTTTTTAGTGACAGTGAGTATCTTTGCCCTGAACTATTTCCCAGGTGCAAGTTTTGCTAAGTACTGCATCTCCTCAGACTTGTCAGTCTTAGGCTAAATCTACAAGCTGGAGCATTACAATTCCAAGATCATGATCATCATGCAGCACCTTGCGAATGCCTGGTTCCTGAACTCTAATATTACCAAATTAACATTGGCAAATTGGTTTCAAAGTATTTTATTAGCTCTGCTTGGATGGGAGACTCTAAGTTGTAATTCCCATTATTCAGATGAGGAAATCCAACCAGGCCCACAGAAGACTTTATCTGCATATTCTTGTTACGAGTATAGTTCCATGACTTATCGAACATTCTGAAGTACCTTCTGACTTTCATTAAGAAAAGCTACTTAATGCAAAATAAAGCTTGTTTATAGACAACTCAATATGACTATGACATTTACTCATCATTTATGTATTTTGTAGGTCCAAATGCTTTCAGTTAAGATTAGTTCATTAATAAATTTACTAAGAAAACACATTAACAACATAATATAAGAATTATTATACTACCTGTTATCCCAGAAAGGTCACAGCCAGCATTAAATATCTCAGTTACGTTCAAGGAATACAAAGCTTCTTTGAAGTCTAATTTCTGTTCTACTTTAAATCTGTTTTAAAAAGAAGAAAAAAACTCTTGAAACACTGGATACATTTGCTACCTTATTTTGTTTTTAAATTAAATGGATGACTTTATAGAGATTATGTTGTGAATTCTTTGGTTTTCATGATCACAATTACTTTGTCTCACATTTCACACCATTTCCCTAGCGTCTCTGAATATTCTGAGTAGCTAAAAACTTGCTCCCAGATGAATGATTGGTGAAAAAAGGGGAACGAGACTACTCTATGTTTTGAAGTAACAATTGCCTAACAAAACAGTGAGAATTTTAAGTTTTCAGTTGCCTGACTCTTTCCCTCAAAGTATAAAGCTTCCTTCTAGCAACTACATACACTCAGTATTTCACACCATCAAAGTTGATACCTAGAAGACACCCAGGATGCTATGAGAGGAGACAGGAGCCAGCATTCCTTGGAGAAGTCTTGGTTATTGAGCTACAGAGTCATTGATAACCTATCATTCTTCCCATTTAATTGATGTGACTTCCTTCAGTTTATGGACACAACCAGTATCTACCCAAAAGGTCCTGTAAAGGGGGTAAAAAAAAGGTTGAAAGGGAACTAAGTTTCTTTCAACCATAATGAAATATGAAATTATAGGAAGAGAAAATAAAAAGAGTACAGGGTTTCCAATGCACGGTCCTAAATTAGGACTCCAAATTCTTTTCAAGCCTACAGATCTCAATCTGCCTGACTTGAAGAATGATCTTAACTAGAGAATTTCAAAAATAATCAGTATTAGAAACTAAGTTTCTATAATTCTAAGTCAACCACTGTTGAACCATACTTTTTCATTTAAATGATAATAATAATTACAAAGTAGTTAGAATGACAGACATTATATATGCTTAAAGCATCAATTGCATTTTAAAACCAAAGTGTAAAATTTATTTCTAAAATAAAGAGACAAGCATAAAGTCAGGAAATATATTCCCCACGAGTGAGATTTCCTGGCAACCTCTGTCCACGGGTTCACCTGTGCCCTGATGGACCCTGGCCCCTGCGTGGTCTGGTTTGGATACACACAGGGTTGCTCAAGCACAGGATCCTAACAGGTAGGCTCACATCTGGGGCTAGAAATTAGTGTGGGCAATCAGTCTAACTAGGTCATTGTTTTAATTACCAAATGCTGAATAAGCTTCTTTATTACAATTTTTCAAAACAATGAACATGCTGTGGCAGAAATTTATGGGCCTAAATTATTCCTTGTAAAATATTAGGTACTTTTGGAAGACGTTAACTCCTCCAGAAACTTAGTGAGCTGGGAACAGCCACAACCAACACATTAAAATCTGATAATAAAAACAGCTTATTTATTTATGCCAGCTGTTTTGAATTTTTTTTTTTTTTTTTTTTTTTTTAGGGACGTATAGGCAGGAATGAAAGCAAGTAGGCAGGAAGGTAGGAAGAGAGAGGAGGAAGAAACACTTTATTTTATTTAGCTGCTCACAATTGTTGTCCCCCCCAGCCCCAGGTCTTGAACCTAGGAACTTGGAATGTATGTGGGACTGCTCCTTCAGTGTACTGGACTGTTGTTCCACCAAGGCCCTAGTGCCCCTCAACTTCTTCTTAACTTCCTGCTAATCAAGATAGTATGCAGTTTATCGTTTTGAGATTTTCAGCTTTTTTCTTCTGTTTCATTCCCATACTTTTTTAAAACCTGAGTGGAATATGCACTTCAAAAAGGTGGAGGATAAATATTCTAGTCTCCCTATAAATTCACTATTTTTAGTATAGTAGTCCAAAGATTTTAAGATAGTGAAATGAATACTGAAAGACTTATTACAATTTCTAATAATATCTAATTATCGCCAGAGTCATTTAAGTAAGTCCTGCTCATAATATCATCCAATGAAACCTACAGCAATAGAAACCCATTCAACCATTTAATAAAAGTAATCTACAGCCAGTTTCTAATTATGTATAATTATTAGAGCCATGAATAGCCAGGTATGAAATAGCACTTCCATGTGTTAGACTCTTAATATAGATTAAAGGTTTTATTCTTTACAAAAACCCTATGACATTAGCATTAAAATTAGTATTCCTATTAACATATAAGTAGAAACTTGAGGAGGATGATCTCCAGATTTAAGATCAAGTGAGGAGTCAGGGCTAGGATTCCAACTCAGGCCCACTGACTGTTAGAGATAATGTGCTAACTCTCATCTTCTAATGAAAAATACTTTCAAACTCACAATATTTATCAATCTTTATCAATTTAGTATCAATTATGTACCCTCCTCCACATTTTGTGTCTTAATATATATTCTAGAGTGGTTTTTTTCCCCTTTTTCTTGAACTTCCTCTAAAATTGCCAAAAGAAAAATAACTAAAGGTAAAAAAATGAGTAGCAAAAACACTTAAAAGACAGTAATAACGAAATAATCATGAAACAACTATTGCAGCATATGTAATTATTATCTATTTTCTTAAAAGATAGCAAATTACTCCCATATGCAACCATTTGTGTGAATGAGATTTTCACAGGTAAAAATTACACAAAAATGAAAGAAAACAATTCAGAATTATTGTTTTAAGATGAACTTACTACTCCTGGTCTGCAGGCCCTACTGCAGTATTGGATTGGTATAGCCCCTTCTTTCTCCTTTATAACAAGGTCTCCTATTTAATGAAAAAATCTTGACGAGTCTCTCTCAGGGTCTCTGTTCTTACTGTGTGGAATCCCAGTCTCAATACAGTGGGTTTGAAACATCCTTGGACATTCAACTCGAGAACCAGCCACACCAAATCTTTTTATCCTTAGTGACCACAAGAATAAAAATGTAAGACAATATTTGACAGTGGTAGACCTGGAGCATTAAGTGAGTACATAATGGTTTCTGGTCACTTTCTAACCAACTACCTTACCTTGGGGGAGGTGGGAGGAATTGAGAGGAGACAGAGAGAGAGAGAGAGAGAGAGAGAGAGAGAGAGAGAGAGAGAGAAACTCAAGTGTGAAATACCTTACCACTCAAGGGCTGAATTAAAAAGTCTTCTGTCACATATGAAACATATGTCTGGAAAATGTTTAATGTAAACTTGATATTTCAATTTGTTTCAGTATCCAATAGGCTAAAGTAAAAGTAAATGAACATTTTGTCATTTACTTTACTTCTATCATTACTGCAGCTGCTCATGACATATATGTTCTCATATCCAACCTTGCTGTCCCTGAGTTCACTTTTTCTCATCCACAGAGTTCACATACATTCATTCAGAAGTTCAGAGTTGGCCAAGACTGGGATTGATTTCTATCCCATCAAGAATTTGATGTTCATGACCTATGGTAGCTGCTATCTCCATTCAAAAAGACTCCTTGGTACTGCTACTCCATCTCTTAGCTTACTGTTCATTCTATCATTAACCTTGTGTTCTTTTCTGTGCACTCTCTCTGGTTTACCCCCATATCGTACCGATTTTCTGACTCTTGAAATTATGGCTCCACCATCTGTTACCTGGATGCCCACAGGTAAGATATTTACCTATTTGCACCTTATCTGTAAGCTGCATATAAAAGCAAAGGTCTATTCATTTTATTGTGGGGATCCAAAAGTCATGGTAATGGAGGAAAGAGCATATGGTACAGTGCTGGCATTATATGGATGCCCATAGATGTCAAAATAAATGAGAATAATGATAATAAGAGGAAATACAAGCTGATTATATGTTAAATAACAAAATATTATATGCAATATGTATGCATATTTATATACAATCTTGCATAGTCTTCACAACACTAAGAAGCATGTATCATTAGTATTCCATTTAATAATAAAAGAAAAATATTAAGCAGGTAAAGTAATTAAAATTATTCAGTAAGGAGGTAGAAAAATGCATGATTCAATATTATGTTCTATTTCCCATGATCTGGATTTAATAACTGAAAAAAGATGCCACATCAGTAAATATTTTTAAAGAATTATACCTCTCAGAAAAAAAAAAAAAACAACTGACTATTGTTTAGCTATTAGTATACTTTTTAATAGAATAGTACAGAATAAGTTTAAAGATGCAGGTTTCCAAAAATTCAGTGACAACTATGAAGCCTCACCCAAGAAAAACACATAGACTTTATATACATAAAATTTCTAATAATTTCAGAAGCTTCAAGGACTTCCTGAAAGCTACCACAGAACATTCCAGAAGTCCATAGTGTTCAGCTAAGGATTTTTAGAAAAAAAAAAACAATATAGCATAGTCCTTCCACTTTCCTACACTAAATCAAGTTTAGAACCTCAAAACAATCTAGTCCCTCTAAACTCAATCTAATTACTTACATGTGTCATTAAATGTCTCTACTATACCAGTTCCCTATTATTCTTAGTGAAGTTGTTCCGTTTAAACGCTCCCTACTTAGTGCGTGAATTATGACAGTAGTTCCTTCTGGGTCTCCTGGGCTTCAGTCTTTCCTTCTTTAATGCATCTCTCACATCACTTCTCTTCAGATTAAAGCAATATTCACTGAGCAGGTAATATTTTTTTAGATGCAAGCTTTGTGCTGGGATCACAAACATAAAAGCTAAAGCATAGCTTTTAAAAGTAAGTATAGCTCCTGACCTCAAGTAGTTTATAGCCCAATGGGGAAGACAATTTTAATGTAACTACTAAGCAGAAATAAACACAAGGTACTAGGAGAACTTTTCTCAGCAGGAGGACAGAAAGTTGTGAATCTTGCTTATAGAGATCGAAATTGCCTTCTAAAAACCTAGATTGATATTAAGGACCAATAGAAGTTATCCAGAAAAATGACAATGGGGAGAAAGTGGGGAGTGGAAAGCATGCATATACTATGCAAGATAAACTAAGGCATATTGTGACTACAAATACATCACTCCAAAACACTGCCTTTATCATTCCATTTCCTGTTTGGAAATTTTCAATAATTCACCATTGCATATGGGATTTATCTCTCTCATAAAATCCAAGTCCAAAGATCTACTTCCTAATGGTAACTCAATAGGATTCACTATCAGTTACTTCACACAGACACCGGGGAAAAAAATCACCTATTTTCCTGAGATAAATACCAAGAAATGACTGGCGCTTCAGCTGGAGAGGGATGAACTGACAATTAACGGTGGGTGAGGGAACCCCGCACAGTTCTCAGCTGGGCCGCAGATTTGGATTTGGGACAGAGCTCAGAAGTCTCCTGATGCAGGGTCCCGCAGAGGCTAGGGATTTAAGAACGAGCTGCCAAGGTGGCAAAATGCAGGTCCAGTGGGGCTGAGACACCGAGTCACAGAGAGCTGGAAGAAGGTGAAAGGAGAGCCAGCAAACTGGGATCTAAGCTGGAGCCCAGGCAATGAAATTGAACTGCAGGCTGCCATAACCAAAAATTAGCCAAATGAAACCACTCCCACAACCATTTCAGGATAGAACCTGGAGTCCACTAGGCGGAAATCCTGCCCACTGTATCTCCCTCACCAGAAATCCCACCCATTGTGTGCCCCACCACCTGGATTACAGTGAGAAGGCAGACCCAAACCTCAATGCTACCCACTAGCACCACCTGGTGGCTAGAGGCAAAACCACAGACTGCCAATCCAGGGCAGGTCAAACCTACGCACTACCAGGGAAACTGAACCCTCAGAAATATAAGCAAAATGCCGAACAGAGTGAAGCAAAAGAGAAATATAACCAGTTAAATGATGGCTACAATAAAAAAAATCCAGGGAAAATCTGAATACAGCAGACATATGAAAATTACCTGAAGAGGAATTTAGGTAACAGTGATAAACATATTCATGGGAATCCAGAAATCAGTAGAGGAAGTAAATGAGAAATATCAGGAAGCAAAAGGAAGAATTAGAACAAGACATCAAACAGGTAAGATGGCTGAATTAAAGAACTCAGTAGAGGGACTCAGCAGTAAGATGGATGAAGCTTCCATCTGATCTGAAAGATAGGACAGAGGAACTCAATCAAGCAAACCAGCAAAGAGATTTAAAAAATAATTCAGAAAATCAAAGACAGGATTCAAGATCTCTAGGATAACATCGAAAGGAACAACATTTGCACCCCAGGAGTCTTAGAGGAAGAGAGAAAAAAGGGGGGCAGAAACCATATTTGAAGAAATAATAAATGAGAACTTCCCCAATTTGAAGAATGAAGCAAGCCTCCAGATCCAGTAAACTCAAAGAGTTCCTAATAAAAGAAACCCAAAAAGAAATAGATCTAGGCACATCATCATTAAAATGTCAAAAATACAAGATAAAGAAAGATTATTAAAAGCAGCCAGAAGAAAAATGTGTCACATACAGAGGAGCTCCCATAAGACTGTCAGAAAACTGCTCAAATAAACTCTACAGTCCAGAAGGGAATGTCATTATATATACAAAGTGATGAAAGAAAAGATTTTTTAACCTAGGATACTATATTCGGCAAGATTACCATTCAGAACTGAAGGAATGATAAAAATCTATTCTGACAAGCAAAAGTTAAAAGAGTTCATCACTACAAAACCAGTTTTGCAAAAAATATTAAAGGATACTCTATAAAGCATAAAGAAACCACACAGAAAAACATTAAGAGAGCAAATATTAAAAGTGGGGAGGAAGAGAAGAGAACAAAAATGCGAATAGTTAGAATGAGTGGAAGAATAATATGCTTTCAAATAAAAATAGATAGCAAACATAGAACTGTGATTGCCAACTTCAGGGTAACATCAAAATGTATCCCCAAGAAGAAATCAAAGAGAAAACAAAAGACAAAATCAATTAAAACATAACTGCACCCATCTGACTTAAAAAAAGAACAAAGTCATCATCTGGAGCAACATACAAAAAGACAAATTATAAAATGACACTAAGCAGCTATATATCAATAATCACCCTAAACATTAATGGATAGAACTCACTAGTCAAATGATGCAGAGTGACTAAATGGATTGACAGCATAACCCAAACTTCTGCTGCATTCAGGAAACCCACCTTCTTCCAAAGGATAAACTAAGGTTCAGAGTCTATGGCTGAAAAAAAATCCTATAGTCCAATAGGATACAAAGAGCAGGAACAGCTATACTCATATCAGATAAAGCAGACTTCCATCTAAAAACATAATGAAAGACAGAAATTTACACTATATAATGATTAAAGTATCCACCAGCAGGAAGCCATAACACTTATTAACATATATGCACCAAATGAAGGCCATCAAAATATATCAATCCAGTATTATTTGACCTGAAGAGAGACACTTATAGCAACACAATAATAGTGGGGTACTTCAACACCCCACATACAACAGTGGACAGATCAACCTGGCAGAGAATTAACCGGGAAACAGCCACTTTAAATGACCATCTGAAACACATAGATCTAATAGACATATACTCATCACTTTACCCAATGACTACAGATTTCACTTTCTTCTCAAACACCAATGGAACATTTCAAGGGTAGCTCATATGCTGGGACACAAAACATCCCTCAACAAATTTAGAAAGTATGAAGTCATACCAAGCATATTCTCTGGCCATAATGGCCTAAAACTGGAAATCAATGACAAAAAAGAAAGCTGGAAGAACCACAAACCAATTGGAAACTCAACAATATGCTCCTGAATGACAGTTGGGTAAAAGAAGAAATCAAAAAGGAACTTAAAAATTACTTAGAGACAAATGAGAATGAGGACATGAGCTACCAGAATCTATGAGATCAGCAAAAGTGGCACAAAGGGGAAAGTTCATCGCAATCAGGCCTATCTCAAGAAACAAGAAAAATCACAAATAAACAACTTAACCCTACATTTAAAACAACTAAAGAAATAGCAATTAAAGCCAAAAATAAGCAGAAGGAAGGAAATAATTAAAAGCCAAGTAGAAATAAAATAGAAAACAAAAAGACAATCAAGAAGATAAATGAAATCAGAAGTTGGTTCTTTGAAAAAATAAACAAAGTTGACAAGCTATTGGCTAGACCAGCAAAGAAAAAAAAGGGAGAAAACTCTCAAAACTAGAATTATAAATGAACAGAAGAAATTACAACAGATAGCACAGAAATTAAAAACATCATAAGGGACTACTATGAACAACTCTACACCACCAAAATAGACAACTTTGAAGACATGGACAGATTTCTAGATAAGTATAGTCTACCAAGACTGAATCCAGAAGAATTGGAAAGCCTGAACAGAAGAGTCACAAGCAAGAAATTGAAGTAATCAAGGGCCTCCCCAAAATAAAAACCCAGGACCAGATGGCTTCTCCAATAGGTTTTACCAAACCTTCAGAGAAGAAATAACACCTATCCTTTTCAAGCTCTTCCAAAATATTGAAGAACAGGGAACTCTGACAAATATTCTTTATGAGGATAACATTACACTGACACCAAAAGCTGGTAGAGATGTCACCAAGAAATAAAATCATAGACCAATATCTAATGAAAATAGATGCAAAAATTCTCAACAAAATATTAGCAAACTGAATTCGACAATGCATAAAAAAGATTATCCATCATGACCAAGTGGGATTCATCCCAGGAATGCAAGGATGGTTCAACATATATAAATCTATTACTATCATATACCATATGAACAGAGCAAACAGAAAAAAAATATGATTATATCAATAGATACAGAAAAAGCTTTTGACAAGACCTAACACCCATTTATGATAAAACCCTGAATAAAATGGGAATAGAAGCTTTAACCTCAACATAATAAAGGCCATATATGAAAAACCCACAGCCAACATCATAGTCAAAGGCAAAATATTGAAAGTATTTCCTCTGTGGTCAGGAACAAGGCAAGGTTGTCCACTCTCACCACTGCTATTTAATATTGTAAGGGAGGTCTTAGCCAGAGCAATTAGGCAAGAAAAAGAAATAAAAGGAATCCAGATTAGAAAGGAGGCTGTAAAACTCATTATTTGCAGATGACATGATTATTATATTGAAAACCCCAAAAACTCTATCAAAAAGCTTCTAGAAATCATCAATGAATACAGTAAAGTGGCAGGCTACAAAATCAATGCATAAAAATCTGTTGCATTTTTATACACAAATGACATGCTAGAAGAAAATGAAATCATGAAAATCACACCATTTAAAATAGAAGTTAAATTAATGAAATACCTGGGCATATACCTAACAAAGGAAGTGAAAGATCTATACAACAAAGACTACATGTTCTTCTTAAAAGAAATAGAGGAGTACACAAAGAAATGGAAAGACATTCCCTACTCACGGCTGGAAAGAATCAATATGATTAAAATGGCCATCTTACCCAAAGCAATATACAGGTTTAATGCAATCCCCATAAAAATCCCATGGGCTTACTTCTAGGAAATTGAACGAAAAAATCTTAAAATTTGTGTGGAATAACAAAAGACCCTGAAAAGCCAAAGCAATCATTAGAAAAAAGAACAAATCTGGAGGGATTCACTTCCGGACTTTGAAATATATTATGCAGCAATAGCAATCAAAACAGTATGGCACTGGAATAATAACAGAGGCAAAGATCAGTGGAATAGAACTGAGTCACCAGAAACTGACCCACTCACATACAGTCAGTTAGTCTATGACAAAGGAGCCAAAAGTATTCAATGGAAAAAGGAAAGTCTCTTCAACCAATGGTGTTGGGAAAAATGGACAGTCACATGCAAACGAATGAATCTAGACCACTCTCTAACACCTTTCACAAAAATTAATTCAAAATGGATTAGAACTTAACACCTGAAACCATAAAGCTCTTAGAAGACAACATAGACTTTTCCATGACATCAGTCATAGAGAAACCTTTGGGGACTCAACTCCACCATCAAGGGAAACAGAAAGGAAAATAAACAACTGGGATTTCATTAAACTAAAGAGCTTCTTCACAACAAAGGAAAACCACCAAAATCAAAAGGAAGCCTACTAACTGGGAGAAGATAATTTCATGAGATATTTCCGACAAAGGGTTAATATCTAAAATATACGAAGAAGTCATAAAATTCAACAACAGAAGAACAGGCGACCCAATCAAGAAATGGGAGAAGGAATTGGAGAGACACTTTTCTGAAGAGGATATACAGATGGCCAACAGGCACATGAAATTATGTTCCTACATGCTGATTATCAAGGAAATGCAAATTAAAACAACAATGAGATATCGTCTTACACCTGAAAGACTGGCTATCACCCAAAAGTCTGGAAACAACAAATGCTGTCAAGGATGTGGAGAAAAAGGAACGCTTTTGTACTGTTGGTGGGAGTGCAAATTAGTACAACCCCTATGTAGAATAGTTTGGAGAGTCCTCTAAAAAATGAAGACGGAAATCCCATATGATGTTGTCATTCCACTTCTGGACATCTACCCAAAAGACCATCTGAAGGGATGTATGCATCCCCATGTTTATTGCAACCCTATTCTCATAAAAGCTAAGAAATTACCTAAGTGCCCAACATCAGATGAATGGATAAAGAAGACGTAGTTCATATATACAGTGGAATACTGCACAGCCCTTAGAAGAGATGAAACCCTGTCATTTGAATTAACATGGATGGAACTAGAGGGGATTATGCTAAGTGAAACAAGTCAAAAAAAGAAAGATAAATACCAGATAACCTCATTCATGAAATACCTGGGCATATACCTAACAAAGGAAGTGAAAAATCTATACAACAAAAACTACATGTTCTTAACATGTTCTCACTCATAGATGGAATGTGAATAGCCAAAACAAAGGAACAGATAAAACATAACCAACTCTGAAACATTTGCAACAGAACCGAGGTTATCAAAAGGGAATGGGTGGGAGGGGGCAAATAGTGTGGAGCCCACTGGACAATGGAGAAGAACACTTGGTGATTTGGTGGAGGGCATGGGATGTTGAAATATATCTAATAAATGGGGAACATATACATAGGAAATTATTTTAAAGTGCATAATAATTGCTACGATAAAAAGAAATTTAAAAAATTCCAGGTCCAAAGCTTTGCTTACAATTACAGTTTCTGATGCTGTCTTCCCTCTCTGGTTTTTCAATGCATCTCCTAGTGTTTACTAGTTATTTGATCTTTTCTTACTGTACTGTGTTCATTGTATATTCACATAGTAATTTCTTGTGCAAATCTTATACTACCACATCTAAGTGGCAACCATTTTAATATGAAGCATGTCTGTCACTTAGATTCTATCCCATACCCTTGTCCATATTGGGGTCTTAATAAAACTGTACTTTATAACAAGAAATAAAGTTTTTAATAAATAGTAAAGTAACTAAGACCATAAGTTATGAGGCAATAGACTTGAGAACTAATCCTGTCTCTCAACACTTAGCTATGTCAATCAATTTACCTTTTGAGTGACTCAGTTTTCTTATCTGTGAAATATAAGATGAAATCTAGATAAATTACAGAGCTAGAACATTCATAATTACAATTCTAATTGCTTTGCAAAGTTAAAGTGCTATATTGATAAGTTATTTATTTACTGGTTTATATGTACTCAATGACTGCTTTTGTCCATATGCATAATCATATAAACACAATGTTTCCTATACAGAGAAGCCTATAAGTTCATGTCAGACTTTTTAACTGAAAAGGTTAGACTATTAAGATGTTTATAGGATCTTGTATTACATTTAGGCAAAGTAGCATGATTATTTTTTGTTATCCAGATGCAGGATAATGTCCGAAATTAGATAACTAGAATGTTATGGATAATAAACTCCTGAAAACACTCTTGTAGTTTTAGAATATATTCTTTCTTACTGGTCTTGATTCTAAACTAGCCATACATCAAAAAATGAATGAAGTATTTTTTAAATAGCAAATATAATATAGTTACATTTCCTTTCTATTGTTGCTGATACACAGCATTCTTATGATTAATGTTTTGCTTTTTGGCCTTTAGTGAATGCTGCTACCAAAATGAGTATTATTTTGTTTTACAGTAGCATAGAATTTAGTATGGTTGATATTATGAATTGAATTGTGTCAGTGAAAATTCACATTTTCATGCCCTAATACCCCACCTACCTAACCCCACACCAAATACAGATGTGCTTAGGTAAATTGAGGTCACACTGGAGGAGAGAAGGTAACTAATCTAATATGAGAGTAGGTAGCTAATCTAATATGACTGGTGTCCTTAAAAGAAAGAAGAATGCCATGTGAAGAACAGGACTATGTAACAACCCAGAGACTGGAGTGATGTAACTACAGTAGATAAACACCAAGGATTGTCATTCACCACCAGCAAGGAAGAAGTAACCAAGAATTCTTGCTGAGTCTCAGAAAGAGTATAGCCCTGTTCATAGCTTCACTTTGAGTTTCTAGCCTTCAGGACTGCAAGAGAATGAATTTCTGTTTCAAGCTGCCTAGTCTGAGGTAATCTGTGATGACTGCCTTAGAAAATTAATATAACTGATTAAACTGTATTGCTCCAGTTCTACCCAAATCTTCATTTGTGAGTTTGAAAATATTATGTACTTATTCACATTTAAAGGAATCATGGCACTGAGTCAGAAAATATAAAATATTTTGTTATGCTACTAAAAATTATTCGTTGAATCTATGTAACATTTTTATAGGCACTACTCTGTTATGAGAAAATTATTCATGCTGGAGAAAATGTATATCAGAAATTTCCATCCATGATCTTAGAGCTCAGAGAATTTAATTCAATAAATGTGTCCTGATGGACTAAAATTGTTCATGAACTTGACATAAGAAACATAAGAAAATCATTTTTTAAGAAATCAGAAAATGCATCCTTTTAGTGAAAAGTAAATGTATTTTAAGTGTAATACTGAATTATTATGATTGAATAATTGATAAGGAAATTCCCAGCCATGTGAACTAAAAAAAAATCTCCTTTTTATCTCTGTGAAGAGTTTCAAGAAAATATCTGATGTCCTACCTTTCGCTAAATTGCACAGATGGAAAGGAGGGACAACTTCCTCAGAATCCTCACAGGGAATGAATTAAAGAATGAATAGAAAGTTGAAATCTGGTTTTTGGCATACTTATAATTAGATACAGGAAAATAATATGGAATATCTTCCTTTGAAAATATTTATGTAATTTAACTCAATAATGTTCATTTAACATACACTACATATCATGAAATATGACAAGGCCTATAGAAAAAAATGAAGAAGACCTTGCCCCAGAGCTCACATTTTAATAGAATAGACAAGAATGCAAGCAAAAAATGAAAAGATGATGTAATAAGTGCCATAATGTAAATTTGTACAACATTTTCCAGATATAAAGACAAGGAAGGCTAAATCTAGTCCAGTATGTTGAGGAAATCAATAGAGAAGCATTCTTTGTGAGGCAACCTTGAAGAATGGATGAGAATTTACCAGTAGAACACCATGGAACAGACCTGCCAGACACAGGAAAGGGGGATGAGGAAGGTTAGGCAATCAGAGAAAGCCTTCTAGTTGATACTAACTAGGCAATTATCTTTGTAACAAAGAAAGAAGAATATCGTCACTTGTTTAGCATCTTCTATTTGCCAGGCTTTATACCATGAACAGAAGTATATAATGAGGTACTTTAAATGAAATCCACCAAATTTTTAAAAAATCTTTGGTGGCTGGGATTTGGTTGAAAAAGGAAAAAAAAGGAAAAACTACCAACTACATTTACTATTTCTATATAATTTGAGTCAAGTTCACCATATAAAGCAAATTGTGAAAATGATGTAATGGGATTTTTTTTAATTATGAAAATAGAACCAGGGTGATGGAGGTGGAGAAGTTGAAGACTGGAAGGCTGTAATCTTCTAAATGTCTCCATTGAGGATTGAAATCTACTGCTATAGATAGTCTTATGACTAGGAATCTAGTCTAAGAGCAAATGGGAGAAAATCTGGGTTACCTTCTTTCCATTACAGGAAATGTTGGTGTAATTTGGATGCTGGGTAGGTGGAAAATGACAAAAACATACATTTTGGGTGAGAGTAGGCACTGACACAATGATAATGGCAGGAAAAAGACGCCAATATAGTCAGGAGAAGACTCCCTGATACAAAAAATGCCCTACATACTTCACTCCATGAGAGTTCCCATACTCCAGGAAAACTCATCTCTGGCACCTGGTTTTAAATTATTTTCTTCCTTATAAGTCTCTTTTACTAAACCAAGTTTTTGTAATGTTTAGTTAAACATTGAAGTTGTTCTTATTTGTATTAGTTTGCTAAGGACTGCCTTATATTACTATAAAGTAGTCTTTGTCCCTCTGTACATGTGGTTGTGCCTTCTTCTGTCTCCTGCTTTCCTCTGTCTTTGTCTAGCTCCTTCTTTATAAGCTGTTGCTTGTCCCATTTCTTCTGGTCCCTAAGTCCCTAATGCTCTTGCTCTCAGTGATTTCACATTGTTGATTTCCTCTTCTCCACATCCTTCTACCTCGTCTCCTCCTCATCTTTCTCCTTCTTCTTCTCCTCCTTCTTCTTTCCCTTCCCCGCTTCTTTCACCTCCTCCCCCACCTTCCTCACCTTCTCTTTCCCCTCCTTCCCCCCTTTTCTCTCTCCCTTTCCCTCTTCTCCATCTCCTCTTTCTCCTAGACTATCTGTCACATATGTCATTTTATCTGCAATATAATGTTTGGCACATAGTGGAATCTAAAAATGAAATGTTCTTTGAAAGAAAAAATAATATCCATGTGTTTGTGTATGTGTGTGTGTGTAGTAGGAAATCAGAAGAGATAATAATGGATAATAAGGGACAAATAAGGAGAACATTAGAAGAGGAAATATCTGAAGATAAAATTCCAGTAAATATTATTTGGGGAAATTACACCCAAGATAGCGGATTAGGAAGAGGTTAAGGTCAACTCCTCTCCATAGACACAACAAAATTACATTAGATACAAACTATGGAATTCAACAAAGAACTAAGGATTGGGGGACCAGCATCTCCAGAAGGAAAAGTGATAGAAAATATCAGAAAGGATAGGAAAATCTGAAACAAATTTTGCCAAGGATATTGCCAAGGTACTGGGGCCTTTAGAAGGAATACCAATAATATATAGAGCTCTTCCCAATAACTGACTAACTCCCATATTAAGATGCCCCAGCATCTGAAAACTGACTTAGAGAGAAGCACATATACTGTGGTACTAAAAACAGAGGTGTTTTCCTTTGGAGAGAAATACGACTCTGGGGAGCAGAGAATTTAAGACAGATAACAGAGCACCAAAGATGAAGTGTGGACAGACCTAGCAGAAAGATTTTCATTTGTCTAATAAAAGTTTCAGCAAGAACAATTTTTAAAAAAGGAATAACCTTTCATTAAATATAGACATTGCTGGATGCCCACTCAGGTTCTCTTTTGCCTGTGTGGTGCCCGAACTGGTGAACACCATATTGGCATCAGGGTCAACACCGTGCTGATTTCGTACTGGAATAAAGCCAGAGGTCAAACTCCCTGCCCTTCACTAACAGTGGCACTTGAGGCCATGGTACATTTTGTTCTCCTGGTTATGATTCTTGCAGTTACCAGAGAAGCAATCACCTAGGGTAAGAGCAGACAGCCAGAGCCTGAAACACAGTTCCTGCAAAACACAGTTTGAGGCACTTTCTGCGTGGCCTCTGCATCTCTCTCTGACGGATGACAAGAGATACTAAAAACAGCTTCCTGGCCTGGTGCTACTTCAGAAATTGCCTGCTGGCAGCCTAAAGTCTTTAGACCTAGCCTATAACCTACAAACTGAAACACTAACACAAGCTCATTAAATCCAGGCAGGGAGAAATCCTTTTAATCTAATTCATAAAAATAAACATAGAGTATGAAACAAAATAAAGAGACAGAGAAATTGACCCCAGATGATGGATCAAATCAATATACCAGAGAAAAATCCTGAAGAAATAGAATTAAGGCTTAGGATAGAGGTTCAAAGTAAAAGAAGCTGACATAAAACATATATGGAGAACAGAGGTCAAGTTTTGGTGTGTTGCAGGTATTGGGAAAGAAAGCTCTGTGAAGCTCAACAAGGAATCCCAAGCTCCTTCCTCAATGTGGCCAGAAGTGACAGATTTCTGGGTTTTAGTACCAACCAAATCAGTGGTTAAGAAGAAGTTTCTTTCTGATGAGACTGTGGATTGAGGATGGTTGGGGAAAGAATTAGAGAAAGACAGAATGCGGTGATTAATAAAGTTTGGTTAGAGTATGATTGAAATGATTGAGCAGATTCCAGCTAACTAGAAAAGAAAAATCAGGAGATTTAAGAGATCAAGGACCACAAAGAGAGGTGTATAGATCATTTTAAGGCATGATGAGTTCGAAGAAATATTTAGAAATGAATGGATGGAATATAATTTATAGACATTTGTATGTTTAAAAGTTCGGGAGATTGTGAAGTGAGTTACATGGTCCCACCTTACTCTCTACATCCTCCTGTGTCCTAGAATCATGATATTAAGAAATTAGTGTCTATAATTATTACTTACTGAGTTATGTCTTTGAGTTTTCCATTTTGTCTTAATTGCCTAAAATTTACCATAGAATTCTATGTGTAATTCTATACTAGTTAAAGCATCACCATCTATCAAAGGTTATTTAATATATCTTTAAAATATATACATACATACTACATATTACATACTAAAAGTTTGGGAGGCTTATTTTTCTTAATAGAAGATAAATAGTTTACGTTCCAATGAGGAAAAAATAGAGAAAAATATGCTTGTGTAATAAAAATATTACTTCATTTTTACTTCAAAATTCTAGTTTTAAGACTTGTATGTCTTCATCCTTTTAGAGAATACTGGGCACTTAAATCCAGTCCTGCATATGGCAAAGCAACCCTGGCATGATTTAGACTTGCCTTTGTGTCCATAAAGTGAAGGAACACTTTCAATGCATTTTTCTTTTCATTTTTGTCAATAGCCTTCTCACACATTTGTTAACTGTCAGCTTGCTATTTAAATTCTTTCATAAATGAAAATGTAAGAACTAAAATAATAAAATCCCACTACCTACCTAGGGAGACTTATTTCTACTTCTTCTTCCTTCATCTCAGAGAACCATTTCAGGATTAGATGAGTGTTCATGAGTGTTTCTATTTCTTCTATGCTCACATTTTCTTCAGGAAGTATGATAATTAAACTAAACTGGTCACCCTTATAAGGTAATTCCAAAAGCTGGTAGTTGATGGAGGATTCAGAAAAATACCCTGTACAAAAAAAAAAAATATCAAATACACTTGGCAATTTCCAACATCATGCTTTTGAGTGTATTTTCTCATATTACCATATTTTGTTCTTTGAAGAGCCTTCATCATTGGAATTTTAATGGTTGTACCATCTTTCTTCATGAAATTCATCAGCTGTGTGTCCTCTTTTCTGAATTTCTGCTTCCAATCTCCCTTGAAATAAATAGCATTCACCAGGACAAGCCGAGTTAGAGGGCCAAATTCTTCCCCTGAAAACATGTCTTTAATTTTCCCTGTGAAGGGATGAAGGCATGAAGAAATATACAATAGAGGTTCAATGGAAGTGTTTTAGTTTTAAATAGAATTAAAACAAAAACTTACTTTGAAGATCAGCTATGAACAAGGAATTTATTATCTAAACTTGGTAATTTTGAAAATGAAAGGGGAATACTATTAAATTTTTTTAAGAACAGAATTTTACTGGAAATAAGGAAATATGGGGTTGTTTTAGATAAATTCGCACTAACCTAGATATGGACTCTCTTTAGTGATATTATTTATAAGAATCATTTATCAGATTGAACAAAAATAAAATCCTCTATGTTGGTATTCTTCAAACTTTATTTCAAGCTTCTCATATCAATCATAGCTAATAAGTTAAGGATAAACTCAAACTTGCTACTTTTGCAGCTGTAACTACTAACATTGAGAAAGGACAAGAAAGATGTTACTAGTGTGATTTTCCTCTACAAAACAGTCTTCTATTTCTATTTCCAATGAATATTTTGAAGTTATGAAATATAAGCAAAATTGGATGCCACAGAGCATCTAGGGTTGTTCTCATTTTTTTTTTTGCCACTATTAAGACTTTCTTATGAACACTGCCCACAACACTTATCTTACATTTTCAACTTAAGTTTCCTTAAGTGAGGCTTCCCATAAAAATGCAGTAGCCTCTCATTCTGTCACAGCTTTTTTGCAGCATAATGGAAGTATAAAGAAACAAACTATTGTTCATCAAATACCTAATATATGTTTAATCATTTCACAAAATTATTATTAAAACTTCTAATAATCCTGAAATGATTTACTAGTCTTATTTTATTTTTATCTTTTTCATTTTTTAATTGTACTGAAGGAACATTGCATCACATTATACAGGTTTCAGGTGTGCATCACTGTAAATAAAAATCTGTATATAATATATTAAGTTTAACATCAATAGTCCAATTCTATTATTTACCATTATAATCTAACCTGACAAACTTCTTCCCCTTTCTTCTGGAAATTGCTAGGATTTAAACTCAGATCCATCTGACTTAAAATTCATGTTTATTCCATGAATTTTTACTAACCTTGGAAAATTTTGGAATTTTTTCTAACCTATATTTAAACTAAAAACTTAGATTACCATGTTTAGAACAGGACTATCAACACTTATCACTAAGATGTGTTAATTATTTACAGTATGTGTGGGAAAGAAGGCATATGGGATTGACAGATCTAATTTTTCCTGACCAAAGATACTATTCCTAATGCCATACTTAAAACCTATTTTTGAACCAAAATCATTAATTCTTCCATTACAAATTATGAAAATAGGTATCTCTCAAAAGAAATCTGTATAGTTTTCAAAGCAACTTATAATATGTCTCATTTTTGCAATTGAGTACTGATTTGAATAATAGGGAATTGAAATAGGAGCCTTGATTCCTTTAAGCCATTCTTCAGCAGAAGATATTTAGCCATTCTTTTATTTTAGGATATTAAAAACCATGCATACAACAGCAAATAATGCTTTTTTATGAAAATGGAAAACTTTACCATCTGTTTTGCTTTCTACCCAGGTACTTATTGTCTCTGCACAAGCTTTTGCATCCTGAAAATCCACCAGCTTTATGACACTCTGAAAAAATTCCTTGTTGCCATAGAGATACTGTTCTTTCACAGTGAATCCTTCTTGAAGGTAGAGGGCATTGGCAAGATTAAATGTAAATTCTTGTTTTTTCTCTGAGATGGCAGAGAAAAATGATTTCAGCACAGCAAATTCTTCTCCTAAAAAATAATTATAATATATACTGACATATTGCACAACATAAAACAACAGTTTTTCAGCTTTGCTTCTAAGGGCTCTGATTCATACCACCATTTTTGTCCCCTTAGTTATAGCTAATGATTCTTTCTAAGTTAGCATAAATATTTTAAGCGCTTATCTCTTGTAGAATATTCATTTTGTAGAGAAACCACCTTTTATAGAGAAAAAAAGGAATGCACATGTAAATTTGAAATTTCTCAAAAAATATGCATTTAAACAGGTTGAAGGAAGCACCCTCTTTATAGTCAAATTTATCTCATCTTAGCTCTTCAAAATTTATTTTAGAATCGCATTCTTTACGTAACGTGATATTTTAAAAAGGGGAATGCTAATGGATTTTGATGGCAGTGTGAACATGATGAACAGTTTTTTCAATATTACTTTAATTTCAGCTAAAGAAAGAATTTCTCCCTTATGAGCAACTGTAACTGTCAAGTTTTTAAATTTACTAGGCAACCCCTATCATCATCTCTGGAGATGTGTAAAAATCAGAATTACCTGTTTCTTCAGGTTCATGATTCTAAATACTTTGCCTGTCTACAATGAACAATAAAAATCTTTAACCATCCCTACTATAACTACTAGCCAAATGAATACCTCAGAGACATCTAAGAATCACTGTTGAGATATTATTTATTTATCCTTGGATCATTCTGATCACAGTGTTATCAGCAAAGTGTGTGTGTAGCTATGAGAAAATTCTGCTCTGATCTTCCTTCAGTGTCTTCCTATTCATTATCAACAGATACTGATCTTTTTCATCCTCGTCTGGCTTAATCTTGGAACTTCATTATTAAATTGGGGAATTTTATTTAAAAACAAAGTTTCTTTTGGGATCTTTGTTATATTTTCAGTTAAATGTTGAAAATGTCTATTACATAACTTAAAAGTTGATTATAGATCACTACTCTCTATTGAAGAAAACATAAGTAGTTTATCAATGGCATGTGCTCTTTAAACAGAGATAAAAAGTATTATTGAGAGGAACTGGCTAGTATATAACTACTGAAAATAAAGTGCATGTGTAGACTTTGTCAGAGTGTACACACTGCCAATAGGAAAACTTTATTTAAAGATCAGGAGTACCCCTGAGGTACTGCAGCCTCGAAGCCCCATATTTTGTCCAGCTGTGTGGAAGTTAAATTTTACTCCCCACTTGCCTCCTTGTCCCAGTGATTTTATGCAGGTACAACTTAAATTAATATGCAGGATGTTCTGGAGAGTATATAACATTCTATTTCAAACTCCATAATTTTCCATTCACAGGGATAAAGACAACAGAAATTAGAGATTCTAGATAGAAAAACTTTCAGGTGATTCAATCTAAAGGATTCAGTAATTCTTTATAACTCTAGAATCCCTTACCTGGAAGAGAAGCAAGTTACTTTATTTTACTTGTTTATGGAATGATTTCACAATGATACAATCATTTATTGCTATTCGAAGCCAAGCAAAATATCTTAATAGCTGGGAAGCTACAGAGAAGATTTTCTGAGTGAAGGCAAGAGAGCTTTTCCAAAAGAAATGAATTAAGTCCAGGAAAGAAATGGCAGAATTTGAAACTAATTTTCAGAATTTTGTACATGAACGTCTTTAAAGGAAAGAGTGGGGTAAAAGGAAAGGGGTAGAAAATAGTGCCAACTCATTTGTCAGAGCAAATAGATTTATGTCATATACTTAAGGTCCAGGACTGTGTAACAAACAGCTGCCCTTTGATTAAATCACTAGACTGAAAGTTAGTGAAAAAAATGTCACCAAGTAGCGCAAGTTTGGAAGAGAATATAAAATTATCTGCCTTATAAATTTGATTTCATTTACATATTAATGACCTCTTTTAGCACAGATCTAAGAGAACATATACATAGTTCCTAATAAGAAATGAGAATAAGTTCATTTTATTTCCTAAAATAGAGCCTTGGAAAACATACAGGTCATAGAGTGAATATGACTTTTACTTTGATTGTACCACACCCCTGGGAAATGTTCTAAAATTCAGTATATTTTCACTCCTCCTGCTACTAAGATCTCAAACCCAATTATGTGAACAGCATGAGAAATCCAAAAGTGAGAAGAAAGGTAGTGATGTGATTATAGGTTCTTTTAGTCAAAAGGTCAAGATAAATCATCAATCAAAACTCTTCTTTGTATAGTAAGGAATTTAAAATCCAGAGAGTTATGGTAACTTGAGAGTCACCAAATCACAAGGTCATTTGGTTGAAGAGCTGAGATAGAAATGCATGCTTGGCTCTCCTTCCACAATATTCTTAGAATGAAGAGCCAACTACAACTTAGTCTTTAATCAGTAACCAACATTATTAGAAGCAAAGCAAAATGGAAATTTATCAAATGCTCAGTAAACTGGAGAAAAATTCTGAGCAGGTGTCTTGATAATGGAAGCAAGTACTGAGAGCCCCAGTAATAGTAGGATGCCAGTTGCTGTAAGAATAAGTCAAATTATTGACTCCACAAGAGGTAATACAAATTATATTCTGGAACAGCTAATGCAAAACAGATTGATAGCAGGAAAAATAGTATAGATTGAATCAACATGTAGTACCTTTTGACAATCAGTGGGGAATTGAAGACATGGTCAGGACCAAGATTAATCAATTTAATCAAAATCATATTTAAGGAGAAGCCATTCAACACAGTAATCAAGATAAATAATATTTTACTGCAACATTTTTTAAAATATCAATGCAAAAAATCCATAATAAACAAAATACAGAAATTTAAATAAAGACAGGATTATTCATGCTAAATAAAATAATCCAGAAAGAAAAGGAGAAGTACAGAATGGTTTCACTTATATATGGAGTATAAATAAGCAAAATGAATGAGCAGACAAATCTCAACAAAATTCACAGGACATAAGATTGTGACTGGAAGGGAAGATACATTTCTCCCTCTTCTTACACCTTTTCACTCTCTTCCTTTTTTTAATTATGTGTTTCCTTTTTTCTCTATTCTTTAATATCTCTACCTTTGTTTTCTAGACTTCATTTTTGATATGTTCCCCTTTTTGGATTCTTTGTTTTCCTTTTGTAGTTATCCTTGATCTATCCTCCTATCTCCCTTAAAGCACAATAGAAAGCAAATTTGGTAAATAATGTGATGTGTATTAAAATGTACATATATATGTGGTAGGATCACATTATTACAATTATTATTCTGCTCACATTCCAAAGGGCTTTGGGGGTTTGGTTATTTGTTTCCTTCCCCAGGCCTCTGGAAATGAACCTGGGTGCTTGAATTTTACATGATCTGCCCCTTAGTCACTGAGCTACAGGGTAAACCATGATCAGTTTTTAAGACTACTGTGTTTCTCTGTAAGATATAGTCACTTACAGTAATTTAGATTTTGGAGCATCTAATTTTGCCAGTTTATTGTGGAATCAATTTTACATGTATTCAAAAATATTATATTATTTTCAAAGAAGTGTCATGTGATTTAAATGTTTTTGGAACAGTGTAAGGGGGTTTACTGAATTAAATGTAAACAATGAAGACTAACATGGAACGTAGTGACTATATTTTACATTGTTGGGAAAGGAAAACTTGTAATTATCATCATTGCTGCCAACTTTTTTTTATAATTTTTTTTATTAAAAAGAAGCAAATAAAACTTTCCAAATAGTTTTGTCAGAAAAACAGTTTCCTAAATATAACTACTCTGTGCTAAGGCAAACATACTGAATCAATTATAGTAACTAAATTCTAAAATCAAAAATCTGATAATTTCTCTGATGTTTAAGATGCAATATCTAACACTGTGATGAAAATTTTCAAATTAAAATACTGTGGAAACTGGGAACACAGAGTGGCCAGGGAAATAGGGTACCCACCCAACCCCATTAGTGAGATTCCAGCACTAAAGATTTTAGCATCTTCTATAGGCCTTTGGGAAACTCCAAAATCACACACACATAAAAAGGCCTCTGTAGGTTAGACTATGTAGATACCTTCATGTTTTCAAATTTTCTTTAAAACTATTGAACAACAAAGTTTTAAAAATACATAAACTGACATACCCTGGTGGAGTAATGGTCTGTTCAGTCACCTTCAGCCAGTACAGTCCACACACATCCCAAGAATTCTGGTTTAAGTCTACAGGGGGCGGGGGCAGGTGAGGAGATGGGGAGGAGTGGGGCCAAACTGAGATAAACCACTAAATAAAACAAATTGCTTCTTCCTCCTCTACCTGCTTGCCTGCCTCTACTTACCTTCATTCCTGCCAGCATTTTTCTTTTAAAAAAAAAAGGAAAGGAAACAAATAAAAAGAAATAATTACATAAACTAATGTTTTTTCTTGGTCACACAGAAGTGAAAAGTAAAATTTCCTAGGAAACTGAATCTAATTATCTGAAAAAATGAGACATGTGCACAAATAATTCTGGGTGAAGGTGCTTAGTAAAGCATTTTTTTAAATATTGGAAACAACCTATTGAAGAAAGATTTAAAAAGCAGTGATACTTTTGTAAGACGCAATACAATGCAAGGATTAATAATTATATTCTGAAGAGGTTGCTTGAGATGAGAAAATGATCCCAACAAAGTGATAGTAGAAGAATATGCATGTGTGTATAGACACATATACGACATAAGCTCATCTTACTTAAAAATTATTAATACAGGAAGACCTGTATATAGACACAGTCAAAATTTTCCATCTGTATAGAATCAGTTTCTTAATAAAATATTTAGGAAATAATTGTAAATGAATGAATATCATTAATATTTATAATTCCACATATCATTATAATGTTATACTTTCTGTAACATTTTTCACTTATCAAAGTTCTATAACCTTGAGTCTCTCTCAAATTATCAAAGCAACTTTAGCTAGAGCTTATCCAATGTAAATAATCATATGTGAGGTTCTCACCGGTTGAGTTTTCCTCAAATTTTAAAGTTTGCCTTATCTGCTGCCGTGCTTTTCCTTTTGCTCCCAGTTGTACCATTCCAAGAGCCAAAGTAGTTCCAAGAGGGGAAAATACAATGTTGTTCTTATGAGATAAGCAAATAGCCTGATAAAGATCCAATGAAAATTCCGTATGTCTTTGAGCCAAGGGTGTTGAGGCTTGACTCCCAGAAAAAGTCAACAGAAGACTCCACAACAAGATCTTATCCATTTTGATCTCTGTGCATTGTGTAATTCAAAATGCATTAGTATTCAGGATAATTCATTTATCGTATGAAATTCAACAGAAAACTTTCTGCCTATTAGAATTTTTTATCTTATAACAAAAGCTACCACTAGAAGATTCTAGTGCTGGTTCTCTGACTTATCACCTCTTAAGAGAAATAGGCCATATGATAACAGTACTTTTTCTATTCCATCTGAACCAGTCCACAATATATTTGCAATTTCTTCAACAAAGTCAAAGGAAAAATTATAATTCAGGAGCATGATTAATAACAATCAGCACTCTAAATAGCTATGTGAAACATTTTTCTATCTTTCCCCATGGTTTCAAATGGGATACCAGTAATTCGGTATCAAGGAAACCCTCTGTCCAGACTTCCCTAAATGGTTTGTATATCAAAAGGGGAAATGGAATAAAAAAAAAGAGCACACTCCAGTACTGTTGAACCTATTGTATGAGGAAGTTAATGAATTCTAAATCAATTGAATAATTTGACTTTTCACAGTAGGAATTTCTGTATATTATGTAATACCATCTCTATAGGACAAAACATACCTAGGACTTTTTGAGAGGGAAAAGTACTCAGAAGAATTGTAAAGAAAGAAAATGACAATCAAGCAGAAGTGGTACAATAATAAGAAATTAATAAAGCAATTTAAAAATATAAAAATTTAATTTGGCAAATTAAAAATAAAAGAAAGCTGCCATTGAAAACTATAACCAATTCACAATGATACTATTGACATCCTATTAAAGTGTAATCCACTAAAATTGCAGAAAATCCCATTTGATTACATCTTAAACAGAATAAGTTTTAAAATATTACCATAGACTTGGCAAAATACTGACTCTGAAGACCACATAAATCTTAGTAACACTAATTTACCTTACAAATAATACACTCTAGTTGCCCTTAATAACTCTTACTTTAATAGGTTACTAGGAAATAAAACACCCTTATTGGGGTAAAGATGAAGTCTCTGAAATATAATATGTTGCTTGCTAGGCTTAAAGAAATGGAGAACTATATTTCTAAAGTGTTTTACATGGAAGGCCACCAAAACCCATAAATGAGTTAAGAATAACTAAGAATAACTATTATATACAAAGATTAGCAAGTCAAATATTCTCTAAAATTAAACTGTGGGGTGTTTTGCTAGATATTTCCAATTCTTTTCTAGTAAGTAAACGATTTTCAAAGGAAAGAGAATTGCAAAGTGCAATCCAAAACAATTGTTAGAAAATAATGTGTTGGTAAAATGTAAATATAAATAAATACTATAAAGCAAATGTCTTATTGAGCATTAAATTAGTAAATAAGGTTGTGAGAAGTAGTGCAATAATTGTGAGTCGGTAAGAGAAGTTTTACATTCAAAATAAATTCATTTGATTATTTTCCAACATATCCAATATCTTAGAAAACTTTTTGACAAAATATCAGTTTGTAAATATATAAGTATTAAAATTATTATGCATACTTTTAAGTCCTAAAATACCAATTCATTAGGCACATGTTAGTACTTGGTTTATATTTGAATAAGTAATATATGAAGGATACAGTTTCCATTGTAGTAGATACGGGATGTTATTATTAGCAATCTTAATAATTGAAATTTATATTATTTAAGCACCCATTTCCCCCAAAAAAATTACAAGCTCACATAAAACATTTACTTTTAAAAATGTACTTACCTCATGGTATTTTGGATCGTACCTCATCAGAAACAAAAAATACTGGTGAACTAAACAACCTAACAAATTACAAAAACTTACAGTGACATATTTTATAGAGAACAAAGCAATGCATTAATTTGATAAATGTAAATACTAACTACACCAAAATGCACTGAAGTACTATTACTCTGCGGCTAGACCCTCATAGTCAATGTTATTGCATTTATACTTTATTCAAAAGCTCTTCTGTTTTAAGTTACTTACCCCAAATTGGCTTGTGATTATTCATTGCAATGTTACAACTAAAATGTGTCTGCTGGGAAACACTAGAACATGGAACACCTGGTCAGTTAAGGCTAACTATTTATCTTGAATATAACTTGATTAATTCCTCTAAAACCAAAGCAGGTGTTTGCTACCTTTGTATAAAATAACTAATATAACCAGATTAATGATAAAAATAAATGTTGTGAAAGAATTGGGAAAGAAACAATAGAATTGCAACAATTACTAAGTTTTTATTATTTTATCCATTATTCCACTTCTTTTATAATAAGTAGAAACAAAACTTAAGAGACTGGGTCAGTAGTTGTAAATTTGCTAGCAATTAGTTCTCACTTTTGTTTCTCACAGGACTCCCACGTCAGATTACCAAGATACTCCATCATAAATACTTCAGAATGCCTCTGAGAAAAAGAACAAAGCTAAATCAAATCCAGAGAGCAGAGACAAATTATGGCTGCATTTATGGAGTTCTCAATAATTCATCAAATTATACAATAGCAGATGAGCTTTCTGTGGATACAAGTCTAATTTGAATCTTTAGGAAAAGGGTTGGATTTTGAATAAGCATATTCTTTATGTTAAGCAGAAAGACCAGAGTAAGATGACTGATTTACCAAATTATATCAAGATAATGTCACTAAGCACAGATAATTTGATAATAAACACTGGTGCTACCTTTACAAGTTTTTAAAACTCTAGGTGATTTTCTCTACAAAAAGTTCATTAAAAAGACACAATTTAATGGTTTTGATCTCATCCTTCTAATTCAAATCAATCGCCTCAAGAGAAAAGGGATAATAGGCATATTGTATTATTCATCAGTGGCCTCTAAGAAGGAAATGAAAAATTTGGTCCAGTTTCAATTAAACAAATATTCATTTATGGTCACTAAATGTAGTATTATTTCTTATAAATTCATGAGAAGTATGTAAAAAAAATTCATTAGAAACAAAAAATTCTTTTTCAAGGGTCCTGTTGAATACTTCCAATGTCCCATTGGGTCTTAACTCAATGACAGTCCTCAGAACCATAAACATAATGATGGCTATAATATAAACCATAATATCCTAATTGACCAAAGCATTTAATTGCCCATCTAGGTATCTCTAAATGTTTTTACTTCTTAGGAATATTCTAATATGATTTACTCTAATATAAGCAAACTCTATTCCAGCCCTAACTTAACACTGTTAGAGATAATTTTCCAAAAATAGTTATTGAACATAAAACAGTATCATTCTTCAGTTCTTCTCTGCAATTCATAAATAATCAATCTGTGTCCAAGGTCATCATTCAATCAATGCTTTTCTACCCACGCAGTGACACCAGCAAACATCCATCACATATACCCTTGGCTACCAAATTATTATGTCTGTATATTACTGAGATAGTAATGTGATTTACCCAGGAACACACCATTATTTTTCCTTCCAATGACAGAGATAGACAGTCTGTCTTAGTAAAATTGTTTAATGAAGTTGTTCTGTGAGAACCTTACGCTAGAATATTTCTAGCAGAAGGTATATTTTCCTGTCTCTTGGGAAGTAAAAAGGAAAGGCCATGAATTTCTCCTCCCTGGTTTAAGCTCTTCTAATAGACAATAAAGATACCACAATTGTCCATAAAATATTACTGCAAACCTTTAAAACATTTTCACAAATCTATTTCTTTTATAACTCTATTTTGCCCCTAGAGCATCAGGAAGAAAAAAAACTGAGAGCCAGTGTCTTGGTTATGATTTGCATACTAGCACTAAAACTACTATAAATAACAATGTATATACACGTATATGCATGATATATGTATAAAATAACAGCAAAGGATTTTAGGCATAATTTCATTACCTTTCTTAGCATTTTATAATTTTTAAACACGTATTTAATTCCAAACTTTAAAGATATACAAGCAAATGCTATAGCTAAAAAACATTTAAAAGTTAATTCTTTCCTTTGAACATAAATTAACTTCAGGCATTTTTTTCTCTGTCACTTTACTCCATATATTTTTGAGTGATAAGATGAAAATTTTCTGGAAAGAGAACAGGTTAAATTATATTTAGTGTAAATCTGCATAATATGGCACATCTGTTTTAATGTGACAAGTTCCTTTCACGATAGAAAAATAGATCTTAAATAATTGAACCTAAATGTTAATTTCAGAATCAGCTTATAACTTCATTCAGTTCCATTAACATCTGATAGTTAGGTCCCAGTTACTTGCCTAGCACAATTTGATACCATGAAAGAATGAGCCATAATATCTAAATACCTTTTTTCCTTTCATCTGCATTTTTGTTCTAATTATTAGAAACAGTAACATTTAAGGAAACTTTCATACCTCTAAAACTCTATTCTAACTGAATATATTTGTAAGACAACTCCTTTTTATCCTTTTCACAGAAGAGATCCTGAAGTTAATTAAGGATGGAATTAGGGTCACACACAGCATAGTGCCTTGCACACATAGTGGGCCATAGAGAGAAGTTCTGTCTATATGAACCAGACAATTTCAGACTAATCTCTTCAAACAAAGTCTTCTCCAGAGATTAAAAAAGTAAATGATGTCTGTTAAAATAATTTCCAAATTATACCTGAAAACTAGTGGGCTCATTCAATCTTTGCTTAATAAACCATGACATTTTATATTCCTTCTCTCTAGAGAGTTGATGGCAGAAGCATATTCTATCATCATGTGTGTATCTGGTATCTAAAATAGACCCTTGCATATGCCTTCAATAAATGGATGAATGGATGGATGCCTTCACAAAGTATTTACTACCCATACCATAGGTTTAACTTCTTATTATTTTTAATTTTTTTAAGAACAAGGCTCAATTTTCACTTCTCTGTACTGTCACCAGTCTATGATTCATAAATCATGTGCTCTGAATTTGAAATGATAGATTGTCCACTTAAACCTCCCACCCAGTAAAAGAATTCTCTGCAACATTTCTGTAAGAGAATCACGATCCTCTGCTTAAACATCTCAAGGAATCCTTCATCCCAATAAAAGATTTTTTCAGTTTTTAAAAATAACTTACTTTGAAATAATTCCAAATTTACAGAAAATTTGAAGCTATAATGTAGAGAACTACTATCACCCTTGCTCAGTTACCCTATTTATTACCACTTGACTACATATGTGTATTCTATCTGTACATCTAATCTTTCTCTTTGGATAGATGGTGAACAGACAGATGACTGACAGATAAACAGGTATAGAGGCATATCATAATGTATTTTATACATTATATATGTGTGGAGCAAGTTGAAAAATAATTTTCTATCTCCTCTAAATATTAAATTATATTTATCTTTCTATATCTAAAATCAGATTTCATAAGAGTATCTCTAATTCCAATCCAAAATATCAGGGTTCGTTCTACTTTTCCGCCTTTCAAATTTTATTAGAACCTTCTGCAATAGTGAGGCACCTTACTCTCATTAACCTCAATATATTTACCAATTAATTTAATTATTTAATCATAATTTACTCAGAGCAACCAATTTCCCAACCAAGAAGATCATCTCTTCTGCTTATGCACTCTGCTTTTCATTCTCCACTCCCCCCTCATGATGCACCTTGTACACTTGTGTTCACAGGCATGTCTTTGGTGGGTCTTCTCCCAGCTCTCCCTTTTCTCCTTCATAACCATGGAGCAGGCTATCTACCAGTCTTCTGCACCAAGATTGAAAGTGAAGATGGGAAGAGAAAGGAAGATGAGAAACTTCTCCATGTTTTAGCATGTATTAGGGAACATTTCTAGAATCTTCCTTCCTAAAAGAGGCGTCCTTCATTTCTGCCTCTTTTTCTTCATTGCAGCTTTGAAATACTTACTATAGGCTGTATCTCCTATAAATTTCCTTTCTTAACAACATCCCATTTCTTTATTTGTTCCTCTTAAACATGGTTTCCAGGGTCTTTCTCATGCTGATGGCATTCTCCAACATGTGTTGACTGATTCTTTTAAATGTGTTTTTCTCCTATATGTTTTCCAGATGTGATCATCATTTAATGAGAAAGAAAAACAATACGCATCAAAGTCACAAGGCCCAACTCGGTATACCCTTAAATATACACGGAATGGGCAACTGTTTTCTGAAATCCTTTCCTCTGACAGGTTCTCAACCAAACTAAAATATTTGCTTCACAGATACTGGAAATTCTATTGTTAGAGTTTATTCCATTGGTCTTATACTAAGAAGAAGTGATTAGACAGAATGGTGAAGGGCAAAAACCATGCTATTGGAGTGAAATAGGCCTGGGTCCAATTCCAGCTTTTTCCATTATTGGGCACTGTCCTGATGGGTCCAAATAAGATAATAATCTTAAAGTACATATGTATCTTATGTTTGTGAGACTTAAACATAATGAACAAAGTTTTGCATTTACTCAACAGAGTAGGACAGACCCTTTATATTGTTATTTCTTTGACTAGTATGTATTATTGTAAAATTCTTCTTAATATGCAAATAATTTTTAAAGGACTCTAAAACACAATTGTTTAATAAGTAAAGTTACATGAAAGAATTTATTCTTTCTACAGGAAAAAATAAACAACATAAGAATATAGGTTTATAAGAAAAGTGAATAAAAATGAGTCATTAATTTTTAGAAGCAAACATTTATTTGACCTTCAACATAGAGTGAGTCATTTATGTATAGTCACTTAGATATTTTTTGACACTAATATCTCCTTGGTTATATTAAATGAGTCAATTTTCTTTTTTTTTTCAAAGGAACAGTGCAGGAATGAAGACAAGCAGGAAGAAGCACTTTATTTTATCTCCATTTAGTTGTTTACACTGGTTGATTCCCCACTCCCTGTCCTCCACCTCCCATTCCCCCTGCCACCACCCAGAACTCAAACCCAGAGATATGTGGCTTGAGTCCTTCAGAGGCAATTGACCTAACCCTAACTACAACTCCACCAGGGTGCACCTAAATGAGTCAATTTTAAAATATAGTGTAACAATGTATAGAAGCAGAACTTATACAGTTATTTCTTAACACATGCTTAGAAGAATAGCAATAAATCAGTAAGAATTAATAGGGAAAGCTTGTATTGGTGAGATCTAGTTCTATCAGAATAATAAATTAAAACCAGAAAGTATAAATAAGTGGATGATTTTCTTAGTCAAACTTACAGGTATACATTGCATCAATACTTTTCATATTTAATTTCAAAACAGGTTTTATAAGGAAATTGAACCAAAAACTTTTGTCAGTAGAAGCAACCAGAAATGAAACTGGTTTTTGTTGTGGAATTACACACTTTTTAAATAAAAAACACTTAATAATTAATAGTGCCCCTTTAATTCAATCTTTCTTTTATTAGAACACAGTTAACGTGAAAGGTGATGAATAAAGGCAGCACTAAAACTTCAAAAATAAAATTGAAGTCCAAGCATAAAGTAAAAGAAAGGGGCAGAATTCTTGATTCTTTTTCTGCATTTTATATGCATACTTTCTATGACAATGAAATATTTATTTTTCTTTCAATTATAATTAATTCTTATTTCTTTTTATCTTCACTTCACTACTTGCCTCTTGACATAATTGCTTGACCCTTTGTTCACGATCCAGAATTTCTTTGGGGAACAAGTTTTTCTCATCAAATACAGATTTCAAAGCTACAAAATGAAAAAGAAAACGACATGTAAATTATACTCAGTAAGAGATCCAATTGAATGAAATAGTGGGAAGAAAATTCTCAAGTTTAACCTAATCTAAAAAATGTGTATATTCCTAAAACCAAGGGTATCGTTAAGGAAGTTTTCTCTTAAGCCACTGCTCTTCCATTTACTTTCATTTAAAAGTTTAATATAAGTTGTTCTATTCACATATTTATATTATGATAAAGATCTTCTCTTTAACAGAAGACTAAAGAAGCTGTGTTTTCCATTTTTGTTTTTTTTTAATCTACTCAACAGCTAACAAGGACTCATAAAAAGCTAAGAACAAATTATTCTGTATTGAAATAAGACAATTAAAATAATCAAAACACAGTTTGACTATCTGCATGACTAACCAAGTGCATCTGCAATCACATCCTTATAAGATACTTTGATCTGCAGGGATCTGTGGCTTCGGAAAAAAAAAATGAACCAATTATCCCCATGAGTGGTTATATTGTGCATCAGTGAGAAGTGGGAGGAAATTGTGCCATGCATTCAAGAAAATAATTTTGGCCTTTTGTGAAATGTTATCATTTCAACAAATGTTTATGAATGTATATAATACACAATGTTCTGTGCTCAAGCTTAAATGGGGTACAAAGATGACTAAGTAACAGGCTTTCTTCCAAGTGATATAAAGTAGGAGCAGTAGCCAAATGAGCAAGATATCATATAGAATAGAATGCAGTTTTAAGAGAATATGAATGTGGTTAAACATATAAAGGGTCTATAAAAATATGTGGAGGTGAAGGAAATAGCTTCAAAATTTAGAAATTATTTAAAGTGAATCTTGAAGTCCAGATAGAATTTTAATTGATAATGAAGGACGATGGAAGTGAGGGAGGGTTGGCAAGGGGAAAGGAAATGTCTAGCAGAGGACAAAATGAATGAAAGTATGGAGAAACCAGAGCAACTGTTAAGTTAATTCTGAATAATTCAGTACAATTTTATAGACATACAAAATGTATGGAGAATACAGTAGAATGAGATTCTAATGGACTGAGGAGCAGTTTAGATGCCATAACAAAGACTATGAAATAAAGAAACTATGTACATATTGGACAATTTCACAGTACAATGACATCTTTATATATTTGGATTTAAAAGACCAAAAAACCAAAATTCTTCACTTACTATAAGACATGACTGTGTAAGTCAACAGTTTCCCATCTTTTGTGTTGCATATGTTATAAGCACAATCAGGAAACAGGGAAAATAGCTATTCAAACAAATTCCCCTTTCAGTAAATTCCAGAGACAGACATAACCTGCAGCCTATGAAATGTGAAGAAGGGCAGCAAACAGCTGAGGTAGACAGAAGTCACACAGCAAAATGTGGTGAGGACAGAGAGGGTAAGAAGGCCAGTAGCAGCAGCATCTCAGAAAGCACCAGCAAAGTTAGACACTCGGTGAAGGTGAGCACTTCACTCTGCAGTACAAATGCTTCCTCTTTCTCTCATTGATATCTGTGGATGCTAAACAGATAAACAGAGGTGGACAAAACTGGACCTCTCTCTAACAGTGTCTGGCAATGAGGCAAGGCTACTTGATAAATCACACATGAGAGAGAGTTTTTGCTAAAAGCCCCTGCCCCTGTAGACTGCTAACAAGAAAAGGTTATCCTGATCCTACATTCCAAACTCTTACGCAGGAGCCTGCTACAAATTTCAAATCTAACAAAAACCCAAAACATTAAAGCTAATCAACTGAAAGAGGGCATTCTTTAAAAATTGGTATAGATAGATACAAAAAAATATAAGTAGATGCAAAACAAAACATTCTGACAACAGACCTGAAGCTGCCAGATGGGATGTGATGGGGGCGGGAGCAAAGTGTGTCCACTGGACAGTGGTCGGGGGTGATTAAAACTTTGCTGGCTGACACGCCCTGGTGGAATAGTGGTTTAGCCACCTACCTTTGACATGGGTAGTAGTCCACATATATCCCAGGGATCCCAGTTTACATCCCAGGGCTGGAGTAACAACCAAGATGAATGATTAAATAAAATAAACAAAATGCTGCTTCCTCCTCTCTCTTTCTGCCTGTCTACCTGCCTGCCTCTGTTCACCTTCATTCCTGCTTGCACATTTCTTTTCAAAACAAACAAACATAAAAACAAACAAAAAACTTTGTGTGGTGTGGTATCAAACATTTGAACAAATGTGAAACTACACTCCTAAAATATAAACAAGGTTGTAAACTAATGTCACCTTAGTTCAATAATTAAATAATTACAACAAAAACAGAACAAAACAAATAAAATAATAGCAGAACCAGTCAATAAGTGGATCACCACTAGGGAAAAAAAGTTATCATTGTACAGATATATATCATTACTAAGCATTTTGCCACAGATTAAATGTTAAAGCATGAAAAGCAGTCTCATCTATGAAGGCAGATCACAGAAAGAAGGAAAGAACACAGAAAAGAGATGAAGACACAATAGAAAATGATGAAATGTGAGCCAGCAAAACTCAAGAAAACAAATGGGAAAAATATATCTTGAATCAGAAAAGACTGTGTGTTAATGTAATGGGAAACAAATAAGAAACACAAATTTAATATGATGACCATTATGTAGAGAATAAATTAGAGAAGATAATGATAGAGGTTGAGAAACATCCAACAAACACATAAGTGGCATAAGTACTTAAAGAAAAGCAAAATGCAAAAAGTCTTGAAAGGGATCATCTAATAAAATCTTCAAAAAAAGAGATAGTATGAGACATACTGTGTATCAGGAATGATAGACTCAGAGTAATCAAAACCAAAGTATATCTAATAAAACTATTAGACTTTAAAGCTAAAGACAGAATCATCTGACAGACAAAATGATCAAATCACTTAAAAATCAGAGAATACTTTTTGCATTGGATATCTTGAAACAGTAACACAACATCAACAGATAATCAAGGAAAGAATATGTGAGGCACAGATATTTTAAGCATTCAAGCAAGATCTTAAATTTAAAAGCTACAAATGATTTCAACATACAAGGAATTCAGGGACTCTGGCTTTCCAAAGTTCTTTTTGAGGAAATTACTACAAGATTAACTGAGAAATAATGGAGGAAAATTTGAAACAAAAATATTTTTTTGTAAGGACTATTGCTCACCAAGAAATGCAGAAGTAAGATTAAAACACTATGGAGTTTAGGATGACAAAACAGAACTCATTTTCACATACCTGGCAATGTAGAAATGATACAATTAACAAAAATTAGGAGAGTATGGGAGAAAAAAGCTTCAATCATGATAAATCAATCATAGTTAAATGAAAAAGGACTTAAAACTGACAAGTCAAGTATAATAGTAGAAACAAATTTAACAAAATATATGTAACCACAGAAAAAGTTTAGATCTTTGAATAACATTGTGTGGTGAAGGAGAAGGAAATGAGAAAATATGCTTATTTTATCATCGCTCAGTATGGAACTAATCGCTACTGCCCTTAAAAAATAAAGGACTAGAAGAATTGTATGAACCTATAACGGTACCACTAGAATAAGTATATAACTCTCAAATAAGAACTAAGTAAAATTTGCACAACTACTGAGAACTTTAAAAAATATATAATCAATAAATAGCCTAAGAGAGGGAGAAATACAAAGGTTTAACATATCGATAAAATTTGAATTTTTATAAATAAGTTAAATTTAAATCGATATATTTAAATTTAAATATTCCATTTCAAAATTGAATAAAAAGATAGTTTAGTTGGATCAAAACCCAATACATATCTAAAATAAAGTGATTTCAAAGATTTGAAATCAAAAGGCTTGGGAAAGTATACCAGGCAAATTAAAACAAAAGAAAACATTGATCAAAATCTAAAATCATAAATGCATACAGAAACCCTTAAAGAATACAGAGAATCTCATGAGTGGCTGCCAGAAATGGGTGATGGTGGGAATTGAACAGATCAGCATGATGGAAGGGAGACTCACTAATTTTTGATATGTTCTAAATTTCAACTTTGTGATTATAATTTTAGTAATTAGACAAAAACAAATAAACTGGGAAACTACTTCATAAGTGAAACTACAAATGAAAATACTTTCCATTTACCTAATACCAGCAGTACCAGACAATGTGAATTTCTGTACATTAGCTGCTGATCCTGTCCCATACGACTGAACATTAACACATTGAAATCACACAGCATTCTGAAGTTCTTGGATTTCTCCTGCAAGTGACTGTGGAAGGCAGCCTGATACTTTGAAACAAACTCCACTGTTTTATTGGGACTTGTCTCTTAACTAGATGAGGAATTTTCATCATAATTGACTGGGTTTCAAGACAATTACACCAACAACAAACTGATAGGCTAAGATCTTATAAGAACATCTTTCTGGTACAATTCATGTTTTGAATTATAAAAACAAATAATAGAAAGGTCATCTGTAGGGATGGATTTCTGTTTCCTGGACTGAAGTTTATAATTTGGAAAGCTCTCTTTAAAAAAACAAAGTTCTTTAAGAAAATACAAAATTATTCTTAAAAGTGATTTTTCATTTAGAATGAGAAAATAAATCTCAACAGATTACTAGAACTTTGAAGACTTGGGTCTGTCTCTTTTGACATCTCTTTTAGGAAAGGTATCTGAAATAAGTATCTGGAAATGATTCCTGCTTGTACCCTATATTCACTTATAATACTCGACAGTTCCCAGCAACTCCATATACTTAAAAGGGCATTTTTAGGTGAGGTACACGCATTTTAACCTTCACTGGCTTCAATGGCAATCTCCTTTATGTAGTAAAACATGATGTCATTAACCTAACACCTTCTTAATGGATAATGATAATAATTTCTTCCCATTATTCCAAATTTAATGCTAGGTTCAATGGCATGATATTTTCATATGATGATGTAGGTCTACAAAAGATTTTGCTATGTCTACAAAACAAATAACCATTTATTTAATGTGTTTAAGATTATAAAAGAATGTGCTTTGACCTTGTTGTTTTCCTGATGTATTAATTTGGATAGGCCAAATTCCCAATTATTCAATCAAACACTCATCTAGAAATTGCTCTGATGGGATTTTACAGATGTAATTAAAGTCCCTCATCAATGGAGTATAGGTAAGGAAGATTATCCTGGATAATCTGGGTGAGTCAGATTAATGAGTTGGAAGGCCTTAAAAGCAGAACTGAGGTTTTACCTAAGAGAGGGCAGGCCCTGGGTAACTGTTTCTAACCATGACATTCTCTTCTGGAATCAACGCCACTCATTTTGCACTTGCTTACCCAGACTCCACAATCCTATAAACCAATTCCTTGTCATAAATTCCAATATATGGTCCTGCTGGTTCTGCTTCCCTGAACCCTAACTGACAAACTTGTCATGAAGTACATTGCTCATTCCAGAAAAAGGTGAAGTAATTTTACAGAAACAGGAAGATTGGTTTGTTAAAACTCCTGTGGTTTGTGACTAGAGTCAGTTGGATAATCCTTATAAAGAAAATATATGTACATTAGCTTATTTTAAAGCACCCTCAAATTCCTACAGAGATGCTCATGTAGGAAACAAAAGTCTCATATTGCTTGCCTTCAGACACCACAACTTACATAGAATTTTGTAGAGTAGTTGGTTTGGAAGGCTAGTAACAGTACATAGATTTATTGGGTCACATTTCATCTTCAAACCCTTTAAAGATTTCCCTTCACACTGAAAATAGACCCAAGTTTCTTATCTAAACTCTATGTCTTCACATGTCCTGATCCTTAATCTCCCTCCAACCTCACATTGTACCAATCTCTCTCTCTCTCGCACTCTATTTCAACACTGACCTTTCTGTCTCTGGAACATGTCAATCTTGTTTCTACCTTAGTAGCGCTACACTTTTCTTTTCTGTCCTTTTAATAATCTGCCCTAATTCTTCATTATACAGCTTAATTTTCAGGATTCAGCTCAAAAATCAAAGAGAACTTCACATATGCTCCCTTTTGTCATCACTTATCACATTATCATGCTTCTTTGTTTCATATCACCTATCAATATAATTTCAAATGTAGCTTCCTATATTTAGTTTATTATTTACTCTCTATTCTGCCAGGTGAGAAATTCAAGGAGAGCAGGGTCCTTGTCTACCTTATACCATATACTCCAAGCACCTAGCTTTGTGTTTGGTACAAGAAAGATGCTCAAACATGCATTTGTTGAATAAGTGAAGTGACCTTGAAGTATTCAAAGGGATGGGTTCTCTCCTTACACTTTGGAATTCCTGCATTCCAGAGACATGAGCGCTCTAAAATGATGATAGAAGGGTGGCTCTCCATGTCATATAACTTTATATTCGCCCACTTACCACAAAGTCAACTCTAAAAAAATTAACATCTTGTGCTCCATTCAGCAGCATGTGTACTAAAATTGGAGTAATACAGAGAGGGTTAGCTTGGCCCTGTACAAGAATGATACAAAAATTTGTGAAACATTCAAAAAAATAATTAACATCTAATGTTACTGGTGATCATTTGCATTCACAATTTCCTATCTGGGAAAATAATGACAGTTATACATTTATCACTTTATTTTATATTTGACTGCCCAACAAGTTTCATTATAATGACAACTGAAAGAAGTTTTAAAGGAAATACAAATGAGATATACAGTGATCATGAAACTACCCAAAACATTTTTACTAAAATAAATTGATCCAGTGATTTTAATGAAGCAAAGTTCATTATTTGTTATCTGATCATTTCCTTGTCTCCTGATTGGCAATTAACTGTATTTCTATTGAAAAAACAGACAATTCTGTGACAAACCACAGAACTGACACCCTGGAAAGAAAGAACTTGGGGGCTACGTAATACAGCATTGCAATAGTCAGCAAAACAGTTAGCTGTTGCTGTTGTTAGTCTGTGTACAATATCCTGAAAATCTCTCTAATTTGTATTTCATCCTATTCTAAATCCTCTCAACAATGGTTTCTCACACTTAAAAGTACAAAAGAATGACCCGGAAATCTTAAAATGCAGATTCTGATTCAGATTCTGATTCAGATTCAACAGTTATAGGTTGGGGCCTACATGCTGCATTTCTAACATGCTTCCAAGTGATGTCATGCAATTGTCCACCCCTCACATTTTGACATGGAGATTATATTCCAGTGTGCTCTAGCGGCCTAGAGGTTTAGTAGACCAGGCATAGTCCACAAAACCTCCAAAGGTCCCAGGTTCGAGACCCGGGACCTTGGGGAACAACCAAGATGAACAACTAAATAAAATAAAGTGCTTCCTCTTCTGTCTTCCTGCCTGCCTGCATACTCACTTTGATTTCTGCCTTCACTTTTCCTTCAAAAAAATAATCTTAGAAGATTCTACGTCTTAAATCTAAGATCAGTATTACAAACCTATCGTTTAGTTTCATCCATCATCAAGTCACAATCAGGTAACAAAGCAACAAGTTTTTGGCAGAGTGGGGAGAACTGATCTAAATGCTTTAGTCGTCTTCATTTGACTCTTAAATGATGGTGGTTCAGAACCTGTTGAATCTTTTCTTAGGACTTCATTTTTTAGTGAAGTTTTAGGTTTAAAACAAAATTGAAAGGAAGATAGATGCTTTTCATATCTTCCCTGCCCCATATATGCAAAGGTTCCCCAAATATCAACATCACTCACCAGAAATATACATTTTTTTAACCAAGGATGACTCTACACTAATACATCATAACCAACCAAAGCCTGTAGTTTACCCAAAGGATCATGCTTGATATTGAATATTCTATTTGTTTTGGACAAAAGGATCATAACATATATCCCTAATTATAATATACAGATTCTTTTCATTAAAAGATCCTCTGGGCTCCACTTATCAACACTTCTTCACTCATTCCCTAACAGCCACTGATCTTTTTATTAATCTTCGTAATTTTTCTGTTTTCAAAATATCATATAGTTGGATTCAGATAGTGCATACTTTTTCAAATGACTTCTACCACTCAATAATCTGCACTTAAATTTTCCTGCTTGCCTTTTTATAGATTGATATTTCATTTCTTTTTATCATTGGATAATATTCCATTTTCTGGATATACCACCATTTATTTATCCATTCATCTGCTGAAAGATATCTTAGTCATTTCCAAGTATTGGCAATTAGGGATAAAGTTGATATAAACATCCATCTGAAGACTTTTGTGTGGTCATCACTTTACAACTCTTTTGGGTAAATATCAAGGAGTGAAATTGGTGGATTGTGTGGTTAAGAGTATATTTAATTTTACAAGAAAATACCAAACTACCTTTCAATATGACTTTATGATTTTGCATTCCTATCAGCAATGAATAAAGAGTTTCTCTTTCTTCAAATGCTCATCAGTGTGTTCTAGATTTGGGTCATACTAATAGGTGAAGAACTGTCTCCCATTGCTTTAATTTTCATTTCCCCAGTATCATATGATATGGAACATCTATTGAAACTTTTAAAAGTAATTTCCACTTATTAACATCTTCTGTTTTGTAGGCTTCAAATTTGGGTATGTTTACTATTTTCAAGATGATTTGGTGCTATTGTGTAAACAAAGATATCAAATAATAGGAAAAATTTCTACTTCTAAAATATAGTTTTGTCCTCATTTTAGATCTTTATCTAAAATATTCTGAATTTAGTCACATGTAGCAATCTATTAAAATCTATTTCTTACTTAAAATAGATTTATCTATAAATCTCTTTCTATGTCTTATTTATTCAAATATAAAAATGTAAATAATGGCATGCCCTGTTGGAGTAGTGGATATGTCTGCCTCCTCTGGCTGAGTACAGTCCACATACATCCCAGGTTCATGTGCTGGGGCAGGGGCAACAATCATCTAAATAAAATGAAAAAAAAAAAAAAAATAGGAAAAAAAGAATATAACATTAGTGATTCATTTTTTTTTATACCAATAGTAGATTTTAAATTGTGTTCTAAAGTAAAGATACACTAAACCAGATTTTACTAAAACCCTATGAGTATATTTTTTACCTATAATTTAATAATAACTATAGAGAGAAATTTTGTGTTTCAGTGAAAAACTAGATTGTCCCTTGGGCACCCATCTTAGTGGTCACACTAAAGCTGAGTTCAACTTAATTATTAACTCTTTTCCCCTCTTTGTAAATTGCAGTTAAAGATGAATATGCACATTGGTGCATATGCAAATTCTGTTCCTCAAGCAGAGTTTTAATTCCCTTCCACTCCTTTGGAAACATCAGTTTTGATGCCTACCTGCAAATTGCACTGAAAACTGTTATCTTACACACATTGACTACTGCCCCAATTTTCAAATCTTCCAGTTTCCTTCAATAGGTGACTATAATCCCCTAAACTTTTTCCCTCATACTTGACTAAAATTGAGAACTAAAACCTGATAGCTAAAATCCCTATCCAAACTCTGTGTTGACTTGCAGCTGTCCCTTTCTGTCAAAAGCTCAAGAACTCCACACTCCAAAACAACTGACCTTTGCCACCACCTAGCAACACATCATTCAACAGGTTTTGTTGAACCCTTGTGAGACTGCTTAGACTGTTTTACCCCACCCAGGAAGTTTATAATCACCTCTGGTTGTTAAGCAATGAACCCTATTCATTCACCCTTAACATAAGTGAAAGGACTGGCAACATAGAACTTGACCTGATCCTGAGCTCCTGGAAACCAGAAATTCCTGCACCTTTTCATTTTCTGAAAGCATAACAATAAAGAGCCACCCTATTCTGTCCTTTTCTAAGGTAAGACACCTCATCTTTACAAGTTTCATGAGACTCATGGATTCAGTGACCAGTTTCTATACCAGTCAGTCCCTATTTGAGATGTTTCTGTTTGCTGAATATTCTCTCTAGTGTAATATTCTGAGTAAAATTATCTCTTTCATGTTGCACGCATTTTTGTGTCTGTCAGAATAACAGCAATAACACATTCACCTGAGATATTACTACTGTAGTATTTTTGCTACACTGGAAATCTTAGAGATTCTACAGATGCAATGATGATGCATTCTGGGAAATTATTGGCACAGTCTGACCCAAAGCTTCTTCTCAGTGGTTCCCAGTTTTTTAAATAAGGCATATCAAAGAGGGGGTTTCAAGCTGCTTGAGAATCCCTGTGAACAATTTGGAAGCTAAAGAAAATGTGAAAGATGTTTCAACTTTATAGGAAAACAAAGAGAATACAAAAGGACATTAAAACCCAGTAGGTAAGAATAAAAAGTGTTTGAAAACTGTCCCAAGTTCCAAAGTGATAATTTAGAACAATGAAAGTAAATCTGGCAAAATTCCTCTCATACAATTGCCAAATAACCTTCCACACACTGTGATTATGGAGATCTCAGGAATGTGTACACATGTGCTGCGAAGACTTAAGGTACACGCTGTAATGTTAGTGTGGAGGGGGAATATATTGGTAACCGAGATTTTTAAAGACCTCTTTTATAAAAACGACTTTTAAATTCAGCATCATCCTCCTGTAAGAAGATGAGTAATCTTAATCAGAGTGATAAAAATAGGTACCATTATAGAAAAATGATTGGTTATGGAAATCAGCATAAGAATAGACTGTCCAAGGAATATGATTTAAACTTTTTATCAGAGAGATGACACCTAGAAATACCAATAGTGTGGACACCTGAATAACATGAATACTTCTTACCACGTTTCCAACTTCCACTACATATGTGAGCTTATATAAGTTATTTAAACTTTTTATGACTAGGTCAAAGTCTATGTCATAGATCCTATACATAGAAAACAGGGAAAATAATACTTTTTCTGTTACAGGGTTCTTTAGTGGAAGGTTAAAAGATTATCAATAATGAAAATGCATCAAAATCTTATTAGATGTCAGATCCTGGCTAAAGGCTTCACATTTTCACTTAATATTCACAGCAACATTTTAAGGATGATAGCTAATATGAAACCCACTTACAGCTGAAGAAAATAAGGCCCATAGAATTTAACTGACCTCTCAAGGTCATATATCTAGCTAGTAGTAGAGGCTTTTAAATTCAGGCTTATACTTAAAATTTTACCCCTATTCAGTGTTTTGAGTCTTTCAAGTTTTATTTGCTCTATAAATGGCAATTCCCCCAAAGACAATCATAATTCTTAATACTGTATTTACTTAGTAGGAATGACTATGATTTCAAAGGTAACACATTAATGTAAAGGACCAGGAGTAAAGACAAAAGCATGCAGAGCCAGGAAAGATGATAATATGTCAATTTTCAATGCTTACCTCAGTTTCAAATCCACTCTGACCTGGGTCCCTGGATATAATAACCCTTTAACATCCTATATGATGTTGAGCTCTGTCACTAGGGGGCACTGGAAGGACACTGAGGACAAAAGAGCTGAGCTCCCCTCTCCAGGTTCCTGCACTGCAGCTTCTTAAACACTAGATTAAGCACAGCAAGGCTTCTCCAGTACCAAGCTCCTACAAATGGCTTCTCCATCTTCTGAATCCTGCATTGCAAGTTTGTCTTCTCCAGATCCCAGAGCAAGGAATTTTCCTTGTCACCCTCTCAAGTGGTTTAAGCAGAATGCTACCTGTCTAGCACTACTTCACAAATGACTTTCCATAAAATTCCAAGAAGCAAGCTGAGGGCCCCTAGTGTAACTCCTCCTTGGAAATAATATCTCCATACTCCCTTGACAGCTGTGCCGAGAGCTTTGAGATACAGTACCTCCCACTATTACTTCTACTGGCAGTTCTGAAGACAGATTTCTGGCATTTTTCATTTGCAGCAGCTCTGCCCTTTTACCATCAGTGAGATGTGCATAGGGCCTCTCCACCTGGTATGGGTTTCAGCCCTGTGTTGGGTGGACATCTTTCTTGGTCATTGTCTCTAAGTTCAGTAGATAGAACTGTCCCTTAAGCTTGCTATTTCTACATTCTTTGAGTTCTTTTTACCTCTTACTAACAAATTTTCTATAATGCCCATATGTACATCTAAAATTGGAAGAAAAAATAAACTTTAAAATTAATTCTAAAATAATGCCTGTCTTGATGATAGTCGCTCTTCAGTTAGCACTCTGACAGTCTATCTATCATACTCTAGTAGATTCTTGGAAATGTTAACTCTTCTTAGTAAAAAGCAGCTTCCATCTAAACATATTCTGACAGTAACTTCTTTCCTTCCTGCACGTAGTCTCTCAATGATGTGTCTTTCTTTTTTTTTTTTTTTAATATTATCCAGGATTGAAGCCTGATATCTTCACATCTCATAGGGCACATAATCCTTTAAATTTTATCACCATACTATTTCTCAAATTACTTGATTCCTTCCTATGGTCTCCTTATCTTCAAAATAATACTAGATACCATATAATGCATGCTTAGTCTATGCACACTATTCTAGGAGGCAGGTATCATTAGTCTCCTTATATAATTTAAGCAGATATAAACAACTAGTGAAAGGCAAAGTGAGATTCAGCTCTCTGTCAACACATTGCCAATACCATAATACGCTGCCTTCAGGGTAGCCCCAATATAAAGAATCCACTACACAGTTTACAATGATATCTTTCTAAAACGTAAATCTGTTCATGCTACTTTCCTAGTTTAAACAGGGATTTTGTTTCCAGATAGGATTTACACAAAGTGACAGAGCACCATGCTCATTGTATCAGAAAGAAAAAAATGTCCATTACAGAAACAATATTTTTAAAGCCATCAGAGATCTATGGAAGCAAAGATTATCAAATTAAAATTCCAGAGATGGTGTCCTTCTCAATTAAGCTGAAATTGCCAAACATTTTCTTCCCTCTATGAATGTATCATGCCTAGGCATTGCTAAAAGAGCCTTGCCACAGCCAGAGACCTTTTTAAGAGAAAATAAAATTAGAAAAGCTCTTGATGGCTAGGTAGGTTGGTGTGATGTAATGCAGTTCAAAGAAATTCAAAAATGATGGCCAGTGTTTCAGACAGGACATATTCTTACTTTTATGGGAAAATGTGAATTGGGCTAATTTGTTATAAAAGCGAAAAAAATAAAAATTATACAAAAATTACAAAACCTACAAACAAAAGGAAAAAAAAGACATTAGAAGCAGACCCAAAGACCCTCTAGAGAGTGATATTGCAGGCCAGGATTTTAAAATTCCAATTATAAATATGTCAGATAAAATACTAACGGGCAAAATGAATGAAAGTAAGTTATTTTCATTTAACTGAGAATTAAAAGCTATATAAAAGAGATAGCATTCTATATATGTGTATATATATGTTGGCTATAAGAGATAGATATAGCTATAGATTATAAATGTGGATAGAGATACAGATAGAGATAAAGATAAAGATAACATGAAATTGAAAACTGATTACATGGGTTTAAAAGTGAACAGGCAAAATGCAGGATTCATGAATACAAAGAGAAGTAAAAAAAAAACAACGAAGAATCCCTATCAATTCCAAGTATTATATGAAAGGAAATCTTTCTTTAAAGAGTTGAAAGAAAGAAAAACAGACATCTAGAGTTTTAAACTGAGTGAAAACATCCTTCTAAACTCAAAATAAAATAAATGCTCTTTTCTGACATATTAAAGACTGGGAAAATTTTTCAGCAGTATTGTAAGAAATATTACTGGAAGTACTTTAAACTGAAGGAAAATGTTCTCAGATAGAAGCCAGGTATCACAAAAAGGAATAAATCTAGGAAAATGTATTGCAAGCTTTAGAGTAATTACTAAAAGAATAATACAAAGAGATATAAAGGCCAAAAAACTAGTAGAGGAAACACAATAGACTAATTCAGAATACTTGATTAAAACATTCCCTGAGTCCCATTTTATGATAGAATAAATACTAAGCTCCTAAGAATAATACATGATGTGCTCCTTGATCTATCTCCCACGATCTGGCCCTAATTCTCATTTTCCTCTTCTAGGACCCAGCCATTTAGTACTACATGTAGTTTCCTTGCATACCATTTTATTCCTAACATCTTACATTTGCATATGCCAGAACTACTGACTTCCCTTTCTTCTTACTTAACATCAGTTTTTAATACCCAGCTCAGACATAATCTGTTCTCCTCTACGAATTTCCATGTGGTCCCATTGTCCTTAAAAATTGTCTCAGTCATGGCTCTTATTTTTAACATAATTATTTTATTATCTCAACTAAACTGAAGGTCTTTGAAGGCTCAGACTTTGCATGTCAGCTCTGTCTCCAGGATTTAATGGAGGCTAGCACCATTCAGTGCCTACCTTAAGAAAAGCTAAACATATATGCAGAACATGTTACAATCTTATCCTGTCCTCCAACAGATCTTAATTACTGACTAGCTCACCAATGCTTCAAACTCAACACATTCTAAACTCAAGTCATTCAGTTTCATGTCTACTCATGAAGGTCAAACTCAGTTTCACAATCTGAAATCACTCATTGAAGTCCATTTGGAATCATTTCAGATCCACTCTTCTTCACCCCCAATATGGCTTTCCTCATATTCTTTTCTTTATCTGAACTTTCTTTTATCTTCCTTCACCCTTTGAACTCCTACTCATCCTAAATCCTAAACTTAGAGGAGACCTCTACTTGGAATTTCTTCCTGTACCCAGTCAGTGCTAATCTAACTTCTTTCATAGAACCTCACCTGTGGTGTCATGTGTCATGCATTCTGTGGCCTTCAATCATCTAATCTGTCTCTCTCTCAGTTTGGTGTAACTTTTTAAAAATATGTAATTTTATTATTTACTTTTACTTGCAGAGAAGACATGGGCATGGGAATATTTAAAAGGGGACAAAAGAAAAAACACTGAAGAAGAAAATAAAAATGACAGAGAGAAAACATTTTCTAAAAACTGGAAATTACTGGAAAATGTTACATAAAAAATCTAGGAGAAAAAATTCTTTGAAAATTTATTACAATCTTTTCTCCTTGACATTGACCTAAGAGATATCTTCAGGACCTCAACTCCAATATTAAGGAAAATTTAAAAAAAATAATAATAATAAAAAATGGAACTACATCAAAGTAAAAAGCTTCTGCAGAATAAAAGGACTATCACCAAAATGAAAACACATCCTACTGACTAAGAAAAACTATTTGTATGTCATACATCTAACAAGGGGTTAACATCCAAAATATGTAAAGAACTCATAAAGCTCAACAAAAAAAATCCAATCAAAAAATGGGTAGAAGATCTAAATAGACACTTCTCCAGAGAAGACATACAAGGGATTACAGGGACATGAAAAGATGTTCTATCACTCTTGCTATTAGAGAAATGCAAACCAAATCACAATCATTATGAGTTTATAAATTAAAGCTACTTCAATAAAAACTGAAAAATAATACCACAAGATATCACCTCATGCCTGTGAAAATGACTATTATCCAAATGACTGGAAACAACAAATGCTGGTGAGGATGCAAAGAAAAGGGAATACTTATACACTGTAGGTAGAAGGGGAATCTGTGTAACTGTTATGGAAAGCAATATGAAGATTTCTCAAAAAATTGAGAATGGAGATTCCATGTGATCCTGTCTTACCACTTGTAGATACTTATCAAAAACACAATACTCATCAAAATAGACATGTTTTCCCCATGTTTATTGCAGCATTATTTATAATACTCAAGCGCCTATCAACAGGTAAGTAGATAAAGAAGATGTCATATATATACCAATGGAATACTACTCAGATATCGTAAAAGATTAAATCCTGCCATTTACAACATGAGTGGACCTAGGAAATTATGCTTAATGAGATAAGTCAGAGGAGAAAAACAAACACTGTATGATTTCACTCATATGCAGTATGTGAATAAATCAAACAAACATGAACCAAATCAAACAAAAACAGAATTTGTCTATAGAATCAAATTAGAGGTTACTAGAAGGAAAGGAAAAGGCTATGGGCAATTTGGATACAAGAGATCGATTATATGGTGAAGGATGGAATTGGAATGTTAGTGGTAAACTTAATATTATTATATACAGATGCTGACTTGTGATGACACACACCTTAATCCTATGTAATGCTATGATGCAATTTTCCATCAATAAATATTTCAAGGGTAAAAATAAATTTTAAAAAATATATTAGAGGCACACTCTGGTTACATAGTGGTTAGGTTCACTGCCTTTGGCCTAGAGCAGTTCACATACATCCCAAGGACCTGGGACCAGGGCAAACAACCAAGATGAACAAATAAATTAAATAAATAAAGGATTTCTTCTCCCTCTCCTTTTCTTCCTGTCTATGAGCCTTCACTACTGCCTGCATTTCTCCTTCAGAAAAAAAACACATCAGCGTATTTTAGATATTTCATATATTTTCATCCAACCATTCATCCTCACACACATCTTGCTGGCCAGAATGAGAAGTCATCTATGGATGAGGGAGAATTCTCTGCTGTAGCATATACAAGACTCCTCGTTGAGCAGGGAAGACTCTCCCTGAGGAGAGGCATTTGCTATCCTCAGTCTAGATCTCTTTCACTTTTATATTTGCCTGCTTCTGCATACTCTCTGTTGTCTAGGTTTTTTTTGTTTTGTTTTGTTTTTGCGGGGTGGGGGGTGTTTGTTGACTTAATTCTGACTCCTTGTTCCATTCTGGTTTCCTCCTGTGTACATCCGGTGTATCTATAGCACCTTTACACTTTGTTCTGACTCTCTGGATATTTTCTTGCTGTCTGTCTTCAAACTCCCTTCTGTCTGTGGCTCAGAAGGACAAGAAGTACTCCCCAAATTTACTCTTTTTTTCTTTTTAAAGGAAAGGTGCAGGCAGGGAAGAATGTGAACAGAAGCAGGCAGGAAGAGAAAGAAGGAATAAGCACTTTATTTTATTTATTTGTTCATCTTGGCTGTTCCCCACCTAGGCCCAGGATATGAACCTGCATCCTTGGGATATATGTGGACTGCACTCTCCTCCAGAAGCAGAGGACCAAACTACTACTCCACCAGGTCACACCCCCAAATTTATTCTTAGAGATGAATCATACTGGTGGATAGGATAATAGACTGAGAATTCTATCAGAGACACTAAATTATATTTAAAACCTGAAAATCTATGGATGTATGGTTTTAATCCAAAGAATATAAAAACACTAATCATAAAAGATATTTTCACCCCTATGCTCATAGCAACACAATTTAAATAAGCAAGACAACCCAAGTGTCCACTGATGGATGACTAGACAATAAGTGAAGTGGTATGTATATATATATATATATATATGTGTGTGTGTGTATATATATATGAAATTCAACACAGCTATTTAAAAAAAGATGAAATCTTCCCTTTTGTGACAAGTTGAATACTTGGATGGAACTTGAGGTGATTATGCTAAGTAAAATAAGTCGGAGAGAAAAAGAAAGACACTGGATAATTTCACTCTTATATAGAATATAAACAAATGAATAAACTAATAAAACACAACACAACTCTTAAACTGCAAAATCAAGATAATTTAGCAGAGCAAGGAGAAGAGAGAGGGGAGGGAATCTGGGATGAAGGAGTATAAGTGATTGTGGTGACTGAAACTAGAACGCTGAGGTGTAAATCTATTCTGAAATTATAGCTTTGTAAACTAATAAAAAATATTTAAAAAGTAAAAAGAAAGGCCTACCATCTCATTCTTCTTTTTTAGAAGAAATGATCAGAAGCCATAGATGATCCCCATAAGGTAAGTAAAAAATTAAAAATTTAGAAAAGAAAATATGATAAAAGGTAAATTTAGTTAATAATAATTAGACAGACCTATGGCGATGAGGAATGACAGCTGTACCTGACTTGTAAGTGGAATTAAAAAAAAAAAAAGGGTGCCCAGCTGTTCTCCCTTTCATAAGGGGAACCAAGTAAAGGCAAGAGGCTTACACTTCCTCAAATGTGGACACAAGTGCCTCATTAATAAAGGTTATTATTTCTCAAGGATGATGTTGAAGGCCTATTTCAGTGGATTTGAAAAGTTTAGAAAACCACAGATCTCTGATGATTTGAGTGTGGTTCCGATGTTTTGACTGTTACAAGCTGAAAATTTGTACTTTCCATTAATTATTTAAAATGGGTTCCCCCGCAGCGTCCATGTGTTCTCTGAGAGCCTCACTGGCAGTCAGGTTGCATTGACTGAGCTCCCGTAGGGCCTCTCTTTGTGGGGAGGATTTTTGTACAGAAATCATTCTTCAAATTCTTAGAAACTCAGAAACCTGTAACAGTTTGATAAAATAGAGCATACTTTTGCATCTCTTGTTTTCAGTTCTTCGGAGATCATTCACTTATATTTTCTGAGCTGTCTTGTCCTCTTAATGTATTAGCCTAGAACAGCAGCTGGAAGTCTCTAGGACAATACACTTTGAGTAGCGGCTATTTATAGTTTTCACGTGAAAAGAACAACTGACTACAGAGATTCTATTCTATAGTAATCTCCGGATGTCCCTTTCTCTGGTATCAGTTTTGAAAATTAAGATTATTTAGGAAGAAAGGTTCTCATCCTTGGCAGACTCATAATACATATTCATGGCATTCTTACTTCAGAAAAATGGCAAAATCAAAATATTCTTTCTTATATATTCCAGCCTATTGTTTGTCCTTCCTAAGAGAACAGATCAGCAGTTGAGCTGTAAATCTTATCAAACTATACTTCATTTCACTGCAACCAGCAAGGCAAACGTGTTATATTCACGTTTTCTGCTTTGTTTAATTGGTTGAATTTCATGGCTAGAGAATGGAAGTGTATGACTGAGGACTTACTTTCGGAGAGTGATGGAAGTTCAGGAATTTGGGGACACTCCTCTGCTTCTTCCCGAAAATATTTCTCAGGGTCTAGAAGAAAAGCCGGTTTATTCACTTCAGGCAGCTTGTTCAGGTCTCTGATGCTTAATGACCTAAATGCAGCTTCCCAACAGTAGGATTTAGTGGAGGATAAGAAAAAAAAAAAGGACAATATCATTAATTCCTCAGAAGGAGCTAGCATATTCCCAAGTTAACTTTTTAAATTTAACCTTCCTGTTACTCAGCTGATACAGCTGCAGTGATCAGCAAACCCTGTAAACACAGCTGTTCAAGATAAATTCATGGTCCTTTTATTCAGAGACCAAAAGGAACTCAAGATTCCCCATTCATTTATTTTTTATTTTGTATTCTTTTGCTGTTTTCCCTTAAAAATGAGTATTCTGCAGTTTTGGAAAAATTCCAGTTTTTTTCTTCTATCTGCAAGAAAATGGTGTTCTTTATGAAATGCAATCTATTTTTAATGTTACTTTAGCAACACATCTGAAAATTTGAGTTTGCAGGTATGACTTCATTTCACTAAATGGAAACCAGAATGGTGCTATTGTATTCATTACACACAATGAGATAATGCAAAGCAAAGTTCTTTTAATCATGTCCTTAAAAGCAAAGTCTTGGACAAAGTGAAAAAGTTTTCTTTTTGCTTCATGGTATGAATGGATAATGGAATAGGAGTCTAGCAAAATTTAATTTAAGATGGGAATTTCTGTTTGATATTCACTCTGCAAAGGCAGGAATCCTACTTTTGTCATCATGATGACTCAGTGGGAAAAGTAAATTGATAGATATTCAGCACCTGCTATGGAACAAGTTGTGTGGCATGTTAGTGCTTCTCAAACTTTAACAGACAGCAGAATCACCTGGAGGGCTAATGAAAGCATAAAATAGTGTGTACTGCCTCCATTTCTCACTTAGTGGAGTAGGCATGGACCTCAGAACTTATATTTCTAAGTTCCAGCTGATGCTGATGCTGTTAGTCCAGGGAACATACTCTGAGAACCAATATGGTAGATCAAACTAATGAAGAAATCTTCACAATCTGTAAAGCATCATTATGCCCTTCTTACAGATGAGGAAACCAAGGCTCAGGATGTCTTAATGGATTTAGCTGATAAGTGGCAGAACTTGAAACCTCAAGAATGTTTTAGTTCAAAGGCCATGGTGCTGGTATAAGAGTAATTATAATAATTATATAACAATAATATTACTAATAAAATTGTATTGATTTCTATGTAATGCCAGTCACTGTTCTGTGTGCTCTACATATAATACTTGATGTCATTCTGACAAAAACCCTATGGAGTAGATTAGTTTATAAATATACATGAACTGTTAGTCAATAATGATATACATTTTGATGGCAACATTTCAGTGGAAAGTCTAAAATTAATATTTGCCCTCTCTTCCCTGAAAAGCGATTTGTAGTGAGTGAAATATTGACATTATATGATGGAGGTCCAGGTGTGATTCTCACCACACTTTTAAATAATGTATTTCTATAAGATAGTGATTCTTTCGTTTCAATTCCCTTTTTTACAATTCTTTTTCTGGTCATCCAAAACCTAAACCAATACATTGTCCTATGTGACTTCAGAATTCTGGAGAGCAAAAAACTTTTATTCATTTTAATCTCCAACACTTTGGTGAAACAACATTTTGTGCCAACTCTACTTTGGGAACTAGAATGTTTACATGTTTTCTGGCCTGCACTTGACATTTCTATTACCTGTATGCTGTGCAGTCTTGGTAAAGACAATTAATATTGCCAAGCCTCACCTTCACCCTGTGGTAAATAGGGATCACAGAACCTTGCCCTCACATCTATTTAGGAGTACCAACATTTCTGACACACAAAGCAGTGATTTGTCCTATTTATAACAGTCTATAAAATAACAACATCATAAAAATATTACTTACTGGATGATCTTGGTATAGCTTCATCACTATAAAGCTTATATGTTTTTTTCTTATAGATATTTATTTCCTTGTATTTCATACCTACATTTATGGCTTCTGATTGTCTTGCACTAGATGAAAACAATGCATGATAAAATAAAATATTATTAATAGGGGATGAACAGACATTTTCTAGCTATAAATACTTTTTTTTATTTGTTTACTATTTAGGTTCACAACTTAGAAATGTTTTTTGTCAAAGTAAAATAAAGTCATTTTTGGATTAAAATGCCTGCTAGTCAGGCAATGATATATAAGGGTGATAGGTCAAGAAGCTAATTAAATGAAAACCCTGTCCCCATAAAAACTGGAAGTTCAGAGAAAAAATAATTCAGCAGAAAATTTCATAGAAACACATAGACATCATCCATATCAGTGAAAATACATGATCTAATTAGACACGAGCATTAGTGTATCCTTTATCCAATGTTAGGCATGAATCTTAACTTATGATAACCAAAACGTTCTGATGCTTTTAATATAAATATGTAAGAAAATTTTAGATTAGCTTGAGTCCAGATAAAAATTTTTAATCAATTAAATATAGGGAGTGAAATCATTGTATAGTTGTAAATAATTCTAGTCTGAAAAATAGAAAATGGTTTCAAATAGATTTAGCATTCCCTGTCATAAATTTTCAACTTTAAGAGTTATGAGTAGTGTTAACAAAAATTGTTATTATTTTCTTGGGAGAATCAGGCCAGAAAACAAACTCATCTTTCATCACATTGTGGAGAGCTATGATGATCTTAGCCTGCCCTTTCCTTCTGCCTCCTTTCATTGAATCCTTTAGTTCTTCATGGCTACAGCTCTCCAACCCCCTAACTTTCAATCCCAATTCTCCTACATATTCAGAAACTATAAAGCCTGAGGTGTTTCCTGTACTCTCAACCTCAACTTCCTCCCCATATAATGAGATTCTTCCTGTGGTTTTAAGGGAGATAAGATGGATGAAAGTTCAGTGATGGACCTAATAAACAATTGCATTCGATAAATGCTAATTCCCCTCCTTCCTTTTCCTCTGCTCTATTTTGACTGTATCAGCCAAACTCAAAAGTTTAAAATGTCAATACAAGTAAAATTAAATCTATGTATGACAAACATGAGACGCTATTTAAATAACTTTAAATAGCAATTTATTGATTGCTTTTTTATACATGAATAAAGTTTTCATTTTAGAGTAGTTTTAGATTTATAGAAAAGTCGTGAAGATAATCAAGATTTCTGGTATACCCCCACATTAAATATTCCTTATTGCTAACATATTACCATTTGTCACCATTAAGAAATCAATATTCATGGGCATGGTGTGATATTCACTTATGAAGGTATAAATCCATTATCCTAAAACTGTTTTAGTAATGTCAATTAAAAAATAAAATATGAAATGAAAAATAGATACTGGTTCCTCACTACTAACTAAACTCAGTATGTTATCACAATTTTTCTAGTGTTTTCCTAATGTTCTAGGATGCTATATTACTTTTAGTTATCTGATTGCTTAACTTTTTGTGCATCTTTACAATTAGACTTTCTTGTTTTTCTTGTCTATGACAGTTTTGAAGAATATTTGTCAGATTATTTTTACAGAATAGCCTTCAGTTTAGGTTTTTCTGATATTTTTCTCATGTTTCGATGGGGATTATGGGTTGTCTGGAGGAAAGTAATAGACATGAAGTATTTTTGTAGTCGCAGTTTATCCTGACTTATGACTGCTAATTTTAACCTTATCACCTGACCAAGGTTGTGTTGCCAAGTATCTACTATAAGACTTTTTTTTTGCCTCCTTTCTATTTACTATTTCTAGAAGTAAACTGTCAAGTATAGACCATCTTCAAGGGAATGAGGAGAAGAGATAAGTTCTACTTTCTTGAGTGGGGCTAGTACCTACATAGGTTATTAGGAATTACAAATCTTTAAGGAAAACTCTACCATCCAAATGATCAAGGGCAAGTGGCAGGTTTTTGTTTGTTTTTGTTTCCCCAAATCACACTGAAACAGCCTCCATCATAATATGCCCTCTCCCATGAATAAGATCATATTATTTAGCTAATATCTGAGATTTGAAGAGAAGAATGATGGTATCCTGAGAAAGTTATTTAGATTGTGAGATAATATAAAGCTATAAGAAATTGGTGGTAGATACAGGAAGAGCAGATGTGGTACAGTTAAGTTTTGCATTTATTAGGTTAAGAAAATCTGTGTTTTTTGTTTGACTTGGTTTTTTCAAAGAAGTATTTTGGTATAAACTGAGGTACAACAGGCTCAGGGAGACCTATAGTAAAGAGATATATCTTGACTGATTGAAAGTAGACATTGATTTTTCTAGAAGCATCCTAGTCTATTACTTGCTTTTCAACCATTTGCTTTTTTGCTCTCTCATTCAATGGTATTTAAATCAAATATCTTTGTAATAAAAGACTTTGCCTATTTCTGAGGGTTATAGTGACAGTTAAATGAGTAAAACACATAAATATTTTAGAGCAATACCTAGATATGGTAAGAGATTAGTTAGTATTGGCAATTATCACTTTAAACAAGATAAAACATATTTTTCGCTCAATGCAGCGAGTTCTGACACTCCCTATAATCAGTACTAATAGTCCTGGAACTGTCAGACAGAAAATAAAGAGATGTGGTGCTTCCAAAAGCAAGTTACTGTCCTCTACGATTTGAGGTTCTGCTTTCCAGAGTTACCTGAAGTCAGCTGTGGTCTAAAAACAGTTCATACAATAAACAGAGAGAGACAGAGACTACATTAGCCTTTATTATAATTTATTATAATGTTCTGTGTCATTATTATTTATGTTGTAATCTCTTACTTGTACAATTTATAAATTAAAACTAAACTTTATCAAAAGCACATATGTATAGGAAAAACATATACATGTATCTGTATATGTGTATAAATATATATATATGCATGTATGTGTGTGTAATATTTATATCTATCTATATCTATATCTATATCTATAAGATTTGATACTATTCATGATTTCAGGTATCCACTGTGAGTCTTGGAACATATGCCCTGCATAAAAGGAAGAAAAATACTGTGAAAGTATTTAAAAAAAAATTTTTTAAGGAAAGGTTCAGGCAGGAATGAAGGCAAGTAGACAAGTAGTAGGCAGGAAGAGAGAGGATGAAGAAGCATCTCTATTCAATTTTTATTTAGGTGTTTACACTGGCTGGCTGCTTACCCCAAGTCCGGAACTCAAACCCAGGGACCTGTGGCTTGCTCCTTTGGAGGAGATTGACCCAACTTCCGCCCTACCAGGGCATGCCGGTATCTTTCGAACTTAAATTTCAATATTGAGGATACTTCTACTTAGTTTCATTTCATAAAATATTTATTGCCACAGATTTTTGGCAAAAGTAGATTCAGTCCTTCAAGTGTCTTATGTCATGTAAGTTCTGATTTAAAGTGAGATTTTGAGGTTTTTTGCGTTTTTTCCTTAGAGCTGTTCATAAATTTTCTAATTTAATTCCCACATAAGATCTACTAGCAGAATAATTAGGTAATCAACAGCATATAAATAAAATTAAATATCCATTTCCTCCTAACAATAATATGGAATTTAACCATCATAATTATTTCCGATATCTAAGAAACATTAATTTTAAGTGTATCTTCTGTCTTATATAAACTTACTGAGGAATTAATGAAAACTTCTGTTTTCTTTCTCATCTGAAATTTTATACTGGTTTCTAAAAATTAACTCTTTCCCCATAAGAATATTTTTAAAGATAGCTAAAAAGTAAATGTATCAGAAAATAGATGGTAGAGCAGACTTATTCTTTATGCCCTAAAATAAGAATAAAGATCAAGGAGAGAAAATTCTACAAGTCTATAAATTGAAACTAATGTTAGTCATTCTCTAATAACTGAGTGGCTCAGTAACAGAGAAAGATATCTATAACATGGTAAGTGTATCCCATAGGAATTATTCTAGTGAGGCTGGGATATCTTCTCTGAAGGATGCTTTAGCAATTAGTCTAGTAAAGGTCTAATAGCTCATTCCTCTTCCTTATTAAATTATTAAAGGTTTAACCATATAAGAAAAAAAAGTTCACTCTCACAAATAATAAAAAAAATCTGATTAAAAAGAATGATGAAATACCATAACAACAGTTTTAAGACAACAACAGTCACTATTATTTTACAGGCAGATGATTCCATGTACTTCTGATGGGAGAGGTCACATGTCATGACAACCATGTAGCAGTATAACCCAAAGGCCATTAAAGCTTTTGACATAGCAACTACATTTCAAAGAATTTATTCTAATGATAAATTCAGTCAGGTGCTCTAGGATGTACACATGAAGGAATTTAAAGAAATATTTTCCCCATTAAAAGTAAGAAACAAACTAAATGTTTGAAAAGCTATGTGATAAACTCCTAGGGAGTCACTAAGGAAGTTGACATCCATGGACACTCATATCAACTAATGCGGAAATGTACTTGCTATATATATTTTTGAGTGATAAAACAGGCTGTAAACTATGAATCCTAAGTCCTGATTTTTATAAAGTGTATTAATTAAATACATTTAGAAAAAGGCCTGGAGAGTAAAATGCCTACATGTTAGCAGTGGTTTTGCTACAGGAATTTTTTTCATCTTTTACTTCTTATTTGTACATCCAAATTTTCCCTTAACAAGGATGGATTACTTTTGTAATAAAGATATATTCTATAGTCATATCTTCTAAATTATTCATTTTACCTATAATTTTTCTAATTAAAATAATTTTATGTGAGTCTAGAAACAAATATTGCTATAAATTAAGAAAAATGCATGTCATCTATGATTCTGGTTCCCTGACTTAGCTTTTATTTATTCTTTAAAAAATTTTAATATTAATATGATCTTTGCACAACCTAAAGAAAAAAATCTATTTATCTGTATCAACTGTTAATACTGTCAGGACTGCCTATTACTTGCCAATTCTACATTCATATTAATCTCTCCAGGACTTAAAATCGAAGATGATGTTTTACATCTACCAACTTGCCACACGTAACATTATAAAATAACATAAACATAGTGGAAGCCTGGCGTTTATGTCTAAACCAGAATATATGCCAAGATTTTATCTTGAGAAGAGAATCTTAGTAGTTAAGAAGAGAGCATAGCTTTAAATCCTTTAAATTTTTTTCTTCATTTTTCCTGATTCTTCCATTTTCAATTATTGTCTTTTTTTCTTTTTGCTTCTCTATCTTTCTTACTGTATTTCCCCTTTGCTCTATCTAAGCATACCCTCAATTGCCTCCACACAACTCGTGAATCTACCCCCTTTAGTCTTTCTAAATTCTTTCATGTATTTACTTCTTTCATATTTCTGCACATGGACAAACACTTATAGTGATTTTTCTCCTCAGGTACGCTACTCTGATTAGAAAAAGGGCACATTCTACAGAATAATCTTTTTCTTAAGGAAAGAATGATCTATCATCTCTTCTATTCAATGGAGACTTTGAGGAACATTTTATAGATGACAATTTTATTAAATTTGGGCATTTTCCACATAGGATTCCTGGACATGTTCCCGGAAAAATCAATAGGATGTACCGGAGAAATCAATTCTAAGAATACATTCTTAACCATTTTCTTTCTATTGGTTGAGTAATTCTGAAGTGGTACTATTATGAACTGTCTCATCACTACAAAGTCTTAGATTTTTTAATTCAGTTATCTGAATTATATAAAGCTGAAAATTTATATATCACAGTCATTTTGTGACATATTGCCTTTTGAAAAGATGCAGGGCAAATGAAAATACTTCCTACCAATGGAAATTTCCCCAAAGACCTACAGAAACAAAGGTGAGAGCATCACCCTGCTGTATTCTTATTTAACCTGGGATACACAGCTTTAGTTTTAAGAGAAATCTGTGAGTTTAAGAACCTACCTATGCAATGAGATAAATCTGGAAATACATAATTCAAATGCTAATTTTTATACCTAAGGAAAGGCTGATTTAAAAAGGAGTAAGTTAGATTGACATAAGGGTCAGGAAATTAGTATTGACTGAAATATATTTAAACAGGAATCTGCAACACTTGTCTTAACTCTTCTAGGAGTATGAAAGAGTGAGAAAAAAATGACCTTTCTGTGTTATTCTGGAGTAAATTTATTTTCTAATCAGTAAAATTGAGCTGATTGGCTGGTAGGGGCATTCAAAGCTTTCCATTCATAGCATTCTATTATTCTACAGGGCTGGTCATGTTATATTTCTAAATCGAAAAGATTTTTCTGCCTGAAAATAAAATGCTACTTGACATTTCAGCAAGCCATAATTCAAGGAAATGGAATAACAAATACCAAAGTATAATTTAGTGTAAGAAGATGTTAAAAGATACATTTTTTCTTACATCTTCCTGCCTACAGAAATCCAAAATGTCTGAAAGAAAAACAGTTAAGAAGTAAAAATATTCCTACATTTCAAACAGAAGTTCTAGATTGATTTGAAGGAAGATTTTACCAAAAATGTAGCTCCGAAACTGATCACGTGGTACCCAGGCCAAATACCACTCTAGGAGATAAACACACCAAAGATGAAGATGTTTTAAGAGGATAATTTTGGAGAGAGTTTAGATGTGAATTGAATCCCTTTCCCAGTGCAAAAGAGAAAAGCTTTCCCCTGTGTCTTTAGTCTCCAAAGAGTTCAACTTATGTCCTTGGGGTAACCATTAAAGATCACTGCGTAGTCATCACTGAATCATTAATACCTGAAAAAGTCTACATGTAAAAAGCTTTAACTGGAGCTATCTATGTGAGCAGGGGGAGAAAGGGAAACCATGGATTAGTTCATGTGGCAGTATGTGTGAACTGTTGATCAAGAAATTAACTCAGGAGGAGTTGTGCAAGTGGAGAGACTGAAGAGTGTGAAGTGACTATAACAGAAAAATACTATAATACTCAGTATCAGAGGCATACATTGTTGGAATTGAATGACAAGCGATAAGCCCTGGTGCATTAATTTGGAAATATGCAATGCATAGGTTTCTGGCAGGGTTATCTAAGAAATATCAATGATACATTTTTCATGTAAACTATAGACTTTAATTAATAATAAATCACCAATATCTGTTCAACTATTGTAACAGATGTGCCACATTAATTTAAGACACTGTAGGGTGGGGGTTGACTATATCGAAACTCTACTTTATGTACATTTTTTCTGTGTGCCAAAAAGCAAAAAGTAGTTATGCACAATATTTTAAAACTCCAATAGTACTGAAGAAAATACAATGAATGGTATTCTCTTAAAAAGAAATATTTAATATGAAAGAAGTAATTATAAGAGCATGGGTTAGCAAGAAACAAAAGAAGTAACTAAAAACTGCCTGATATTAGAGAATACAAGGAATTTAAGAATGGGAGCTAGCATTAGCAAATATGGAATACAAGAATAGGATATAACATAGTGGTGTGAAGAGAAGTGGCTGAACAACGTAAAGAAAAGACTAAAAGTATCAAAAGAAGAGTGATGTCTAATATTCAAAGTTAAGCTCTTTGAACTTCCATCATATAAATTGTACTGTGCTCCTTACCAAAAGCAGAATCACAACTGATATAATTTCTGATAGGTAAGTAGGGAGATATATATTAGACAGATAGATAGATAGATGATAGGTTAGATAGATGAATGGATGGGTACATAGTTAGATGAATGCATTTATACTGCAATTTCTACTTTACAGTGTCTTCTGAAGTCACATTCCTCATTCCAGTAAATTTCATCATCCTCAGTTCCATCCATTGCATTGCTGATGTGTATTTTTTATAATATTTCACAACCACTTCCTTCTTGATACCATTCCACAATCTTAGGATCCCATCACAAACCTGGGTGCTGGATGCTTTCTTGATTCTGCCTATAGGTATTAAATCATTACCAACTGCCTGCATCTATGACATCCACTCCTTTTTCATTAGGTTCCTTGAAGGGCTTGTTTACTGACACATCAAGAGATTGCAGTTGGCTGGTTAGCCAACCAGGTATCACAGCAAGTTGGGTTTTCCAGTCTGCTTCGATTTCCTTTGCACTTTGTGTAACATGGGTTTTCAAATGATCAAAAACAAGCAAAGTTGTTTTTTTAGTAATCCTCTAGGCCTTCGTGACCAGACTTTATTAATTCAGATTTTCATGCTTTCTTCATTCATCCATCCTTTTCCCAGGGCATTATTTTGCATATGGATATTGTTATCATTACTGACTTCTGGAGTTACATTTTTAACTCATAAGTATAAATAAAAGAATTGAAAGCATTTATGTAGATGCAGAATTAATACTACACATGTATAATGTACATCCTTATTTTTCCTCACAAATTTGGGCAAAAAAAGTGCATATTATACACAGCAAAATATGGTACATTGTTTTGAGGAAAGGAATTAATTTTCACAATTAGATTAATGATATAGCAGAAACAAAAGACTAGAAGACAACGAGTAGAAATCAAGAAATCACTGAAGGCAGAAAATAAGAATCACATATGAGCTAGAGAATAAGATTAACCCAGACACACACACAAACCTACCAACATTCACACTTTCAGAGAAATCTTAACATGACCACTGACCATTCCACAGAGCACAGAAGGAAGTCTGAATTTTTATCTAGACCCTAACTGACATCTGGGTAGCACTTAAATTACTTACTTGTATGTTGCGCCATCTTTGTTTCTCTTATCAAGTAAAGAACGTCCTGTTGGGTTTAAACATGATTGCTCCTTAGAAAGTAAAGGAATTTTTGTTATGTTTTCGTTTTGAATCTCACTTTCAATTAAATTAGTATTTCTTTTAGAAAAGGAAAAACAATTCTCAATTTGCCAAAGCTTTGCCTGAAAAAAATAGATATTTTACTTTTATAGAATTTATTTTCTTTGGCACATATTTATGTATATCTGCCATATGCTAGACTATAAAATTGAAGGCTTAGTTATACACACACACACACACACACACACACACACACACACACACACAATTACATGGTGTGTGTTCTCAAGGAATTTAAGTCTTGTAGGAGAGATGAAACATATACATGTGACTTTAACAAAGAAAGTGACATTATGAGAAAGCAACAATTATCTGAAAAGTTACAAATAAACTACAAAAAATTACATTCCCACTTTAAAGTCTTAAGTAGCAAGATCCATATTTACTAAAAAGAAAAGATTATTCTGAAGAATTAGCAGAAGTAATTTTTCATAAAACTAATTTATTTGAATTTTATTTCCCAAAGAAAATGTCAGTTCAAATATTGAATATTTTCCCAGAAAATCTGTGTTAGTTTTCACAGCTTGCAACTATGATATGTATCATCTAACAAATACTCCCCATTGATCATCTATTTATTTTAAATAACTAATCGGTTTCCTTGTCTTTTGCTTTACTATATGCTTATTTTTTTTAACTTATTGAAGAAATACTGTGTTATAACATCATATAGGTTTAAGATGTGCATCATCATAATAAACCTCTCTATATAAAATACATTAAATTTATCAAAAGTTCCAATTCTTGACTTCCTTGTTTATATTAATTCATATGGTATATATACATCAGAAGCATAATCTGTGTGATATGAAGGGATTATGAAGCATCCCCATACCTGACTGGCCTACAAACTGATAACTTAGTCAGAGGGATTTGCAAAGCAAAATTGTCAAAGGGGGCTATGTCAGTAATATCAATGAATAAATTGAGGCCCATTCTACAATAATAAATAGCAAATAAATGTCAGCCTTAATGTTCATAGGCAAAAGAGAAAGGTAGGATGTGTAATGAGTTAGAGAGAACCCATTTTACTATTAACTTTTGTTTTCAAAAAAATCTTATATGAAATATGAAAAAGAACTTATATGAAATTTCTTAATATGTAAACATGGACAACTGAATCAAATTTTAAACAGTGGGTGAATAGATTCACTCAGAGTTACTAGCCATCAACTCAATCAGGTGAGAGGGGTGTCCATAGCTCTAGAAGCGGGGCACTGAGAATGCACGATCATCTAATTTCTTCTTATAATACAGTTATTCAACAGCTTCCTGGAGTAAATGTTTCACCACAGATAAGTCATTCCTGCCCCCATTTCTCCAACTCTAGAAATAGACAAACCACACCACTCTCAAAAATCAAACAAAAATTACCCACAGAGCAATAGCCCTCTTATAAAAATTGATCAGTTATTTAAAAATAATAAAAGGAAAACCCGCTCTTTTCATGCATTAGATAGCATCACATTGCACTAAAGTTTAAATACTTTAATAAGACTGAACGTGATTAGAAAATTAATACAGGATATTAAAATACATTGCTGTGTTGCTTCTGTTTTTATAACTGCTAGACTAGAAATAATTTAGCTCAAAAACAGATGTAACATTCAAATGTAGAGCCAAAGTCACTACACTGTGCAAATCAAGTGAAGTAAAAAATATTCTGCTCCTAGTTATATTTATTACTTGACTCTCATCCTTCTTATCTGTGTACTTCTGTCTGTCTCCCATATCTTTCTGTAAACAAGTGTCTTTTATGTATACTAAGAGAAGGATGGTCAATGTGCCTGTCTCATCAGACGCCTACATACATGTGTGGTTGAGTTCTTCTCAGGTACATTTTCCTGAGGGAAAGGCTTGCACTTGCCTTATTCACAAAACTGAAGAAACTGGACAGCTCTTGAGGGTTACATGGAAACTCCTACATTTCCCAAACATGGGTCTGTTTCCACAGATTCTCTTCTCCACACATTACCTTCATGTCCTCAAGGATACTTTTAGCACAGGCTGATGTCATCAAACTGACTTCACAAATAGAGTAACAACAGACTTTAGAGAATGGCTGGACTCTCACAGCATGAGAATGGCACTTGATTCTGCTGAATTAAACCAAGTCCAGAGACCAGGGAGAAAATGAGGTTTCAGCATAACCTCAAATATTTCAATAACATTGGTTGAAACAGATCAAACAGAATCTATTTCCCAAAGCATAAAGGACACAGGAACAAAGTTTCTTGAAAACATGGATGAGTAAACCAAAAATATGAGGCAATGAATATTTTCTTTTTTCCATGCTACCACTCCCATTCCCCTGCTCCATTGACAAATGTAAATGAAAGCTTAGTATCAGGAAGGAAGGGGTTAAAAAACATGTGCTCTAAAATGAGCCAGCTTGAGTTAAAAGTCAAATTCTACCAATTTATCTAAATTCTCTGTGACTCTGTTTCTTCAACTATAAAACATCAATAATGAGAGCTTCTCCCTAGGGAGTGGACAATTATGCAGAGGTGTAAATTAATTCACATAGAGACCTAAGAACAGAATCCTAGGTACACAGGAAAAATTCCACCAATGTTTGCTGTTATTATTTTGGCAGAGTAAATCAGAAAATGAATAGGAAAGTTTGTTTTATTTTCTATCTTTATTGCATTATTACTTGACAATCATCTATCTGTTTAATAACGACATGGCAATTTAATCCACATTGTATTTATGCTAATTTTTAAACAGAAGGAATTCACTTATTTTACAGGAAATGATTTTCTAGGAAACAGTGGAATATTTTGAGCTACACAAAGCCACCATCTTTCCAACGTCCTCTACTTGTTGAAACTGCTGTGGTCAATGGTAGACAGGACAAGTGCTGCTTGGAGCTACGGCTTCAGAAGTGGAAGTCAGTTCCTACATGGCTCATGAACACAAACAGCTGATGACGTTCAAATGGAAATCAACCCATATTCATATTAAATATCAAATATATATTAAAATAATAAACAATCATTCTACCTGACCAAAGATCCAGACAGGAGCCCCGCAGACATCAGTGACAACAACACTGCAGTCTGCAGAGGAGGAAATGATGAGTAAACGGCCGCTGGGCTTACACATCTCTAAGGAACTTATCTGGTCTTCATGAGCTTGGATCGATCTTATCAGTGTTGGGGCCTGGGTGATCCTGCTCTTGCTGGAATTAACACAGTATTCCTAAACGAAAAGAAATACCAGAATTCTAAAAGTCCACTTATTAAATTATTACAGTGATATGACACCTTCTCAAAAAAAGTCTGAAACGGAAATGAAAAAAAGTTACATTTGGGAATGATAATCTGTGATTCAAATACAGAAGAATAGTTCATGATAACATTGCTTAGAAAAACTGTATTAACATTTTTAAAAGTTTTTCATTTGATTTGAGAAGTGAAAAAAAAGAAATAAGTGGGCGAGGAAGGATATAAAGAAAAAATGAACAAAGTGAGTTCTTGGATAGAGATCAACTTTATCATGTATGAGGTCACATGCTATATAATTGTAGAGTATTATTAGAGAAGAGAGCAGGTAACAGGGAACAAAAAAATCCCAAACTTATTTAGGATGACAACAGCGTTAGATAAAGGACCAGTCTTCTCTTTATATTATGCTTACAATCTCATTTCAAATAGAGTCTAAAACTAACCTGTGTGCTCAAACAATACTAGAGCACCTTACAGGCAATACTATACTCTTGAATTACCTGAATGATTTGACTATATGGTAACAGAAGATTTTCAATATTGCAAAAATAAGGTTTTCCCATAAATTTTGTTAAAAGGTCTCTGCTCAATTCATGGCAATGTTTTCTTTAAAATATTCAGACTGAATATTTCTTTCTTTATCTAAGAAACAGACAAGATTGAATTCACAGTTATCTACAAAAAGGACAATAAAAATAATGCATATGCTACAAGATTTTTTTTCAATTTACTTCTATATTCCAGATTTTCAGCCATCCATCATGATCTCCTGTGACAAGGTATTGATTCAACTTATCAGTAGACATAATAATAGATCCAACTCCACTGTGAGCCAAAAATTCAGCCACAAGATGCTTCTTAAATGTATCCCAGAATCTGACATGCCCAGATCCTCCACATGACACCAGGTTAGCACCTCCTAATGTATAAAATAACACCCAATTAAAAAACGATGACAATAAACTACAGAAACAATCACAGTGGCATGTCCTATGAAAAACACATAGATGTTATAGAGGTGGGTTGTCCTGAGATAATTCTAAGTAATTTGGTTCTCTAAAATATAAAATGGAGGTAACCTCAGTGGTTGGTGTTGTCTTAAATGAGCTAGAACATGTAAAATGTTCCATTAAATTGAGTTCCGTCTTCTTCATTCATTATTTTGATGCTATCTGAGTTAAGTTAGATAAAATTAATATCTTACTCTAAATAAATTTATATTCATTTCAATAGTATTATAATATTCCAAGCACATAAAACCCATTTGTCTTAATAATTCGTTGGAAATATATACTAAAGAAGAAAAACTCCTCTTGCACAGGTCTGGCTGTACATACGTAATTATTCTGTCTAGCTGTTGATTTATCTATATAGAAGTATGCTCAGATGTCAATTTATAAACATCCTTAAAATTTTTTTCATCACAAATTCACTGTAAACCCTTATAGAACTTTTTTTTGGTTCATAGGTCTAGAACTAACCTTTTCCTTTTTCATTTTTATAGGTTTTGTATAGAAGCACTTTACCTAAGTTATTCTTCTGTGGCAAAGTTCCCATTAGTATTTGATAAATCTGTAGGTGACTTCCAATTTGCTTCACAAATGTGCTGCCAATTAACAATCATATCTGTTTAAAGTAGAAATAATGGCATGTAGCCACTTCAGTGGAAATAATTTGGGACTACTGATAACATTAAGAAGAATTAATGCTGAAGAAATGAAAGCAATTTCAAGACAATAGCTTACCTAGTGAGTATAAGCGAGTTCTAGAAAATGGAAAGTTTTAAAATCTGTTACAAAATTTATCCTGTATACCCCATAATGTTTCTAAAATTCTGTGTGTTTCTATGTTGAAAATATTATATGCAAATCATATAGATTTTCCCTCTGCAAATTAAATATGAGAAAGTTAATATAAATATCATGGTTCAGATGTTTATTTCTTTTTTCAAACTTAACACATTTTTGTCTAAATTCATAATGTTAAGAAAAATACTTCTAAAGTATAAATTTTTAGATAAGTGGTACAAATATGCATTATTTACAAAGGCAGAGTTTATTTGGGGAAGATACAGCTGCTTCAACATTATGCTAGCCTAGGTATCGAAAAAAGAGGAGAAACTAAGTATATGGTTATATATCAATAATATCAAATAACCATACAGATCATATGATAGCACCAGTGTTAGCAAATAGCAGAAATGTACCAGGACTCTGAATTACTCTGGAAAGTACGTATAGCTTACAACGATACCCAATGTATTACCAAAAAAAAAAAAAAAAAAAAAAAGACAGGAACCAGGCACCTCTCTTGTCCCTGGATTAACAATTATTTCAAATTTTGCTCTTGCCCTCAATTTCCAAGTCTCCTCATCCTCAGTTAGCCCATTTTGATACCAGCTGTCAGTGTAGTCAGTCTCAGAGTCTATGCTTCTGTCTCATGTAGCTCCAAGCTTTGATTCATTTATCTGAAGCTGATGTCTTGCCTACCAGAACTCTTTATGTCATGACTGGAGTACCGATTTCAATTACCCATATCTAATCATTGTTCAGAGTGCTTCTCACCCTGACTTAACATCTACAGCATTATAAATTGCTGGTGGAGTCTGCTAGTATCTCCTGCTCCTGAACCCATTCTCCTGACTCTGATCTCATCTGCTGAAGTCCATCTCCACAACCCAGTACTGATTGCTATCTAGACACAGTAGAAATCTACAACACATGGGTAGAAATAGATTGAGCTTACTTTATTGTTCCAGCACTTCAAAATATATCAAAGTAGTCTACAATCAAACATAAATACATATTTTACCTGTCACTGGAATGTTTTTTCTTGCTTCAAGGAAACAAAGCCTCATAACAGCATTATTGCACTCAGTGTCAGTCCCAAAGGAGTAAGCACCCAGGACTGTCTGGTCTGCTTTCATGTGGGTGGAGTGGCTCCTGCCAGCACTGAGAAGCTTCTGAGGCTCGCTATCTGTGAAGGAGACAAAGCTGCGTGTCATAATGAAGAGAAACATCAGCTTTTCAAAGGAATGGCTGTGAAAAAAGTTCGGTTCTCAAATGACTCCATTTAAGTCTCACAACAGGGTTCCACTCAACATCCATTGAGCTTTCTGCTCTTCCTTTTCTTAACCCCAGCTTGAAGGATCGTTTGATTCTACTTTTATTCTGCATATTCCAAAATGTGTATTGTATTTTCCCTCTATGTAAATTAATAAGGACTTCATTTTTGTAGTCCCTGCTAACAACTTAAAGATCCTGATATGTTCAATGTGACTTTTTTCTCAATATTCTATTAGTTTTTTTCAAACCAACAGCAAAATTAAAAGAATTCTGTAATGCAAACCTTTATACATACAAATAAATTCCACCATTAATATTTTACTACACTTGCTTTATCATTACCACCTATGGATCCATCTACATCCATCTATTCACTAATCCATATTTGTTTTCTGGTTTGTTTGGGATTTTTTTTTTAATATTTTTTAACTTTTTCCAACAGTTTTATTATTTCTTTTGTTTATGTTTCTATATACATTTTAAGATCTTAAAATCACACCTCAGTCTGTGTGCATTTCACACCACACCCACCACCGGAATTCTAGTGCCTTCACCACTACCTTGCTCCTTCTTTCTGGCCCTCCTGACAAATGTAATTCTAACATGGCATTATCAGCTTATTAATAATTAATATTAATCCTGTAAATAATTCAATAAGATATGAGATATAATGCCTATTTTAATACATTTAAATGATAATTTTCAAGAAATATTATTTGTTCATGAGCTACCCTGGAAAGGACATGCTTAATAATACTTCAGCTATATAATGGCATCATTTCTAGACCACACTATCAAAGTTTAAGAATATTCATCTCAGAATCTATGAAGAGTCTGCACACGGTTATAAAAAAATCTATACAGAGGTGCCTCAAAAATTACAAAGCAAGACATCTATACAAAGCCACATGTATCTTTTTAGAAATTTAATATTATCTGCTTTCTTTCTTAATTCTTTCTGTGTTTAATCTCAGCCACAATTAGGTTTACTATAAAAGCAAGATAGCACTCTCATATGGACCGATGTAGACAAAGAGGCAGATTTCCACCTGTTTCCATGGAAGTTTCAGATATATCTAATAGTCTTTATACATAAAACAGGTCAGAGCTTTGGGCCTGCAGCCAAGTAAACCTTAATTCTCTAATTGGTTTTCTTACTCTGAACAGCACTCCTTCAGCTTTTCGCAAAAAAACAAAAAACAAAACACTATATGTGATGGCCAGTCCTTTCCTGATGTCCATTTCAGCCTCTGAGTTTCTCCAATTGAGACAACAGAACTTTGCCATGTCATGAAGAATGACATATTCATTACTCAAATAAATTAGTCTGGGGAAAAACCTTTAGTATCGAAAGAAACTAAAATAAAATGTGAAAAGAAATTGTCAAGACATTTGTTTAAGTATAAAATATTCATGTGCTCTGCTAAACTCCCATAAAATACAATACATTCCCTCCCATCTAATGCCCCTCACAAGTTTCTAAAGCAAGAAATAATTTAAGATTTGTAGGTGGTATAATATTTAATACAAACGCTTGATTGAGCCTGAGCCATTTATCAAGTGAACATGAGTTCTCATTTTCCTACCATGGACTACCCAAGGTTCATGCAAAGGCAATTTGGCATGGTTTACTGGCAAAAACTAAACCAGATAAAAATGAGATACTTGTTCCCTGCTGTCAGTAATTTCAGAAATGCTGATGTAGCATAAAGAAAAGAAACAGCATACCATGGAGAATTTGCTAAGTCTAGTAAATCTTGAGGTTCTTTTAGTCACTTTGATAAGACAACTATATGACTAATCCCTCATGCTGATAGTCAATCATCCATAATTCAGGAACAAGCTGCATCCAGTACATGCATAAACCACCAGGGCTATTGAGGTATGACTCCACCGCATTCTTTAAATTTCAGATTTGTACTCACCCAATTTTGATGTTGGCAGCCTTTGGTAATCAGAGTGAAGGACATAGTGAGCATTCTCTGTGCTATTGTTCCATAAAACAATTTCCCCATCATAGCTTCCTACATGAGCCAAGATGGAAGCATAAATTTCCAGAAAGTTAGAAAATATGAGCATCCTCCATGAGAAGAATTCATTGTAATACCTCACATGGAATCTGGCAGATAGTAGGTAGTTTATACAGTTCTGGAGACACGTATGAATAAGAGAACTTAGCAATTTTCTTTGAACTTTAGAATTTCTAATCCACACAGATAACAGATAATCTGTAATTAAGTGTGGTAGAAATTGCTACTGTACACACACATGCACACACACACACACACACACACACACACACACACACACACACATATATATCACTCCAAATAAGGGCTTTACAATTAAAATCTTGAGTTTGAGTCTTGGTTCTGGTCCTGACTAGCTGTGCAACCTTGGACGAGTTATTTCACTATATTGATGCCACCATTTCCTCATGTAAAACTGAGTTATAAATTGTATTTATATCTCAAAGGGCTATGGCAAAGAATGGAAAATATTTAAAATAATCCTTCGTATAAGTACTGAAAAAGTGTTAACAATAATTATGATACATTTTTGTTATTGAATGAGGGTAAGTAAACCAAATCTTTCTAGGTTATCACTGCATTTCCTACATCTCGTGTGTGTGTGTGTGTGTGTGTGTGTGTGTGTGTGTGTGTCTTCTTTTCATCCCCTTCCTCCTGCATTCTTTATGACTATTGCTTTCTCCACTCCTAAAATGTTCCATACAGAAAGTACTTCCCTATTGTTCTTCACAGAGAATATAGAAAAGTCCAAATTGTGGAGCTTTGTCTTATGAATCTGTCTTGGAGAGAGGCAATGCATGAGCAGACTGCTATTCTCAGCAGCTCACAAGACCGCTCCCAAATGAACAGTGTCAATGTCAAGTGGAAAGCAAAAGAAAAGAGCTGAGTTTGAGTGAGATGTATGAATGGTGTCTTGGAATATGGAGAGAGAAGCATGTAATACACACTAAATTTTGTGCTATCCTGAAAAAAAGCAAATGGTGTATGCAACTGAATTGGCCAAGGAAGATAAATTTCAGCTGTCCGTGGAAATATCAATCCTCTCCTGTGATTGTGAAATGCTTTACTCACTAAGTGTTTGACCAAACATTTTTACATAGGACTGATGGGAACAGAAGAAATGAAGAGATTGTCTATTTGTCATTTGCAATGGTATTTTACGACATTTTCACAACTATACAGTTTTGTAGTTTACTTGTCTCGCATTTCAGTATGTGATCCTGAAGGGATGGTCTTCAAGTAGATACAAAGTAAATTCAACTGCAGAGATGGGGCCACTAAAAAATAACTAAATAAGTCCTGAAAACAGTGAAATTTTAAATGCAAATATATCAATAAGTCTCATATTGTAACAGTTCATAGATATCTTGGCTCTATTCCTGTAAGTTTCCATTCCTCTTATTTGATGAAAATGTTGGTTCTATAAAAAATAATTTCGGCTGTCAAAATATGAACTTGATGATTTCATGGTGCAATCTGTCTTTATAAGTTGTTTTCTTTGGCTGGAAATAATACAATAGTTTCAGATCCTCTTTAATATATCATATCAAAGCATGCCCATGGATTCTTTTAAGAACTTGAATTTGTAGATGCTTTGTGAAGCCAATTTTTAACTAACATTACATGGATTAAATTATACCAAAGGGATAACATGTTCCCATTGTGAAACACCTAAATGCCTCTGATGTGTGATTTGTATGCAAAAACCCTAAGGCAGCTCTGGAAAATGACAATAAAAGCTTGCATGTTCTCACATCCTTACTGGGTACCCAGCACGGTGTTAAGTGCTTACACAGGTTGTTATTCAAACTTCTCTGTATATCAAGACATTTTCATATTATTATTACCTACAGAAAGGTATGTATTAGAGTTTAAATAATTTGCTCAACATCATGCTGTGGTAAGTGGTGAAACCAGGATCTAAAGTCAGCCAGACTCAGGAGCTAGTGGTCATAATCACTAATGCGTTGCCCTAGAAATAAGTATCAATGGTAGCTTTAAGGCCAAGGACTGCCTTTTCAAGAAATCTATTCATTTTACAGTTGAAAAAGACTTTTTAAAAAGTGAGTAAGGCAAAAAAATCCAAAGTTTTGCCATTGATTGTCAAGTGAAGGCCCAATTACCTGTTACAAGAGTTTGTGGAGGTAAAAAGGCAGCACACAAGATGTCATCATGGTGCTGGATTCCTCCTTTCCATTCTTCAGGTTGGATGAAATATTGAGTAAAGTTCTGAGGTCGAAACACGGTAATAACCCTAGTAAAAAGTTGTAGAAGTTAGTTTTGGATCTAAAAGTGGTATCAATATCCAGTAGACATCATAACTTAGGTGGTATGATTTGACACATTGTCTCAAAGACAATGTTCCCCAAATGTTATTTCTACTTATCCATAATGCTAAATTACACAGCCTGAACTGTCTTTTTTAAATTAATTTTATTGAAGGAACATTGCTTCATAACATTGTATAGGTTTAAGTTATGCCTCATTGTAAATCAACATCTGTACATAATATTAAATTTACCATCAGCAGTTTAGTTCTTCCTTCACCAAACAATTCATTCCTCTATCCAATTTGCTTACTTTCCTCTCCCACTTCCCTTCCTGAAACCATCTTTTGGATTCTCTTATTAAATTCTCTCAGAAATTATGAATATTTAGTATCAGAAGGGTATCTTTTCAAATCTTTAATACCAAATAGGTCTGCATTTATCAGATTATCATTCACCAAAACCTAAAGCAGTTTCCCCATAAGATAAGATAACCCTAAATGTTTTGTGACAATAATAAAAAAGAGGATGGGTCAGTGAACAAAGACGATTTGCTAGTTTAAGTGAAATTAATAATATTTCTTTTCACCAGAGCTTTTAGAAAATTTAGCAATCCCTCTGGCATTTCCCAGACTTACTTGACCACAGTCCTTTCTCATACAACATCTTGAAGTACTACTGTTTGGGGACAATACTGCTCAAAGAAATGGGACAAAGGAAAGATAGATTTTTGAACAGAAGTAATCATTTAAAGAGGTCAATATCTTGGGGCACTCATGCTGAATTTGAGGATGGGCCAGGCCAGGATGGGCAGAGAATAAAATGCCTGGTGTCTGGAGAGGATGGAAGGAGCACATAGTTTACATTGTGGAGGTATCAATACCAGTCTGTCTCCATTTGACAGTTTGAGATGGGGCTACCAACCTAGGTTATTCTTCCTCCTTCTAGAGCCACACCCATCTCAGGTGAGTATTTGTAACAACAGGTTTGATGTTTTCATCCTTATTTTCTCTTCACCTCTTGAAATTTTGTTTCTATTCCCCTAAATCTAAAGATACCGAATGTAACTTCTCACCCTGGCATGGATGTGGCTTTCTCCTGGAAACTCTTTTGTTTCCACTATGTCCTCCTTCTCCCCCTGCCTCTCTGATCTTTCATCCTTTATTCTCTATTTTCTCTTCATGTGTTTTTCTCCTTCCTTATAATAAACGCACCCTATTCTTCCACTCCGGACTCTCTACTCCAAAGAACTTATTCAAAAATTCATATACCACTGAAGTTCCAATATCACATCCACACAAGTGTGTCTTAACTTTGTCTTTATTCATACATTTTTCCAATATTATTTCTCATTCGTCAATGGACAGTCCATATAATATTCTCATCAGCAACATATCAAAAAATATCCAAATTTTTCATCTTTCTTCCATACCAGGCTTCCCATAATCCCCTAATTTGGCCAATAGACCAGCATTTCAGCCTCCTGTGTTTCATTCTCTTCCCAAGTCACATAAAATACTGAAATTCCAGCTCTGTAATATGTTGCATATTCCTTCCTTCCCTCTATTTTAAATAGCCAATGACAGCCTCCTACTTCACCTCGTAGTTAACAATTACAACAACCTCTAAACAATTTCACATCTTCTAGTCTACCCACCTTGGGTGCATTCTTCATCCTGTCACTAGAGTAATCACTCCCTTCTGGGGTGTGCATGTGCACTCATTCTACAAACATTTCTTTTCTATGTGGAAGTCCCTATTCATAGTACAGCAAGGAAAGGAACTATAGTCATAAAACAGCTGCATGCAAAGTAAGATGTGCTAAGTGGCAAGGAAGTACTAATCAACTGCCACGGAAACAAAGGGGTAAAAAGTCACAAAAGGTCGAGTTAAGAGCTCAGACTTCAGTTGAACCATGATTGATGAGTCAGGTTTAAGCAGGGTAAGTCACTCTTGATCAAGGGCCGACATGATCAAAGATGAAGCTAATACCCTATTACAAAACAGGTATTAATTTTCTATTTCCTACAAAACCAATTCTAATTTGTGGGCCTGTTAATATCTAATAATATTTAGACCTAATCAATTTTTTTTAGGATTATTTCTCTCTATTCTTCTATCTTTGCTTTGCAAAGTTAAATGTGAATGTCCAACTAAATATCTGAGAAGTCACTGGGTAAATATAGTACATCATCTAAGTGCTAATTTTACTCAGAGCTTTGAGAAAACATTCTTATATTAAAATAAGATGAATGATTTAACATAATTGAACTCAAAATTCATCTGAATTTTAAAATTAGAATACAAGATTTCAAATAAATTTCTTTCTTACAGAAACTGTTTTAAACTGTTAGTATTCAGGGACTAAGTTTCTAATACACACCTTCTTGTTCAATATTCTTTTTACTCTCTAAGCACCTTCACATTTCAGCTGCTTTGCTTTCATTCATGATGTGCTCTTCCCTCTTTCACACTTAGACACACATCTACCTAATCCTAAGGTTTATCTTGTTCTGGGAGGATTCATTAATAAAGTCAAAAGAAATATTTTTCTCAGCAATGTCTTACATCATTCATATTTTACTTATACTACATAATAAATATATTGCTTCTGCTCCTCCATTAGATTGCAAGTACTCAGAAATCAGGGATCTCATCCTCCTCTGCAATCCCACAGTAGCAAGCATAGTGATCTATACATATTGAATGTTTCATAAATACTTGTCAAATGAATGGATGAAAAATTCTCCATATAAATGCGACCTCCATTTGTTGACCCTATCTAAATACTTATTTCCATCAAATATCTTACTCCTTACCTTTCATCATTTTTTGTTACACTTATGTGATATGATGGTCTATATTTACCTGTCTGTTTATCTACAACTTCTACCATAAATACGCTTTAGGAGAGCAGAACTCAGTTTTTTTCTTTCAACATCTGCAGTGCTTAGACATATAAATGCATAATTAGAATAAATTATCCACTGAACAAATAATTGTTGAATGAATATGTGAACTGCTCAATTTTTAATTAATACTTTTAATATTAATGTTATTAATGTTTTAATAATAATGTTCTTTTAATAAATCTATGTAGTGTTATGAAGTAATGTTATTTCAATAAAATAACATTAATATGAACTTAGCAAGATAAGGTAAGATAAATACAGTAAAGTTCTGAATTTGCAGTGAATATCATAATAGTTTTATATGTATATATTTTAATGTCCTTTTTATCAATATATTTGGTGAAGAGATTACCCTTTAGGAATAGAATGTGTGGGATGCAGGGAAGAGGGAAGATGTCAATTCTTTATCTCTTCTATTATCTCTCAGCCAAATTCAATGTCAGATGTCCTCTTGCCAAGATGCCTATATTAACTAAATATATTTAGAGAGTAGTACCCAAAGGCACAAAATGCTTTTCATAAGAAAGTGTGAAAAGTAACCTTTCTAATATTTGACCTTGTATGTCAAAATGTCAAGAAACTAATTGGCTGCCACCTCTCTTTGAAACGTTCATTTAAAATGACAGTTATCCTCAAAATACTCTCAGAATCTACACTGTATTTCTTACTTTATCTATTTCAAAGACAACTTTAAAAATTTTGTACTTTTGCCAAGAGCAAAATTAAAGTGCAGAATGAGCCAGTTTTAAGGCCATTTTAGAAGTCCAGAGATTTGTTCTTTCTGACATTGAAGGAGTTTACTAAGTTCAATTCCATTCGTCACATTTGAAATCTTAAGAATACTGCTACCGAGCCACTGTGTCATCTTGTGAAGATGATCATTATCTCTAATACAGAATAAAGATGTGATGAAAATTCTGTGAGAACACAGTATTTACCTGTCAAGTGCAAAAGGATACCAAAAAATTAATAATTTTTAAACCCCTCTGAGGGTGAATGAGCTAGGAAAATAACTTTTACTGAAATTATCATGCAGAAATTGTCATGAAGAGAACAAAAGTACATGATCAGCTATTTGTGACCTCTGAGGTTAATTATCCTTGTGTTAGTCCAGTTATCAAAACTGTCTTTCTTTGGTCTATTCTTTTAGGTTGTAAAAGGATATCTCAAAAGCAGAGAGTTTAATATAAATAAGTTCATATTTATTACTTTTCCTAAAATTCATGGGGTCAAATTTTGAATACTAAACCCTTCCCAAATAAGAGAATTATTTGTTTGTGAATTTCAATTTGCTTGACCTCCAACAGGGTTATCCAACATTGGGAATTTTCTTTCTGATTCTTATCCTAATAATGAATGTCAACTGAGTGATATGGGATTATAGTTTTCTATTAGAGTAATTATAAAGAATTTAATTATCTTGTAATAGATAAATTTCATTACTAAAAATCATCAAATCCCTAATCTCATTTCACTTTAAAATGCAAAGATTGTTGATCATCTATTCATTTAGTACTAATGTGAATATAATCAGTAATTTATCCAGATATTTTTAAACTAACTCTATGTCAGTTTATTGCTCTGTCCATATTTTGTTTAAATTGATAAGATTTTTCTGAAAGTACTGAATTCATGGTCTCTTTATTCAGACAGAAATATTGTCTAGATATTAATGAAGATGTCTCTAAATGATCAACACAATATTTCTAATTCAAATTTTGCTTAGGACCATTTCACAGTGAAAGTTACCATATCCTAACTTATATGTATAAAATTCCCCAATTAGAATGTGAGACTCTTAGAAGCAGAATCACAACTTATATTTAGTCCACCGTGGTTCCTAACTTAGTGCTCTCCACCTAGGTGCAGTTTAAAAATATTTGTTGGAAAGAAAGGGGGAAAATAATGTTAAGTTAAAACTCTGAGGTACTGCTAAGTTAATGATACATGTTTTTTGTTTCCTCAAATGCTCATTAGCTTTGATTGACATGACCAACCTACCCAATTAAATTATTTGTTTAAAAGAAGATAATTGTTCTCTCATGATTTAATGACTCCATCTGTAACTTGGTAATGATGGAAAAAAGCATGGACTTTGGCACAGAAGCTGAACCCAACTTTGCACTCAACTTGACCTGGCTACTCATATTTTTGGACTCTTTCTTCCTCTGAAAGAGAATTGATAATACTTAAGTTTCCAGCTTATTATGAAAAAAGAAATAAATTTGAATATTTATTCAGCTTGTCTTTATTTAGAGTTGTGACCATGGATAATTAAATTGTCTCTAATCTTTAGATTCCCTATCCATATAATAAACAAGTCACCTAGTAAGTATTATTGAACCTATACTTATTTAGATGCTCAATAATATTCATTAAAGTTATATATGTATGTAACATATACATATACATGTCAAATATAATATAGCAAGTTAGAGAGGACAAAGATCAAAAGGAGGCATATTTTAATCCTAGGAGTAAAAGGGAGATGCCCTGAGGGAGACAATATAGGAATAAAACTTGAAATAGAAATAATCTTTAAGCACATAAAAAAATATAGAGAAATTTCTAAATAAGGGGAGAAAATAAGGTATGGCGTATGAAGCAGTATGGTTTATATTGTTGGGAATGATAGCTCTGACAGGAAGTTGCTTTTTGAGTATAAAATGTACACAAGAATGTGTGAGGATAAAGATAAAAATAGATACAGACTAGACAGAACTTAGATTTATATTGTAGACAGGTGTTATATTGTAGAAAGGTGTTAAACAAGGAAGTGACATGGATTAGAATGTAGCTTAGTTAAAATGTGCAGAATTTATTTAAGTGATAAAAGTGGGACATTACTAGAGGAAAGGCATATTAGAAGCTGTAACATTCATCCAGATAAAAATAATGTTTTGAATTGTATAGTTGTTGTAACAATGGGAACAGATTTAAGAAATATTTATAATATAGAATAGATAAGATTTATTAACTGCTTAGTTGTAGAGTTGAGTTAAAAGAAGAACCAAGGCAATGTACAATCCTCTAACTGTTAATTTCAGGTCTAAATCTAAGAGAAGAAGCAAGTTTGAGGGAATAAATAATAAACTCAGTTTAAGAATATGTTGACTTTGGGATCACAGTCAGATACATCCCCAGCAAGCAAATGATAAGAAAGCTTATAGAGATAAGAGCTGGGGAAGAGATTTAAGATATCTACAAAATATTGCCTAACTTCTAAGACGAAGTTAAGGATAAAATTAGATAGTGTATATAAAGTGCCTAATACTGCAAAGCACTATAAATAAAATTAATCAGATGGAATATTTAGGTACCTTATTCAATAAATGTCATTTCTATTTCACCCTCGGCAAATTATCAAGCTAATCTTTATATTTAGACACAGACCCTGAAGTTAAAGCTACAGGTTACCTTAGTTTCCCTCCAGGTGTTAAAGAAAGTTTGCTTCCGGTTATTTCTTCTCCAATCACTAAACTATTAGAATCGATTTGATGGATCATCCTTTCTCAACTATAACACATATATTTGTCCTCTTGCCTCTTTTGCTAAATGTATCCTAGTAAAAAAGACCCTGCAAATATCCTGACAAATGCATCCTAATATAAGGTCTCTGATTTAGGAAATATAACTTTTAATACCACTGATATAAAGCAAAATAATATATCTCCAAAGTTTTGACTTAAAAATGAATTTTAATTCTTTTTTGTTACATCCAAATTTTAAATTGGAGTAGCTACAGATCACACATATACCCCGCCATGATATTAGAAAATTAAATGTATTCATAACCACAGACTAATTATAAAGATCATGAGGTCATAGTCTGTTGAAGTGATTATTAGCTGTTAATGGATAATGATCACTTTCAGGAATGTGACAAAACCTTGTCTTTCAAAGGTGAGGATCATTGAACTAGTTCATAACATCAAGTAGAACAATCTGGACGATATTTTCTTTTCTTAGAGTCATACTATGCTCTGAAAACTAAGCTGTGTGTAGCACTGTTTTCTAATCTGTGATATACAGTTGCATTAGAAGAAAACTTGAATGATTGCTAAAAACACCTAGATATAGATTGTGAGTTTTCCATGTATAAAATCTTATTTAGTTCTAGCTTCAAACCATTACAATCCTAGTACCATAATGAGTAATGTTAGGCAAATTACCTACTAGAGCACTATTTTGAGAACTGTGGAATTCATGGGCAATATATTTTCAAAACATATCACACTCTAATTTTCCTAGTACTCATATAATGCTATAGAAAAGGCATTATTTATGATCCCTTAGTTTTCTCAGGGAATAAAGTAAAGAAAAGTAATTTTCCTCATAATAAAATGGGAGAATTGTTCCTCAAGAACAGTAAGTTCTGCGAGAAAGACCCTTTCTTTACACTGATATGATGGGGGTGCTAACAAAAAAGTCAGCAGGCAATTTCTCTCGTGCTGCAATTTAAAATAAGTAACAAGAGAAGAAGGAATGAGCTTTCTCTACATTTGAAGAAAAGTAATTTGCACATTAAGAATGCATTGACTCTAAAATTCGGGAAACTTCTGAACTTAATAGTGAGGAGGTAGCATCTGTAATTGTTAAAGAAAAAAAGAAATTCCCAAAGCCAAGAGAGAGTCCTTCAGTACTTCTCAAAGCTGTTCAAGCTACCTTATCATATAAACTTTTTATTTGCTAAGCATTTCATCAAATCCAACTAGAGTTTCACTCATTGAGGTCACACAAGTTAATAACTCAAAATCAGTGAAAATTTCTATGTGTCTCTTTTTCTTTTAGAATTTGATTTAAATAAAAACATTCTCCTTTTATCTTCCTATGATTTATCATGTAACATATCATACCTCTCCCAACCTACAACCAGCACTGTCTTCTTGAGAACCAGGATCTGTGAAATGTCCACTGCATCCTCTCTCCCAACACTTAGTGTGTGATGACAATATCCATTGAAGTCCCATACCTTTAAGAAAAAAATTAAAATCACCTTTGCAACAGGAAAAGAAAATACTTTCTTCAGTGAATAAAACAGTATGGTGTTATAGGATGACTTAAATCTTTTGTGTAAACATTCTGAATTAGAGTTGATTCACCTAAGACATAAGACATAAAATCATTAAAGAAAATCTCACTGTTTAAATTTAGTCATTATATGCACTGATATACTTGTAACATGTTAGTCTATTCTAATAATAGTTTATTCAAAGACTAAATGTGTCCATATTTTTAATGAAAACTTCATGAAATCCTGAAGAGTTAATTATTTGATATCTTCAAAATCTTGGTTCTTCTTTTAAGTGTGTTTCTCTACATGTTGTTTTTTTCATTAATGACAAAGAAGACTTACTTCTCAGGGATGCTTAGAGGATTAAACATCTAAGACAGAGCCTGAAACATGGTTGTCATATAGAGCATACTTTTTGTTAAACTGCACCTCACTTTATTTCACTTCGCAGATACCGCATTTTTTAAGGTAATGTGCATGCAGGGATGGAAGTGAGTAGGCAGGCAGGCAAGAAGAGAGGAAGAAAAAGCATTTTTATTCATTTACATTTTTATTTAGTTGTTCATCTTGGTTGTTCCTCCCTGACCCCAAATGCGAACCTGGGTCTTTGGAATGATGTAGACTATGTCTGGCCAGAGGCTGTGGAGCTAACCACTACTCCACCAGAGCTCACCAGCTATTACATTTTTACTAAGTGAAATTTGTGGCAACCCCATGTCAACAAGTCTATTGGTACTACTTTTCCAACAACCTGTTCTCAGTCGGTATCTCTGTAACACATTTTGATCATTCCCACAATATTTCAAACTTTTCCATTATGATATCTTTTATAGTAATATGTTATCAGTGATCTTTGATGTCATTGTTGTAATTGTTTAGGGGGTCATGAACCCCAGGCATTTAAAACAGTGAACTTAATGTGTGTGTTCTGACTACTCCACCAACTGGCTGTTCCCTAATCTCTTCCTCGCCTTTGAGTCTTTCTATCCCCTGAAATGGAAAAATATTGTAATTGGGCCAGTAAGTAACCCTACAGTAGCCTCTACGTTTCTAGCAAAAGGAAGATGCATATCACTTGTTTTAAATCAGAAGTTAGAAAGAGTATAAGTGGAAGCAGCAAATACCAATATAGAAGCTGTAGCAAATTATGCAAAAGATCTAAGATCATTAACTAAAACGGCTACTCTAAACATTTTTCATGTAGGCAAAACAACCAACTTTGCTAGAAGAAGATGCCATCTAGGGCTTTCATAGCCAGAGAGGAGAAGTCAATAGCTAGCTTCAAAACTTCAAAGAACAGGTTGTCTTTTTAGGGGCTAATCCAGCTGGTGATTTGAAATTGAAGCTAATGCTATTTTCCATCTAAAAAATCCTAAGGCCTTGAGGAATTATGCTGCATCTATTTTTTCTGTGTTTGATAAATGGAGCAACAAAGCTTCATGACAGCACATCTGTTACAACATGTTTTTAAGCCCCCTGTTGAGACTTACTCTTTAGAGAAAAAAAAAAGGATTCCTTTCAAAATATTATTATTCATTGACGTTATACCTGGCTACCCAGGAGCAATGACAGAGTTAAAAAAGGATATTAATGTTGTTTTTATTCCTGTCACACAACATCTATTCTGCAACCCTTGGATCAAGGAGCAATTTTAACTTTCAAGTTTTATTATTTAAGAAATTAATTTTGTTAAACATGACCACCATATATAATGATTTCTTTGATGCATCTGGGCAAAGTAAATTGAAAATCTTCTGGAAAGGATTCACCATTCTAGATGCTACCAAGAGTATTTGTGATAGGGAGAAATTAAAATATCATCATTAACAGGAGTTTTGAATGAGTTGAAATTAACCCTCAGAGATGACCTTGAAGAGTTCAAGTGTCCAGTGAAGAAACTATCTGAATCTGTGGTGGAAGTGCAAGATAACTAAAATTAGAAGTAGAATCTGACAATGTGACTAAATTTCTATATCTTATGATAAAACTTGAATGGATGAACAATTGTTTCTGATGGATGAGTACAGAAAGTAGTTCCTTGAAAAAAAAAACCTACTCCTGGTGAAAATATTATGAACATTTTAGAAATGATACCTAATAATATTATATACTTTGTTGAGAAGACAGAGTTTGAGAAGACTGAGTCCAATTTTGAAAGATGTTTGTGAGTAAAATGTTTTTAAATTGTTTCATATGCTACAGAGAATCCTTTTATAAAAGGAAGAGTCAATCAACATGTCAGACTTCATTGTGGTCTTGTTTTAAGAAATTTACACAGCCACCATAAACTTTAGCAACCATCACTTTGATTAATCAGCTACAATCAATATGAAAAGAAAACAGATGAGAACTGTCTAAGGCTCAGATGATGGTTAAAATTTTTCAGCAATGTATTTTAAGTAGAGGATTTTTTAAAAACACAATGCTACTTCACATTAATGTACAACATAGAGCAAACATAACTTCTTATGCACTAGGTAAACAAAAATGTGTGATTTGATTTATTATAATATTTTCTGTATTACAGTGGTCTCAAACTAAACACACAATATCTCTGCCTATGCTAGGTTTCCCATCTTCCAGTAAAACCTCCTGTTGATAATGGGTGCCAAACCCCATCCTACAGAGACACAAGAAATTCTAGTTTGTCTTCTTAAGCAGTGGAATGAGAACTTAGATCCGATGCGTGTACTTTAATAGAAAGCATCAATAGAGCACCGGCAATTAAAATTTAGCCTTCATATGAAATGTTATTGGCATATCATGCACAAAGGGCAAGTAGACTCTTTCTGTCTGAATTAAAATGCATATAAACTTTGATTCAAAAATTCAACTTGTATAAAAGTACCACACAGAAACATTCATTTGGGTGAAATGATACATATTTGAAGGATATTCTGGAAACAATTTTATAAAAGTCAAAGATTCAGTTAAATTTGTTGGTTATTTAAAAGCATTATGCATCAGGATGTGGACTATCTACACAGTAGATTATCATGTGTTCTTTAAGAAAAATGAGTTATCTCTATCTACGCTGTGCCAAAACTTGACTAGAAAGTTGCTTTATCTTTTTGGACTCCAGATTCTTCATCTCTAAAATTGAGATAATACTAGACCCAACCATATAGTTATATAGATTGGGGAGGGGCCTAAGTACTTAAAATAGTGCTTGGTTCATAACAAGCATGCAATAAAAGCAAGAATTTTTATTGTTGTAGACATTTATAGAAATCCAAGTCCAAGGGAGAAAATGTAAAATTTAGAACAGCAAGCATAGTGGGCTGACACTATGAAATAAATGGGGCTTATGGGCCAAAATTATGCACAAGAAACCAGTAACAATGGCAGACACAAAAGAGAAGCTGAGGACAGGGTTGAGGAGACTTTTCACTGCGTACCTCAATTATATTTCAAACTTAATTTTGTGCACACATTAGCCAAAACATAAACCAAAAACAGACATTTCAAAATCATTTTATATATATGGCAATATTTTTTAAGTCTTTGGCTTCATATTCTAAATTATGTGGGATTAGAAAATGTCACCCATTCCTATTCTTTCTTAGAATATATCCAGTGCAACTCAGGCCTCATTTATGCATCTTATACAAAAGTCACCAAATTCCATGATTCTGTTTTGCTATTGCAATAAAGATATATGTGCCATCAAAAGCAGTGATTATACTACTAAATTCACATTAACTTTTAAGATGTCCTGGCTTGAGCTGGGATGTTGAGGGCTGCACAGTCTCTTTCTTACCCATGTCATTTATATTTTCTCCAAACATGACCCTTTCAAGCCTACCTAAATGCTACCCACATGTGTGTTTTACAAAGACTTAACTGTTACCAGACCTTGCTGAGTCCCTTGCTGGGATCATTTTAGCAACATATACAGGTTTACCCTACCCTGGATTATATAACCAGTTACTTTCCAAGACAGGATGAAGAGGACCCTGTCAATTTCCTCCATTTTTTTTTAATTCAATCTCATATCCCACAATTGGTAACTGGGATTTTTACTTGTTTCTTTTGCCTATGCCACTAAGTCTACCATTCTTTTTTTATTCCACTTTGACACTTGGGTTTGGGATTGTCCTACCATCTTTATGCATCTGGCTAGGCCTCCCATGAATTACATTCATTTACTTACACCCAAGTTCTCAGTCATGCCTTATGAAATTAACTTCTCAAAGGACAACCTCTACCAATTTCCAGATATTCTCACTGTAACCTGCAATAGCACATTCTCCTATTAGCTAGTGCTGTCAGACTGGATACTTGCCCCCAACTTCTATAGTGTTCTACCTCATGTAAATAGTTTTACATTACTCTCCTCTGCAAACTTCCTGAATACATAATACACCTACCATGGAAGATAGATGAAGTTAATACCTTTCTGTCATTAGGTATGTTAGAAGTTTGAGAACCACTCAAAAATTATTCAGGAAACTGCTTTCTGTTGCTTTAAAGTGTCACAACTCATCTCTAATCAAAAACTGTTAGTAGTCTTGGAAAGGGGAACAGAGATGATTCACTGGTTGTCATGGCTTCAGATACAAATATCTAGCTTTATATGAAAAACTGATGATTTTTGCCATGTAAAATATCATCTTTCTCCTTGAAGAAATTAATAATAACTATAGAATAAGAAAACTGGAAACATACAATAGTTTAGGATAAATAATAAATAGATTACAAATATTCTTCCTACTGTCCTTCTTCACTGTCTCACTTAACTTGATGCAAAGTACAAACTGCAAGATTGATTTTATTTAAAACATTCTCTTTCTGAAAGCTGCACATCAATATCATGTTTTGAAGTCTACGTGGTTGCTCTGATTTCTCATTTTATAAATGAGAGACATTAGCTGAAGCACATAAAAAAAATTATTCAGGTCCCTTAGTCCCCAAAGTAGTGCCCTGTCCAGAACATTGGAAAAAGCTTTCTGAAATAAGTAAGCCAAGCTGTGTTTTTATTCTGAATAATTTATTCAGAAAAATCATTTATTTATTTTCCACAGAGGTTTATTTTATTAACAGTGTTGTTATTAGGCAGTTTGGATTCTTTAGCTCTTTTATCTTGTCTCATCTCTTTTTTCTTACAAGGCCAAAAAGGCAAAAACAAATATAGCTCTAGCTATGTCTTCTCACACAAAATAGCCCCCTCAGATCTGGAGAGAAAAGCATCACTGTGATCACACCTTTACAGTCCCATCTGTGCTGCCAGTCAAAAGCCGGGTCTCATTTGCATCAAGGGCCATAGTGCTGATTTCTGCGTTGCCATGGCAACCTGTAAACTGTTTGATTTTCTGCCCAGTGTCTATCATCCAGAAGGAAACAGTCGACCCCACATCAGAGCTGATTACCTATAGAAAATAGCATTGTAGAGAAATTAAATACAGTGCCAGAATGGTCCACTTTTATTTCAATAAAAATCTAGATATGCATTTCCATTACCATGGTCTCTCCAACAGAGACAGCTTTTGTAATGCATTTTCTATCTTTTTAGGAACTGATAACATTTCAATTTCTAGGCCAGAAATGAGATAATAAAGTCATGATTCCCTTTATCAAAAATAGGAATCAACTCCCTTTACCCACCAATCAGCTTGTGTCTAGAGACCATTCTGAAATTTAGTCTCACTGAAAGTAAACTTACAAATCTTTCACGTTTAGATGAGAAAGCTGATTTCATTAGTCATGTCACTTTGATACTATTTACTATATAAAAAGAAACATTTGAGTATGCATGTATATATACGTGTGTATACATACGTATATATGTATATATGTATATACACACACATATATGTATGTCAGGTTTCATTTAGTATTCAGAAAAGAAAGTAATACCAGCCATTATGGGAAAAAGTTAATTTCAGCAAACTGCTCAAGCTATTGCTTTTAATGCTATTAACTCCTTTCATCCTCTTTACTCAAGGTATTGCTAACCAAACACAATGACTGATGGATCACTAAAAACAAAAAAGAAAGGGAAGTTAAATTAAAATAAATCTGCATATACACTTTAAGAGAAAGACAACAAAGCAAATGCTAGAAGGGATAAGATTATATATAAGACAGTGAGAAATTTTATAGTAACATGCAAATTGCTACCTTCAGCTCCAGGTACTTAAACGCTCTTTAAGAAATAGATTAAAGCCATTTCACTAATATGATTTGGGACCCAAAAGAATGAAAAAGAAAACAATGAACAAAACCCACTAAACACAAATGTGCAGATGGGAAGTTACCTGAAGAACATCTAGATTTTGAGAAAATGTAAAGCATATCTTTATCTGCTTCTGTATTGATTGTCAGGTAAATTTATTAAGAATGTATTGAATTTGAGTGTCACCTCTTCATAATTAAATGAGTAAAGTTTATCAAGTGTTTATTCAGAAAGTCTAGATGACTGACCACCACGCAAGGATGCATTCATTTATTCATTTCTTAACTCTCTTTGTGGACACTCACTGAAATCCTCTCTGTGTCTGGCTCTATGATGGCAAGGATCCTTGACTGCTGACACTCTGCTCTCAAGAAATCTATGGTCTAGGCATACACATTAAAATAACCTAATTAAAAAAAAAAAAAAAAACACTTCTGATACCAAAACGGAGATTCTTAGTTAATGTGCTATATGGATATTAAAAGAAAATTAAGTCTAGATGGAGAGACAGACAAGAAACAGATAAATGCCAAAAAGTCATGTTTATAGTTATCACTTCTGTGTGCTACAGGGGAGCAGAGAGGAATACAAAAACATCCTTTATTGGAGGGAAGGATATGGAATAAGAGGAGAGGAGTTTCAATCTAGGTTGAAGATAGGGACATGTATTGAGTGCCAATCCCTTTACAATCACTAACTCGTGTGACATTTATAAAAAAATTCTGTGTAGTCAATAATGCTACTCTTCTACCAGTGATAAAATTGAGATTCTAAGCAGCTATATACTGTTTCCAAGCTAATATAATGAAATTTGAATCCTGGACTGTCTATGACAGACATGTCGTTAAGGTCTCCGTCTATTCCAGCAGAGTAGTCCAGGTAATTAGGATTCCAGAGAGTCCAGATAACTTGGAGAAGTATCAATGTATGAGAAACAACAAGAAGTCTATTAGAACCTGAGTGTCGTATATTTGATGACATAAAGGATGGAGTATCAGATAGGAAGCATGCAGGTGGCAAATATTTGAAATATCTGAAAGAGCAAGGCCAGACAAATATAAGTAACGTGTGTAAAGTTATTTTTACTGGAAAAGGGTCCTTTGCTCTTTGATTGTCAGTGGGGTTTATGGTTTATGACTCAAATTAAAATTGAGAACTATTTCATTATTGTTAATATGAAGGAAAAAGTCGTTTAGTCTATTTTGTTGGTTGATTGATAAAGGAAACTCTGGCTGCAGTATGAAGAACAAACAGGCTGTGGGAAGACCATCTGGAAGCAGCTAATCATCCAGCTTAAAAAGACAGTAATTCTAAAGGTAAAAGGGTGAGGAGGAATTGAAAAATAAGGGCTACTATTTAGCATCATGCAGGTCTCAGCAGAAAACTTATCAAGAGCATGTGAACTCCCATAAGTCTTTTTCCCCTGATACTACAACTCTGAATTATACAATTTCTTAACTGATGTAGTTATACATGTGCTACATTTTCTCTCAGTGAAATTAAAATAGTTTAAATGTTTATTTGCCATTATAAAATGATATTTAAATTTTTATGATAAATGATTGGCATCTTTGAAGTAATGTAAACTAACACTTTAATTATCATTCCATGTAACTGACTATGTTTCTATTTGCTTTGGATTGTGGAATACATATGGTGGTTAAGAGCATTGTGTCAGGAGCTGGGACGCCTGAGATTGAACGTCAAAGTTTGAACTTGGGCTCATTATTTAACCTCATTAAGCTTCAGTTCCTTCATTTATAAAGCAGAAAGAATCACAGTGGCTACCTTAAGTCATTTTTAAGAAGCTTAAATAAATGAATATTTATAAAGCACTTAATACAGTGTCTGGCATACAATAAACCAACCATACATTAACTAGTGTTACTAGTCCATTTAAATTTTATTTATCTGACCTATTATTTGGGTTCAATCCCTTTTTATGTCCATATCCATTTAATAAAAAATTAGTTACCTTTTTCTTCTAACCATGCCAGTTAATGAAGATAATTACAATTTTAGAAACCATATTTTTAGATTTACATTGAAATTTCCAATTATGAAATACTTGTGAAATTCTTACATAATAGCTTAAGAATTAGGATTATATTTATTAAGAACAAAGTCATAAAACATAATTTTTTCCAAGCATGAATGTAAATTTTTATATGGTCTTTTAAGCAAAAAGTTAAAGCTTGGGAATCATTTTTGTATTTCTATTCTGAAAGCACTTATTGAACATCTCTGATATGTTTAGAATTTCAGTACTAAAAGATGGACATTCCCTCACCGAAATAAAAAAAATAAAAATCTAATAAACCCACATTCAAAGAAGACTTGTTTACTTTTAAAAGCTGGAACCACCCACAGCACATGGTGTCTAGTCTTCCACCCCACTGCTTTAATCTAATGGAGACCTTCAATCAAGAATTAGTAACCTTTATTTTTTTGCTGCTTTATTCTCTCCCTCCTCTGACCCACCACACTACTCATCAATTTTCAGGAGCTTTCTCTGCTCATTTAACAATTTCTCAGGAAATCTGAATCAATAATGACAATGGCATATAACCAGTCAGATTTCATTTATGGAAATCTGCTTTAAGGTGCAGCCTTCAGGAAAACAATGTGTCAAAAACTAAGGACTGATTGTCAAGAACATACAACCTGAATTAGCCAGAATCTACTCTCACTATGACAATATCAAAATTTAAGAAAGAGAAAAGAAATCCAAAGTATAGTGAGAGAGGAGTACATTTAACATCACTTGGCAGATGAAACGTATAGACTACAGAAAAGTAGGGACCTTATTTTTAGCAAACTAATTTTATCAGTAATAAAACCCAGATATACATTTTAGCATTGCATTTATATGCCACATTTTGACACCAACTCCCTTTAAGTTTTCAGTTCATTTCTGACTGCCTCTTATCAGAGACTTTAGCTAGTGAGGATAGTAGAAGTATGTAGAGTAAAAATGGCACTGTCCTAATAACTGCACTCCAGAGCAAATGTATCTCCTGAGCAAATTGTTGCTCTGACAGGAGCGTGCTCCACCTTATGTACCTGAGTTAATGACTGTTTAGGAATATATGGGTCTTTTTGTCTCTCTCATCTGAAGCTGTCACAGACAATCAGACAGTTCTAAGAGATGTGAGGCTGTATCCATGTCCCTTAATTGTCTTTTTGCTGTGCCAATAACAGTAGGCATTTTAGTTGTCATTTATATGCATCCCAAGTCCTAGGTCTAAGCAAGAAGAGGAATCAAAAAATTATAGCAGTGACTGTCACTGGCTACACCAAGGGATTTGAATATTTCATTTAATTGCAATTTATATATTTTTATATCAATGCTGTTTATGATCCCCTAATAATAATGCAGGCTATCGCCTTTATTCCATTTTCTAACAAATCTCTAGAAGTTGAATCTCAGTAAGTAACAAGTAGGAGAATGATAATAGCTCAGAATACTGGTACAAAGTATTAAAGTATTTTAAATCAGGCATTCTCCATGTATAAATCTTATTTATAGGATATAACCTTCTCTTAGATTTAATTTGCTTTTTCAAATTCATTCTTTAGATATATTGAAAAGTTACAATATGCAAGGATCTAGATTGGAGACTTGGCAGCATAAAATTTTACCCTTACATTTAGTGAGATGAAAGGGGAGAGATGCAAACATGAGAAAATGGAAAATAAATGTGTGTGTGTAGTATTGTGTAGTATTTGTGTCTGTGTATTTATACAAATACATAAACATAGTATGTGAGAACAAAAGAGGTAGAGATAACTGAAAATGTGTGCAAAGTTAAGGGCTCTGGGAAGGCCTCCCTGAGGAATGATGTGAGGTCGTGAGGAGGGAGCTACTTGACTGAAGAGAGCTCAGGCAAAGAAAGAGGCAATCTAAAGTCCCTGAGATGAGTGTCCTTGACATATCAAGAAGTAGCAAGAAGTTCAGCAAAGCTTAGCCATTGTGAATGAGGGGAGGAACTATAGACAATGCCTGTAGTCATTGTAAAGAGTTTAAAATGCCAAAAATCACCTGTTAACCACAAGACCTAGGGGACAAAATCAGAAAGATAGTATATATATATATATACATATACATATGTATATGTATATATATATATACTATACATATACTCATACATAATATATGTGTATATACGTATATGTATGTATATATGTACACATATGTGTATATATAGTGTATAGCTAATATTTATTTAACATTGTTTTGTTCTGTGTGTCCATATATATATTTATTATCCTTTCTAGAAAATCTATAAGGGAGGTATTATAATTCCTATTTTATGGATAAGAAATTTATTTCTTAGAGAAACTAAATTACGTGTTCTATGTAAAGCACTGGCACTCACTCTGACTCCAAAATTTCCTCAACACCCTTATTCTTAAAAAAAAAAAAAAAAAAAAAAAAGAGAGAGAAAAGAAAGCTAAGAAAAACTTACCAACTCAAAAAATAGCTTAGACTTTTATACTTCCAGGTTTTAGTTTCACGTGTAAGGAATTTAGAAGTTGTCACTCCAACCAAATAGCATGTAAAAAGCTGAACAAACTGAAAATTAACAGCTCGCCTTAGATCAATAAGAGAAATGAAGTCACCAGGCACATTGCTACCCTCACAATTGGAGAAACCCACCAACGAATGGAGATAATAAAACTTTAGCAGAGCAGATACATGAAGTGGGAATCCTACAGGTGATAGTGCCAAGATGGGAGAACCAGGACTGTAGTTGATGAATTGCTGAAGGCTCACAATGGACAAATGTGAGAGTTAAAAATTCCAAGGGAGACACTCATTGGTCGACAATGGGGAGGTCATAATGTTATGAGTTTTATCTTAAGGTTATCAATCAGCTTTTCAGTATAATTAATGGAGAAAAATCATGTTTCTGACAAAAACTTTGTTCTTCCTAATAAAGTCTGCCCTCTGGAGAAACTAATCAGAGCCTCCCCTGCTGTGGTTTTATCAAAGCCTCTCTGATTTGGGAGAAAGAAAATACCCAATGCCAGCTGGATATAGCCTTCCTGTTCCACTATCCTCCTTAGTAGAAGACAAACAAGACACATGTATACAGTTCAAAGTCCACAGACACAGGCTCCCTAAAGGGCTGACACATAGCCATGGACTTACAGAGTTCTTTACTTCCCATCACATGTTATCACCTCGTTACCAAAGACCCATCTATAACAGTTCATTTTACCCAGCACATCATGAACTATCTAGAAAAAATAAGACACACTAGAAGGAAAAAAATAAATAATTTAAAGAAACAGTGAAAGCATCAAATTCAGGCATGACAAAGAATGATGAGGAATTTCAAAGAACTCTATTATAATATACTATGAAATCTAATGGGTAAAGTAGACACTATGGATGAACACATGGACACAGAAAGAAGAGAGAGATGTAAAGAACAAAAGGAAATGCTAGATATCAAAAACACTGTAACCGAAATGAAACCTGCCACCGACAGGCTTATTAGACAGAATGTGGATGAGGAAATCATCTCTGAGCCAGATGATTTATCAATGGAAACCTAAAACTGAAAAGAAAGGAGAATGAAGACTAAAAAAGTAAAAAAAATAGTAGAAGAACCAAAAAATAATAGAAGAACCAAAAGCTGTGGGACAACTTAAGTTATAATATTTATATAATGAAAACACCAGCAGGATAAAAAAAAAAAAGGAAAAGAAGTAATATTTGAAACAATAATGATTGAGAATGTCCCCAAATTAATGGTAGACACCAAATAACAGATTCACAAAGATTATATAACACCAAGAAGAATACATGCCAAGTAAACTACACCTAGGTATATCATATTAAAACTATAGAAACATTAAAGATAAAATATTCTGAAAGAAGTCAGGGAAAAAAAAATATCTTACCTGCAAAGGAGATAAAGTAATAATTACATCTGACTTCTCCCAAGAAACATGCAATCAAAAAGAAAGTTAACTATGTAAAATGTTGAAAGAAAACCCTTACCCACCTAGAATTTTGTGTTCTATAAAATTAACCTTCAAAAACGACAGAAATAAAGATTTTCTCAAGCAGAAATTGAAGGGATTTGTTGCCAGTAGAACAGTTGATTGAAAGACATTTTTGAGAGAGAAGGATAATAATATGTCAGAAAATTGAATCTATATCAAGTAAGAAATGAAATTGAAGATAAAATAAGTGAAGGTAAAATAAAACCATCTGCTTTCCCTATTTTTAATTGATCTAACAGATCAATTGTCGGTTCAAAACAAAAATAGCAACAATGTATTAAATGACATAGCCTTAACTATATATTCAAATATAGATGTATATGGATTATGCTGTGCTGATATACAAATGAAATTAATAAGAGTGATAATATAGACAACAGAGGAAATATATTATTTTGTCTAAGTATAAAAACTAGCACTATTTAAAAATCTCTGTTATTTGAAGGTGGGCTTGAATTAGTTATAACTGTATTCTGTAAACACAAGGATAACCAATGGAAAAGGGTATATTGGTTTTCTAAGAAAGAAGAGAAATGAAATGATATAAAATTCCAGTTCCAGTCATAAAAGGTAGAAAAGGAATAAAAAAAAAAAAAAGAGAAAAGGGATCCAATAGAAAACAGTAAAGATATGGTAGATATTAATCCAACTATATCAATAATCACTTACATGTTCAAAATATTCAAATCACTGATTGTCAGTGATCAAAAAAACAAGATCCAACTATATGCTGGCTACAAGAAATCCACTTTAAATGTAAAAACGTATGTATATGAAAAGTAGATACAGATATATCATTCTAATACTAATAAAAAGAAAACAGAAGTGACTTATTAATTTCATAATAAGCAGATTTCAAGGTAAGAAAAGTTATGAAGGATAAAGAAGGGCATTATCCAATGATAAAGGGGTCATTTCTCAAGAAAACATAAAAATCCTAATGCATATCTGTATATGTCACAAGTATGCCAAATTACACAAAATAAAAACTGGTAGAAATGGAGGGTTCTCCCTACATGAATCCACTATTACAGTGGAAGATTTCAAGACCCCTCTGTCAGGAATGGACAGAACCAGTAAGCAGAAAATTAGTAATGACATAGTTGAATTCAGCAATGCTGAATACAACTGACATCAACTTCATCCAATGACAGCAGAATACACATTTTTCTCAAGCTCACTTAGAATATCCATCAAAAAAGACTACATTTGGGGCCATCAAACACTCCTTAACAAATCTAAAAGAGAAGTCATCCAATGTCTGGTCTGAAACCACAATAAGGTTAAGCCAGAAATCAGTAACAGAAAGCTAACTGGAATATCCCTAATGCTTGGTGATTAAACAACACTCTTCTAAATAGCACGAGTCAAAGAAGACATCTGAAGAAAAATCTAAAATTATTCTGAGCTAAATTAAATGAAAGCTTAACTCATGTATAGTATGCAGTGAAAGCAGTGCTTACAGGGAAATATGTGGCATTGAGTACACGTATTAGAAAAGAAAAATATATCTAAAATCAACTACTTAAGCTTCTACTTTAGAAAACTAGAAAAAGAAGAGTTAAAACAACTCAAAGTAATTAAAAGAAAAAATAATAAAAATTGGAGTTAAAATGCAATAAAATTAAAAATGAGAATCAATAGAGAAAGTCAATGAAACCAAAAGTTGCTTCTTTGCATAAATGATCAGTAAAATTGATGATTCTAGCCAAGTCAACTAAGAAAAACAGAAAGAGGTCAAAAACTACCAATATCAGAGATGATAGCAGAGATATTACAAAACTCCCATGTAAATTAAAATGGTAATACAGGAATATTGTGAACAGCTCTATGTCCATAAGTGTGATAACTTGATGAAATGAATCAATTATTTTTGAAAATAACAGTCCACCGAAACTCACCCAAGAAGAACTAGACATATAAAAGAAACAGGCATAATATAAGAAGTCTATTTTTTCTTTCTTTATTTTTTAAAGGGAAGTTGCAAGCAAGAAGAGAAAGAAATACAAGAAGAATTTTTGTTCTGTTTAGTTGTTCACATTGGTTGCTTCTCCCGTGCGCGACTCAGGACTTGAACTCAGGGGTTTGTGGCTTTTGCTCCTTTGTAGGCAATTGCTGGGTGTAGCAACAAGTTTATTTCTATAAATCTCTAATAGACCTATATTTATGAAAGAAATTGAATCAATAGTTTATAATGTTCTAAAAGAGAAAACACTCTTTTGAATTTCGTTTTAAATAATTGTACTATTCCTTCCAAACTCATCACATTTAAGTAAACATGCATATGTGTTTATGCGGGGTGGGTACATGTATATGTTTTGTTGTAACCTCTTAAAGTTAGGATACTTCCCATGTCTCCTTTAAGTGACCAAACTCATTGTCTCAGGAATGACTTGTACATAAGCAAAGTTTTAAATCGGCTGGTGAAAAAAAAAGCAATGTGAACAGAAGGAAGGTCACTTGAAGTCCAGCAATAAGGCAGGCAAAAAGAAACTTTCCATTAGTGTCCATACAGTTCTGTTCAAAAGAGAAGCACATTGATTTTGCCCTAAATACAAGTACTAAAGCAGTATAATGTCTTGTAAGGTAGAGATAAATTTCCCTTAAGCTTGTCCATTTAGCTTTGTTCAGATTTTACATTTACCAAGGGAACCATCGATTGAGTGGGTTAGTTTTCAGATATCATCATTCCCCCATTCTAGTGGGCAGATAAGAGAAAGAAGATGCACTGTTATTAAAAATTGCATGCTAGCCCCATTTTAGTGAACGATTTAGTGTTTTGCGATATGAGTTTGTTTTCAAGAAACTGCACCACTCTGATAAAGTGAAGAAGGTCTCCAAAGTGCAAAATCAACATCCTGTGTTTGACTATGAGAACCCAGCAAGGAACTCAAGAGTCCTACTGAAGGAAGCCAGAGAGAAGCTGATGTCAGTGTATGTAGTCAAGCATGTGACTAATATATTTACTTTTAGAGATTGGGTAAAATGGTAAGATTCTGGGAGGCAATTCGTATATCATGTTTTCTAATATACATGACTTTTCACCTAGAAATACATACTTAGTGTTTTAACCTAGAGAGGTAAAGTCACAAATTTAAGTATATTGATGTACAAACAAAAGATCATAATAGCAAAATTCACATCAAAGCAAATGTAATAGTGCATCTTCAGTAAATTGTGTTACATACAATGGGATGCTGTGCTGTCTTTTTTAAATGATGAAATAGATCTATATATAGGTACAAAGAAATATATTCCAAATATATAAGAATAAAAAGCAGGTTATAGAACCATATTTATGCAAAAATTCTATTCACAGAGAGATGTTTAAATGTTGACAATTTCAGCAATATTTAGTTACTTATTTGAGCTTTACTCATTGTTTTAAATGCTTTGCTAAGAATACAATGTTTTACAAAAAAAATTCAACAGAGTAGATATCATTTCATCAAAGTTTGATGAAACCTAAGTATCTAGCCTGACTCTAAATGTGACCTAGACACAAAACAAATTGAAATATTGCACGTTTTGCGAAAAATATCAAAACCTACATAATTAGGATGAGAACCACAGTGATAAATCAAAATTGCATCAATTTCAGTTTATATGATATCTAGAAATACCTTTTTTTAAAGCTTCCCAACATCAACGGTTTCCTTTAAAATTGATTTTCTTGAAGGAACATTGAGTCATAATATTATATAGGTTTTAGGCATGCATCATTGTAATTCATGGGCTTTTAAGAAAAGCTTTGCTGTGTAACTCAGAGAAAAGACAGTTAGAAATGCCTCTAGGATATTGAGTTACTTTAGTTCTTTCAAGTGTGTGCTCCAGGGCTACCTCATCTTGCCTGGACTTGCTCTGCCGCCAGCAGAAGAGCAAGCTTTGCCAGGTGAAATAAAATATGATTCCTTTTGAAAGGCTTTGCATAGCTTATCATCACTTTTTTAAGATTAGAATGCAAGGGCACCCAGAGCAGGAAGAGCTAGAAAAGTGACATAAATATACTAAGTTGTTTTTATATGATAATGATTACTATTAGATCCCCAATAAAGTACAAATAGAATGAAATAATAAAATGTGGGTCACATGTCCAAAGGACAACAGAAGGAACAGATTTCATTACATTCGGACAAAGCGAAGTCTTTTTTTATAAGGATACCAAATCAGATAATCAAAGAGCAAGCTTAGTGGACTGAAAAGGCACCTACTGCATTTGGAATGAGAAGTGGAAGTAATTGAACAACTCTAGCAATTGAGTATCCACCTTGGATCTAGAAGAGTGTTGAGGAGTTGTAGGAAAATACAGAAGTGGAAAACATGGATCTTTACCTTACACTAAAACACAGGAGAGAAAAGCAAGAAGTTAGTTAAATGTTTAACTAGAAACAAGCTAGATATTTGAGCAGTGCTCTGCTAAGGGAGAAATAAGTGTGTCTATACATATTCCTGAGGACTTTGGGAAGCTGAGAAGACCCAACACTGCTGAGCTTCAGAAATGAATGTGGGAAAGAATTGTAATAACCAAGAAAAGAAGAACAACAAAGAACTTCCTCTCTCCTAAGGGTATTGCTGAGGAGGAACTGGGGTAGAGACAAAGATCAATTCAGAGTACCCTCCACTTTCTAAGTTCTCCCTAAATCTGCTTTCACATGTGAAAGGGCTAAAATAACTCCTAAGGAATGCCAAGAAGGTAACCAGAAATAGAGGTGTCATAAAGCATCAACACTCAGAATGAGAGGAATGGGAGAGATGGAGAAGGCCCCGCCTGGCAACTCGGGAGGAGGATTGACTGCTTCAAGGGGCAGGCCTTAGCATGGCAAAGCTGGGGGAGTGTAATCTGCTACCATTATCAATTCCACACCTCCAAAGATACACACATTTTTAAAAGTCAAAAAACTGAAGTTTGAACTTGTTAAGTAATCTGCTCAACATTTGAACTCTGGTCTCTAACTCAACAGTTCTCAAAATGTTTAAGGTCAGGATCCCTTTGTATTCTTTAACACTATAAAATAATTTCAATAGGTCTCATATGAAGAGACTATATAATAGATATGGATATGGTTAAAGATACAAGGAAGACAAAAGATACAGAAAGATGATCCATAGATATATAGATGGATACACAGATAAACACACACACACATATATACAGTTAGTACACATTTACCATATTAAATATTTAAACTGAGAAATTCTTAAAACACAATATAAAAACACAAATTCCTTAAGTCATTAGAACAATGCCACCATTCTTCATGTAGCCTCTAGTAAAATCCACTGTACACTCATGAGATAATGAAAGTAAAATAAAGCAAACAACAAATTAATATTATGATGAAAATAATTTTGACCTTGCAGATTCCCTGAGAGTTTATGAGTCCCTCAGGGGTCTGAGATCACATAGTGAGAAGTGCTGTGTTAGCCTCAAGACTATGCTTAATTTTTTCAAGACCAGACTAGTACAGTCAATGAACAACCTTCACATTCCAGCTCTAAACTCCCTTTTCTGCCCCAGCTCCCACCACATTTGCTCAGTACTCCCAAACTAGTCACACCAGAATAAACTCTCCTCAATAAATTCCTTGTGAGTGCTCGAGCCTCTTTAGGTTCTCACATTGTAATTTTTCTCCAGAACTCCTTCTTTTTCTCTTTAGAGATTCCATTCTAACTTGTAGAGTTCTACCTCGTCAAGCAGAAATGACCACTTTACACAGGTAGTGCTTTGCTTTTCCTTTTCCTTTACCTTCTGCATCCCATTGCTTCCTTGGGGGTTGGTAATGTGTCTACCTCCCGTCCTTACCCAACAATCCTGCAATCCTGGACTGAGCACCTGTGTGGCAATAAGAACCAAGAAGAGGACCTGGGCCTGCCTTTAAGCACTGTGTCTCACTGAGTTACTTAGGGTGAAAAACTAGAGTTTATTAATCTTGACTCCTCATTCTTGGCTGCTGGTACTTGCTCAAAACTGTTTTATTTGCTTTGTCTGAGTCTGAAAGGGTAAATTACCACTGGTTAATGGGACTGTGAGCGATATTGTAGTTAACTGTGACATATTTTTTAAATTAAAAATATAATGCAATGTTAAAGGTCTTCTCTATAGCTTAGCAGCTAGCAGATAGAAAACAGGAATGTGATATTCAGCTCGATGCTTACATATAGGTACACACACACATATATATATATACATATAGTTGTATTATGCATATGTTATGCATATATGTTATGTCTATGTATGTTGATGTTTTAATTATTTATACTATTAACAGCAAAAATAACACAAGTGATTGTTCCTACACCATATACCATATACCATATGTGCATATTCTATTGTTGCCTACAACTTGCAAATGTTTGTGTTATCCTGGCTTTATGTCTATGTCTGAAGGAAGATTCCAAATCTTCGCATTCCATTTCCTGAACTCCTCATAGAATACTGCACATTTTATAGCCAGGCAACATAGGCTCTTAGCATCTCCCCACCAACCTTGCTTTTTAACTCTGCTGCTCTCAATTAGCAAAATGTTCTCCTGGAAACAAATGCATGTCTCAGTGGCCACCGGGGAGTCGAATTAACTGGTTGCCTTCATCAAGTTCAGTAAAACATTTATGGGAAACGTTTCCTGCAGATGGAACTCAAAATGAATTGTTTGGTAAAGGATATTTATCTCCGAGAATAACCAGAAAAGAGAGTTTTTGAAGTACTGACATGACACACTACTCATTAGTAACAAAAGGTTTTCCACCCCTTGCACAAAATCCAAACTGTTCATTTTGCGCAGATGCAGAAGGGAAAGAAAGAATGGTTTGGAGTTATTGTTTAATTGGCCGCAAGCTGGATGCGGCCTCTCTGCTCGGCTCCTGCTGTGCTGTTACTGTCAGGCCTGAGGTGATCTACATAGCAGACTATCCTGCCCCCCGTGCCAGTTCCCTTCATGATCCTCAGGAGGGCCCTGCCTGTCCTCAGAGAGGTCCGGTGCTGGCGCCTTGCTCAGAGGAGCTGTGCATCTGCATTGAGATGGCAGGTTGCACTCCCATAAGCAAAGGCAGCAGAGCATCATTAAAGTGGTGGGGAGACAAACAACACTCGTGTTGCATACCAAGCGGCATCACACTTAACTGAATCATTTTATTATGATACATCCAGGCTGCCACTGTGAGTCACTGGTGTAAAATACGCTGGCAAAAATGGATCTCTGCTAATTACATTTCATGCATATTTCAGAACTTTCCACAGGGATGCGGCAGAAAGGTCGGAGAAAAGGGAATGTTACCACCAGGTTCACTTGCATTAGGCATCAAGACCAAAACTAATTGGGTAACAAAGATAAGTTCAATTACACCGCAGGCTGTGTTTTGTTTTAGCTGAAAGATGGGCTTTGTGAACTTCAGTGCAAGTTCTGGTCATTGCCGGAAAATAAAACCCACACCTTGCCATGGACACACAGCATTTCAGAAAAATACCTGGCTATTCAATGATTTCCTTTCCACATTGCTTTTGTCTTCAGCTGTACCTTAGCCTGAATTAAGGGAATGAGCCTCTGGATGTGGGATGTATCAGGAAAGTGACAGAAAAGCATTATTACCTGCTTCAAGACTGAATTGTAAAGAACACAAGTGACAGCTTTCTTGTGACTTTTCGCTCTCTTGTTGGCTTCATTTTTCATGGCCAACAATGCTAGCTGGTTATTAAATGAGATGAAAAGTCGTCCATGGGCTTCATCAAAATGAAAAAGACATCTGAAGTCTTGACTTTTGGGGAAAGAACAAGCAATCCTCTGGATGGACAGCTGGTGTTGAATGTCCCAGAGTCTCAAAACCTGCATGAAAAGTAACATAATGATGTGAATACATTAAGCAACATGTTGTTGTGTAGCCAATTTTTTCTAGCTCATCCTTGATCACAAAAAGTTGTTTCTGACATAGTGCAGCAGTTGTTCCCACTTCTGTCATACATAGTACACATTACTTTGTATTTCCTTATCTGTTTAAATGACATCTCAATTGTGAGTACCTCTAAGAGATTTTTTATTTTTTTGCTGTCTCCAGAGGAGTATTTTATGTTTAGTAAGTGATTATGGTAGGAAGAATGATGGTTTCCAGAGATGTACCTGCCCTAAATTTAGCACTGGGCAAGCATATTATCTTACATCATGAAAAGGTTTTATAGATATGATAAATTAAGGACCTTGAGATGGAGATTGGGGTGAGTCTATGTGGGCAGGAAAGAACCCAGAGTGATGGGATATAAGAAAGACTCTACCTGAGACTTTGAAGATGGAGGAGCTGGACCATGATAAAAGGAAACTAGAAAAGCCTAGGAAATAATTCTCACCCAGAGCCTCTTAAAAAGAAGACGGCCCTGGCAACACCTTGATTTAGGCCCAAGGAGACCCATGCTGGAATTCCAATCACAGAGCACAAATTAAATTTGTGTTGTTTTAAGACAATAAGTTAGTCTTTTTTTGGTCACAGTAGCAATAGAAAATTAACACAGTCCCTCTCTATCTTGTTCTGATTCTCTTCACACACAAATATACACATATATATGCATGTAGTTTAAGGTGAAATAAGACAGCCTCTGCTGAGAAGTCTGATGACAATCTGATAGAGTACTTTTATATGTTACTTTCTTTTTTGTCCTAGTCACCTCTAATATTTGTTGTTTGTCTTGGACTTTTGATAACTTCATTATTATGTGTTTTGGTGTAGGTCTCTTTGCATTTAGATAACCAGATGTCCTGTTGGCTTCATTGATTTGTATATTTAGTTCTTTCCCCAGTTTGGGGAACTTTTCAGCTATTATTTCTTTGAATAATTTCTCTGTTCTCTCTCACTCCACCTTCTGGGATGGTTACTGTTCTTAGCTACTGGTCTCTCTCTTCTTCTGCCTGATTCATGTCTGTATTTCTGTCTTTAAGATTACTAATTCATATAAAAAGACTTGGTGTAAAGGAAAATCAAATTAATATAAGCCACAAAAATCAGACATTTATTCAAACATAGATGATTAAGGCACAGAAATAACATGAAGATAGAATGAGAAAATGAGATAGACACTGAAGAAAGCAGAAAGAGCAGTTTTGCAGGTACACATGTTATTGCTATTATAGTGCAGTATCAGCACAGAACAGTGAAAAAAAGTCAAAAGAAAGGCAGCGAAAAATCCTTCCAAAAGGGACTAGTAGGTCAATTCCAGAGACATATTTCTTGGGTTCTAATCTTGACTCTGTTTCTTATTGTAGAATGACCTCGACAAGTTTCTTTGTTTTTCTGAGTTGTAATTCTTAGCCTACCTGATGTTGTGAGAATTAAATGAGAACTCTTGTCAAGTAATTAGCATGATAACCAATATATGTGTTCAATAAATGCCCTATTATTACATTTATTTTACTTATTAAGTAAATATTAGAACCAAAGAGCAGAAATGGTTATTTGAATAAAATAGTCTATCTTATACAATGAGAAAATTATTTCTAAATTATCTGTAAAAAATAGTCTCTGGTAAATTCATAAAAAATTTGAGAAGGAAATTCTATATAATCCCATTATCATACTTCTGGGTATTTGACCAAAAGACACAAACACACTAACACTAATTTATATATATATATATATATATATATATATATATATATACACATACACACATACACACACATATATGTGTATAGACATAGATACATGTATATATGTATGCATATGTATTTATATCTATACATATATACATGTTTATATGTATAGATATACATACATATAAATGCTTCCTCATGTTTTTTGTAGCTTTATTTACAATAGTCAAGAATTAGAAATTAATTGGCCATTGTCAGATGAACGGATAGAGAAAATATGATATGTGATACACAACCCTAATAAGGATGCATGCTGTCATTTACAACAGCATGGAAGGATCTGGAGGGGATAATGATAAGAGAAATAAGCCAGAAGGATAAAGACAAGTGCTAGACGATCTCACTCATGTGTGGAATATAAAGAAACAAAGCAAAAACTGAACAAAAATCAATTCCTGGACATTAACAATGAACCGAGATTACCAGTGGGGAACGATTGGTGAAGTCCAATGGACAATGATAGACTTTGGGTAATTTGGTAGTGGCCTAGATGCGTTATCATAATAATTGAGAATGGGAAACCTGCACACATGGGTTTCTATTATTTTGTAAATTGAAGTTAACTCAATAAATATTAAATAAAAATTAGTCTCCACTAAATGAGAGTATATTACTATATCAGTGGGCAGCCTGTAGTTCTTAATCTATTTTAAATCATATGTTTCTTGGGGGAAAAATTTGTTGAAAGTCATTGCCCATCCTCTGCCCCCAAATGCATCTATCCATATATGTACACAATTTTCCGTAGAATTTATTTGATTACATAGGAACACCAGTTCTCATACATATGTACAGATTCTGGACATTCTTACAATAATTATTAAACATCTTCTGTCAATGACAGTCTCTTATACCTTCTGATTCTATCTTACCTTTTATTTCCCTGTATCTTAAATTGTTATACATAGATGTTGATTTATAATTATACACACCTTAAAAGTATATAATAATAATGTAATGTTACTTCAATAAAATTTTAAAAGACTAAAAGATAAAATAGTTGCTTCCATATATGTATATGTGTGTGCATATGCATATAAGTGTGTGCATATATATATATACATAATATATACATATATATATCATTCTGGAAGCTCTCCCAAAAATGTTTATACTCAAAAACATAAATTTGGGGCATGCTCCAGTGGCCTAGAGGTTTAGTCTACTGTGGTATAGTTCACATGTATCCCAAGGTCCCTGGTTCATGACCCAGGGCAGGTAGGTAAACAACCAAGATGAGCAACCAAATAAAATAAAATGTTTCTTCCTCCTCTCTCTTCCTGCCTGCCTATCTGCTTGCTTTCATTCCTTCCTGAATCTTTTCTATTATATATATAATTATAAAGAATAAAAACTTAAAATGCAGTTAATAGTAGACATATGTAGATTATACTCAAACACCTTTATTACTTATGAGAGTCATGTCCACATTATTTAAACCATATCTTGCACGAGGAACCCCCTCTAAAAATCATAAACTAATTTCATGTAACAATAATAATTTGAATCATAGATGAATATAGATTAACAATAAATCAACAGTATTAATGGGCTATAACTTCCCCAGAATCAATTTCCACTGTATTGTTCAAGCAATTTATATTGGTCTTAACATTTCATTGGCATTTGTCACATAAATTAAATTAAAAATTAAAAATAGATGATAGATAAACTCTGATCTTTGACAGGTTACTTCTTACTGTTAGCAATTAAAACTAGAAATATTTTAATCAGAATTTATATATTAATTTTTATTGAAAATTATTTTCTATTGTTCTATTTTCCTTTCATCCTCAGGAGAACTCTTAACACTCCCAAATAATGATTCCACTAATCCACCTTCCATCTTTAATATCTGGTTTATTTCTCTACTGAGAATCAAAGCAACAACATTGATATGCTGCCATCAGTACATAAATCAATGATCCAGGATTCTCTTGGAAGTCATATCATGATATGTGACCTCCCATAAGTTTTCCAATTTTCTTTATCCGACCAAATTCTATGCCAGTGGATCTTAACTCAAATTCCCTTTCCTTGGGCTCTTTCCCAGACCAATTAAATCAGAAGCTCAGAGGATGAAGTACAGACATCAGTACTTTTTTTAAAATTTCCTAAATATTTCCTTTCCATTTTAGCTTAAATTCTCTACTTGGTTTTAAGGGTCATGCCAGTCTCCTTGAACAAGAGATCTTTCAGCTTAATTAATAATAGAGTGTGGCTTAACTTTAAAATAGATACCTGCACTCCCCTCCAGTCCTAATCAGTCTATATCCTTATAATCATGAAAAAATCTTATATTAATTCAGTTTTATTAATCAAGTTCTTTGACAAAATGTCACTTATATATCTAGTTATTATTTGAGAATCCTGAGTTCTCTCCTTTTATATTCAAGTTGACTTCTGGATCAAGTTCAGAAAGCAATATATTTAATATCAATTTTATTCCAGAAATCCTAGATATATTTTTGATTCTTAGTAGAAAAAAATAAATAAAAGAACAACCAAGTTTTAAAATTACAAATTAATAATTGATTTTTACATTTTCCACAATTTTGGGTATCTCCTATATTTCTATTTATGTCATAATAATTAAGAATTTGTGAAATTTGACCAAACTCAGACTTACTAAGTCAAAGTCATATGACATATTTGAGGGCTAATTTCATCTCCATTTTTATTTTAGGAGGAAGAAGTAGTTAAGTTTATGATTTTATATCTAGACAAAATATAAATTTTTACACAATGATGATGACCTATTTTCTGCCTGATCTTTATTTGCTTCCATAGTTGGTCTTCTAATAAGATAAAATAATAAAAGCAAATATTATATTATTTTTACACACTAAAAGTAGAAACAAGTGGAATGAAAGTCAGGTCAATTGGATCTAGTAGTTTTAATAGTATTTAGGTGTGTCAGGTTTGGCATGTGATTTTTTCTTAAAAAAAAAGGATGGAAAGGGGAGGAAAAGAGTATGGAAGGAAGGAAGGAGTGAGGGAAGGCGGATCTCTTTTTAATTGTTTATTTTGGTTTTTCTCTCTGGTCCCAGGTCATGTCCTGGTCGAACCCAGATCTTTGGGCTGTGCATGGGCTGCACACCAGTGTCTCAGTAACCTGAGTTACAAAGGGTGTGTCATTTTAACCTCTTCCCTGCCTGACCTTCCTCTGAAGGAGTCCTGTTAGTCCTGAAATGGTCATTTCTTGAACATAATGAAATTGCTCAATTCATTATCTATATATTCAAAAATAACTTCAACTCAAATTCAAGAATGGTATTATAAAGATTGGTATAAAGAATGTAGGACATCATGTTTTCTGTCTAATTTTGCTAAAAATTTCTCCATATACATGTACATAATCATTTTATGTAGGTATAATAAACCTATAATAAATAAACACAACTTTTCTTCTCCCCTATAAATGTTACATTTATAAATGAATACATCCATGGCTATGTGGGCTCATGAATAGATGGATAGATGGATTGAGAATGTGTTTTCAGTGTATTTTTTAAACCAATCTAGCATTATATGCACATTGGTAACAGGTCCAAGTTTATATAAAAGAAGCTAGGAGAAAACACAAAGATAACATAATTTATTAAAAGAGAAGAGAAAAGTAGAAAGCAGACAGATGACTATCACAATGAAACTTGTTTGATGTCATCAAATATTTACTACCAACTCCTGTCATCCTGTAGGTGATAGACATGACAGTAAGGAGAAAAAGAGTGAGGGTGTGTATTATAAGGGGATTTTGAAGACTGAAGTGTAGTGGTTCTGCTCTCCAGGAGTAATCCATAAAAGTGGTTAGCCTACCTGCAGATAATCGGATAACTGGAGCTGAGGACACCTTTATGTATTACAATTCTATTTAGATTTTAAGCCTCTCAGTAATTCACAACTGCATAATCAGTGAATCCTTAAAGGTAATTTGTTTGACATGATGCGTGATGGTAGCAGTATTCTAATGAATAACTCAGCTAATGTTTTATCCTAAAGTCATGTAACAGATCATCCCTTGAGAAGTATTCTTCCTAGGATTGAAGTCAAACTTAAAATATTAATAGGAAATTAAAATCTTCTCTAGTGCTATTCATCTTTAAAATATTACCATACCATTATCTTCTCTTTTTTTCCATTCTTTTTAATGAAAAAGGAGAGAAGACATTAAGCTCTAAGACTCAGACTTCTATTATGTGTTTTTACATATTCTATCACTGACCTTGAGAAAGTCAAAAACATTTTCCAGCACTATGCATTGTTCTGCAGAAATCTCATTGATTTCTCAGTTCTAATGTGGCAATACACTTAACTGATGTCAACATTTTATTCCAGGTGCTTTTTTTTATAGGACAAAAGTTCATTTAGGAAATCATAAAATTTCAGTCAAATTGATTCTGTGCCTTTATTATTACTCACATAATACTGAAAAACATAATAAAACTGGTCTAGTCTTTAAACAGTTCTAATTTGGACTTCAAAGATCATAGTTTCTCTTTAATTTTGCAAAGTAAATGCAAACACTTTGATCTCTTTATGTTTTCTTTCTCAAAATTTATGCTGACAACAACTTTGAAATAAGTGAAAAATAACTAGAGCAAATGAACTCAGGTTCATATATCATTACAGCCTAGATTTTTGTAGGGGATATTACGGATTCTACAATACACAACTCTGAAAAAAACAGAATTCCTGCTGCCTTGCTGGTCCTTCAGAGTGTGTGGACAAATTCTACAGCTCGAAAAAAGAGAAAGAGGGAAAAGGAAACAAACTTAAGATGGAGACAGTGAATAGTCAGCATGAGCACTTAATTACATGAACAACTACAACCAGGAGCCTGACTTTCAAACCAGTGAGTAAGATGGAAGCACTGAGGAGAGATGGTCAATTAAAGTGGACAAATAAAAAGACAAGGTAGCGGCCTTGGGATAATTGTTTCCATCTTTCCACCCCACAGAAATAAGTAAAAATCTCCTCTGGAAAAAATCACCTTCAATTAGTTCCTCAGAATGTCTATAAAAATATAGCCAGAGAAAAAGAGAGGTAACAATAACACATAACCAAAAATAAAAGGAAACAAGTCACTATGTCACCAGAAAAGCAAGTATCAGATTTGGATCACAAAGGACTCCAGATATTGGAGTTACTAGATACATATATAAAATAAATAATATGAAATTAAATAGCTAAAAGTCAAAATCTCCCAAGTCAGCATGCAAAAAAAGACTATTCAAATGGCCAAGCAGTTTAAAAATTGTTTAGAAAAAATAAATATTGTTAAAATTAAAATCTCAACGTATGGTCTATACAGAAAGAGAGCACACCCTTATGGAGGATGCCTCTCGTTAGAGTTAAGAATATGATAAGCATATCTCCTGAATTATGGAGGGATAACCTGAACAAGGAAAGAAACTTGTGCATAAAATTTTGAAAGATGGCTAAACAATTTTAAAATGGGGACATTGCTGTGCTTTCTCAATATTTTAAAGATGTCAAATAGTAAAACTAATGAAATGCTTTTCAATTCACATACTAATGTTGTTTTCCATGGAAAATGAATATTGATCCTAGATGGTAGTAGGAAGTTAAAATGCCAGAGGATAGTTGAAAAAGCAAAAAAAGAAGTAGAAATTGTCCAGTCATGTATCAAAATACATAATAAAGCTATAGTGATTAAATCATGTTTTATCAGTGTAGGAAAAGACAAAGTAGACTAATGGAAAGAATAAAGCATGCAGAAATATCCTCATGTATATATGCTAATTTAAATAATGATAACAATCACATTTCAGACCATTATTCGAAATATAATATTGAATATCCAGCTATAGGAAAAGGAAATTAAAGAAAAATAAACTGCAAAGTTACGGGCAAAAAAAAACCACAATAGGAAAAGTACTAGCAAAAAGTAAAAGAATTTTTTTAATGTGCAGTTTGAAAGCATTCCCAAGCTAGATACAAAATCCAAGAGCCACAAAGAAAATAATTTCTTAGACTCAACTTCTTAAAAATTTACAAGTTTTGAATAAGAAAATAACAAACCAAGTTTAAAGATGCATGCTTGAAAGAAGTAAAACATGTGCATCTGATATAATAAAGAATAATGTGTATTACAAACCACTCCAAATTAAGATAAAGGACATGATTAGATAAGGTACAAATAGCAAGAAATATAAACCCCAATAAATATTTGAAAAATACATTTATCCCAATTTTTTTGCCCATTAGATTCACAAAAATGTGAGCACATTAATAGTATCCATTACTGGCAAGAGTATGGGGAAACAGGCATCTTTATACACCTGTGTGATGAGTATACCAATTGGTACAATGTTTCTGGATTGAAAGCGATATTTATGAAAATTCTTTCAGAAAAAATCCCAGATTGAACTTATCTCAAGGAAACTTACTAATGAGGTCTTAAAGGTGTGTGTGTGTGTGTGTGTGTGTGTGTGTGTATGTGTGTATTTTAGTTTATAAAGGTAAAAATTAGAAATATATCTTTTACTCAATCAGTGATTGAATAATTAAGTTATAACTATCTGTGCTATGAATTACTGTACAGCAGATAAAAATTCAAGCCTATGTGTATTCAAATATCTTCAAGAGATATTATTTAGGGAAAAGCAAGGTGCAGAAAATTAAGCCTCATGTGATACCATTTATATGAAAACAAATACTACCTTATGTTTGTATACATACTTCAGATGATAAATATAATGTAAAATATCACAAACAATTAAAATGCAATGTAATGAATAATATATTAATAGCTAATAAAAATATAAAATACACACCATGATTACATTGGAGAGGAACTGATTTGAAAGCAAAGTGAGCAAGAGGAATATTCATTTTTTGCACTAAATGCCTCCTCACTTGTAATTTTTATGAACATCCACTGTGTAATTTAAACAAAATGAAAGTGACATTTTTTTCTGAATAGGTAGATGGAGGTTGAGGAAGAGGAGTACACAGAAGGTCAGGAAAGAAAATGGGTAAGGCTTAATATAAAAGTCTGTCTCTGTATTTTCTTACCAACCTTGGGTCTTCAACATAGAAACCAGGACATGAGAAAAGTCAAAGCCTCAAACAAAGAATTAAGTTACAAACTGATATGATTCTGGTGGCCAAACCAGGATTAGTAGCCCAGGAGAATACAGCTAACAGCAATAGAAAAGTCTAATCCGGTTTACTGGTTGGAAAGTCAACCCCAGCAGAGAGATTTTTAAAATCCTTTTACTCCCCATGGTGATTCCTCCTTCAAATAACCAGCAGGCTCCCAGCAGGTCCTTGTCATGAGTGACTGCCACTTTATGAGAAGCAGTTCAGAAGTCCAAAGCAAAATGCACTTGGATTATTATTTAGTATAATACCAAATTCTGTGGGGAAAACTTACTGTTTAATCATTACTGGAAAGCACCAACAGGGCAATCTTCCAAAAAAGAACTGAAGATTCAGATAATTTTGGGAGAAAATTATTTAGATTAAACTGTTTTGGTCTGAAAATCCTCTCATTTCATAACTCGACCAAAAGATGGTTCAGCTGAAGACTCTTCAAAAAAGGAATGCTTGTTTTTATTTTCCCTGTTCCCTAACTTAACTCCAATTCTATAAAATATTCAAAGGAATTTTATAACAATAAAACAGAAGCTTAACTTAGTAGCGGAAATCTCCGTTGTTTGTTATGAAGGCATTAAAGACTGAGATTATTATGCATTTATTAAAGTGAAATGGATTCATATTAGTGTGAAAGAGCATAATAAGCTTTATTATAATGTGATGGTTTAAAAGTCAAAGCAAAGACTAGAAGATAAAACTGCACTGGGAAGATTTCGGGTATTCTTAGCACTGATGTTAACTGTATGTGATCAATTCTAACTCCAAGGGCATTTTCTTCACTTGCTTTTAAAGTTATAAAAGCTTTCAGAGAACTCTTCAATGATAAAACTACCTGGTGTTTCTTTCACATTTAGGTTTGTTAGAGATTTGTTCATTTTACTGTTTTATTGAGACTACTATGCCATCATATAAAATAAATAATAATCAAAATATGACATACATATGGGAATGATGCAACCTAAAAGAGACCCAGTTCCTAGCTCCATAAATCCTACTAGTGTGTTGATAGTTACACTATTTTACATATTATATTCAATATGTATTCAAGGCAAATTAATATGTAGTAGGTCCTGGGAAACACACACATACACACACAAAATGAATTCAAGGAATATTCTTTGCCTTCAAGCCCTCAAAATCTAATGAAAAGTACAATGCATATGTAAAATATAAATATAAATGTCACTATGTTAAATTCAATAATAGAAGTTAAAACAAAGTACAAAGATTTCAAAAAATCAGACAACTAAACTTGACTAGGGTATCAGGAAAGATTTCATTCTGGGTTTCTTTGGTACTTAGATTCACTATCACTGAACAAACACTACAGGAGCCAAGCACTGTGATAAATATTAAGTAAGCTAGCTGACAACATACTTACCTTTCATAGGGTAACAATCTAACAATTTCAGCAAAATCTGACTCAAGGTCAAATGTAGGGCACACAGGTGCAATGTGAGTACAGGAAAGAAAACACCAGCGTCTGTGTGAAAGAGTCCAAAAACTTTGAAACTTCCATTGATAAACAGGTATTTTGACAAGTGATCAAGGAGGAGAGGGAATTGAAAACAGAAAGATTATGATGCAAGACTATGAGATAGTGTGGTGGACATAGTCAGTACTTTAATATGGCCAGAGCATTAAATGAATGGAAGAGAAATGCAGGAATTGACATGGGTAGAACAGGGGAGGATTTTGTGTAAAACATTAAGAATTTTAGAGCTGCTGTTTAGATTGAGGGTAAAGAGAACAGACTGATAAATCTGTCTTTCAAGCCACTTAATTAGTAGGGTGTAGGGCAGATTGGAGTCAGACCAGTTCAAAAATAAGAAGACAAGTTTGCAGTATTTTGGCCCGGAAGATCATATTTTGAGAAAGAGAAGTGAGGCTAATAAAATATTTCAATGATAGAACCAACTGAAATTGGCAGTTGATTGGTGAAGTTTGAGGGAAGAATTATAAGGTAAGCAATACAGTAAAATAAAAAGTTTGGCAGGACTTCTGCATGGAGTAAGACTAAAGATTTGAAGATGAATTTTATTAAGCTTATACATATACTTGTATCACTTTAAGATAAGAAGTCAGATTTATGGAGTCTCAAAGTCTGCTTCTAGTGAACCTACTATCAACACTTCTCTTCACAACCAATTTTCTTGAAATCTGTTTTATGTTAACTAAATCTACAAGTCAGTTGATATGTAAAATTAAAGTTTTAGAAAGAGGCAAATGACAACAATCTTGAAGATTAAAAAATTTCCTTAAGAGCATATAGGTAGCAAATGATATGGTCCTCAGAACTACACCTGAACTATCCGGTTCTGGTACCATGTTTTTTCTATCACATTTAAAATAGCCCAATATCATCAAGTAGAAATGAATTAGTATACTTAATTTCAATGTCATTATATATTTTATATTCTTCAGGTTAACTTTAACTCATAACTAACTTAATCTCTTTAAAATCAAAGGAACAATAGTTACTTGTCTATCAATTCCATATTTTACCAAAATAATATTTCCTCATCCTCAGTTCTGTTTTTTGTTTTTTTTTTACTATCGAATTAATGAGAACTTTGGAAACTCTTGGATGTGACCTACTGAAAGCCCAACAATAAGCATTAAATTCACAAGTGTATGATTTTTTAAAAGTTTAATGAAATACTTTGTCCTGCCACCCAAGACTATATGAAGTTAAGTGCCAATATCTATTCTAAATATAGATTTCCAGATACACATTGACTGAACTGTGAAACTGAATAAATTGTTAGTGAATGAAATAACGATAAAATAGACAAAAGAGAAAGAATAGAGTGATATTCAAGGACATAGTAGTTAACCTGTCCATTTAAAAAATTTAGACTGTATCTCAAAGGAATTCAGGACATAGATTTGGGTAAGAACTGGAGAGGCCAAACTAAATAAATTAAATGTACACTGTTACTTACTTTATCTTTGGAGAAGCTGAAAAGTTGTTTTCTTGCAGCAAAGAATTGGACAGCTATTACACCGGCTGAATGACCCCAAAGGACACCAACTGGCTTAGAAACAACATAGGGGTTCCAAAGGCAAACTTCATTGTTAATGCCAGCAGTTGCTGATCATAAATACAAAATTTAAAAAAAAATGATTTTAATAACTTAAATAACCCACAGAATTTTCATTTTGAAATTAGTTGATTATGTATCTGCAAGTTGATAAATTCCCTTGAACACTGACATGTTCTCTCTCGAAGGAAGGGAAGTTCTGTCGTTGCCCAACAGACCAGACTAATAGGGCATGAGATCTACCACTGAAAGTAGCTGAAATATAAGGAGTAGTGAGGTAAGGGTATGCATGAGTTGAGAAGACAATACAGTCTCACTTAGGAAACAGTCAGCAGCACAACCAGTAGGGGACAAATCCTGCCTCCTAGTGTAAATGTTTCTCATCTCCACTAAGCACAGCTTAGAAATTTAGACCATGTTAAAAATTATTCCAGGAGTAAGAAAGGACTGAAATAGTATTTAAAGCTACCCAATTAATTTTAAAATATATGTAATGAAATAAAGTAGTTTCGGTGTCTTCTAAATAATTGAGTATTTATTAGAAAATAAGCAGCACCAGTTACTTTTGATTTGCTTTTCTGAAAGAATAAGGAATTCTTGAACAGGAATGTTATATCCAGGAATCACTTCATGAGTAAGGAACACAATGCTTCTTCAAGTCTCTGAAAACTCAGGGGGCTAAGTTTATCCCCTCTTATTTTTCAAGCACTATGCCAAATACAAAGCAGTGGTCAATATATTGATTGTAATAACTCATCAATTAAGGAATTAAATGATTGATATTTGAGCCCTTCAAAACTCAACTTGCCAATTCTTTCAGCGTTCTATAAAAAGCAACTACATTCATAAGAATGTGATACTGACATATTCTTAAGTTCATATACAAGGCAACTTTCACCATGATTGTCAACTATTACTACTGAAAAGTTTAGGGACTTCGCCCCATAATTCTTATTAATACTCTTTGTATGAATGATAATTGTTGAATATAGAAAAATATGACTCATTCCGTGGACCTTGTATATTTGTTCTTTGCAAGTCCCTTACTAATTTTTCAATAATATCTAACTCTTTAATAATGTTTGAACTAATGCTATATATAGTAAATCATCAATTTTCAAAATGTCAAATATCTCCTTTAGGTAGTTATTGCTTGAAAACCTTTATAGTTATTTCCTCAGCTAAAATATATTCTTGATAAAAAAGACCTCTCCTTTAGGAAATTAAGCTAGGATAAAATGATATTCTTAAAAATATTAGAGATTGCATTCTAAAAGGTGTTTGAAAAAAGGTTCTACATTTTCAGTTCTCATGTGTGTGCATGTGTGTGTGTGCGTAGCAGCAAGGCAAATGATTTATTTGGTTTGAGCATTTGGTAGTGTTAGAAAGATGACAGGATGGCAGATGCTGCATAAACTGTCTTCTTTCTCTGTATCATTTTACATCCCCTACCAATTCTAATAAAAAGACTCATTAAAGCATTGGGAAATTTTCTCATATTTTTACCCCAATGTAGTTCATGTATGCTGCACATCATAATGCTTCATTATCAGCCATTCTCAGGCAATAAAATATGAACTCTTCTAGTCGGTCTCTCTGGTAATAAAGCAACAAGGTGGAGAGGCTCCATGCATACAAATATGCATCCCAGACTATTTATGAGGCCCTCATAGTTATCATGATTTATTTTACATACCAATTAAATTGAGCCGAGAGTGGTAATCAAAGGCATGAATGCCCTGGGCAATGTTGAAGGATGTCATTTTAAGATGTTTTTTTGATTTCTCTCTCCAAGCCAGAACCACAGTGTTTGTATTGCTGGTTGTACTGGAAATGAAAGCATCTAAAGATGCATTGTAAATTACTGATGAAAACAAAGAAAGGTCTTTAGTCGATTTCTCATACAATATGAACAAAATAAAACTGCTTTAATAAAGTTAAAAATTAAATCCAGATTAAGATCACACACCCTTATATTTAGAAAACAATTCACTAAACCATCCTCTCACTACCTACCAAAAATTTACATGGAGAAGTTACAGTAAATTCTACATTTAGACTTTTCATCCACTCTAAGGACACTTTGAGTTATTTTTTAATTGTAACACATGGTAGGAAACAATTTAATCATGATAATCATGTGAGATTCTGGGTATGCAAGATGAGTAACTGACCAAATTCATAGGTTCTTTCTCCTGGGTTTGAAACACACCAGCAGGAACTTAGTACCATCTGCTGCTTCCCAGGATCCAACTCAGAACAAACCCTGTTTTTTTTAAAGTTTGATTGGCTTTCAGTGTTTGAGATTGGAATAGCCAGAACTCAATGCCCTGCCAAGACTCACAAACACAGCTAAAGGCTCATGTAAAACTGTGTTTCTGCATTACTGATGACCCAGAACCAGATGTCATGGCGCAACTTCCCACTTCCCAAGCAAGAAAAGTGAGCCTGCTGTTTTTTGTCACACATCTCCATTCCTGTCAGATTCACAAACTACAAAAGCGGAACAGCCATCGTTGCCATTTTCAGTAACTTCAAACCACTAGACCCTCTGTAGGTAAGTGGATGTTTTGTTTTGCAGTTTGCTCAGACATTGACTTGTGCCCCCAAATTGAAAGATTTCTGACTTGACTTCAAGATCAAATACCTGCCTCACACAAAAAGGGATGTGGTAACGTGGTATGGTGTCAGGAAAGTTGTTGTAATAGACTAGCTCTAGGAAATATTTTTGATCTGATTATTAAATTGGATCGACGGATGGTCTTGGAAGACAACGGTTCACCAACGCTTCTGCAATTCTTACGGAATTAATCACTGACCAACGCTTTGTTCTAGATTATCTTTTCAAGGACACTTGCATAAAAAACAACCTTGGAATGCAGTATCTCCCTTTGTAGCAAATGATAGACAAACTTATTACCCAGAATAATAAAGACAGCATCTTCCTCTGGAGTAAAAATGTGGGCATATATCCTGTTCACTGGAAAAGACTTCGATTTCCTAAGCACGGGTTTCCTCTATTGTATTCCAACCTACTGCCTGTGCAAGAATTCACTTTGCACCATCTGCATTGCCTCTGTGACACTTGCATGCATGGGGAACTGACACAAATATACTGATATTCATGCTTCTTGCTGTGCTGTGAATAACAAAGCTCTTTTTCTCTGAAGCATGTCACATGCTTTTTGTCATTTTAAGAGGTTTTAAAATTTCTATCTCCAAGTGAGCACCATAGTGTTTATAGTGTTGGTTGTGCTGAATATAATGTTAGTATATTATTAGCTAGCTTGAAGATCACGTTACTATTTTGACAAAATAATTCAATTTCATTTATATGTATATGTACATAAATGTATATATTTGAATATAAAATTTCCAAATAATTTCTAAAGGCAAAGAAAATTTGAGAGAAGACGAATACCATACATTTCTTTTCCTCTAGCATATTTCACTAGGCTAATTGCTTCTCAGAGCAACTGGGATTTATTCATTTAAGAGTTGATATTGACATTATGTGAATTGTTTAATTTAATGTATTTCATATCTATATCTGAAATATAGAACATAATAGTATCTATTTCACACAGAATTAATGAGGATGGGTCTATCCAGTGTGACATCTATAGATATTCTCTCTCAAAACATGATGTTCAATCTTCTAAGATTTATTGAGTGTCTACTCTGTGTCCTGTACTTACACAGAAGGTTATTAAGAGAAGAAAAAGACACAGCTTGCTTGGTCCCAAGCTTGGAAGGAAAATTGCTAATAAAAAATTACAGAAAATATTAACACATAATCAAGTGACAAATTCAGTGGTATAGAAAACATAATAGTATTTCAAAAAAGAGTAACTGGTATGGATTTCAGGGCTTAGAAGACATTCAGTGAGCATCAACAATAAGATAGCATTCCAATAGATGAGCAGTGGTAACTAAGCACATGTGGGAAACGGAAGGCAAACTCCAGAATTTAGAGCTGAAAGAGGACTAATTTACTTCTCTGTATCTCAGATGAAAAAAACAGAGACCCATTTAGATTCAATAGTTTGGACAAAGAGAGCAAACTAATGCTGTCAAACTGACAACTGGAATGCAAACATTCTAACACTGAGTTAGGTAGAGTTCACTATCACTTGACATGCAATATTAAAAATTAAAATATAATAGTATTTGGCAAAACCAGAGTACAAATTTGGAATTCAAGACCTAATCATGGTTTCTCAAATTTTAATATGCACAATGTGTCAACCCTAGAAATCTGAGTAAAATGCAGATTCTCATTCAGTAAACCCAAGTTTCCGCATTTCTAAGAAACAGTTGTTCTACTGATTTTCTCTTAAGACCACATCTTAAGTATTAAGGGATTAGAGTACATTCTAGAGGATTTTACCACCATGTACTTTAAAAAATTAATCCATAGTTCTTAAAATTTGGGAGACCAAATGCTCCTTTGGGAATCTTATGAAAACTGCAAATGCTTTCCACTGGAAAGAAGTGAATGCACACAAAATGATGTATAAAACATCAGAATTTTAGGAGTGTCCTTACTCCAACATGAAGCTCAAATGTGGTAGACCTAAGGGACTCAGGGGATGAAACTTCAACATCAAGGTAGCTTGGGAACTCAAAACATGTCACCTGCTTTCTCAAGTGATTCTTAAAATTTCTAGTAATAATAATGAAATTTGTGTTTATCAATGCTTATTTTGAGCTCCTATTTCAACTTCTGCTTCTTTAAAGATTATCTGACCTTTGAAGCTGGGATTCTCTAATAAAGACTAAGAGAGAAAGGAGGAGCTAGGAATCAAAAAAGTCTCAGCAAGGGAATCAAAGCAAAGCTGCCACAAGAGCACTAGGCACACAGAATAAGTCACCACAAAGTGTGTTGTGAAATAAAAGTACTGCTAAATGCCAAAAGGATCTATTTGTCTACTCTGTCAAAATTTGCCTGGCTGATGAATTTCTTGCTCATTCTGGACCTATGGATTACTTGTAAAAAATATTAAGATCATTTATTGAATCTTTCTCATGTACCATGCATCATGGCAGGTATTCTCACCCAATAGTCATCTTCAGTAGGTAGTTTTACTGGTAAGAGAATAGTCCAAAACCAACTACTCAAGGGCGTGCAGCTAATTGGAGGTGGAAATAAGACAGAACTCAGTTGTGCTTGTCTATGAACTCTCTGGTTTCCTCTTTTCCACTGAGTTACACTGCCACATGCATACCAGGGCAGAGCTAAGTTTCCTTCTATTAGCAACTACTAACTGTATTTATGCTCTCTATACTCTTAATCCCAGACCAAGCCCCAGCTTCTTCCTTCCTTATCTTGATCTTTTCATTTTTTTATTGTCACATACCTATAGGAACATTATTCCCTTGTCCTCCTTGCTCTCTTCATCCTTTTTTTTCTCACTTACAAAAGAGAAAGCGAGAGAGAGAGAGAGAGGATGCCATAGTTAGCTAAAAAGTAATCAGCTCCTTTAAACATGAGTCACTGAGCTCAACTGAGGAGCAATTAATTTTAGGAGCATAGAGGTTTCTCGTCACCTGCTACATAAGAGATGTGAATTTACTAGAAATACCAGCATTATGAAATCTGGTGACGTGTCACCATCAAGAAGCAATCTCACTAAGGATATTCCTATTGTTTACAGAAAATGTTCAGGGTCATCATAGCTTAATGAAGCAAAATTATGAGATCTAAAGTATACAATGTAATACTATAATTATATCTTCTGAGTATTGAGGCTATGAAAATACATATATAAAAAGTGTATTCTTCTCTGGTAGTCAAAATTTGCCTTATTTAGAGATTTGAATCTGCAGGTTGCAAAGTGGCATTTATGGATCTGTAGTGTCACATATTGATGGCTCAATAATTCATACTCTATTTCAAACCAAGATATAACTTCCTTCTGATTAAATTGTAGAATGTCTGAGTGAAAGGTAAGAGTCAGCCATTTCCTTAAAAATCAAATTATTTGATAAATAAAAATATTTTCCTCATTTTTTTCAAGAGAGGAAAGTAAATGATAAATTGTGATGAAAAAGTTTTTTAAAACATCAAGGTAGGGAATGGGATGAGGTGATTAAATGGATGATTTGTTTTTAATATTCTCAGTGAGTTTAGAGATTGGTATAAGAAAATGTTTTTTAAATTACTTTTAAATAATACTGCGACGGGAGAAGAGTACAACCTGATCATGTTTATCCATTAAGCTGCTAACTTTTAACTCTTCCACTCTGTGTCATGTAGTCATAAAAAAGGCACTAAGGGAAACAGCCATTGATCCTTATCCTCATGCGTGAGGTCAAAAACGACCCTGTGTGATAGCAATTGGTTAATGTGGGAAACGTGACTTGAAAACGAAAAGTGATACCTTAAAAGTAAGTAATGCTATTAAGTCCACTTTAAGTAAAATAGAATAAGATCACACTACCTCATTTACCAACAGAGAAAAGTTGTAGTTGCGTAGAAAATTGGACTGTTTTTAACTAGGAATTCTTATTATCCTTACTCAGGCTTTTACTTTATGAGTCACATGACTTAGGAAAACACTCTACCTTGAACTTTTTTGTGATGCTTTCTGATTAGGGGAAGGTATTTTCGGTAGCATCTCTTATTTTGAAGTTGTCCCATTTTCTGATATTGCCACAGTACTCTCTACATTCTGAGCAACCACCATTTCAAATAGAAAAGATAAGAAAATATATCTATTACATTAAAAAAAAAACTCAAAATGTACCTAATTCAGTACTGTTACGCACATTAAAAAATAATAATGCAATTAATTTCATGTCTCTTCAATATGCTAATTAGGCTCATGTGCATGATATAAATGGATTTTACCTTTCTGCCCTGCTTTAGAGCAAGCTTTAGGAAGAACTCATTCTTCAAACCTAGCCCACCAGCTCACAGATTATTTCAAGATTTCAACCATGAGGGAACTGTCAGGAGAGGCTGTATGATCTAGTTAACTCAATGCTGGGTGCCATCTTTTTGTCTAGAGGACTGATTTCGATACAGGGAAATAGAACAGCACTTAAATCAAACATTAAATCTGACTTCTCTTTCAAGCTTAGCTCCTATCAAGTATGAAGACTCCCTAAGGAAACACAACCTTGTGTTTGGATTGTAAATTCTCTGACACTGCTCCATTAACTAATACAACAATTAGTGATTTTGCTATCAGTTCAAGCTGTTTGGCAGCCACAGTCAAACGAAGGATAAAAAACACCTTTTAATGTAATACAAAAAAAATCAATGTTCTCTTAGTGTTGGCAATTTAGTGCTCACTCTTTCAATAACTATTCTTCCTATCTGTGGTTTCCAAGGTTTCCAAGAATATTGTCTATATGAGGAGGCAATTATTAGGAACCCAAAAAAGGAATATTCTCTGAGTCAAGACATTACTATCTTGCTACTATTGCCCAAAATCTCTGTACTTACTGTTATAAGCATTTCAGAATGTAATTATTTTTCCATTAAACTATAACACAGAAACACTCAGACAATATGATAACATTTTCTCCCTCAGAGATTTAAATAAAAAGTCCAAGCCTTATTTTGAAATGTTAATACTCATATCAGAAAGTGTGTTTTACCTTTGACAGTTTATAGAAATTTTATCCTTACTACAGTGAAATATTATTACCATATTTGTTCATGAATTTACTTCTATCCTCAATTTTATATTTCCTCACACTGAGAAGAAAATCAATAAGAATAGTTCTGGAGGAGTTCTGCTACTGGGGTGCTTGTTCCTCATGGAGTATGCAGATGCTTCATCTTTCTATACTCTACTTTCTCATTTAGAGCTACCTTTTCTTCTACTGCATTTTCCTCAACATCCTTTCATACAATATTAAATACACATCATTTGTAAATATATATTTCTCACCCAACTACTTTCTATTAACTATAAATAGCAACCTTTTTAAAAAAATAATTCACAAATACTTATGAAGATTTCCTTTGGTATCTCACTTTACTTGAAATACTTTTTAATAGCACTTACTCAATGTCTTAGTTTGTTCAGGCCGCTAAAACCAAATAGATACTGATTGGCTTAAATATTTATTTCTCATAGTTCCGGTAGGTGGGAAACACAAGTTCAAGGTGCTAGCAGATCCATATCTGGTAAAGATCTACTTCCTGGTTCATAGTCTTCTCACTTGTCCTCAAATAAGGAATAAATGAGGGCTCTCTGAGCTAGCTTTTACAAGGATATTAATCCCATTCATGAGGGTTCCAGTCTCATGACTTAATAACTTCCCAAAGGTAACACTTGATACCATCATATTGGAAGATTTAGATTTCAATATATAAGTTTGTGGGGAACCCAAATATTCATTATACAACATTTTCCCCCTAAACTCCCATTCATATACTTTTCACACACAAAGTGCATCCCAACTGTCCCAACAATCCTAATTCATTCCAGTGTCAACTCTGAAGTCTAAGTTCAAAGTTTCATCTAAATATTATCTAAATCAGATACTGACAAGGCTTGGAAATCAACTCATCCTGAGGCAGATTCTTCTCCAAACTATGAACCTTTGTGACCAATCAAGTTTTGTGCTTCCAAAATGCAATGGTGCAATAGGCAGATTATAGGCATTCCCATTCCAAAGGGTAGAAAAATAGAGACAAAAGGGTGGTAAGTAAGAAGTAAATAAAAACCCTAACAAGCAAAACTGCATTAAACCTTAAGTCTCAAGTTAATCTTTGGTTTAATGCTCTGCCTATTACAGTGAGCACTGAGAACAGACATAATTGCCTGCCCTAAGAAGATGACTTTAATTTTCAATATAGATATAAATGTGATTTGCATGTTGGCATCCACATTTCTTTCTGGGATTGGGAGGGTTATGACAGGCAGAACGAAAATTCTAATATGGGTACAGAATTTGGTAGAATTTGTTCACAGATTAAACAGCATCTGAAAAGCGTGATTTTAAAGAACCCATATGCAAAGCTAAAATCAAGAACTTTGCAAATCACTCAGGAACAAGTCAGTCTGAATTAGAAGGATGAGGAGGCAAAACAGGGAGTGTGGCAAAGGTAATGGAAGTTTCAGGAAAAATACTGGTAAGAAGGACTCGTCTATGGTGGTAGGATCTACATTTAGAGTACGTCAAAATAGAGGTCTTCAGAAGCAGTCAACATGGAGAAGGCAATCTGGGAAAAACCTAACTATTAAGCACAGGAGAGCATCAGAGATCTGCCAAAAGAACATTCAATTCCTAGAAACTGGTTTTTGTAAGAAATTCTAAAGTAAATCATCTGTCCACATTTTCACACCTCAAGTGCTGAAAACTCCAGTTTCAAAATATCACTGTTTTCTCTCCTTGCTTTATCATTTCCATTTTATCATCATCAAAATCTATGTCTGATTGCAACTTCTATCTTTCTCTTCCAACCTATACTGGATAAAAGTGCCAAATATACTGGATAAAAGTGCCTTTTTTCAAAATACTATGTGGCAGAGCTATCTAGATTTCCTCAAAAACCCTTTATCGCTTCACTATTTCATTTTCTACCAAATATGAACGTGGCCTTGTTGTCAAGATCTTCCAACACATTTTCCTAGATCTATTCACTTTCATTTCCTCAGTCTGTGTCACAGATCTATTCAGGTTGTCTCTCCCTCCATCATTATGCCTGCCTGTTCACCTTTAAATATATTCACTATGATCCCTTTTTCTTCTACCCTTAAAGTATCAAAAACCACCCTTAAAGCTTTGCTTGCCTAAGAATTACTATGAGCTAAAATCATGTTTATAGAGTTTAATAGTTAATTCTGAGTAACATCATACAATGTGCTAATTTTTTTTCTATTCGTCCTTAATTCTTGTTCATACATTATGTTTCCTGAAGGCTAATGCTATAATAAGGCTGTAATTATAATTAATCTTTCTTTTCTGGTCTCCTAAGATAGTTTTAACATACATAAAATATCTAAATAAAGTTTAACAGATTGACATATAAAGACCATATATACAAATAAATTAAAGCAAAAGTATTCTTTTTAGCTATTCTTACAAAGAGTATTCATTTGATTCCAATGATTTTGATTAAGAAAACTAAGAAATACATAATATAATTTATATAGCAAAGATTCTTAAATATATACGTGTGTGTGTGTATATATATATATATATATATATAAAATTATATACATGTATATATTTTTCTGTAGCCAGTTCCTAATGATAGTGATTGAGAGGCCAAGCTATAAAATTGGATTTTTAGGTCAAAAACATGTACCTTTACCCTTGATATTAAACCAAAAAAAATCTTGGTCTATTTTTGTTGTTAGTAGATGAGAGAATCATGTATCATAATGATATAGTGAAAGCATGATGAGCATTGAAATCATACTGACCTAGAGAAAAATCTTTGTCCTGCAATTTAACAGACAAATGCTTATCAATGGGTTACTCGACCAGTAGATTGGTTTCTGAGAAGTTTAACTGAAATTTTGACAGGATCTAAAATGAGAACTAAGATCATTTTTTTCTAATTAAGAGTACTGAGATATTATTCACCTTCAAAAAAAAAAAGTTCTCAATTTTAAAATCTCACTTGTTATATCCCTAACCTTAAAAAAACAAAAACAAAATTCTATTGGTTACATCAGTGTACTTATTCGTATTAATTTAAGATCATCAAGCTTAAATAATACACTAAGTATCAGGGAATTATTAGGAGTAGATTTCACAAACCATTACTTCATTACTATAGTCTAGTCTTTGGTTTATGTATTAAAGCGTTATGTTTGTTTAGAAGCAACTGCAATGGTTACTTTTATTTTATTTCTAGTATTTTATAGTAAATGATCAAATAATGTCATCTTTTGCTTTTCTCACAATTAATATCATGCCAGAATTAATGGATGAAAAGAAGGCATCAAAGAAATATGATTTGTATTGAAGGAAAAAATGCAGAATTTAGAGTGTGCCTTGTAAGATTTTACTGTGGGTCTCCATTAAACAATTATTTCAGATCTCCTGACACCAAAGATAAAATTACAATAAAAAAACAATAGTTGAGTCCATTCTGACTGTCAAAGTATATTAGGAATATACCTACAATATAATAGTCAATAAGATAATTAATGTCCATTTCTTCTGGTAGATATTCTTTAATGTAACAATTTGAAGTGAGAAAAAAATACAGTAATTTTTAATGTCTTGAACAAAAGGAGATATCAGTGATTATTGCACAGATGATCATGAAACATCATATATAAATTTTATTACAAGAATTAGACATGTTGTGAAATTAATTAACTCATTGGTGACTAGTTGGTTTTAAGAAAGTTCTGACTTTTTATAGACACTATCATAAAACAATCCTATCACACAGAGACTTCCGCTCAAATGCTTATTAAAGAAACTCAATCATATATTTAAAAAAAGGAAAAAGAAGAAAAGAAAATTAAGATTCCATTTTGAAATCAGTCTAATATACTTCCCATGAGAATATAAAGAAAACAAAGGAGTGGTTTTCAGGGAACTTGTTAAATTCTTTTATTAAATAAAGCTGGATGTGACTAGATGAGATTAGTTAGGATCAGAATTGGGTTGAAGTTAAATGGATTCTATGACAATTTTCTCCCTTCTCTTGAGATTTCTTCATTTTACAGTTCACCTGAATTAATTGTCTGAACATAAATTTTATCAGGAAAGAAAAGAAAGAAATAATTGCTATTACTGTGCAAGGCATAGCAGAGAGTGTAGCCTCAAATCTCTAGAGAACCAATTATTGGTTTCTAGATTTGGATATTTTATATAAAATATTTTTATCAAAGATTGTGAATGTGGAAGTCAAAGGTGAGCATTTTCTGTCATCAAAGTCCAAATTCAGTACCTTGCCTGACCCAATCTCCATCATGAAGTTGGTGTTCTAATATGCAGCAACATTTGTGATATCCAGAGAGCAATTCTGTCCAGGTAATGGTCACAGTGGCTTCTTGATCTTCACATGCACTAGCAGGACGTTCAAACAGAGATATCAAGGCGGCTGTAAAAACAATTGCTTGAACCTTGAGAGGTATGTTGAAAGAAAAGCAAACAAACAGGGTCATTGTTGCAAGAAAATTCCTTGTTCTTTAAGATCAGCAAGGAACAGATATTAAATTAATAGAGATTCCTTCAATATTATTTAAGGGAGGCAGGCTATTAAAAGACAGAACTGACAAGGTTGGTAAAGCAATTACCAGAGGCAGTTTATTATTTGTTTTTACGATACGCTTGTCATTTAACACAGTAAGAATGAAAAGCTTTTATGATTATGAAAGAAAATTGTTCAAATTAGATGATTTCAGAGTTACCAGGAAAATTCTAATGTCATTCAAGAAATTATAATTTTTCAGAGGTCAAAAGGAATTTGAAAGGGAGACTGAAATTATTATATCCAACATCTAGGTTTCAACTCTGCCCTCTCTAATGCATCTGTCCCTTTGTTACATAATACAGAAAATAGCACTCCCAAGAGGATGGAACTGAGAAATCTGAAATCTTATTAATTAAAATCAGAATAATTAATTTGCAAATTAATAAGTAATATTTAGATATTTGATATTAAATATTTATTGATATTGGGATATAATAAATGAATCCTTCTATGGTGAAAAGAGTTAACAAGTGTTTTTCAAAATAAGGAAAATGAGACAATACATAGGCAAACACACATACAATGAAGACTGATTTTTATAAGTAGGAAGAGGAATACTGACCTACTCCTTTTCTATGTCCAATATGTGTGATCTTAAAACCTATAATGTTCATTTTGAAGGTCATACTCATTGCATTCTATTTCTATTTTGAGTTAAAATGTGGTGATTAAGTCTGTAGTGTTCAATCTTTATTATTTCCTCACTTACCTTTCCAGTTATATCCCCAAAAGAAAGAACTGACTCATTGGCATCAAGAGGGTCATACCAATAATCCATGCAAATTGGTGTTCCTTTCAAGCCCTGGAGTTTATATTGACAAGGAAATTCTTCTTTGAACAGCATATCATAGAAACAAATCTCTTTGCTTGTAAAAGCCACAGCTATCTAAAATAGCAAAGTAGAAAATAAGAAAGTATTTCTGATGAATTTAGTCAAATTATTAAACAAAGCAGACATGCCAATCTTAGCACCAAAATAGACATTGCTCCCCAAGGGTTAGTAACAGTGTTACGGAAATATAGCACCATGATACAAATGTGCCTCATTCTAATTTTTGACTCCGGTCCAGAAAAACATTTTCTATTAAAGGCATGTGAACATTCTCTCTTCCCTGTCTCTACTTCACACAGCCACCACTTTCTTCCATAAACACATAAGAAAATAACACAGAAAGCATCAGATAGTAACACTAAAATGCTATGAACTATGTTTAGCTAAGCAAGCAGAAGCTATAACATAAATCAATTGATAAAATCTCTCTAAATAACATTCCTGTCACATAAAATCCCAAAATCTATTTTTAAAAGTTAATGTGTCAATAAAATTTACAAATCTTTAGCTTGATCAACCCATGGTGATAAAAAGAGAGGATATATATTACTAAAAAAAATACAAGCATGGGTATTGCTACCAGGCTTACATAATTTTTAAACAAAGGTTATAAAAGAAAGTCAGGAACAATCGTACAGCAAAAATTAGATAACCTAGATGAAATTGATAAATTTCTAAAACACAAAAATGACCTAAACTAATTAAAGAAGAAAAGGAAAATCTCAGCAGACATATGAAAAATAACATTGAATTAAAAAAAAAATGTTTCCACAAGGAAAATTCCAGGCCCAGATGACTTCACTAACAAATTTGACCAAGTATTTAAATAATTAATGCTAATCCTTCTCAAACTCTTCTAAGAAGTAGAAGTGAAGGGAACACTTCTCAAATATTTTATCAGATCAATATTATCTTTATACCAAACTTATATGTCATTACAAGAAAACTATAGATCCATATCCTTGATAACTATAGAGGTAAAAATCTTCAACTAAATACTAGCAAAGAGAATTCAGAATATATACAAAAGATTATTCATCACAATCAAGTGATATTTATACCAGGAATGCAAGGCTAGTTCAGCATGCAAATATCAATCAAGGCAATATAACATATTAATAGAAAAAGGACAATAACTATTTAATTATTTCAATAGACAAAGATCAAACATTTAACAAAATCTATCATTTTATGATAAAAACCTCAACAAACTGAAATTTAAAAAGAAGTTCTTTAATGCAATAAAAAAGCATTTACCAAAATGTTCCACAGCTTATATCATACTTAATGGTGAAATTTGAATGTATTCTCCCTAAATTCAGAAACAAAGTGGTGATGTTCACTCTCAACACTTGTATTCAAAATTATACTGGAGGAAATTGCAGCCACAGTAATTAGGCAATAAAAAGAGATAAAAAGCATCAAGATTGGAAAGAAGTTAAATTATTGCTATCAGTGTAGTAGGTGATATGATTTTACATATAGGAAATTCTAAAGAATCAGTAAAGACATCAATTAGAACTAATAAACAAGTTCATCAAAGTTATAGATTACATCACTTATTAAAAATCTATTGTACTTACATACTCTGGCAATGAACAACCTGAGAAGGAAATTACCAAAGGTAGTGTTAGAAGGATGAAAAGGCAAAACACAGTGTAGGATACAATGTCTGAAAAAAACTCCATCCATCTCATAAATGCATATATTACAGTGTCTAAAAGACTCTCAACACACAGTAATAGCGAAACAATCCCAATAGAAAATAGACAAAAGATTTGAACAGACACGTTGCCAAAAACACTACATAGTAAAAAAATCTATACATGAAAAGATGCTCAGCATTATTAGTTATTAGTTTTTGGAGAAATTTGAATTAAAACCACATTAAGATAAAATAAAACCTAATAAAATGGCCAAAATTAAGAGAAGAAAGTTGGTCATGCCAACCATTGCTTTGCACTCTATCCACAAAGCAGAATATTACAAATCACAAAAAAAAAGCTGAACTATTAATATATCCAAAGCATGGATGAATCTCAAAATAATTATGTCAAGTTTAAAAAGTCAGTCAAAAAGGACACACACTGTAGGGTGCATCATACAAAAGCCTTGAAAATGCAAACTAATCTATAGTAAGGGACCTTCATTAATGGGAGTGGTTGGAGAGAAAATTGCAAAAGGGCACAAGGAAAATTTTGAGGTGGATGAAATGCTCACTGTCTTCATTTGTATGTTGATTTTTCACAGGTATAGACATGAATTAAAATATATCAACTTGGACATTTTTAATACACACAGCATAGTTTGTGTAATTATCTTAACTATTTGCAAAAAAAGAGAAGAAAAACATTCTTTAGGCTTCTATGATGAGAAAGTAAAAAGGAAAGAGTGGAATTTAGTAATCTGTCTTAAGAAAAATGCAGACTTCATAGTGATCTTGAGAGAGTTAATAGAACAGAGCATGTCACATAGAAATCTAACAATGATAACAATTATTCTTTATGGTTCCAGGCAGTAGAACATAAAGCTTCCACTAAAAATAGCCATTTCTAGAATTCTACAACATCATGTCATACCAGAAAGTGAAGAATCTTTCAAAGACTGATAGAAATACATAAATAAAGACACAGAAGCTGATTTATCTTAGTTCCCACTGGCTAAACATAATATAGTTTTGGGTATGGGATAATAATTGAATTGAAACAAGTCAAATTTGTTTAAACAACATGAGTGTGATATTGATTACAATAATAGTAATAGTAATTATCTTTTATATTTCAAGGATATTTTAAAATCAGCCTTATTACTCTGATTCTGTTAAATAGAGGTGAAATACTGGGCATTTATCCTGACCTGGCTGTAGATTTTGAATTCCATGATAATTATAAATTGATAAGGGAAATTCCTTTTTATGGAGTTACTCCATCTTATAAAGGAAGAGGAAATGATGAAGGAATGTCATCATCTTACAATAGCTGATAAAATAATAGATCTATAAATAATCAACAATACTATAAACATCCCAAGAAGAGAAAGAACCAGGCATTTTAGCTCTACCGACTGAGGAATACCTATTCCAAAACAAACAACCCTGAAACTGATCAAAGTTTTAGAATTGACTGCTGATTTATGAGAAACATAAAAAGAAATGGACACGTCAACCCCATATAAACATAAACTTCAAAATCAGACTATGGGAAACTCTCAAGTACATGCACCTAGTGTCTTTTACAAAGGTATTAATAGCAACAAAAAAATAAGAAATTGTCTAAGAAGAGATTGAAGAAAACTTGCAGATTTAAAGAAATATATCAAATATTCACAATATTTAGGCCTAATTCAGATCTTGATTCAAACAAGCTATCAAACAAATAATAGACTATTAAAAATGATTACACACAGAAATATGCACATGGATATTTGATAATATTAAAAAAGTGTTTCCGTTGATATTAACTATGATCATGATATTATGGTTATGCTTTAAAATATTTTTTAGAAACACTTAAATACTTATAGGTTAAATGAGTGGGTATTTTGGATTTCAATAGAGGGGAAGTATAGATGAAAAAAATAACTTTAAACTAGAAATGGTGGGAAGTGAATATTGGTACTTAATGCTATTATTTCTAATTGTGTATGAGCTGCATCCTTCCCTCACAAACTTATTTCCCTTTCAGTATGTTATCTTGTTTGCATAGTTAAATGAAGATATTTGGATGGAGAGCACCCTAACTATCCAAATTAAGAAACCAAAGACAGTGGTCAAAACTAGATAAGCAGTTTCCTATAATTGCAGTGAGCTGTGCCATGCACTATGATAGCCTTTGTACTCTGCATGTGGATCCATAATCCTTCTGTAAGCTATAGAGTCATAGAGGTCTTATCTGCTGGTAATGTAATATCCCCATACTTGGGACACAGCCTAAAATTGGAGTCATTATCTGCAGAGTCATTTATAAGCACCCAAGAGAAATCAAGCAGCTCACTTGGCTATGCTTGCATTCGCTCCAGGTCAGATGAGAGGCTCAGAAGAGTAATGAAGTTCTGTCACTGCTAGTGTTATACTTGCTATTGATCAGCAGCCTCGTCCCATCATTTTTGCCCTTTTACAAGCAGCAAATATATTTATAAAGACTCTGTACCTTGTTTACATTTTCCAAAGAAACCAGACTTGTCACCCATAGGTGTTTAAGCTTGGAGGCATCTGAAGTGATATGAAATGTTTCTTGTAGCTTTAAATTCTGTCCCCAGATTCCTAATAAGCCTTCCTTACTGATGGTCAGATAACGGCTTGAACTTTTTAAGAAAATTACTTTTTGAATAGCATCCCTGTGTTTCACTGGTAGAAATTCAAGATCTTTCCACTGGGGAACTACAGTTGCCTTTGTTCGTTCATCTTTCTCATAAAGTGCTAAGAGCATAAATGAAGTCAGCTTCTCCCAATTAATGAAGCCATCTTGGGCCACATCCACTTTGTCGAAGAGTTTTCCATATTCTTCCTTTGTGCCCCAACCAACAATCTCAGTCATTGTCTGCACAAACTCTTCTCTGGACATAGAAATGCTTTGTTTTGGCTCTGGAGGCTAGAAACAGGAATAAAATAAGACAACATAAAAACATCATAAGTACCGAAGTGTTAAACTACCCCCAAATGTGCTTCTAATTGGTGATTCTTCCAAGATGCATGTAAAAATGTCTTTCATTTTACTGTACTTAAGGGCAGCATTATATTAAGTAGATTTTGCCTGGGGAGCAAATAATTGACAGGGCTAGAAGCAGACATATTCAAATATAAATTTCATTATAAGTAGAAGAGGGGAGGAGGACATGCTTAGGTTGATGTAAAGATGGAAGCAGAAGTCAGAGTGGTGCAAGACTGTGCACCAAGAAATGCAAGCAACCTCTAGAATCTGGAAAAGGTGAGGAGACAGATTCTCCCTTAGAGCCTCCAGGAGGAAGACAATCCTGATAAGGTATTGATTGCAACCCTGGAAAACCCATTTTGCACTTCTTATCTCTAGAATTGTAAGATAAAAAAAATTGTGTGTTTTAAACTACTGAGTTTGTGGAAATTTGTTACAGAGGCAATAGGAAACTAACACAGTAGTTTATAGAAAATAAATGAATCCCTGAAGAGTTTAGCACAACCAGCAAAATTATACCACAGTGAAACTTTACTCTGAGGGTAATAAGTTCACTTTTGTAAATACACCATTGGAAAGAAAAGTGAAATCATACCCATTTGGATTTAGTTATTTGTGACAGTTATGTTCTATTAAAGCCTCTGAAAATATCAAATTAACAAATACTGGACCTTTGCTCCTCAGGGAAATACAGCCTTAGATTTCAGCAAGAACTCTGGTCCCAACATTTTCATCAACAAATCAATACATAATTTTTGGTATAAGTTTCTGTTGAAAGACAGTTTATTAAATATTTATTACTAATTCATTAGCACTGAATTCATGACTAATGACACTATAGCATATCTGAATGAAATTTACACATATGTTTTCTCTCTAAGAGGTATGTCACAGCCTTCTTGCCCTTAGCACTGGACAGCTATTTGCCACTATATCTGGAAAACACTTAAAAAAGTGAACTTGCTACCAAAACACACACACACACACACACACACACACACACACACAAACACATACACATGGTACTAATTAAACCACACAAAGGATTCCTGTTTACACCATAAAAGTTAGAATAAGAAGACAAATTTTTTTTCACTCTGCACACGTTTGTGAATGTCTGCTCATGAAAGTGCCACCAGATTTGATATTGGGGTTACAAATAAATTTTGACTTATAGGTGAATTCACAAGTACAAAATCAGTGAAGAATGAGAATCAATTTTATTTCAAATAAGTTTATGGCTTAATAATAATAGAGCTGTTTAGTTTAATGGGATTAATGATGAGAAAACTGACTTTTCTTACTGTGTCAGTCAGAATCAGTAAGTTCTGGGAGGTGACATATTGTAGGACTAGGTCAAATAATCCTAGTTTCAACTTCACCACTGAGTCTTTATTTCTCTATCTGCAAAAAGGATATAGCAATATTAGTTGCAAGGAAATCATTTTGAAGACACTTCAATAGATGCAGGGAGAGATTTGACAAAACTCAACATCCGTTCATGATGAGATAAAATACTCAGAAAACTAAGACTAGAGGAGAAATTCTTTCAGTTGGTATAGAATATCTACAAAAATTGTTCACCTAATCTCATACTTAATGATACGAAATTAAAATATTTCCAACTTAGATCAGATACAAGTGAAAATGCTCCTCTTACCACACCTCTTCAACATTGTACTGGCAGTATTACCTAATGCCAAAAAAAAATAAAGGAAGATAAAAGAAAAGAAGAGAAAAAAGAAAAGAAAACATATAATTTAGGAAGGAAGTTATAAAACTCTCTTTAAACACAGATGACAGGATCCTTTGTGTACAACATCTGAATAAATTTGCAAAAAAAACAGACAAACCTAGATAATTGGTTGCATCAGGATTGCATCAGTTAAGATACAAAAATCAATTGTTTCCCTATATAAAAGCAATGAAAAAGTGGAATTTGAAATTAAAACCATAATACCATATACATTAACATCTAAAATTACTTAGACTTGAATCTCACAATATTTGTACAAGATCTGTATAAAGATACTGTCAAAACTCTAATTAAATCAATGAAAATGAAAGAGAGATATGCCGTGTTCATAGATAAGAAGCCTCAATATTGCAGGATCTCACTTCTTTCCAATGTAATCTCTGATTCAATGAAACTTCATCAAAATACCAGCAAGAAAATTTGTGACTAAGAACTAACTGATTTTAAATCTTTTTATGGAGAAAGAACAAGATGAGCCAACACAATATTGAAAGACGAAATGAAAGGAATGACTTACATGATCTCATCGCTTACTTTATAGCTATAGTAACCAAGATAGTGTGGAATGGACATAAAATGGACAAATAGACCAGTGTAACAGGATGAGAGTTTAATAACAGACCTACATAAATATAGTCACTTTTGACAAAGGGAGAAAACAACAAAGGAAAAAGATAATATTTTCAATAAATGTTGCTGGCATAACTGTAAATCCATATGTTTAAAAATAAAAAGGAATCTAGACACAGAATTTACACCCTTCACAAAAACTCATTCAAAAGTAAAACGCAGGTCTAAATTTAAGTAGAAAACTCCTAGAATACAGCTCAGAAACAAACCTAGATGATCTGTGTTTGGTGATGACTTTAGATGTGACACCAAAGGCATGATCCATGAAAGAAAGCATTCATAATCTGAACTTGATCAAAATTATAAAACCTTATGTTCTGTGAAATACAATGTCAAGAGTATGAAAAAAACCAATCACATATGAGGAGAAATGTTTAAAAAAATATATTTGACAAAGAACTCTTACCCTAAATATATTAGGAATTTTCAAAATTCAAGAAGAAAAATGTCCAAATAAAAATGGGCCCAAAACCTTAATAGATATCTTACCAAACATGTTACACAGCCTAAAAAAGAGTACATGAAAATATGCTGCACATCATATGTTAACCAGGAAATAGAAATAAAAGCAGCAATAAGATATCCCTACACACCTATTAGAATTGCCAAAACTTAAAACGCTTGACAAGAACAAATCTCATACATTGCTGATGGCAATACAAAATCAAACAACCACATTGGAAGACAGTTTTGTGGTTTCTTACAAAACTAAACACATTCTTAATATACATAGATCCAGTAATCACATTCCTTGCTATTAAACCAAAAGAGTTGAAAGTTTACATTTACACAAAAGTCTCCATTTTATTCACAATTCCCAATACTTGGAAACAACCAAGATGTTCTTCAGTAGGTGAATGTATAAATAAATTTTGGCACATCCAGAGAATAGAATATTATTCAGCTCTGAAAGAAATGAGCTGTCAAGCTATAAAAAGATATGGAGAAAACCTAAATCCATAGTACTATGTGAAAGAAGTCACTCTGGAAAGCCTATTTACAGACTAGTCCAACTATATAATATTCTGGAAAAGGCAAAACAGCAGTGAGAGTGAAAAGATCAATGGTTGCCAGGGATTAGAGGAGTAGAGGTGGAATGAGTAGGTAGAGTATCAAGAATTTTTAGAGCAGTGAAACTACTCTATGATACTATGATGTACACATGTCATTATATATTTTTCAAAATTCATAGAATGTACAACACTATGAGTGAACCCTATTGTAAACTGTGAATACTGGGTGATTATGATGTGTCAGCATAGATTCACAAATTGTAACAAATGTACTACTATGATGGTGAGTTGTTGAAAACAGGAAAGACCATGCATATGTGGGCAATGACTACATGGGCAATCTCTGTACCTTTCCTTTAATTTTGTTATGAACCTAAAACAGCTCTAAAAATGAAATATCTTAATGAAAAAAAAAAAGCTGAGAGATTCCCAAATGGCAGAGTGTAAAGATCTAGAACTCACCTCCTACCCAGACACAACAAAATTATACCTATTTAACAAATACAGTCTTTGAAAAAATAATGAGTACCAGCATCCTCCCAAAGAGAAGAGACTCACATCTTTATGAATGACAGAATAAGCTGATCAGTCTCAGTAAAAACGGCATCTGGTAACAAGACTTTGGGGTTCATGGGAAAGAAAAGTGATACAGACTTCCTGGGACTGAAGGGCTTGTTCCCTCAGTGTATTCCCCAGACCTGAGAACTGACCCATGAGTTCATAGAAACTGGTGTGGAAAATAGGTCTTTCCTTTGGAGAATAATAAGACTCTATGGTGCAAAGAACACAGGACGGAGAGCACAGGGAGTCAATAGATGAAGAGTGCACAAACCTAAGTATAGAACACTCTTGTTGAACTAAAAACTTCAATGTGGAGAACAAGAAAGTGAAATAGCCTCCCTATGACCCAAAATGCTGCTGGGCATCAAAAGCTCTTTTGTCTGTGTGGCACTGGAGGCTTCCATGTTGTAGCAAAGGCCCCAAGGGTGAAACACTGCGTATCTTCTACCATTAATACACTTGTGATGCCAGTTTGTACTAGCAGTTAAATTTCTCTGGTTCTTTAAGCTGATTTGGCAGCAATCACTGACCTGGATTGGAGGAAAACAAATGGGTCTGCAACCCACTACAGATAGCTGAGCTTTTCCCTGCAAAGAGGTTTTAGCAGCTCCCTCCAGGAAGATCATTAATGAACTTTAGTTTAACAACAGCTTTCTGCACTCACTTGGAGTCACTGCTTTGCACATCTTCCTGCAACTTCCTAAAGCGCCCTTCCCCAGGCCCCAGGACTTGTAGTATGCCATTCCCCACTGGGACTGATGTCCAGTTAGAGTGCTGAGAGACTTTTCACAGGGAGCATGTGTTTTGCTGTAATTGCTCCCAAGGAGCCCTGCAAAATGCCCAAATCCCTTGCACCAGTGGCCTCCCTTGAGGCTCTGGGCTGCTTATGGCCAGGGACATACCTCCTGGGTCTTTCTCTTTGTGCCTCAGTATTCATGCTTGTGACTCTGGGGAAAACCACTGAATTCCTTGCTCTGATTCTAATTGTGAAGTCTAGACTCTGAGAGGGTCTTGACACTGTGCTGACTCTAGAATGTCAAACATTCTGACAGGTGCAGAGATCACATAGCAATAGAAAGGCCAACAATGTCTTTCAATAAAATTAACTAATAAGATTCAAATTTATCTTTTATGCTCAAATCCTATGTGCATAATATTTTATCCTGTTTAGTTTTATTGTTAGTGTTTTATATGGAAAGATAACATTATCCCAAATATTTTAATTTTCATGCTGAATTTTTTCATTTTAGCTACCTTATTTTTCTTGATAATTCCAATTTTCAACTTTTCTAAAGAAGCTTACATTATGAAATTTAGTATCTTCTACTATATTGATTTAAAATATACAATATATTGTATGCTCCTGAGTTTCTTTTTAAGTAAGTATTTAATGTGATAAATTATGTTCTTTTCTTGATAAGAAAAAAAATCAAAATGAAAAATCCCCAAAAGATAATAAAGAGTGGTAAAGGAAATTAGAATTCTTGTGGTGGGTGTGCTGTGAAATGCACAGACTGAGGTGTAAATTCACTATCCTAAAAAGCATATAGTGATGTGAAATTATAAAGCAAATATAGATAATATATAACATATAAACATATATGTATAATTATAATTTAATTAATGGCTATATATCCATCATATAGTTCAGTTTTATCTATTTTGAATTATATGTAAGTATTAGGAAAGCATATAAATAATTTTAAAAGCTAATTAACAAAATAAAAAGTTAATCTCAAGAGAAAAAAATAATTAAAAATAATCTTAAAGCTGAAAACTTCTTCCCATAGACAATTTGTTCCACTTTGAATGTAGACATTCAAAATGAAAACTACCTAATACTTTTTAAAAAATAAACCCTCTCACATCTGTTAATCAGGATTCTCTTTCTGACACTTTTAAAGTAAAAGTAGATTTCTGCTTCTCTCTTAGCTCCTCTTTTAAACAGAGAAAAAAAGTACATGATCCACTAAAAAACGTAGTCTCATTCAAGTCTTCCTAAAATAATGTTTCTGGATTTATTTTACTGTCTATAACTATTAATCAATAAAATAGTCAGTTATTGCCTCTGATTGTTCTTTCAAGAAAACTAATACATTCGGAATGTCTGATTGATAGTCTCCTTAGGAACAACTTTGAGAAAATCTTCCTGTCCTCCTGAATCTCTTTCAAAACTATTCTAAAAATCATTTTCTTTTGCCTAGAAAGCATTTTCTGTAGCTAGAGACAGTTCTAGCAGACTGCTTGCCTTTTTAAAAAAGCATGAACTCTAAAATTCCCTCAACCTCTGATATTCGTAAGACTTGGATTTCACTTATAACATATGAAACCTGAACACTAACCCTTAAGTGCAAACCTCTGAACTATAACTTCTATAAGAAATTTGACAGCTTTTTTTATTAAGAAGAAATAAGGTGCTTTCAATTAACAAAACTGAACGTATTAACACATTCAAAACATTATTTCCTTGCACAAAATAATCATATTTACTCTGTTAAATAGTAATACAAATTAAAAACCAAAATCCTCCATAATACCATCAAACTTTCAAATTTTTTGTCTATGTAAAAGTAGAAATACCTGTGTATTTTTATCAAAGTGCATCATGGTACGTATATTTTTATATATTGCTTTTTTCACTTTCTATCATGCCATGAAGGTATGCCTTCTATAATATTTGTGTGTGTGATTATCATCAATTTTAATAGCTGCAAAATTTTCTAAGAAGATATACAATTTACAACCTTTTTATTATTAAAAATTTCGACTTCCCATTTCTTTGCTATTTTATATAAACAGCTCTATAACAAATATCCTCACACATACATCTTTGCTCAGTTGTCCAATTATTTCTTGAGGGAAACTGACTGGAAGTAGAATTGCTGAGTAAAGAATTTCTATATTCTTATTAAGGTTGATATATCTTGCCAAATCATCCAAAAGTTTGAACAAATTTACATTTTCATCAACAAAGTGTAAGTTTGCCTATAGCCAAGACCCTCACCAACCTGAGATATTATCATTCTTCTTTAAACTCACCAACTGATTGCTAAAAAAGCTGTTCTAGTAAGCCTAAACATTTACATACTTTCTGACAAAACAGAGCAATACATTCCCAAAGCAGACACTTAATTCTTCCAAAATCTGCCAAGTTGTAGAAATGTTGTTTATATTTGTTTTTTTCATAACTTTTTCCTATAGCAATAATTTATAATGCAATGAAGGAAACAACTTTTTCCTGCCGTATAAAGAAAGATTTACCTAAGACAAGTATACAGATCTCAGTTTAAAACTGTGGAGAGAGCACAGTCTAATTTGGTCAGAAACCTGAGTACTTTCTAAGTCAATACTGACAGTGGGTTAGCAAGTCATCAGTTCTAGTGTTCACGACCTCTATCAATTGGTATTTATTTCTGGATCCTATAAGTTAATGTTAAATAGTGAATGTTCACCATTTATTTCCATCTCTCCATCCATCCATTCATCGATCTATTCACTAATAAATGATTTGAGCATGTACATATAAAAAGTAACATGAAAGGTTCATTTATTTATTCATTCATCAAATACTAATTGACTGATCTATATCAAATACTATTCTAAACACTCAGCATCAGCTTTGAACATGACAGACAAGATCTACATCTTTCAAATAGTTACACTTCAGTAGTGAGCCTTGGGTTGCTGGTCACTATGAATGGCATATGGTTCTAGGTTAGCAAGAGTAATAGGATCACAATAATCATGCTAATTATTGGCTTTCCTCATTTCAAACTAATTTGAGCGTTTAAAACATTCCACAAATAGTATACCCTGTATAGACCAGAAACTTTTACTTAGTTTGAAAGCTTTTTATTTATACTTCAAATCATTAGATTCTATAAGATTTCCTTTTTCTAAATAAAAAAGTTTCTAACAGGATCTCAGAATCTTTTTCCCTAGAACCTGCTAGATTCAACAAGCAGTTCACCAAAAATAATCTCTCTTCTATCAAATATTTGGTGTGATTTGTAGGTAATGTTCCCTGACAAATGAATGAGTATACATTATCAAAATACATCAATTCCCCCTATCTCTATAATTAAATTAAAATTAACATGCTGTTTTCTCATGCTTCATTCTGTTTCACTTGCCTCAATTTCCCTTGGTTAAAAAGTGTACTGGTTATGAATATGTATTAGAATTTTCGGTCAAACCCTGTGAACATCTTTTGGAACAGAAGATTAGATATGTTATTTCAAAACAGATGCATCAGTACATATCATCCCAGACGATTTTCACCTACCAATGAACATTCATGAGAGATTGAAGAAACAACAAAAGAAACTAGCATGCCAGCCAAGGTTCATATTACTCTATTTTTACTTGCTTCAATAAATTATAGTTGATTATAATTTTCATTTAAGCTATGATAGCAATGATTCAAGAATTCATCCATCTGAATGGATTTTAAATTGTGTGACTACAAATACCTAGGCTTTGAAATCACAGTACAAAATTTAAACTCTCCCAACCAAAAAATTCAACAGTTAGGTTAGCTGTGAGGTAAATATATATACATATATATATATATGTATATATATGTATATATATATGTATCAGTACATACTTCACTTGTAAATAAAGATGATCATATCCCCCTGACAAAGATAATTCTCTATACCATATTCAGCTAAGTCTATGGAAGACTTCAGTTCTCTGCTATAGACCTAGATGATGTTTGTCACCATCAAATTTTGCCTCAGAAACTTGGGAGCATGAGCTCTACCATTTAATGGTATAGCCAAGACTTCACTAAACTTCATTTAGAAACACACTACAGCAGGAAAAATATATACTGTTTTGAAACAATTTTAATTGTTTTAAACATATTTTAGAGACAACTGCTATCCCTTCACTGAAAACCATAGATTGAATAAATAATCATTTTATGTATCCATGAATTTCATGTATGTTGTTGCTGAAAAGGTTACAGAAACTATACCAGATATTTTATTGAAAAGAAAGACATTGAGATCCAGACTGTTAGAATTTTCTGAGGTCAGATAGTCCATTTCTAGGAGAAATAGGGTTATACATGAAGAATTTTATTTCTAACTATTTTCTCTATACCACTAATAGGTTGGCTTCAACAAAACATGATTCTTTCCAGAATAATACATTCATCCAAGGACCAGAAAAAATGAGACTGGAATGTGCATATCAAAATTATCTCACGCAGTTTTGATAAAAGCTATTTATTTAGAACCCTAAAACCTTATGTTATGCATAAATTTTACACTATGGTCTTTGGATCAATAAAGTAAGTGCAAAATAACTAAGGTGTAGAAAAATATCCCAATTCATGGTCTGGAGGACATTATCAGGGAATGCCTGAAAGTACCATACAACTTGGGCCCAGTAAAAGTCCATACTGTATATCCTCTTCTAGAAAACTACTACTGCAACCCCTCCTCACCTGCCTCCGTGATCTCCTTCCTTCAAATGATACCATGGATATTATTTCCAGCAGGAAGCTTTCTTGGGGTCCTTTCCACACTATAAGCCTTGTGTTTGCTCCATATACTTCTCCCTTCAGAGGACAAGGTGATTGCAGAGTAATTGAGTTTGCCTGTCGGTATACCCCATCATGGGGAAAATAGGTGTCTAAGTGGTTTTCAGTTTCCACAGAGGAGACATTCAATAATCATCTGTTGTAAGCATGAGTAAATGAATGAATATATTGTTAATATTTCTTCTATATTGTAGAAGTGAAATTTAGGATTGTTCACTATGAGTAAAGAAACAAAAAAAAAGGAAGACTGGAAGTATGGTAGGATGGAAGAAAAGAAGGATGGAAAGAAGAGTGGGTGGAAAGAAGGGAGGAAGAGGTGGGGGAGGGACAGAGAGAGAGAGAAGAAGGAAGGAAGGGAGGGAGGGAGGGAGAGAGGGAGGGAAAAAGACATGAATGCCAGTACACTTTGGGAGATTTTTCTGGTTCTGTCAACAATGCAAATGGACACAGACAATCCCCTTTGTTTAGATTTTTATTTACTTATCAATAAAATGTGTGTAATAAAATAGCTCTCCCATATCTCTTTCTTAATGCTAAAACTCAATGAAAGGAAGCTGATAGTGAAACAGAGTAGAAGAACCAAATGTCCATAAAAGGCACAGCTGTTAAATTCAGCACTATTTAAATACAGCATTATTAGACATACAATAAACTATTACCATGAAGAATTCAGTGTATTAGAATATACTGACATATTAATTTTGATAATATTTATCTTTCAATTAAAATATGGTATAGATAAGATGCCCACAAGCCCATTGCTATATCTTAACCCGAGACAAACACAGTTCTACTTTTCCATAACTGAGACTTCTACTCACACTAAAATATACATATTTTTCATTTTAAAACATGTTTCTCTGTTTTGTAATTTTCTTTTCTCACAGAACAGTAAATCTTGACAATTGTATATGTCTTCCTTACTCATTTTAATAGCTGAGTAGTGGGAGTATACCATAATTTATTAACCCATTCATTTATTGATTAGTTTTTGGACTGGACTTTTTCTATGGTGCCAGATTGCTTTATATTTTAATAATTTTATGGAAGAAACATTATACTATAATGTTATATAAATTTCAGGTGTGTATCATTATAAATCAACATCTCTATAGAATATTTTCTATTCTTTTCCTTAAAATTGACTTTGTTTAATCTGATTTACCCACACTTTTCCCCTTTCCCTTCTAGTAACTTGGTTTGATCTTAGAGTCTGAGTTTTTGCTTTATTTAGTTCATTTGCTTTGTTTCTCTGTGCAGCACATATGAGCGAAATCATATAATATTTCTTTATCCTGATAAATATTTCACTATTCACTATTCTTATTTCACTAAGTATGATACCCTCTACATCCATTCATGTTTTCAAAATGACTGTATTTCATTTTGTTTATATCTAGTAGCATTCTGTTGTGTATATATAATACATCTTTTTTATTCAATCTGTTTATGGCCATTTAGCTCTTAGTTATTATATATAATGATGCAATGTTCATCAAGATAGATATCTCCTAATTAGTGCTTTGTATCCTTCAAGTAAATATTAAAAAATAGGATAACTAAATATCTATTTTTAATTATTTGAGGAGTTTCTATATTGCTTTACGTAGTGACTACACCAATCTCAATTCCCACCAACAGTTTATAAGTGTTCCCTTCATATACTTCCTCTGTTTGTTGTTGTCTTTTAAATAATAACCATTCTCACAGGTGTGAGGTGATAGTTCATTGTCATTTAGATTTTAATTTTCCTAACAATAAGGGAAGATAGCCATCTTTTCACGTGTCTGTTGGCCACCTGTATGCATTCATTGGAATGTGTCTATTCAGATTCTCTGTCCATTTTTCACCTGGGCTGTTCTTTCTTATTGTTTCTTTTGATGAGTTATATATATATATATATACATATATATATATGTATATATATTTGGGTGGTTTTAATAATGTCATTTGATTAGTGGTTTATTTGCTTTCAGTATTATGTATGTTTCTGAAGAATAGATTCCTACCTCTCTCATGATGTGAAAATATCCTCTCTTATTCAATAAGGATACTTTTTGTTTTGATAACAGTTTGTTTTACTGTGCAGAAATTTTTTAGTTTGATGTAGTCCCATTTGTTTATTTGGGTTTTTGTTTACCTTGTCATTGGAGTTAAAATCCCAAAGATGTCTCTAACACGATATCAAGGAGTATGTCACCTATATTTTCTTCTATGTATTTTAGGGTTTCAGGCATTAATCCAAGTCTTTCATGTATTTTGAATTAATTTTTTGTTCATGGTGTTAGAGAGTGGGCTACTTTCATTCTCTTATTGTGACTGTCCAGTTTCCCGACACCATTTATTTTATTGTAGAGACTGTCATTGTCCCATTGCAGGCATTTGGCTCCTTTGTTGCAAATTAGTTTTCTGCATATGTGTGAGTTTATTTCTTGGCTTTCAATTTTGCTCCATTGATCTGTTTGTCTGTTTTTAATCCAATACCATTCTGTTTTGAATTCTATCACTTTGCAGTATAGTTTGAAGTCTATTGAGACTTCCAATTTGTTTTTTTTCCCCTCAGGATTATTTTTTCTATTCAATGTCTTTGTAATTCTAAATAATCTTGTGGGGTTTTTTTTACTACATTTTTATGAAAAATGATGATGATATTTTGACAAGGACTAGGTCAAATATGTATATTGTTTTAGGTAATACGACCATTTTAACAATGTTGTTCTTTCAATCCATGAGCACAGAGTATCTTTCTATTACTTTGTGTCTTCTATTTTTTTTAAATGTCTCTTAGTTTTGCCCTGGTGGATAGCATCAGGTCCACCACCTCTGCTCAAATGCAGTCTATGTGCATCCCAGGGATCTGGATTCATGTCCCAGGTCCAGGAGAAGAGGTCAAGATGTACAGCTGAAATATATGGAGATGTTTCTTCCTCCTCTCTCTTCTTGCTTGCTTGTCTACTCACTGTCAATCTTCCTGCCTGCATCTTTCTTTAAAACAATTTGTTTTGAAAAGCCTCATAATTTTCAGGGAATAAGTCTTTCAACATTTTGATTAAATTTATCCCAAGATATTTCATTCTTTTTTATGTGATTGTAATTGGTATTGTATGTGCAGTACCTTGCAGCTCAATTCTAATGGGGTGTGGGCTTCCCCACAAAAACAAGCAATTAGACACCAGTAGGGTATCTAAGAATTCGGTTCAATTCTGATACTCTCTACCTGAAGATAGCATCCGATTCTTCAGATAAAAGACACTATGTCTCAAGACTGTCCCCCTTCAGATACCCAAAACAAGCCTAAGCAGTTACTTGTGTTTCTTACCAACTGATTGCAGATTCAAGATTTTAACAAACCCTCTTCTCAGACTTCAGATCTAGTCATAAGCACAGGTAATTGCCCATGCTTCTGCTCAACTGTCTGCAAATCAGAGCTTCTCAGAACATCCTCATTAAGTTTGATTCATTTGTTTAAAATGGCACACAGAACTCAGAAAACTCATTTACTCATTAGATCATCAATTTGTAAGAGGCTAAACAGTTGAAGAAGAATTACCAGCTGCTAAAAGAGGAAGAAAAATTAACCAGCAGCTGGAGGAGGAAGTTCCACTGAAAATATCTGAAAAACAGCTCTGCCAAACAAATGGTCTACACCCAATAGACCCAATGTGGTCTTTGAAATGTTCACAAATGACTTCAAAGTGACCTCCAAGCTCAGTATATGCTCATTCCATCTTGTTAATAAATTAGCATACTGGAAACAATACTTCTTTGGGAGCCATTATACTGTGAGGTAAACTATGTTAAGGTTTAAATGTACTCACTCCTTTAAGAAAGAAAACTTTCCCTTTAGTCAAGGAAATGTCATGAATATTAGCAAGTTTAATTCAATCACTTCCCAGCAATTCCACAAAAGGGTAGACTCCTGTGCATACCTCTATCTTTGAGCATGCTCACACATATTTCTTTCATGTATACTTTTCCCATTTTGTCAATAAACCTTTTCTTATACTTTTAACTTTCTTCTGACTTGTATCTAAATTTCTTCTCATGATGAGTCAAAAAGCTGGCTCCCAGGTTGATGTCCACTTTCCGTTTTGCTGCCATTTCTCCTGAAGTAGCCAAAATTAAGTTGCCATGTAGAATCCCTGAGCCTTGGTTTGGCAACTCCCAACAGGCAGTAGCACTTCACCAGGTGCAAATGTGAATCACTTCATAAGGGAAATATAATATACTCTGACTGGAGAGGAGTTATAGAGTGACTGACTCTCTCCATGAAGGACTCACCTCATAGATACTTTTCTTAGATAATAGCTCATACACTGTTTGGCAGCTTGGGCATTGAGTCATTATGATCTTCCCAGACTCAGATCCAGCAACAAATTTATTACAAAGGAACATCAGACGGAAATGATGCATAGGGCAAGTTATGGAGAAAGTCATGTGGCTTCCATGCTGTCTCCAGGCACATCATTCTCCCCAAATCTCTATGTGGTCACCAATCAAGAAGGTCTCTGAATTGCCCTCCTTTTGGGATTTTATGGCAGCTCCCTTACAGATGTGTGACTGATTAATTCATTGGTTATTGGACATTAAACTCATACCCCAGCACCTCTCCCTCCAGGAGATCAGGTAGTCAGACCAGAAGTTCCAATTCTTTATTCATGTTAAATATCCTAGCAACCAGCCTTTATTGTTAAGTGCGTCCCAAAATTTATGCTCATTAACATAACAAAACACCTTTACAATTCTCAGCATTAGGAAATTCTAAGGCTATGGGAACTATAAGAAAGGGCCGTGAATAAAGACCAAATATATAATAAAAATATACTTTGGCACACCCTGTTGGAGCAGTGGTTGGGTCAGTCATCTCCAAGGGATACAGCTCACATGTCCCGGGGTTAGAGTCCTAAGAGGAGGTGAGGGGGATGGGTGTGGGGCAGGAACAACGAATGCGAATAACTAAAATGGAAATTCAAAAAATACTTCTTTCCTTCTCTGTCCTCCTGCCTGCCTGCCTACTCACCTTCATTTCTGACTGCACCTTTACTTTAAAATGCATATGTACATACATATATACACACATATATGCCTATATATATAAATAATTCAGAGTGATTACATTATTTATTTTTCATAAATCACAGTATTGCAAATTGTTTTCCTTATTTCTCAATTAGAGCATTATTATCATTTAAGTCCCGGTATTTTTTTAATCTCATCTTTGATTCCTCATTCATATAACTAAAATATGACTAGAATTATTGAACCAATTTGGGCAATGTTCCAAAGTCAGATAATGTTATAACTGACATGTTAGAACATAAATTCAGACAAAACACTTACAGGAATGGGTGAGGTGGGGGTTGTTGGAAAGGGAGGTTGAGATTCCCATGAAAGAAATGGATATTCCCCTTCCTTACAGTTATAGGAAGGAAAATGGAAAAAGAGATCATTTACTAGAGTGAAAGAAAATATTTTCTTGTATCTCTGGGGGTAAAAATCAATTTGGTCTCCAGATCTGAATGTATGAACCCTCTGGTATGTTTTCAGAGGGAATGAGAGACCAAGAATACCCACTTGATTACATAAGTGTGGCCAGAATAAAGAAATAGAACAAGTTAGTAGGATACCCCAAGAATGGTTCAAAACAGTTTTTTTTCAATGGAAGTTTCTACAAAGATGTAAATATTCTTTAATCTGCATTATATGATTTTGTAGCTGCCAGCCACATACCACTACTGAGTATTTCAAATGTGGTTGGTACTTGTGAGAAGCTGTTTTTTTATTTTATTAAGTCTTTCATTTTATTTCAATTTAAATTGTCACATGTGCTACATAGACCACCATATTGGATATGCAAGTCAACAGCAAGGTAAATGTGACAACGTTGCCTCAGAACTAGTGAGAGAATTAAGGAAGACTGTACAAACATGAAAGTTGAAGGAGTATGAGTTTCCATATTCCTGGTAGTCTTCAGCAGAGAATATTGATGCTCAGAGAGTCAATATTTAATAAGAGTCATATCCACAAAGTGATGATAAGACGTGAGGGAAGAAAAGATACTTAGAGACTAGTACATGAGGAAGTATGAGGCAATACCTGGAGAAATGGCCAAAAATTACCAAGGAACAATTAGAGGGCTTCAATTTCTATCAACAAAATTGGTAGGATTATATCATCATTAGATGTGCTGTAGTTGGTTACCTGTGAAAAATATTCAGTCAGAATGGTACAAATTCAGTTATTTCATTATCCATTTTCTTCTTTTTTATTTTAAATTCTCAGTCTATTTGAAAACATAAACTGTGCCCTTGTTCTATAGATCTAAGTCGATCCACCACAAATGAATAGCTATAGATATTTTTGCATTTTTATCTCTCCTCTATAACAGGCTTCTTAGTTTCCTTCTCTGCTCCAGTCTTGGCCAAGATCAATGTTAAAAGTTTTGTTCGCCAAAAGCACCTTTTATCACCCATTCTGATCCAGTTAATTTTTATGTGTCTATTACAAAGCGCATGAAGAAATGAGAAAATCTATTAGAACTTGTCACCAAATTCAGCACAAAGGCAGTATCATTTGAGAAGACCAATTTCTCAAGTGTGTTGACACACAGCCTCATTTATTTGTTTTGGTGATGACATCATTTACTAACCTCACCCATGGATTGTACCAAGTCAGATAAAGCCACTAAAGAATTCCTCTGTCATTTTCAATTGTGCTAGCTGCAGAGGTATTGGATTTATCTTCATGATATTAACTAAGTGCTGAGGAGGGGGACCTGCAGAGCTTCACTGGTTTTCTCTTGCCTTGCAAACAGGTTTATTATTCTACTAAGGTAGTTGGGGCAAGATATGCTCTGACCTGCTGTCTTTGTTCAGCAGGTGATCAATTGACTGAGGTTGCTGAATGCACTCTGCACTATATAATAGAAGTATAGATTAAGCTTTACCTGTCTACCTTCTCACAAGCTTCAGTTTACAAAGGAAAACAGAATTAAAAAAGTAATGGGTTTTCTGAATTTTTCCTTTTATTCTTCAACCCTTTAGCTGCACTAACTTTATTACAGCTGTTGATTATTTGCTGGTTATGCATTAACTCCAAGTTACCAGAGCAAAGAGACGGTGTGCTATTAAACTTCATGTGGTCATTTAGTTAATGAAGTCTTTATCCTATTAGATTCCTGTTCCATAGAGCAAGATCCCAAAGGGAGGTTACCATGACCAGTGGGAGCTATGCCATACAATGGGCTGGAAATTTGACAATCTACCTCTCAGCATTGTCTCTGCTCTGTGGGGAAAATCAATTAAATATGCTAGGCTTCATTCTCCTTATATGTATAAACACACAATACCAATTCTGCCTTGCTTATATTCCAGGCTGGTGAGAAGATCATAAGCATAATATCTACTAAAGTGCTTTTCAAAGTCTTACCACACTTGAAAGATATTACATTTTTATTCATCATTTTTACCACTTATTTACAGAGTTTCAGTTCAGTTGCAACATAAGGTAAATAAGCAGTAGGATGATTGAAGCAAAAACTAAGAGTCATATATAGAAATAGCAGTAATTGTTCCAGAAAAATCTGTGTTAAGAAAAGTTGCATCAATTCAACACTAAATTTAGCTTTGAACTTCCTGGCAGATAAAACATGACATCATTAGGCACATGATGTCTTCATCTTCAAAATGGAACATGCTGGTTTATTAGGAGAGGTAGATGTTGCACCTATCATTAAACATTCCATGGAGGAGATTATCTTCTGGACGCACACCTGTCTACTCTTTCCAGCTTACTGTGCAGTTGGGATGTGATCTTGACCCAGTAACCTTCCTCAGGTGCCCCTTCATGCTCTACCTCTGCTACCAGTTTGATGCATGCAAACATGGAAGGCAGAAGATGGATGGAGCCTGGATTCCTAATCCCTAGCTGGGGCATTTGCCCCCAATATCTTAGTTTTATGAAAAATGAAAAATATCTTATTTGCCATATTTGAGCATCAAATAAACCTATATAGATTTGAACTATTGTATTTTTACACAGTCTGCACTTGCTATAAAAATAAAGATTTTCTAATCAGAAACTTTATTAGATAGCATACAGAGATATTACCTACCAGTTTCATCCTACAAATATTTTTAACATTCTTCATGGACTGTCAAATTTCCTTACATCTAGGCAAGAACCAACAGTTCTGAGGAAAGAAAATGAAGGAAAGATGGGTGATTTTATTTACATGTTTGAGTCAGTGATGCCTAGAATAGAAAAGAAGGGAGCAAAAGACAAGAAAGTTCTGGAACATGAAACACATCCAAAAGGCCTGCCACTTGAGTACTTAAAAATGTCACCTTTGGGATAACTTGCTAGTGAAGTGACCATGGACAATGAGAAGACAGAGAGAAGAATGGCTCCTCAGTGAGCTGAGAATCCTGACAGTTTAGAAGATAATTAATGGGAAGGTAGAAAATGGTCGACTCTGACTTTCTGCATTTCCCTTCAAGCAATGCCTGCCTGTCAGTCAGCTGGGGAAAAGCAGCATTGTTTATAGGCCACGCTGTAGAATTTGTCTTGGGATCTCAGGTATCTTGGGAATTTTATAAAGACCATCAAGTATGAATCTATCATAAATTTTATGAGTTTAATCACTTATTATACTTTAAGCACAATTTGGACCTGCAGAACTGCCTCTGAAACTTCTGATTTTTTTCTAGATTAAATTTGCATTAATTCGTTTTGTTTAGAAGCCATTTACTTCCAAGACCTAAGTTTATTCTGAGAACCCTCCCTGAACATCTTTGGGAACTTTCTGTTGGGATTTTTACTATGTGTTTCTTACATTGAACTGTTTTGACCCTTCCTACTATGAGCATAAAATTATCTTACTTTTTGCATGTGGTTTAGGAGATTTTTATTTTTCTAACTAGTTAAAACTAAAGATGTAGAAGGGTTTGGGGTAAATGAAAACATGGAGTCAATAGGCTAGAGCTAGCCCCAGTTCTGGTTCCTCACCCTGGGACAGCACAGATGTTCTAGGAGATGATATAGACATAGTTGCTGACAGAAGCAGGTCAAACTCCAACAGTGAATTCAGCAGTATAGGAAAACAAGCTGCAGTGATTCAGAGTAAAAGAGTAGAACATCCTGGAATGAAGACGTCAACAATGGAGAATCCAATAAAAGAAACACTCTAATAACTACAAAGCCAGACACAAGAAATGCAATATAAATCAGATCTCAATGGGGCTTTTCCAAAATTCCATTTCCCTTAGACCATAATTTCAACTTCTCAGCATTCTTATAAAATCAGAAAACCACAGCCATCTTTCTTCACACAATAGCTGGTTTTTGAAATATCTAAGAAAATGTAAAATATGGTTGACATCAAAATAACATGAATCTCAAGAGACCATATCATATCTCTAAGTTTAGCAAGTGCCATAGGAATGTCTGAGCAACAGCCATCTTATGATTCAATGAATAATACAAGTTTCACTCCTTTCAAGCTGATATATGGTTTTTGGACATCATCATTCAAAATAAAATGAAGCTACTTTTCTAATACTTCTCCCAAACTAACTCTTTGTTCTGAAACCAGGATTAAGACATCAATTAAAATCTTTGCATGCTAATAAAATATGAAGGAGGAGATATATAGGTGATGCTTTTGTAGTTTTCCGTGTGAATTCATGTCTTTGTAACTCTCATTGCTTCCACTTCCTAACACAACTAAAAGGAATGTAAAAGCATAGCTGTAAGTGTTATTAAAAGTTTAATTTCTTTCAAGAACTATATGAAGTCTTGCCCTGGTGGCCAAGTAGTCTACTACACCCTGGGAGTAGCCCCACATACATCCCAAGGTCTCTAACCCAGCGTATGGGGCCTGCGCCCTTTGGGGACAATGGACCTAACCTGCTCCACTAGGGCATGCCATCTCAAGCACTCTGCCAAGTATTTTTCAAAACATATCTCAGCTATTTCTCATAACAATCCTATTATCCTCATATAAGAAATAAAGGAAACTGAAGTCCAGAGACATTCGGTGATTTGTACAAAATCACACTTGCAAACAGCAAAACTGAGATTTAAATCCAGGAAGTCTGGCTTCTAGTTCTTAAACACTAGGTAATTCTGACTCTTTCATAATGATTGAACAATAAATTATAAGCTTTTTTTTCCTTTACTCCTAAATAAACATTCATTCCTACAAAGATTTGTATAGTATGACCTGTTTCATTTGTATATATTTGAAACATTCACTGCATTGTACAAAGACCCAGTTTCCGTTTTTCAATAAGCATCACCACTGCTATTGAATGAGAAAAAATTTGCTTAAAATCTGACAACTCTTCAGGCACAAACAAGTAATCTGTATACAAGAGAGAAAGAGAGGGAGGGAGAAGGAAGGAGAGAGGGAGAGAGAGGGCAAGAGGGAAGGGACGGGAAAGGGAGGGGGAGTAAGAGAGGGAGAGAAGAGGGAGAAAGGGACCTAGTGCCAGATGCTTGGCATTTTCAAAACATGCCTTCAGTGATTGGACTACAAATTACCACCTTCAGAGTTCTGTGTTGTAGAGTACCATTGACAGAAATTTTTTCTTTTACAGCAATCTACACCTATGGCCTGTGGGCCTTTTATTCATGACAGATGGACAGGACTCCATGGAAATTATCTAGTGTACATCCTTCTCTGCTTGCATGTTGTGCCTGTAAATCTTGTTGGCTCAAGGGTTTAATTTTTGGTCCTGATTGCACATTTGTCATTACATTATTCAATTCCGTGACTGTTGAGTCTTTTAAAAATACATGAACTTCATTTTTTCTCAAAAGGACTTCTGTAAAGTTCAGTTTCTTTTAAAAAACCTATCAGTTTCTGTACGTTTATGTAAACTCTGAATTGCAATCTATTCTCCCCTTTGGTTCATCGGTACCTGCCTTTCCAATTGGTAATTTCAAATAAGTGGTAAAAGCTTTGAAACATTTAAAGTAAAAAAAATCTTGAGATTGAATTGTCCAGTTTCACTTGGGTTCATGCCAAACTAATCAATAGTTAGGAAAGAACACTCACCCCCAATCTGATGCAGCAAATTCACCCTTTATCACATCAACTTTATGATGTTGACTCTCCTATTAGAAACTAGCATTCAAATTCTTTGTGTTCTTTGTACCAGAACAAAACTGCCACATTTCTGTTCATTCTAAAGTCAAAGCTGTCATAATCTGCTGTTACTTTTTTCTGAATGTCCTTAAGCTGTCAAAATGTTTGCTATGTCTATCAAAATATGCCAGATTCATTTGGGGCACTGCATATGAGCAGTATTGAAATCTTTCAAACAAATAAGTTTGAATGAATAGCAAAAAAATGGAGATTAAAATTAGAAATGTGTAGGGAAGAGTTTGTCTTCGCTACTATGATAGGTTCTACTATAAATAAATAATTGCTACTAAGGAGACATTCCTTTATCAGTACAGGTAGAATCTAACTCAATATAAAATACAAGGTTTGGTGGAGTTTTTCATTGAGTTAACAACCGTTTTCTGGATAACTAAAGATTAAAATTTGTGCCAATTGAAAGCCAATATAATTGCAAGATTTCACCATACTTTAGTTATTTCAAGGAGGTACTACAAAATATAAATACAGATACTCCGAAGCACCCTAAAGGAATTTCTGAAACCCTGAGATCATATTTAAGCAAACATAAAGTGGAATGGATAGAGGTGCATGTCTACCTAAATTCCACAGCATGAAAAAGCACATCTTCCTCTCCACATGAGAAGCTAAAGATCATTTTGATGTATGTTGTTTATTACACATAGCTGTAGAATTCCAAATTAATTAAAATAGAAAATACTCATTTATAGTTAAGTTCCTAAGTTTATTTTCTACTTGAATTAAAATGAAAATTAAGTGTGCTTTTTTGGTATTGCTCCAATTTATACAAAAAAATATGCAATACTGGCCCCTCACATGGGATATTGTGGCAATGAAAGGCCAGAATCAACTTTGAAATGGAGCTGTGGTAAGGCATGGAAGACTTTTTGCAAATAGGAGATGCATGTTTGCATTTACCAAGTTCTTCAGCATTACATGCAATGACATGTTACTGGGAGTCCTTGTGAGACAGGTTTTCCCCATTCATAACCATAACTTTTGGCTTTCCAAAAATATGTTGATCTATAAGAAAATTATTCTTCATTCTCTGATGGTAAATAATAATATTCAATGGCAGAAAGCTCATAATAAATAATATTTGGCCTAAAGCTTTGAGAGATAAAAAGTTACTCTGGTATTAAATCCAAGCCTGACCAATTCTTTTTGAAGGAACATTGCATCATCAACTGAATAGGTTAAAGGTGTGCATCTGCATATATCGATTTCTGTATATAATGCATTAAGTTTATCACCAACTGTTTAATTTGATCTTTCATCATGTAATTGATCTCTTTTACCTGATTTGACGCCCCTCCGCCGCCCTTCCCTTCTGGTAACCACTGATTTGATTCTACTGATTAAAATTTTATTTTTGTTTGATCTACTGGTTTCGCTATGAAAAAAATTTTTGAGGGAAAAATCTCTGTCTTATTCTTGTTTCCTTCGTGAACAAGTCGAACTTTCCAGTAAAGAAGATTCCAACTTACCTCAAAAGTCCTCTGCATTTTAGCAAAGTCACCCACACTGAGCTGGTTTTCAAGCATGGCTGCTTCTAGCTCTTCATCTGTGGTTACATCTTCAGTTCTCTCAGGGCTCCTGGGTCCAGGCTGGGACCCTGGATGGAGCTCCAGTGGTGCATTCTGGTTACTCATGATGTCACCTTTTTCCATGAGTCTTCAACTATTTCTCTTCTTCTTTTGGTCAACCTTCAGCAGGTACCCTTGAAAAGAAACTCATTTTAGCAATAGAATTCCAAAGTGAAAGTAGAGTATTTCGAGGCAGACCACTAGAACAACGTTGAAGCCAAGAGGTAGTGAATGAAAACCCTCAATACTCACACTTCTTTAATTCCACATTTAATTTCAAAATCCACAGTCAAATCATTTTAAACTACTGCCTTGTTATACTGCATATAACCTGGCTTGATTAAAAGTACGTAAATCTTCCTCTCTGTTTATAGCAACTACACAGAATCCAACTTCTAATCCTTATTGTAAATATATTAGAAAAAAAAACTTTTCAAAACTACTTTGGCTAACCTTGCTTCTATTAACCTGGTATGATTTTAAACCCCTTTTTCTTGTCTGGAAGGTGACTCATCTGTGGTTTCCCTCTCGGTGAATTCTGTCTCTGATGGTCACCCTACCAGCAATATTGTTTGTTTCACTGGTCCCTGCTGCCTTTGTCCCTTTACTTCCTGGCAACCAACATAAAATCAACTAAAACTTGTCCTTTTCTTATTCCGGCCAACCCAAAATAATGACTGATCTGAAGGTCTGAATAGAGAACGTAAATATTAAGTTTTCTCTTTTAGATAAATCAATCAACCTAGTTTTTTAAAAATCAAATGTCACCATATAAAGACAACTTTCATAAATACATCTTTATGAATCATGTTATGTATTATAAAATAATATAAAGAAAAGAGCATGATATTCTGAAATTTTATCTTTTCCATATAAGAAATGTCTTATTCTTATTTAACAAGAATCTGTCCCTTGGTCTTGGTATCTATTGTATAAAACAAGGATAGCTTTTTAAAAGTTTTCTGTTTATTGAAAATATACCGGAAAAAAAGCAAACAGCATAACATAGGATAATAAACCTTAAGAAAAAGCAATTTACATTGTCTTTACTGGTTCAATTAATACTAATGAAAAGAAAACAAATAAAAGTAAAAAGTTAACTTTTCTTGAGTATTTACTACATGCCAGACACCACACCAAGCACTTTGCATTTCTTATCTTGTTTAACTTTCATAACAACCCTACAAAGCAGCTAAAACCACCACTCCTGCTTTACAGATGTAAAATGCAAGATAATGCCAAAGGTCACAGTTATGGTATGGAATACATCAAAATGGCTCTTTAATTTGAAGCTGACATTATAGATAGATGTCCTTTCTGCACCTTATTTTCACTTGTAAAACTGAAAATTTATGCCTAGGGGCACATCTCTTAGTCTCTTCCAGCTCTAATATTCTAAGATCTGTTGTTCACAAGGCAAGTGGTCATTTAAAGCACATTCCTTCCAAAGAAGGAAGCATCTTGCAGACATTTCTGTACCAGTTTGAGAAAAAATAAAATGACATTAGTACATCCTTGAACTCATCCATCTCGGTTCATCATTCCAAAATCCATTTAGCACTCATATGATATTTACATATATAAAAAAACGAATGCCATAAATTAAACAACACTAAACATACAGAGAAAGAGAACTACTACAAACAACTATGGACTCTTAGTGGTGGTAGACAAAAAAGCAAATCACGGGATACTGAAATGGTCAGAGTGGGATGGAGGAAATGGGATAAAGGGAACTAGCTGTAAATAAAGGGAGAACTAAAAAAGGGAGAATATTGGTAAACCTACTGTACTATATGTAAATGTAAAAATACCATTATATACACCTCAAAACACATTAATGTCAAAATGCAATACCCCTTCAATAAAAAAGAACCCCTTATATGTTTGGTTTTGAATCGAAGCTGGTGCACACCCCTGAGAAAATTTATGTCTTAGAAGAACAATCACCCATCTAGTTCATCTTTCATAACAATCTCTCTTCCTGTTTACAGTGGGTTGATGAGAAGGATTCTGAAGTCTTATCTAGGATCAGAGGAAAGAGTATCTTTACTAATTACAGATGGCTATGATGGATACAGGAAAGCAGAACGGCATTTTAAACACAAATTTCTTTCTGATTTAACTCTTCATGTAAGTTAGGAAAATGTTCTTAAGCTCTAAAACTATCTATTCCCCTTAAGTAATCTTACAAAGAAACAAAACTTGTCTTTCTACCATGCTATTTAGTCAATTAATAATATTTAGATCAACTGGATCAGTCACATAAATATCTATAAAAAATTTTATAGAGATAGTGTGGAGAGTAGAGCTTAGTTCATAATGGACACTAATGAGGGAAAGAAGAGGAAACACAAAAATATACTGTGAAGTTATACCAGGAAGGCTAGATATCACACTGACTGATGATGCAAAATTCTCTAATTATAGGATGACAGTCAAGATGCCTGGCTGACTTAACTTCCATAAAGATGCAACTCTAAACGTTTTCATTAGTCAAAACAGGTAAGCATAAGGCAGTCAACAAATTACTGTTGAAGCTAGTCCTTGTCTCTTGAATCTACCCTACCCAACACAGTCCTAGTGACCAAATATCTATGACTCATTTTTAACATAACTTCCTTCCAGAGCCTGAGGAAGAGCACTGGCATTGCCTTGGGCACCTGCTAAGTCCTCAATAAATAAAACTTTTCTTTTCTTCCTTGTTCCTGATCCTCCTGATTCAAATTACTTACTCCTTTCACTCTGCAACCCTATCATTTTGTCTTAACCACAGCACTTTTTGTCTTTGCTTTGCAGTATTAGTTGCTGTGTTTCTCTCTTTCCCACTGCATCGACTGACTAAAAACAAGGATAAAACCTCATTAATGGCCTTACATTTCTCAACACGTAATTGCATTAACTACACACCAGTGTAGTACTGTGTGTTCACTTGAAAAAAAATAGCATGGGTAAAAAGTACAATTCACCTATAACTTAGAGTTTTCAGGGAGGGGCTTGAGACTAGATGGCACTGATTCTGAGAGGCAGAAATGTCTGAAAGAGGAAAATTAATGAAGGAAACAAAATTTGAGATTGTATCCTCAAAGCACTTAGAATAAGCTATTCAAGTACTTTCAACATTCAAAATATTTTTATATATATACATACATATATATATATATATATAATTTCTATGTAAGATACAAACACATGTTGAGATCTGGTTTTGAAACAGGTACTGCTCTAGGAACCAGAAAAGAAAAGATAAAACTTGTGTCCACTGTTGCTTGGAGAGATACAACAGCAAATGTTGTTTCAAATTAATTCTATCTTTTTAAGAAGTAGGTCCCCTATTAACTCTTAAATAATATAGAGTTTTTCTTCTTTGATCTGCTGAACAATGCCCAAAATAATAAAGCTGTATTTTCCTAGCAGCATTTCACAGACTATTCAAGATTTGAATACTGAGAATTCATGAAAGAAAGATATCTTAAAGTAACTAAATATGTAATTTACAATAGACTTCATATAAGTATATGTCAAGTTCTAGTCTAGGCTAGCTAGCAGTGGCAGACAAATTTAAAAACATGTATGTCGCACGTAAAATTAATAAATTCTAATAACTGACTTAAGCCATTTCTACCATTTAGAAAAGGTCACTGTAGTTTTAGTTTTCATTAGACACTTGATCCACTGAACTGAATATTGAGAATTAGTGCTTAAAGTATCCCCTGTTCAATCTTTTCATGTAAATTTTCAATAATTAATCACTTTGAGGCTTTCTTTGCTTTAACAAATCATTCTGAAATCCAGTCAGTTTCCAGGTTCAAAGTCACAGATGGGCTATTTGTTAGTTGGTCTTTCACTAGGGAGTCACTCTCTGGAATTACTCTGAGCTAGGTTACCAAATACCTTTATGCTGTCTCTCTAAGAGAACGGCGTATTTTATTCTACTTGGAGATTTAGAACTGTTTTCAAAGTCACCTTGATACTTACATCCATGTGCAGAACCACTAAAAAAGTCATAAAATCATTTCATTAATGGAGTCACTGAAAATCCAGTAAGCGTATATTGATTTCCTACTTGAAGAAAGAGAGCAGGTTAGTTGAAAATTAATACTTATTGAGTTTTTGATATTTACCAAACACTGCCTTATGCATTTTCATGAATATTATTTTATTTATATTTCATGACGCTCCTGCAAGATACCTAATATTTTCACATTTTTTCAGATAATGAAACTAAACAAGATTGATATCTCACTTAACTTCACACAACTAGCAAATTGCATAACATAGTAATTCTAGCCTGTGTTCTATGCTAAGACTTTACACCAATTATTTCATATAATTCTCTTTGAAATCCTATAATGTAGACACTAGTATGGTCGCTAGTCCATAGCTGAAGAAACTGAGACTTGAAGAGATTAAGTAATTTATTTAAGACCACTCAGAAAAAAAGCAGCAAAGCTGAAATTCAAAACTCATGTTCTTTTTAAATAAACAAAATTGAACAAACTAAAACTTACCTCCAAAGAAATCACATTTTCATTGCAAGTGCTCCATAGAAGAAAACTTGGTGCAGAGTAATCTGTTTCACACCATAGCAAATTCTAATCCAGTATGGGAGCTGAGATGTTTAAAAAGTGAGGAAACAAAGAAAACGAATACTAGTAAACAAAATTAAAGAACCTTTGAATTCTGAGTTAGAATATAGGATTCAATCTTTGGTATTCTAGTTTTCAATAGAAACCTTGGGCAAACTGTAAGAATTTAAAATGAAGATAGTAATATTGTTGATTTCATAATAGTTTTAAGGTTATAATGAGAGAACATGGTGAAAGCTAGATGTAAATTATAACCACATTTGCACATGAATGAATATTGATATTAGTACACAATATGAGGAAGGCAAATTCCCTGCAGACTTGATGCAATCACATAGGACTTCACAAATGTCTGAGTGCTGGTAGCTGAATTTAAAAATGTGTTGGAAGTGGAATATGAAAATGAAAAAAATGCTTATTAAGGGGATGGAATATCATCATTGTAAGAACAGAATGAAGCAAAATTATTCCCATCATGACATTTCATATTGAAGCTGAGATACTGTAATCATTTTCATTTTTTCTAGGAATTTCTTATGTCTAAATCCATTCCAGAGGGAGCAATACACTATCAGTATTTTCAAGGTTGGTTTTTAAATGCAATGATGAGTATAAGTCTGTGTTAGAACTTCGGAAATGCGTTTTCTGCCTCATGATTAGTCAGAGCTAATGGCAGCAACAGAAGTCTTCTTTAAGAATACCTTGTCTGTTTGGCATTGAACTTATTTTTAAGAATAAACAACTCCTTCCCCAACAAAACTAAAGCAGTGTAAACTTTTGTCTGTCGTATGTGACCATTTGAGTGCTCAAATCCCCATCATCAGTGTTTTGTTCATAAAACTTCAAATACTCTATTCTATAAAGAAAGTAGATTTTAATTCAAAAAGGACTCTGTGACTGGTGTAGCCTCAAGTGAAGATACCTGTATATGTACATATACATTCAATACTCATAGCTGTATATATATGATTTCCAAGTTACTGTGTTTCAACTTACAATTTTGATATTAGAATAGTTCAGAAACAATATACATTCAGAAGAAACTGTGCATAAAGTTTTTATTTTTGATCTTTTCCAGGAATAGTGACCAATGGTAAAACACTCTGACATGGGGCCATGGCAGTGAATGCAGTTCCCAGGCAGTCACACATCACAGGATGAACAACCGATACTCTACAATTGTTTTCACTTTCTGTACAGTAATCAATAAATTACATATGAAATATAACACCTTATTATGAAATACACTTGGTATAAGATCATTTTGCACAGCTGTAGGCCAGTGTAAGTATTCTGAGCACATTTAAGTCGTTAGGCTAAGCTATGGTGTCAGGCTAGGTGTATGACATGCGTTTTTCCAATTGTGTTATTTCCAGTTTCCAATGGGTTTATCAGGACATAACCCCAACATAAGCCAACAAAGATCTACACATAACACACACACACACACACACGCACGCACACGCACGGAGAGAAAACAGAAAAAGAAAAAGAAAAAGCCAGGGATAGTGAAAAGTTGGTGCCTCTCAGACAAATTCCCTCACAAGTGAAAGAGGATACGGGGAAACACAGTGCTTTGGGTGAGCACTGATCAACTCATCGCTAACAGGGGTGGCAGAGGTGTCATTTTAGATGAAAAGATCTCTTTTTATCTAAGAAAAGTGTAGTTTACAAGAGGACAACAGTCCCAAATCAGAGTCAGGACACTTGAACTTTCAATGCTGTCTCCACAGTGACCTTGTATCTCTGAATAATTCCCATCATTGGATTTCAGTTTCCATAGTCATAGAGGCGATAATAATTTCTACATCCCACCTCCAACACTTGCTTTGTGATTCAAATGGATAGTGTATGTGAAAACATTTGTCAGCCAAAAAGTGCTATACATTTATCTATTTGTTGATAGGCTCATTCATTCATTTATAACATTCTTACATGATGCAATATGTGTAGGACATCACCCTGGAGATAAACAATATGGGTATCTGCCATGTGACTTAAAAGTTAGGACATAAAGATTAGAAAATGAAATAAATCATTTTCATGAATCATACGAATAACACACAGCATAGATGAAGCACCATGTAGAATCAGTTAAGGAGATTGTTTTAATATAGTTGAGGGGGCAAACTGTATGAACAAAGATGACTTTGGAAGAAGTGGGATTTCAGTTGGTGTTAATGTCTTGAATAATGTGTCCCCCAAATACATATGTTTACTTTCTAATCCCTAGTAATTCAGAATGTGATCTTATTTGGAATAGGTCATTGTAGCTGTAATTAGTTTAAACTAAGGTCTTCCTGGAATAGGGTGGGCCCTACTACCATCCTTATTAAAAGGGAAAATTTGTACACAAACCTACACACACACACACACACACACCATATATGTGAACATTGGAATCATGCTGCCAAAAACCAAGGAACTCTCAGAAACTAGGAGTGATGCCGGGAACATGTCCTTTCCTAGAGCTTTCAGAGACAACACCTGCTTTCACCTTCATCTTGTACTTCTAACTTCCAGAACAGTGAGATATTAAAGCCACTTTGTTAGGACATTCCTTGGATACTGAAACATAATTTAGGCATAGAAATATGTGTTATTAATATGTATAGTATTATTATGAAACTAATATGACATGTAAATAATGCAATTATTATACATCAATAATACACTTATTACAATATTAAAAACCAAACACAGCTCTGGGTGCATGGTAGGCATCAAATAAATATTGAATGTTTTAATAAAAAGAAGAGAGAAAGAGGAATAGATTGAAATAATGTATGTGTATATATATATGTTTGTATATATATATATATATATATATATATATATTTATATTTGCTGATACTTTCCTCCCTGGGCCAGTATTCTACTTATTACCAAAAATAAATAAATAAATAAATAAATAAATAAATAAAATCAGAGTCCTGACTTCTGTGAAAAATGCTGCCACTTCAACTATTTTTACACTAAGAAAGGAAAGAAATAAAAAACAAAGGCAATAAAAAGGAATTCAAAACATGTAAAAATCAAAGTTCTGAGACAAAGATGCACTTTAAAAGATTGAAAGCTGTGATCCCAAGAGAGAACATGGCCACAATAAATATTCCTCACAGAACATAATGCTCCCAAACACAGCGCTCTGATGAAAAGCCTGTAAGACCAAAGGCCTCTATTTCTCTCAGGCAGGAGCAGAAATAGTCAAATTCATATTGAAGTACATTCCTAAATCAAGTTGTTGCAAGTTTACTCATAGAGAAGTCACCTTACATAATGCAGATGGCGCTTTTGCAATCACTGCCTGGACCAAATGCTGTCAGAGAAAATGGATCTTAATTTACTCAACATGTTTGGTTTTGTAAGTTTCAAGATTAATTCTTGACAATTTCTGGAAAAAAGAAACTAGAAGTCCTTCATAGATGAGCTTTAAAACGCTCTCCTGAATAAGTTAGGGGCCTATGCATGTTAGGATGACTGATTGTTGCATTCATGCACACTACAAATATGTGTGTGTGTGTACAAGTGCATGTGTGTGTGTGTATGCATGCACAGAGCAGTTTTGTTCATCCATCTATTAGGAGAATATAGTAATGGTAATGGTCTGGCTCACACATATACCAAGTGAGGATAAATTTAGGGAAGCGAACCAGAATTTACAATTAAAGAAAAAATGATAAAAATGAAAACAACCCATTACTTCACCCTGAGGAATTTATTCAATTTCTCTCTAAGAATCTTCATCTATAAAGTCTTAATGTTTTATTTATATACAGAAGTGGATTTACAATAATTCATACCTTAGACCTATGTAATATTATCATGCATGCTTCCTCAAGAAAATTTTAAAAATAAATTAAAAAATATTAAATCACATGATCTGTAAAGTCCCTTTCAGCATTTAATTTAAAAAACAAAAAGAGGAGAAAGTATAAAAATCTTTATTATCATTCATGCTTCGATATACCTGGCACCTGTTGAGCTTACAGTACCTGCTTCCCTTTTCAGATTACCAGTATTTTAGCATTTGATTATGTCATACAGATTCTCAAAAGAGTACAATTTAAATTTTGTGTTTACCCACTATTCATTTCCTTTACATTGACTGATACTATGAGACAAATGGTGGAAGTACTATACAGATATAGTGACAAAGACAGACTGGCCCTACTCTCATCGAGTTTATAATTGAATAGGGTAAGCTAAACAAAAAAAAGAAAGAAAGAAAAAAAAGAAATTACAGGATTATTATACTACACTATAAAGCAATGATGAGGTATAATCAAAAAAGATTACACAAGAAAGCACAGAACTGAGGTCATAAGTGACGATTAGGTGTTATCCAGATGAAGAGTTAGAAGAGATGCTTTTCTCAGAGGAAACAATATATGCAAAGATGTAGAGGTGACCGACATTGATGGATTAATAGATATAAAAATGACTTATATGAGTCTTGTATGAGAATGAAGACACAAGCTACCAGAATCTATGGGATGCAGAAATAGTGGTACTAAGAGGGAACACCAATGCAATTCAGGCCTACCCCAAGAAAGAAGAAAAATGACCAATAAACAATCTCACCCTTATTTAAAACAACTAGAGGAAGAGGAACAAAAAGTCAAAAATCATCAAAAGAAAGAATAATGAAAATTTGAGCAGCAATAAACAAAATAGAAAACAAAAAGACAATCCAGAAGATCAATGAAACCAAAAATTGGTTCTTTGAAAAAATAAAATTGACAAGCCTTTGGCTAGACTCACAAAGAAAAAAAAGAGAGAAAGCTCTCATAACAAGAATCAGAAATGGAAGGGGAGATGTTACAACAGATAAAATAGAAATAGAAAGCATCATAAGAGACCACTATGAACAGCTCTACACCACACTTGAGGACATGGAAAGATTTTTAGAAAAATACAATCTACCAAAGCTGAATCTGGAAAAATTGTAAAACCTGAACAGAAAAATCGTAAGCAAGGAAATTGAAGAAGTAATTTAAAATGTCCCTAAAAATAAAAGCCCAGAACCAGATGGCTTTTCTAATGAGTTTTACCAAACTTTCAGAGAAGAATTAATATGTAAACTTCTCAAACTCTTCCAAAATATTGAAGAACAAGGAGCACTCCCAAACACCTTTTATGAGGCTAACATCACACTAATACCAAAAACTGACAGAGACCTCACCAAGAAAGAAAATTACAGACCAATATATCTAACATAGATGCGAAAATTCTCAACAAAATATTAGCAAACAGAATCCAAAAATTTATCAGAAAGATCATCCATCATGACCGAGTGGAATTCATCCCAGTGATGCAACTATGGTTCAATGTATATAAATCTATTAATGAAATACACTATATCAAGAGTAAAGAGAAAAACTACATAATCATATCAATAGATGCAGAGAAAGCTTTTGACAAGACCTAACTCCCATTTATGATAAAACCCTACATAAAATGGAGATAGAAGGTACATATCTCAACATAATAAAGGCCATATACAATAAAACCACAGCCAACATCATAGCCAATAGAGCAAAATCAAAAGCATTTCCTCAGGAACAAGTCAAGACTGTCAACTCTCACCACTGCTATTTAACATCATACTGGAGGTCTTAGCCAGAGCAGTCAGGAAAGAAAAATAAACTTTTGTTTATTGTGAATCTAAATTGGAAAGGAGGAAGTAAAACTATCATTATTTGCAGATGACATGATTATGATTATATATATTGAAAGCAACTGTCAAAAACTACTAGAACAGATCAACTAACACAGTAAAGTGGCATACTGTAAAATCAATGCACAAAGATCCATTGCATTTTTATACACAAACAAATGCTAGAAGAAATCAAAATCAAGAAAACCATACCATTTAAAATAGAAGTAAAACGAATCAAATATCTTGGAATATATATAACAAAGGAAAGAACTGTATAATGAAAACTACATGTCTTTCTTAAAAGAAATAGAGGAGGATGCAAAGAGATGGAGAGACATTCTCTGCTTATGTTTAAGGTCAACCTCATTAAAATGATTACTTTACCTGAAGCGTTGCATAGATTTCATTAAAATTACCCAGGCTTACTTCCATGAAATAGAATCCACCCCCTGCCCAAAAAAAAAAAAAAAAAAGCAACAACATCTTAAAATTTGCATGGAACAGTAGAAGACCATGAATGGCCAAAACAATTATGAGAAAAAAGAATGAATTTAGAAGAATTACATTCACAGACATTGAGCTTTACTATAAGATGATAGTGAACAACATGGTATGGTACTGCAATAATAACAGAGGCACAGATCAGTGGAACAGAATTAAATCACCAGAAACAGACCCATTCACATACAGTCAGTTAATCTATGACAAAGGAGTCAAAAGCATACAATGGAGAAAAGGCTCTTCTATAAATGGTGTTGGGATAACTTGACAGTCACAAGCAAAAGAATGAAGCTAGATCACTAACACCATTGACAAAAATTAATTCAAAATGGACTAGAGACTTAGATATAAGACCAGAAACAATAAAATTCTTGAAAGACAGCATAGGAAAGATATTCCATGGCATCGGACTTAGGCCTTTGGGGCCTCAATTCCAGCATCAAGGGAAACTAAAACAAAAATAAACAATTGAGACTATATCAGATGAAAAATCTTCACGGTGATAGAAAACACCACCAAAACAAAAAGAAAACCTACTAACTGGGAGAAAATATGTGTGTTCCATATTTCTGATACGGGTTTAATATCCAAAGTATACAAAGAACTCATAAAACTCAATAATGGAAAAAGAAGCAATCCAGTCAAAAAATGGGAAATGAAATTGGGGAGATAGTTTTCCGAAAAGGATACACAGATGATTAATAGGCAGGTGAAAAGATGTTCCTACTGGCTGGCTATGAGGGAAATTCAAATCAAAATAACAATGAGATCTCACCTTACCCCTGAGAGTCTGGTTATTATCCAAAAGTCTGGAGACAACAATTGTTGGCGAGGATGTGGAGAAAAGGGAACATTTTACATTGTTAGTGGGAGTGAAAAATGGTGAACATCTATGGAAAGCAGTACAGAGATTCCATGAAAAATTGAAGATGGAAATACCATAGGATCCTGCCATCCTATTTCTGGGTGTTTAACCAAAAGATACAAAAACAGTAGTCCACAGGAATTTATGCAACTCCCTGTTTAGTGTAGCCCTAATCACAGTAGCTAAGAAATAGAAGCTATGTAAGAGTCCAAAGTCAGATGAATGGATAAAGTAGACATAGCACATAAACACAATGGAATATTACACAAACTCTTAAAAGAAATCAAATCCTATCATTCGAATCAAAATGGATGGATCTAGATGGGATTATGGTAAGTGATATGTCACAAGAAGAAAGTCATTAAATGATCTCACTCATAGGTGAAATCTGAATAGAGAAAATAAACAAACATATGAATCAAAACCAACCCTTGGATGTTTGAAATAGAACTCAGGTTACCAATAGGGAATGGGATGTGGGGTGCAGTGTGGGGAGGAGCAAGTAATGGAGCCCACTGGACTATAGTGAAGAACCTTTGGTGGAGGGCAGGGTATGCTGACATATATCTGAGGAATGTGGACACTGCACATATAGAGAACCCACACATATGAGCTTATTTTAATTTGTAAAACAAAGTTACTGCAATAAAAAAAAATGTGGGGTTAGTCAGGATGGCTTAAAGCCTAGGGAAGAAGAGCTGCGGAAGAGCAGTGGGAGTCCCGCTGAGGGAATGAACTGGTCTGGATCTTGACATTTGTGTCAAGCAGCCAGGGGTTCATGCTGAGGTAACCGGGAGCTGTAGACATTTTTCAGCAGAGGACATAACATGATAGGATGACAAATATGGAAGATCACTAGTGTCCAGTGGTTCCCAATAATAGTCTTTCAAAAATCTGTCTAAGCAGTTTTTTAACTGAAATCCAACACTCAGTCCCACTCCAAAACAATCATTTTAAATCTCTGGAGATTGAATCCAGGCACAATTAATTTTTCAAGCTCTTCTGATGATTCGATTGTGCAGCCAAGATTCTCTCCTAATGAACTGAAGAAGCAGGAGCAGTCAGGAGGCAACTGAGGTAATAAAACTAAAAGGTGATGACGACTTTTTCATATCCCAGAAAACTATCAGACATACAAGAATATTCAATGAGTGTGAAGGAGGTAAACATTCAGAATGTGTCAACACAATTCGGAAATCACTTATCGTATCATTTTGATTTCAGAATCCATGCTAACATTTTAAATATTAAAAATTAAAATAACACAATAAAGAGGGAAAAATTAGAACCAAAAGCAAATATAAACAAGTGAACCTAACCAAATTTATACCATAACCACAAAGAATGAAAGAATGAAAGCAAATCCAAGAAACGTTTGAGTACAATACTTTTATTTCAAAGCCTCAGTTTAAAAATGAAAATAACTACCAAAGAATCTTGAACTCACATATATTTCTTGATTTTGGAGTCATGGGTGTAGTTATTTTGATATTCGTTTGTGCATATTACAGGGTTGCACAAATACATGAATATTGGTCTTCTTAGGAAGCAGGTTTTCACAGAAGCAGAAAGTAATACAGATACGGACTGGGGGAAGGTAAGAAGAGTCTTGCTGTTTCATTATAATGAGAAGGTATCAGTATCAAACAGACACACACACACACACACACACACACACACATAAACACACACACACTTATTTCCTAGGTCTGACAGTTCAGTCAATTGCAGTGAGTACACCTAGAGCCCAGGCCTTCATTTCTAAATACTATTAGAAAGTGATGATTCTTAGACAAGGGCAGTATGAAATGAACCTTGACTATCTTGGAGTGCTAGACAGCAAGAACATGCTTTTAAAATAATAGACACATCAAGAAATAGGAGAAAGCATACATGGGCTCCCACTGGCAAACTGGGATCAATTTGAATATGAAAATAAAAATTGACAAGAATATCAATAAAGGGTCCAGGAGTCTGTATTAATACAAATAGATATAGATATATAGATATATACATGGAGATATAAACACTGAATTGGGACAGAGGAAGGGAGGGAACAGTACTGGGAGGATAAGCAAAATTTGAATGTAGTCTATATATTAGATCATAGCACTGAATCTGTATTAAGTTTCTGAATTTGATAATTATCCAATGGTTGGGTAAGAGCATGTAATTTTTCTTAATTCATACATGGTGATAATTTAGGATAAGAGTCATAATGCTGACAACATTTGGAACTCTGCCAGCAGTAATGAAAATGTATTCTATAGTAACTAAAAATACACACATATTCAGATACTCTTGTATAGCTGATATTTTTCTGGGATATAAATAAGTCACCATCATCTCTCAGTTTTATTACCTGAGTTGCCTACCTTCTTCACTTTAGTTTATATGTAAGTAACAAGGAAAAGTGCAGATTTCAGGATTGAACTTGAGTAGATGAAGCTTCATTGATGCCCAGTTTAGTGTGTTTAAGGACAACCTGAAGGAAGACCTTGACTCTAATGTCACAATGTCACTTCATTTTTCACACCTGGGAGTCACTTATCACCCCTCCTCCCACCCATGTGCCTATTTTTCAATGCAACCCAAACCTCTTCTATATTGATTATTCATTTCTCCACAATAATTTGTGACAGTGAGGTGCACGTTCTTACACCATTAAAGTCCTTGGTCAGATTCTCGTTTTCTTGAGATCTAGTACACAAAAGCTTCTTTTAATTCATGGATTTAATGTGGTAAGCGCAATTCTAAAAAAAGGTTAAAATGCCCTTTCTGAGGTATTTCTCAAGCTTGAAAAGGTTGAACCAGCTTGTTGATGTTTTCCTTCTAATTGTCTTGCCAGAAGTTTGGGTTTCTTATCCAACATCCCTTCCTTGTCTCGTCTTGCTACAGAACCTTTGTAACACAAACAAATGAAACAAGTCCAAATCATTGTGTCAAACACCAGGTAAGACAACCTGCTTTCCCAGATTTTCTTACAGGAAGAAGTTGATATGGGACACAATGACACAATTCTGGCTAATGAAATTATAAATGGAAGATATTGTTGGGGTACTTGGAAAAGCTTTTGTGTAATACTAGGAAAGATACTCCCTCCTTCCTTCATTTTGCACATGGACATGATAAATTACAGATGCTGAAGAAGACTATGAAAGTCTCAGAAAATCAATACTTGAGTCACTTAACCAACATTAGAAACTGCTTTTTTCTAGATTTCTTATTATGTTTTTTAAAAGCTCCTATTTATTTAAATATTACTTAGACTTCTGTCACCTGAAACCGAATACATTCCTACCAGACACCATTAGAAGATGGCAGTATTTACGTAAGAGACTGTGGGAGATTAAAAATAATAAGTGGCTTTAGACCTGCTGGACCTAGGTTTCTAAAAACCAGAACGTGTAGTGTCCAGTCAAGTACTGTATAAATTGGAGTGTGTTTTCTTTGCTGTTTTCTATTTGGGGAGCATGGAAGGAAGAAGGTCTAGATGGGGGGTGTGGGTGGGGCTCAATACAGATCAGCATTTTGACAACTATTCTTAAAAAAACAACACCTGAAATCATTATCCTATTTTCATCTGTTCTCTCTATTTTGAACATGCAAGGAAACTAAGGAACAGAAAAGGATTGTTGCTTCTTTGTGCTTTTCCTGCTACCTGGGAAATATCTGTTATTATGTGTTTTTTTTTTATCGTAGGTAGGAAAGAAAAAGTGAAAAACAAATAAAAGAAATCTGTCTTTGATTACAGTTGGAAATTTAGGATTTATTTTTTTCTAAATTATAAGGAAATTCTGATTATTCAGGGGATTCCTTAACTGCAGTGTTGTCACGCTGCAGACCATCAGAAAAAGCAAAGCATATACAATGTTCAACTGCTTTTCCTCCCCATCCTTCATTTTGGTGGCAAATTATCAGAAAAAAAGGAGGAGGAGATGTAGTAGAGGAAATGAAGAATATCGGAAAATAGATGTAGTATTTTCGCATTAGAAAAATAAATGAGTACATAAACATCAAAACACCACTAAAAGAGCTACTCAAGAACTACCATTAGGTGATGTAGTTCATGCTTATGCTGGTTATAGAAAAGAAGCTTGCTCAAGTGACCTGGTGCGTGGAAGTTGTTACATGGTGGCATTAAATGGGAGAAAAGGAGAGAGAGAGAGACAGAGAGAGAGAGAGAGAGAGAGAGAGAGAGAGAGAGAGAGAGAGAGAGAGAGAGAGAGAGAGAG